>JAODXP020000017.1:14152598-14170098 GCA_027497455.2 Sardinella longiceps
TGCATGGCAGAGGTGAAGGTTTTGGAGTGGCCTAGTCAAAGAGTGTTTCTCAAAGTCGAGGAAGCATGCTTGGAAGGCTGCTTTTTCGAGCATTCCACGTCATTGTCAGTCGCAAGTCAAGCATCCTTCTAAATTTTAGCAAGGACAGAGACCTTTGTTCATAGATTTTTCAAGGATGCACTGATGAAACCTCGTTTTTTGAAGTATACAGCTTCCAAGGCTAGTGTGCTACCTAGGAAGCATTCTCGACTTTGAGAAACACTGAAAGTCTAGACTAACATCCAATTGATGAAGTGGCAGGACATTAAAAAGGCAAAAAACCCTCCAATGTGGCTGAATTAGAGCCCGTTAAAATAATTCTACAAAGAAGAGTGGGCCAAAAATCTTTCACAGCAAAGACTCATTGCCATCGCTGAGGAGAATAAGTATTTATGCACTGACTTCTAACTTCCAGGTGCTGGTGATATGCAACTGCTAGTGAGATCCAGAAAAATGTAAATATAAATGTAAAATGCACACTGAATTAAATTCTACTGAATTCTGACCTTGCTTGATGAAGCAAGAGTGAAACCCGTTGTTCACCAAATAAAATTAGAGAGAGTTGAAGAACCTGGTGTGATGTGATCTTTACATTTTTCATTCTGAAATTGTGTTTGATGGCCTTTTTCCTTAATAGATAAAATAATTGCTTAAAAAGCTGCATTTTCTGTTTATTTCAGTTATATTTGTCCATTTTGTACATTTATTTGATCATCTGCAATGTGACAAACATGCAAAAAATTAAATCAGGAAGGGGGCCTATACTTTTTCACAGCACTGTATTTTAGCTTTGCACTACTCTCTATCAATTGTGGTTTGTATGTTTTGAGATTTTTATATCCGCCAAGGAGGTTATACTTTCGCTGGTATTTGTTGGTCCATCCATCTATTTGTCTGTCCGTTTGTTAGCAACTTCATGGCAAATGTAACTGGCGGATTTGCATGATTTTTTTAACCAGTGGTGCCCACAAGCAGTTAAATTTTGGTGATGATTCGGATCAAGATTTTGACGCAGGAATTTTTTTGTTTTTACTCCAACTTCTTTGGAATTGGGGTTGTACTTCCAGGTTTATTTTGTGAGTCAGGTCATGTGTGTCTGTGCTTGTACAGTAAGAATGTGTGAGTGAGTGTGTGCTTGTGCAAGACTGTACGTGTGTGTGTGTGTGTGTGTGTGTGTGTGTGTGTGTGTGTGTGTGTGTGTGTGTGTGTGTCTACACTGCTTCACTATACCTGAAGAGGTCCATAAGCATCTGGATGCAGTCTGAGGTGTGTGCAAACTCCTGTCCCGACCCTGAAACACAGCACACAGATTAGATTACACACAGCACACACAATACACAGATTACACACAACTAAACATCTGCTGCCGAATAAAAAACATTAAACTCCTGTGGTACAACACCTCTGCTTTCAGACAAGAAAGTGCCCACTGCAATGATCTTGCATTTTTTTACTTCTAGTCGTCTAGTGGCGCTCTGTGTGCATGGTAACAAAATCTGTGGCATATCGCAATGATGACGCAGTTCTCATCACATTCTCAGTGCACACAAGGTGAGGACGCTACATGCACAAAGTGCAGGGCTGTAAGGGCAGATTCAGACCAAAACTTGAGCGGTGTGGACGCGATTTTGGTCCATTTTCGTTTAGAATGCATATTAACAGGTTATTTCATGCACACTGCACGGGTGTTCTGCGCGGCTCCTGTCAGGTTTCTGAGCGGTGAACCGCACAGTTCCTGCACTGCTTTTTTGAAATAGAAAGGAGTTCTATTTTTCCAAGTGTTTTTAGCGCAATAAGTATTCTTTAGGTGATTTCCATATTAACATTAATTCAGAGCTCGGGCAGCTGGTTTCGCACAGAACATCGCAGAGACCATTTCTGGTGTGAATGCACAAGCGCACAGGCACCGCGAACGGACCGCTCCCAGCCCGCAAATTCACAGTTTCTGTGTGAATCGGGCTACATGTAAGAGTTAGCTGAATGCATGAATACTGTAAATCAAATATCTATCATCATAAGGATAGCCATTGGCACTGTTCCTGTTTGGACCTGAAGACCCTGGTTGGCTAAAATGATCTCCTGAACAGGGGCCCTTACTCACATCTCAACCTTTAGGTGAACTTCTACTCTTTAGATGGATGAAACTTCTCGAAAGCATTGCAGACAGCTGTCTGGGTTCCTCAAATATCATGTCCTGGTTTACATAAGACACCTCGGGTGCCAACTGACTGTATGTGTGTGTGTGTGTGTGTGTGTGTGTGTGTGTGTGTGTGTGTGTGTGTATGTATGAGAGAGCCAGCTGTGAGATACCACAAGTGTAGACAGCTGACTTGTGTGTGTGTGTGTGTGTGTGTGTGTGTGTGTGTGTGTGTGTGTGTGTGTGTGTGTGTGTGTGTGTGTGTGTGTGTGTGTGAACGAGTGTATGTGTGTGGCCCTTACTGTTATTGGACACGAGTGCAGACAGCATGTAGACAGCTACCCTCTTCTGGGTGATGGGCACCTCCGGCTGCAGACTCTCCAGCAAGTTCAGAAAGGTCTCCCTCCTGCACAGGGCCTGCTTACAGTAGGCTGCCAGAGGGACAACACACACACACACACACACACACACACACACGGGAGAGGGAGAGAAGACCATTTATGTGTGTAGAGAACATTTAAACATAATACTTAATAAATAAATAAATGAGTGAACGGAACGAATCATGTGAATCATACATACATGAAAGTTCTAGGACATCATTACAAATACGCACGCACGCACGCACACACGCACACACACACACACACACACACACACACACACACACACACATTTCTCACCATTAGACTCAGTCAAGGCGCCAAGTATGAAGAGGGCAGTCTGTTTGACAGGGGGGTGGGGGCTGGACTGGGATAGACTATGCACAAACATAACTCCTCCCAAATCATGGAAATACTCCACATTTTCACCTAAAGACAAAATCATAACAACAACATCTGTTCAACACACCAATCAAATAATTTCACCACATTACTGTTGCCAACCATCATCAATCATTCAATCATCCCCTTTCCCAAGTACAGGTATAAAAAGCCTGCTTCTTCATCCCAGTAAAAGAGAGGAGTTGAAAGTAAGTGAAGAGATTATTATTATTAGGCCTATATATTAAATACAGATTAGCAAACTTTACCGCTTTGCTGGCAAATAGCATAAATGGTCAGAAGTGCTTGCTTCTGTGAATCGGGGCATTTCATCTGGCATTTCAGACATTCCAGCAGCAAACTCAGATCAGTTTTTGTTGCTGTCAAAGAACCAACAAACAGGCAGTTTGTATGAAGCTAGTTATACGGTATTTTATATTTTGGCTACATTCAGTGTTGGTCAAGCCATTTAGTTTATTTACCATGTTGCATCTTTGAGATTGTAACTGGGGAGGTTAGGTAGCTCTTCCACTCTGTTGTTGATTAGCCTGGGTCATGAGTGAGGGAAATTAATTAATTAATGTACAATGTAATAGAATTCAAAGTTGAAGTCAAATTACTAATCTATACCTTGACTAATGTATAACTTGAACCTGAACACAAGTTAGTTTACATGATTAGACATTTAGTTTACACGACTGTTGACAGCATTCGGTGTTCACTGATCTGCAGAGCCAACGTCAACATTGTGAAAAGCTTACTAACGTTAGCTAGCCAAAGGTGTTAGCTCTCTGGCCATAAACTCCAACCTTAATATTACAATATTAATGATGTTTAGTCAATCATACTTACCAGGTGAATTTAACAGCTCAGCTTGTTATCGGCGATGAGTTAATTAGCAGTTATTAGGCCTATCTTTAGTTTTTCCTTACCTTAGCTAAATGTAGCTAATAGCCCAACAGTGTACAACACACTGACCTCTGCTGTTGGGAGTTTCATAACATATAACCAATTTATAATAAACTAACGTAAATTATTCTACGAGAGCTCTTCGAGAGTGTTTCCTTACACTACTGTAAAGCACCAGGCTGGTATGATGAAATCAATCGAGTTTGGTGGCTTTTAGTTCATATTGAGATGAGGAAGATCTTTCACGAATACACTGTGCGCGTGCAATGTTTCATGGCGAAATATGCACCTCAATGGTCACGCGCTTAATCTTACGTCTCTACCTGATGTTGTACCAATGTGTTGTACACCACAGAAAACATACAACTTTCAAGTTTCAACCACCACACTCAGACACACCAATACTAGAGAAAATACAGGGGACATTTGGGTTGGATTATAAAGATGGTGTTTTGTTTTCCTAGACCTTTGAAGCGGTAACAGCTCTAGCAAAGATGATTGAATATGAATACAGCCAGAGCCCATTATATTAAACCTTCTCTGATACCAAAGATCTTTCATGGTGACTGAATCCTCTCTGCTGATACAGTTTTACCCTCTCTAAAGCCTCCACCGCTGATTGGTAGTTTAGCCATTCTGCGCCGAATGGGTTAATAGTATGACGTAAAGGAAAAGGCAGGAAGTACATATTGGCTGCTGTCAAGTTGACACCGGCGAGGATTACTACCCGTTAAACTAGATCTAACAGGTACTATTTGAGTGAATAAACCGCTATCTCTGGTGTTACCAATTCTATCAGTTCTGAGATTGTCATCTTATAGAAACATGAACGAAAGCTGCTTGTTTGGTTGTGTGAATTATGCAAATACCCAGCTAAAGCGTTAACTTTGGCTAGCTGACACGACAAGTTAACGTTTAGCTTGTTCAGATCAAAATTACTGCTTAAATGGTTAAATGTGGTTTTATTATAAACTTGATTGTAATACTTTTCTTGTGTATTAAGATGATTTTCAGTCTTACGGAATAACTGACGGTCTCGACAGGTCGCTTTGCTTTTTCGGTCATATTGCTTTAAGTGCAAGCTAACGTTAACCTGTAAGTTAATACGTTATCTCCATAAGCCTGTACAAAAGAATTGCGCAATGTTGGAAACTTGAAATAATGTTCTTCAATTGCGTAAATTTATATGACGTACAGTAAAGTTAAAGGTTTGTCAACTGCGTAGGATATTGTCCAAATCAGTTAAGCCTGGCAATGAATAGGACGTGTTACTACAATGGGACTTTCCTTGACAGTTTTGTATGTTTATTTCTTGTAGATGTTGGCATCCCGTGTGTAACCAGTTGGACGCGCGTGTTGTTCCGCTCTGGATGGGATGTCCAGGCGCGTGTGTATGCGAGTCCTGTCTCAGGTGCGGAGCTGCAGCACATTGGCCCTCTCTGTCTCGTCCAGACAGCCTTGTAGTCCACAGACCCCGGAGATCTTTCCTCTCTTCCTCTTCCTCTTCCTCCTTTTCATCCACTGCCTCTGGACCCAGGCCACTGCAGCCAGTACGCCTTTTCTCCTCTCACACGCATGGAGGCTCAGACGAGGATGATGACGACGATGACCTCACTTCCTCCAACTTCCAGGTCAGCCGCCTGCAGATGGACAGTGTGCTGCGTGCCAACGAGCAGTCGGTGCGCGTGCCGGAGTTCGATGGCCGGGGCGGGCCCAGCCCCGTGCTGAAGTTTGAGAGCAACCAGCTCGCCGCCAACGTGCCCTTGGAGGACCGCCGTTGTGCCGCCACCTGCCTGCGGACGCGGGGGATGCTCTTTGGCATCTTTGACGGGCATGGGGGCCACGCATGCGCTCAGGCCGTGAGCGAGCGCCTACCTTATTACGTCGCCACGGCGTTGATGACGGAGTCCAGCCTGGAGGACCTGGAGGTCGCCATGGAGACCGGGCGGCCGGTGCCTCCCATCCTGCAGTGGTACAAGCACCGCAACGACTACAACTACCGGGACTCGGCCGAGCTGTACGTGCAGCACCTGCGGGTGTTCTGGCAGGAGCTGCTGGCCAGCGAGGAGCACGGCGAAGGCTTGAGCCCGCCGGACGCCCTGACCTACGCTTTCCAGCGCCTGGACTCGGACCTGTCCCTGGAGGCACAGGTCCCCCTGGCCAACGACCTCATGCGCAGCACCGCCGTCCAAGCCGCCTTCGCCGGCAGCACCGCCTGCTTGGCCCATGTGACCACAGACGGCGTGTATGTGGCCAACGCTGGAGACTGCCGCGCCGTGCTGGGGGTGGGTATTGCATTTGGGCTGTGTGCTGTCAGGCCATGGGGGTGGGGTCATGACCAGTTTGTCTTTTTCTGGGTGGTAATTCTCACATTCACTTCACAATTGGTCTGGCACTTACAGGGAGGCTACACTGGATGCGTTAAGTCAAAGACTTACTGTATCTTCTGTAACAATTAGCTTCCATTATAAACAATGGAAGTGGCTACACCAGACGCGGCAGTTCAGCCAACATTATAATTCCTATTCTCCATTCATTTCAATGTATTTTTGACGGATCATTACTTAACACCTAACTTGACACATCCAGTGTAGTCCTAGGGTTTGACTGTGTGCTGTCAGGCCTTGGGGGTTGTGGTCTTGGCCTATTCTTCTTTTTTTGGGTGGTAACTCACATTCACTTCACATTTGGTCTGTCAGGGCAACTGCACTGAGAGACAAGCAGATTCACAGACTTACAGACACAGACTTGTCTTCACTTTTAAAAATGGCAATGACAAGTCCATGCAAAGACTCTTCAGTTTGGAGTAAAGTAATTCTGCCAGACATTCAATCATTAGACCAGTAGAATTGATGGTGTCTAGAGCAGTGTTTTTGCTGTAGTGCCTAGTGACTAGTGGAGAGTGGGAGCTCCTTTTGAGGACCCTGCAAAGGACCTTATAGACATTTGAGACACTATAACAGTCCTGCTGTGCTGTGCTGTGCTATGCTGGATTGGCAGCCAGCCTAAGTGCAATATGCCGTGGCTGTTGCAACATGTCACCTTGGGTAAAGTTCACCATCGCAAGAGGTCCCACTCCGAGCAGCCATTGGTTTTAGCAGACTGATGCCATAGTCAGGTTGTGTGTGAAAATGCTGTTAGTGTTGCTGACATTGCTTACACAACACACACTACAGTTATCTATCTCAGGAAGGCTTGCTAAGATGACACGAGATGGGCAGAGTGTTCTACAGTGTTCTAGAACATGAGGTGCCGTTATCTAATGCCTCTTACTGGTCTACCGAACACCAGCAGTGTGGCTGGGAGAACAAGAAAAGGAGGAGATCACATGTTCTAGGGCCACAAGAGCACTTGATAGAACACTTATATCATGAATGAATCATGATGTTTGTTTATTTGGCCTGATTGTTGTGTTAGCCTGGCATTGTAAGACATTGTGGAATTGAACTGATAGAAACACTTAGTGATCGTTCTGTGTCATTCAAGCATAGCCCAGTTGCTCGAGCCTGCCAACTACACTAGATGGCTTGTTGAGTGAAAGAATGGATCAACAAAGATTGAACAAGAACGCTAAAACCAACTCTCACTTTGCATTGAGACAATTGCACCACTACTCTTAATTTCGATAACAATTGTGCCTGATAGTGTTCACCAGCATGACTGGAAAAAAAAAAGTTTGCTTAGTGAGGCCGGATTAATGTAGGAGTAAAGTAGCCTAAAATGTCTACATTGTCTTGTCGTTGAACCCTTAAATAGATTGTCTGAAACTCACAGGTATTGATAAACCGAGATGTTGCGAATTAAATGTGCATCCTTGCACGCCCATCTTTGCCTCCTAGATGTAGAATTTAGCCAATTAGTGTGTGTTGCAAACATAAGACCCCCACTCCACTCCCATGCCCACCTCGCTGGGATGGGGAAAATGTTCAGGCTCAGGATTTGTTGTCACTATCAGCCTTGCAATTCATTTTGTTTGCATTGAGTCAATGTAAATTGCTAATTTTTTTTCTGTTTGTGTTCAGTCGATGTTGTTTCAAATGTTTTCGTTCCACTCGTTATCTGGTGCAGTTGGCAGGCTTGTGCAACAGGGCTCTGCTTGAATGACGCTGAGCGATGTCTTTAATGGCCACTGGGGGGCGTGTGTGTGTGTGTGTGTGTGTGTGTGTGTGTGTGTGTTGCAGGTGCAGGATGAGGACGGCAGCTGGAGCGCGGAGGCGTTGACCCACGACCACACAGCGCTGAACCCTGAGGAGCTGGCTCGCATACGGGCACAGCACCCGGCCACGGAGCGCGACACGGTGGTGGTGGACGAGCGCCTACTGGGCATGCTCATGCCGCTGCGGGCCTTCGGCGATGTACGCTTCAAGTGGAGCCGGGAGCTGCAGCAGAGCGTGCTGGAGAGCGGCGCCTCCTGCTGCGACCTGGAGGAACTGCACCTCTTCCAGTACTCGCCGCCTTACTACCTGACGCCGCCCTACCTAGACGTGACCCCTGAGGTCACCTTCCACCGCCTGCGCCCGCAGGACCGCTTCCTCATCCTGGCGTCGGACGGGCTGTGGGACGAGCTGGGGAATGAGGAGGCGGTGCGGCTGGTGGGGCAGCACCTGACCGGCGTGCACCTACAGGCACCCGTGTCCGTGCGGGAGCGCCAGCTCAGCCTGCGGCAGATGCACCAACTGTTGCTACGCCGACGGGCGAAGGCGGCGCCAGCCCTGGACCTCAACGTGGCTACGCACTTGATCCGCCATGCGCTTGGCACCAACGAGTACGGCGAACTGGACCAGGAGAGGCTAGCGGCCATGTTGGCCTTGCCTGACGACCTGGCGCGAATGTACAGAGATGACATCACTGTCACCGTCGTCTACTTCAACACCAACCTGCAAAAAAAAACACGCCATGACGACCGCAGGAACTGAAAGGCCAAAACACCACATCATGATGACCAGGGGAGCTAAAAGGCCTCTAATCACCACTGCAGTGGCTGAAACAACAGGCTGTAGTTGCAGCAGCTAAAGCAGCACTAAAAAAATCACTCATTACACATACATTACCCATGCAAACACCACATTACCCCTGCAAACACCACATTACCCATGCAAACACCTTGCAGTCATGGGCCACTATCCCTGCAAACAGCACATTACCCCTTCAAACACCACATTACGACACATTACCCCCATGGCCATGGGACACATTACCCTTGCAAACTGCACATTACCGCTGCAAACACTTCATCACCCTTCAAACAGCACGTTACCACCCATTACCCAAACAGCACGTTAACACACATTACCCCCATAGCCATGGGACACTTGACCCATGCAAACTGCACAACACCCCCACAGCTGAGATGTTGGGAACCATCTGCACACTGTGTGGTTCTGAAGCCCTTAACAGGAAGTGTGTTTGGTTCCTAAGCAGGAAGTGTGTTTGGTTCCTAAGCAGGAAGTGTGTTTGGTCCCTAAACAGGATGTGTGTTAGGTTCCTGTGAGCAGTACAGGAGAATAATGACTGAAAGCCCAGAGATTGTGACGTCATGTTGAGTTTTTATTTTTTTGTTTGTTTTTTTCTTGTGGTTTGTGCTTAAATATTGTATTTTTCTTGTATTGCTTTCCTTTAGACCTCAAACCTTAAATGAATATGCGCACAAAGCTTAAATTCTATATTAATGTGCTCTCCTGTGTAGAACAGTATTATGGACTATGGGGTTCATGCTAGCAATGTGCTAGGGTAACGCCAGAGTATAAAAAAGGGAAAAAACCCTCAACCTCACAGTAGAGACAGGCTCCTCAGACGCACACACACACACACACACACACACACACACACACACACACACACACACACACACACACACACACACACACACACACACACACATACACACACACACACACACACACACACACACACACAGCAGCAGCACACACACACACAGACACACACACACACACAGGCTTCCAAGGCTTTAGGCCACTTCCTCTGGAGCTTAATCAGCAGTAGTTCACACAGAGCTGTGAGCTCTAACTAAACTCCTTCAGGAGCCTCAGACAGGTCAGCATAGTACAGGCTCTCAGTTACTGTGTGTGTGTGTGTGTGTGTGTCAGTTACTGATGCTGTTTAATCATTAGCAGTCTGCACACACAGCCATAGACTCAGACTTTAGTGGTCACCATAGACCTCAGAGTGAGGGTCAACATAGTACAGGCTGTTAGTGACCAATGCAGTTTCACCATTAGCGGTCTACACAGATTCATTCGTACAGTAGGCTCTGACTCTTAACTGTATAATTGTGACTATAACAGCCTGCTGTCACCAGACAGGTCACCATAGTTCAGGCCGTTAGTTACTAACTCAATTTCACCATTAGCGGTGTACACAGAGTCGTACAGTAGGCTCTGACTCTTAACTGTACATGTAGCTGTAACCAAAACAGCCTGCAGTCAGGTCACAGGTCACCATAGTTCAGGCCGTTAGTTTCTAACTCAGTTTCACCATTACGTGTGAAACCACTTTAACCGTATTCCATGTCCTAGCATTGAGCTCTTGTTCCATGTGAACCCACTTAATCTGTGTATCAGGTCAATGCAGTTTACTGTATAATTATTATTACGTGTATTTGCGTAGCTGTTTACAACCTCATGTCTATCACTGCCTCCAGTGTCTGATGGAGATTAATAACACGTCTGTTACTCTTTAGCTCATGGGATTAAATCAGAGCTGTGAACCAGTCTCTTCTGTATCTTCTGTTTCTTTAAACCTGTGAAACCAGTTTCCTCTGTATCTGTTTCTGTATCTTTAACTTCTGCACTGCATCTGCCATGTATGGAGACAACTTTTACAGAATAAACACACCACCACCAGTCTTTTCTGGGTGGGGATATGAAGGTTGAGGTCTGGGCTCTGTGATTGGTGTGTGTGTGTGTGTGTGTGTTTCAGTCAGCTAATAAGTGTGTGAGCCTAGTAGATCTGTCACCATGTCATTGACTTTTCCCACAGTGTTTGGATCTTGTCTCATTTGCTTGTCTTCTGGGTCCAAATAAAAGTAATCAAATGTGTTTCAGTCAGTCTAGAGAGCATATTTCAATTCCATATCATTAGTCCAGTGGTAAACTATAGAATGGCCCAAATATCAAACTGGATGTCAATGAAATTACACCATACAGTTTTTACCTCAACATCTTTCTAGACAAACTTTATTTTACTTTACAGAACAATTTCTGCTGTAATAAACAGATAAACACACTATAAAAGAAAGCACTGTAAGACTGGAATCATCCAAGCAAGCAGAATTTCAGTCTTTACTGAGGGCTTGATGACATGAACAGTATTTAAGAGATTTTGTTTGTGAGATTTAAGAAGTGTTCTACTCTTGATATTAACCATACTTCTAATATCTCCATGACACCGCTCATTCCCATTCAGCATTGGTTTGTTTGAAATGATCCATTCTCTGTGAAACTGGGCTCAGTGGATTCCAGGGGAGCCCATTTAGAACCAGACAGACTTTCTCACACATATTCAGAGTGGGTGCTGCTGTTTCAGACTCTACGCTGCTGCTGGCACTGTTGAGAAATCAACAGGTACAACAGCACTCTCTCTCTCTGTCCCTCAGAAGGGCATGTTTGTAATATAGACTCTAGTCTACCAAGATCAGCGGTCACTATTCCCTAAGAGACACACTGAAGAATGTCGCCCCCTAGTGGGAGAAAGTGCACCCATAAAGGGCAAGCGATTCTTCAACAGATGCGCAAACTGCTGATGTATCACAGCCATGCAATAACCGTTATTTTACTACACTGTGAACAAACAAACATGTGAAATGATGTGAAATGACACTGAATGAATATCAATATGCTTTGAGGCAACATTGATGTAAACCTGATCCAAAGAAAGACTTCTGCTAGAGGTAGAGCATGTTGGTAAAGACATTTTTTTTAACTCAATAATGAATTCACCAGAGGAAATAAATTAATTCCTTATTATATTACAGTATAGTATAGCTGGGTATTCTCCAGTCCCTGCTGAAACTAGGATCTGCACTGATCCACATCCCTGGCTGTAGACTTCAGTCGTGTCGTTGAAGCACACAGACGAGCTGCAGCCTACAGCGGTTCGGTTCTAAGAGGCACTCTGAGGTCATAGATCCGTTGCTGCAGAACCAAACAGAACATCTATGATGCTGGAGTCTGCAGAACCAGAGGCTTTAACTCCGCCCATTTCTGCTCCAGACGCTGCTGGACACCGAGGGGGGCGAAGGTGCACCCAATGGCCTTCTGGGATAGCTCCCACATGGCCTCTCTGCTGAGGTCAAAGGTCGAGGCAACCAGCTGGTACTCCTGAGAGAGGTCCGTGCAGAACACACCTTTATCGTCCGTCTGAGAACAAGACGAATGAATTAATAAATTAAATGAAAGTTTCTGAAGATGAACTAAACACATGATATTCCATTTTCACTGATAATCATTCTATCATAATATCACCTCTAAAGTCAGAATTCAGTGTTAAATACAATATCACTATTAATGTCTCAGGAAAAAGTGTGCAATATAATATGTATCATAATATATAATATATATATACACAGTATATAATATCACCTTTAAAGTATCAGAGAATTCAATATCACTACTAAAATCTCAGAGGATTCAATGTTAAATACAATATCATGGGGCGTGTGCTGAGAAAACAGACTATAGGGTGTGTTTTGAAAGAGAGGACACTCTACTCACACACACTCCTACCTTAAGTGTGTGTGTGGAACGAGAGGACACTACTTATACACATCATGAGGGTACAGTATGTGTTGACAGAGATAGCAGGCTACTCACACATATGACACACGGGTGGCCCAGTTTGTACCAGTAGCTGAAGTGGTGTTGATCATAAGAGGCGACTGTTTGACCTTTGACATTGGAGGTCAAGCACAACTCTACAGGAGTCAGAGAGACACACATGTTATCTCAACTCTTCTAAAACACACAACAACAAAGAACAAATACTTTGCTTAATCTTCACAAACTTTCATTTCATGTGTTCATTCATTCATTCATTCGCTAGCTTGCTTGATGACTTTCCAACTTCTCTTACAAAGAGGTCTAACATTCTCTTTTGTAGTCGAATACTGACCTACCCTGGAGTATTATTCACAGTGGTATGTCCAATACTATATTATTACTGCAGAGTTATCCAACATTATCTGCCTTCAGAATGTGATTCTCTTCTCTGATTGGCTGATAGGGTGGCCATTACTTTCGTATAACCGGTTACCTGAGACGTTTTTCTGTTAAAAAGTTTCACCACCATTCCATTTCAATGCTTTTTTGAATGGTAACTATAACAACAGTGAGCAGCCTTGTAGGTCTACTTTCACACGAAAATAGTAGTAGCGAACAGGTTAAATTCTTTTAAACTGGGGTTGAGTGTTTCTTTTATGTTTTCAACACTTGCTTAAGTATACGGGAGATAAATACAAACGGGAGATAAGAGGGATAACGGCCTTCAAAGGTGACTGGTTCTACGGAAATAAATGTCTCGGCAGAGGTAACTCCGTCTCTAGACCTCCACCTCGTCATTATTTCTGTAGAACCGGTCACCTCGTCAGCTGTTATCCCTTTCGTATACTACTACTCCTGCCAAGTTATCCAATAGTATAAAAATACTCCTGTGAAGCTGTCCAGTAGTGTACTACTATACTACTCCTGCTGCCTTACCCAGAGGTATATTGTGTTTCCTGACTTTCTCCACCAGGCTGTCTCTTCCCCCCACCTCGGGGTGCAGAAACGTCCCGTGGCCGATGCGGTCTGGGGGGAGGTTAAGCAACAGCTCGGACTCATCCGACTGAGATGACACCTGGGACAGAGAGGAAGACACACACACACACACACACACACACACACACACACACACACACACACACACACACACAGTGAGGTCTGGGGGGAGGTTAAACAGCAGCTCTGACTCGTCTGACTGAGATAACACCTGGGAAAAAGAGGAACAGAAACACGAGAAGGCAGACTCTGTGGCTCTCTGTGAGATGTGTGTGATCACTAATAACACACTGGTAAAATGCCTACACATCAGGGTAGTACCAATTATTATTCAATACTACTGTACTCTACCCTACTATGCAACAACTCCAGTACTCTAAAGTATCTCTGAGAGGAGCACAGACATATACTGTACCATGCTACCCAATATCACTACTCTACTCTTCACTACCTATCTACCATGATAACTAATGCTACTACTCTACTCTTCAATACTATCTACCATGCTACCCAATACTACTGCTCTACTCTTCACTACTATCTACCATGCTACCCAATATCACTACTCTACGCTTCACTACTATTTAACATGTTACCCAATACTACTACTCTACCTCTTCACTACTATCTACCATGCTACCCAATACTATTACTGTACTCTACACTACAACAGTATATACTACATTACTGCAGTACTCTAAAGTACCTCTGAGAGGTGCAGTGCCAGCTTCAGTCCAGAGTTCTTTGCTTTCTCCAGGGCAGGGAGGAGGTCTCTTCCATGGCCCACCTGCACAGCACAGGAGTGGGATTATACTACAGCAAGACTAGCACAGAAGTGGGATTATACTACAGCAAAACTAGCACAGATGTGGGATTATACTACAGCAAGACTAGCACAGATGTGGGATTATACTACAGCAAGGCTAGCACAGATGTGGGATTATACTACAGCAAGACTAGCACAGATGTGGGATTATACTACAGCACACTGGCACAGAAGTGGGATTATACTACAGCAAGACTGGCACAACAATCTCAATCTCTGAGGCAGAAGATTTAGAGGGCACAACGAGAAGGGATCTACAGCTGCCTCTCTGTGTGTGTGTGTGTGTGTGTGTGTGTGTGTGTGTGTGTGTGTGTGTGTGTGTGTACCTAGGATGCACATGCCAATTCATTGCCCTAGTGTTTAGCAGTTTAGCTTCTGTGTGTGTGTGTGTGTGTGTGTGTGTGTGTGTGTGTGTGTGTGTGTGTGAGACGCTTCAGGAACTCACCGTAGGGTCGCCACTCAGATCCAGCCCCACCACAGCACCATCGCTTGACAACATGAAGTTCTCTGCCAGCTTCACTGTCTCCATGGCAACCTCAGGCCCATTCCGCCGGTCAATGGCCACTAGGAACCTTTGACAAAAACACACGGCCGTGACATGGCCTTCCTCTCTCTTGTCTAACTGATATTCTGTGTAAGGACCAGTTCGCTGATATAACATCATTCACCCGGTGGAATGGAATACTGTTTTCTGATTGGCTGTCAGGGTGTCCGTTATTTCTAGATAACAGGACACCTGAGGCATTGTTGGGTTAAAAAAGTTTAACCAGCGTTCTTTATCAATGCTCTGTAGAATGCAGCCTTGCGGATCTTCTTTCATAAGAAAATAGTACCCCAACCGAACAGGATAACTTCTTTCTAAATGGAGCCACATGTTTTTAAACACTTGCTTACCATCTATACGTCTTAGTTGCAACTGGGTGATAAGCGGGATAACGAGGTGTCCCGATATAGAGAAATAATGGATGACGCGTATGGCGAAGAACAGCCCTCGGCGACCCTTATCCCTTACTTAACAAGTGACTAACAGTAGCAGTCTGTTTGTTACCTACCTAACTTCAATGTCCACATCCTCTTGCTTGCATTGCTGGATGGCTCCAATGACAGTTTCCACATATCTCTCCTTTGTCAGGCCTTCAAAACAGCAACATAATGATCCGTGAACAAACTGCTGTGCTGCACAGTTCCAAACTTCATTAAAGCTGAACAAGAACTTGGTGGTGTTCACCTGATTTGGGCTCTGCCCGAGGAGTGCTCCTTAACTCCAGGTACTTCACACCATCATTTGCAAACTCTTTGATCACATCTTTGGCAACCTAGAACACCACAACCAGCCTATTGCTCAGTATTAAAAACAGACCTGGCAACCTAGAACACCACAACCAGCCTATTGCTCAGCATTAAAAACAGACCTGGCAACCTAGAACACCACAACCAGCCTATTGCTCAGCATCAAAAACAGACCTGGCAACCTAGAACACCACAACCAGCCTATTGCTCAGCATTAAAAACAGACCTGGGAACCACCACATATGTTATGGAAAAGGAAGAGATATTCATTTACCATTAAAATATCCTCTTCCGAATCCACTAACTGGTGAACAACCTTGAACACCTGGAAACATCTATGAAAGACAGGGAAGAACTTACATTCACACAAGAACAGTGCCATCACAATGACAGGTCAACCACTTCATGCCCATGCAAGCTACGGCAAGACAACCATCATGGAAAGACCTGCAGTTTTTGGCTATACAATTAGGCTACATTAGGTGACAGTTGAATTTCCTTGGTACACTACATTCATTTCTATGGGCTGTAGTAGCCTATACAGTACAGCTAAACAAACAAGGGACTTCTCAAAGGACTTACTCATCAAGTGTCCGTCGCTGACCACTGCGAATGGCAGTCATACTGCGCTCAATGTTGAGATGAGGTTTGCGAGCGATGAGTTTATCGATGGTATCAGAGCTCACAGAACCATTTAAATGAGCGTGAAGCTCCTGGGTGCCAAGAAACAAAAACACAACACACTCAACATAATATTTAGGCTAACTCTCCTATGTTTTTTCCCCCTGAAAGAACTTGAACTAGTTAATGTGAAGAATCAACTTGCTCAACACTGACAAGTCTACTAATGGCTTTTATTAATCACTACCTAAGTACTTTTATTTGCCAAAGTTAAGAGGATGAACGTTAGCCATAAATAATAAATAACGTTAGAACTTCATCACTGAATTCAATGATGCGCATAGCCTACCACTTTAGGAAGCTGGCGGTAGAAATTGGTTTCGTCTTCCATTTCCTCGTGAAACCACTTGCTGATAGAACCACTTGATATTAGCTTTCTATGCCACTTGCTGAAAAGATTACTGTGAATAAAGACTTTATTTAACTACACTTACACAATACATTTACTGAATGAATTTCGACCACTTTTTGACAAGTTGTGCACCACTGAAACATTTCCTCCGTTCAACTTACCAGAAACAATGGTTCCTAGGTCCAGGGTGGTTAATGGTAAAAGCGGAGCGAGATGTTCAAAACGTAGCCTTCTTTCAGAATAGGGTGACCAGGCGATCCCGATATCTGTCAACAGTCCCCGATTTTGGTGGTCTGTCTCCGATTTTTTGAGGCTGCAATTAGGCCTTGGACAAGGGCCTACATTTTAATATAGTGACTGTAAAAATAGGGATGCCCTTTTCTCCCTATGATCTGGTCCTTATCTATGCCTATGTTATACGTTAAATTGGAATTCATATTTTGTTTTCAGCATCCAATTTTTGGACTCTATAAACGCTTTGTCTTTAGCCTACCCAAAGATAATATGATATGACCCACAAAAGTTAGTTCTTATGTTGGCCTAAATGTAAAGATAGGGTCTTTCCTGGGTCCTAATGAGCACAGTTCTACAGTGAAGCATAATGACACAAAGTCAGAGTCACCCAATGTCGTTTTAACGTTATATTGTCCCAAATGGGCTACACTAATCTATAGGCTACCCATAGGGCTGATTCGGCTCTGGTCTTGGCCTACAACCTGCTACAACTCA
>JAODXP020000017.1:14175098-14177598 GCA_027497455.2 Sardinella longiceps
CGTCAACTGAGTGGCCCTTTCAGCTTAATGAAAAGCAGCTGGATGACAAAAAACAAATGGAAATCAGAGAGATGATCAAGCCTATTGTTTTGTGGCTCTGCAAGGGAGTCTGTGAAAGAGGGGAGGGAATGTGTGTGTGTGTGTGTGTGTGTGTGTGTGTGTGTGTGTGTGTGTGTGTGTGTGTGTGTGTGTGTGTGTGTGTATGTGTGTATGTGTGAGAGAGAGAGAGAGAGAGAGAGAGAGAGAGAGAGAGAGAGAGAGAGAGAGAGTGTGTGTGTGTGTGTGTGTGTGTGTGTGTGTGTGTGTGTGTGTGAGAGAGAGAGAGAGAGAGAGAGAGAGAGAGAGAGAGAGAGAGAGAGAGCAGTTCTGTGACATCCTCTCACCTTTGCCATGGGACCCCAGACACACCCGTTATGTAACTAAACAAAATACCACAACCTCCAGAGGAGCCCCTTAAAGATCACACATCAACTGCTGCACTGTGAGTGTGTGTGTGTGTGTGTGTGTGTGTGTGTGTGTGTGTGTGTGTGTGTTTACTGGATGAGGCTCTTACTGAACTGTGTGTGTGTGTGTGTGTGTGTGTGTGTGTGTGTGTGTGTGTGTGTGTGTGTGTGTGTGTGTCAGAAGATCACACATCACATCACTGAACTCAGGCTCTTAACAAAGGAGCTTAATAATGGAGTGCCCACCTACAAGTGTGTGTGTGTGTGTGTGTGTGTGTGTGTGTGTGTGTGTGCGTGATCTATGGGCTGTGTGCATCCATGAGAGACACTATAAAACCATATGGAGGCAAAGACAATAAAGCATATTGTTTATGCTATCTCCCACAAGGTCATCCCCACACACACACACACACACACGCTGACTCATAGCAAAGCCTGCCACAACCTATCGTCACAACCAGTTTGTGTGTGTGTGAGTGTTGTGAGTGTGTGTGAAAGAGAGAGTGAGTGATGGAGTCAAGGATGCATATTCTCCAGTAAGCACTTGTTTGTGTGTGTGTATGTGTGTGTGTGTGTGTGTGTGTGTGCACGTGTGTATGTGAGTGATGGAGTCAAGGGTGCATTTGCTCCAGTAACGTATATGTAAGCACTTGTGTGCAAGTCTGTGGTGTGTGTACATGTATGTGTGTGTGGGTTGTGTGTGTGAGTGATGCATGTCAAAGATGCATGTGCTCCAATAAAGGACTGTGTATATTTAAGCACTTGTGTGCATTGTGTGTGTGTGTGTGTGTGTGTGTGTGTGTGTGTGTGTGTGTGTGTGTGTGTGTGTGTGTGTGTGTGTGTGTGTGTGATGGAGAGAAGGTTAAATGTTAAATGCTCCAGGATACACTAACCTATATCGGTGTGAGTGTGAATGCATGTGTGCAAATGTGTGTGCGTGTGTGTGTATAGTTTGTGAGTGATGGACTGTTCAGTTAGATATACTGTATGTAATAACCTCCACCTGTGTGTGTGTGTGTGTGTGTGTGTGTGTAAGGAAGACAGAGAGTGAGAGCAAAGGTTGCATGTGCTCTAATAATCTACTCCCTAATATGAGTGTGTGTGTGTGTGTGTGTGTGTGTGTGTGTGTGTGTGTGTGTGAGAGAGAGAGAGAGACAGAGAGAGAGAGAGAGAGAGAGAGAGAGAGAGAGAGAGAGAGAGAGAGAGAGAGCGAGCGCAAAGGTTGCATGTGCTCCAGTAACATTATAATAATCTGCACCATTGTGTGAGTGTGTGTGCATGTGTGTGTGTGTGTGTGTGTGTACTGTATGTATGTATGTGTTAGTCTATGAGTGTGTGTTTGTGTGTGTGTGTGTGTGTGTGTGTGTGTGTGTGTGTGTGTGTGTGTGTGTGTAGAAAAACTTGCATGTGCTCCAGTATGGTATGTTCTAAGCACAACAGCCTGAGGCGTGTGTGTGTGTGTGTGTGTTCGTGATGTACGGTTGGGAAGTGAAGCTTGCGCTGAAGAGTCGTGAGTCATTTGTGAACAGCAGCAACGGCAGGGAAGCTGAGTTATGTCACATTCATAGTCATACATGTTTATTAATAGTCATACATGTTTATTAATAGGTGAATAAGGATATTTGGAGTCGTTTGAATGCATCGGCCTGCCAGCGGTGGAGCATGAAGAGACTGAGACAGGCCAGTGGAGATGGACTGAATGGACTGAGTAAGGAGACTGGACTCAGTAGGACACTGAACAGGCCAGGGGAGATGGACTCAATGGACTGAGTAAGGAGATGGACTCAGTAGGACACTGAACAGGCCAGGGGAGATGGACTCAATGGACTGAGTAAGGAGATGGACTCAGTAGGACACTGAACAGGCCAGGGGAGATGGACTCAATGGACTGAGTAAGGAGACTGGACTCAGTAGGACACTGAACAGGACACTGGACAGGCCAGTGGAGACAGGAGATGGACTCAGTAAGGATACTATACAGGCCACTGGAGATGGACTGCAGGCTTACAGAGATGGGCGCAGGCCTCCATGTTTAAAACATCTCCCTGCCCACAGAC
>JAODXP020000017.1:14182598-14185098 GCA_027497455.2 Sardinella longiceps
ACACACACACACACCCAGATTAAAAGATCTCAGGGCTAAAAGAGCTGATAGCATCAGAAGTCTAAAATATATCAGACTGACAGAGAGAGAGAGAGAGAGAGAGAGAGAGAGAGAGAGAGAGAGAGAGAGAGAGAGAGAGGGGGGGGGTGGCTGAAGAGTGAAAAAGAAAGGGATGCAGAATATAGATGAGAGAGAGGTGTAAATACAGAGGGACAGGGAAGGTAAAGATAGAGAGAGAGAGAGAGAGAGAGAGAGAGAGAGAGAGAGAGAGAGAGAGAGAGAGAGAGAAAAGGAGGAAGAAGTAAGAGGAGAGTGAGAGGGGGATAGAGAGGAAGAGAGAAAGGCAAGGCTGATGGAGGGAGGAAGAGAGGGGTCATAGAGGGAAGGGTAAAGCGAGGGGAGGACAAAAGTGAAGGGCAACAGAGAGAGGGATAGAGGGAGAGAAAAAGAGAAGGGAGAAAGCATGATAGAGAGAGAGAAAGAGGAAGAGAAGGGGAAAGGGGAAGAGAGAGAGAGAGAGAGAGAGAGAGAGAGAGAGAGAGAGAGAGAGAGAGAGAGAGAGAGAGAGAGAGAGAGAGAGGATGTGAGACAGGGAGAGAGGCAGCGGAAAAGAAGAGTGCTGACTGACAGAGCAATGTGTGATGGTGTGTGTCAGGTGGAGGGAATGCTCTGCTGTGACACACACACATACACACACACACACACACACCTGGATGGCACACTGTCAAAGCCATTCACCTCACTGCTACTCACTCTGGATGGTAAAGCAGGATAGCACAACGCTATCAGCACACACACACACACACACACACACAAGCACACTGAAAAGAAAAAAATCAATGGCATCAGCATGCACACACACACACACACACACACACAAATGAAACAGTGCAACATTATCCAGTGTGGATGAGTATTTTCTCTGAAAATTAAACTCCTGTGTAAAACACAAGTAAGTTGAGTATCATATTTCACCAGCCGCTGTCATCTCCCTCCCAAATGACCGGAGTCCAGACTTGCAGTGTTCTAGATCTGCAGTGTTCCAGACCTATAGTGTTCTAGAGCTGCAGTGTTCTAGATCTGCAGTGTTCCAGAGCTGCAATATTCTAGAGCTGCAGTGGGCTGGGTTGAGTAGGGCTGGGTAGATTTACTGATGGTGTTGAGTGGGGCTGGGTTGAGTAGGGCTGGGTAGATTTACTGATGGTGTTGAGTGGGGCTGGGTAGATTTACTGATGGTGTTGAGTAGGGCTGGGTAGACTTACTGATGGTGTTGAGTGGGGCTGGGTAGATTTACTGATGGTGTTGAGTGGGGCTGGGTTGAGTAGGGCTGGGTAGATTTACTGATGGTGTTGAGTGGGGCTGGGTAGATTTACTGATGGTGTTGAGTAGGGCTGGGTAGACTTACTGATGGTGTTGAGTGGGGCTGGGTAGACTTACTGATGGTGTTGAGTGGGGCTGGGTAGATTTACTGATGGTGTTGAGTGGGGCTGGGTAGATTTACTGATGGTGTTGAGTGGGGCTGGGTAGATTTACTGATGGTGTTGAGTGGGGCTGGGTAGATTTACTGATGGTGTTGAGTGGGGCTGGGTTGAGTAGGGCTGGGTAGATTTACTGATGGTGTTGAGTGGGGCTGGGTTGAGTGGTGCTGGGTAGACTTACTGATGGTGTTGAGTGGGGCTGGGTTGAGTATGGCTGGGTAGACTTACTGATGGTGTTGAGTGGGGCTGGGTAGACTTACTGATGGTGTTGAGTGGGGCTGGGTTGAGTAGGGCTGGGTAGATTTACTGATGGTGTTGAGTGGGGCTGGGTAGATTTACTGATGGTGTTAAGTGGGGCTGGGTAGATTTACTGATGGTGTTGAGTAGGGCTGGGTAGATTTACTGATGGTGTTGAGTAGGGCTGGGTAGATTTACTGATGGTGTTGAGTGGGGCTGGGTAGACTTACTGATGGTGTTGAGTGGGGCTGGGTAGATTTACTGATGGTGTTGAGTAGGGCTGGGTAGACTTACTGATGGTGTTGAGTGGGGCTGGGTTGAGTAGGGCTGGGTAGACTTACTGATGGTGTTGAGTGGGGCTGGGTTGAGTAGGGCTGGGTAGACTTACTGATGGTGTTGAGTGGGGCTGGGTAGACTTACTGATGGTGTTGAGTGGGGCTGGGTTGAGTGCTGGGTAGATTTACTGATGGTGTTGAGTGGGGCTGGGTAGATTTACTGATGGTGTTAAGTGGGGCTGGGTAGATTTACTGATGGTGTTGAGTAGGGCTGGGTAGATTTACTGATGGTGTTGAGTAGGGCTGGGTAGACTTACTGATGGTGTTGAGTGGGGCTGGGTTGAGTGGTGTTGAGTAGGGCTGGGTAGACTTACTGATGGTGTTGAGTGGGGCTGGGTTGAGTGGTGTAGGGTCAGTATCTGGGTTTCTCCTCTCTGGGTCTCTTCTACATCATGAGGAGTTTATCTGATGCTGATACTGCTATTCCTGATCTAATACGGCCAATTTGCC
>JAODXP020000017.1:14212598-14217598 GCA_027497455.2 Sardinella longiceps
TTTAACATCCAACACACCGCCTCAGTGCAACACCACACTACAGTAGGCTACACACGCTTTACACACACCACTTAGTACCTCACACTTTAACACACAACACACCACAAGAATAAGTGTGGGTTTTTTCACTTCTAGGGAGGGCAGTTTCAAGACAAGCTTGACCACTAATGTCAATCCACTGTCAGCACAACACACACACACACACACACACACACACACACACACACACACACACACACACACACACACACACACACCTACCCACAACTACAGGAACATGAAGTCAAGTCTGTGATAGCAACAAAAACAATCAAAACACACACACACACACACACACACACACACACACACACACACACACACACACAGGTTTGGTACATTTCTGGGGAAGCAGGTGATTTCTCAAGTGTAGAGGCAGTACGTCTCCACTAACTTCAGCTCATCTGGGCAGGATTGGACATGCTCAGAACATCACAACCCCCAGCATTCACTTCTCTTTCCCTTTCTTTCTCTCTCTCTCTCTCACACACACACACACACACACACACACACACTCTCTCACTCTCCTTCACAATCTCCTCTCTCTCTCTCTCTCTCTCTCTCTCTCTCTCTCTCTCTCTCTCTCTCTCTCTCTCTCACCACACACACACACACACACACACACACACACTTCCTTCCCTGTGCCAGAGAGGCCGTTCCAGTGCTACATGTCATACACACAAACACATAACATGCATTTTATACATGCACACATACAGTACATACATGCATATACAGTACATGCACATACATACATGCATAGTTTATACACGGATCTTTACATTCCCAACGCTGTGAGAGAGAGCGGTTACGTTGTCAAGAGATGTGAGAGTGGGCGTCGACACTCTCAGCACTGAGGTAGAGGGCGTTTACATTCTCAGGCTTGTGAGAGGCCGCTTACTGTACGTTCTCAGAGATGTGAGAAAGGGCGATTACATTTTTACTGTAAGAGAGGTACTGTAGATTACATTTTCACTATGAGAGAAGGCCTTTGCAATGTCACTGTGAGAGAGGGTGATTACAAGGGTGAGGGAAATTAATTTGTCAGTAGTGTGAGAGAGAGGGCAATTACATTTTCAGTACTGTGAGAGAGAGGGCGATTACATTCTGAGTACTGTGAAAGACGGTGATTACATTCTCAGTATTGTGAAAGAGGGTGATTACGCGCACACACACACACACATCTGGTACCCAACACCAAAGATGCTTCACACTCACACACACACAGACCCATCCACACACACAGGTCTGGTAGCCAACACCAAAAGTGCTACACAAAAACACACACACAAAACACACACACACACACACACACACACACACACACAACCTACAAAAGTGATGGTGAAGAGGAAGCTCTAAAAAAGACGGACGGGGTAAAAATGATGACTGTGAAACTGCTGTGTTTTTAAATACCAGAGGAAACGCTACAGACTTCTGATAAAGGTAAAACAAGTCTGCAGGCTAAAAACATTTAATGCTCGACACACACTCACACACACACACACACACACACACACACACACACACACACACACAGACACACACACACACACACACACACACACACACGCACAGAGAAAGAGAGAGGGTTCCTCCTCATTTTTACTCAGAGTAGACCACAGCGCTCCTTTGAAACACACACAGAGTAGCGTTCAGGGGTTTATTCCCACAGATTTATATAGAACTATATGATATCTATGGTTATTCCTAGTAGACAGTTAAGAGACAGACCCGGGTAAATTCAGCCAGAGGTAGAGTAGTGCTAAACCTCATAATAGAGGCGCCTCGAGTCCTAATTCTCTTCACTAACCAAAGCCAGCAGGCTCCTCCATTAGCAGCTTTACGACTTCCTCTTGGTCAGTGGTACTCAACGTGTGGTCCGGGGACCACTAGTGGCCCGTCAGCAAGGTCAAGTGGTCCTCCAGAGGATTTCCAAAAAAATATGTGAATTTAGTCTGTTTCTCACAAAAAAATTATTTGAAAGCCAAAGAGGAGTGGTTCAATGAATACTATGAAGCAGGCCTGTAATTTATATTAAAAAATTCAAGCTATCTGAATTTGAAGTGGCCATTAATGCCAACTTAGAAATGCCTATTGATTTGGTTACAGGGTAAGGGGTAGCAGCATGCGACTTGGTGAGGGGGCACGAGGGTAGGTGGTCCCTGAAAAACATTTTTTGGGCAAAGTGGTCCTTGGTCTGAAAAACTGAGAAACACTGCTCTTGGTTAATTTAACCAGGTTCATCACTTAACCAACTACTGGGAACAACCCCAGGAGCTTCACTACAGAACACAAACATCCGCCAGTCCTACTGTTCTACCCAGAACCGATGGCAGAGTTCTACTGATGAATGCAACCACTTATGGAGTTCTGCTATTCTGCTCTGCATACAGGTGCAGTGGAGTTCCTCTGTGTTCTAACATGCAGACTCAGGAGCCCACAAGTTCCTCTGACAGGTGCAGCAGAGTTCCACAGTGTTCTAACAGGAAAACACATGTTCTCCTGAATGCAGCGGAGTTCCGCAGTGTTCTAACAGCAGGTTTCCACAGTGTTCTAACAGGAACCCACATGTTCTCCTGAGTGCTGCAGAATTCCACAGTGTTTTAAAAGCAGGGTTCCACACAGTGGAGCGGAGTTCCACTGTGTTCTAACAGGGATCCACATGTTCTCCTGAGTGTGGTGTTCCTGTTACGTCCCTGCTGTTCTCTTGCAGGACTCAGTGATAATCATTCCCATGTGTCTCCCCTTGGGCACACACACACACACACACACACACACACACACACACACACACACACACACACACACACACACACACACACACACCGACTCCCCCCACCCAGCAGAGGGGTCCCTCCTGCCGGCCCTGCCCCATTTTGGCCTCCTCCTGCTGGGCATGAGCTGCTCCAGTAGCCCTTTGATGCCCAAAGAGCTGCTACTGCTACTGCTGCCCTGTCATCAGCTGTGGGGGGCAGGAAACACACACACACACACACACACACACACACACACACACACACACAGACACACACACACACACACACACACACACACACACACACACACACACACACACACACACACACTGAGACTGCAGGGTCAAGTTCATCATAAACAGTCACTGTGTTACAGTACATAGGTGCTCTGATTCAGCTGTGTGTGTGTGTGTGTGTGTGTGTGTGTGTGTGTGTGTGTGTGTGTGTGTGTGTGTGTGTGCAGTGTGCGAGACCCTAGCATCTTGGCTCAACACCTCCACTGGTTGGTGGTCAGACTGGCCAGCTGACACCAAGGAGACTGACACACACTAGGAGCAGTGTGTGTGTGTGTGTGTGTGTGTGTGTGTGTGTGTGTGTGTGTGTGTGTGTGTGTGTGTGTGTGTGTGTGTGTGTGTGTATTAAAGGTGATTGACACACACTAGGAGCACTCTCTTGTGTGGGGGGATCCAAGGAGATTGACACACACTAGGTGCAGTGTGTGTGTGTGTGTGTGTGTGTGTGTGTGTGTGTGTGTGTGTGTGTGTGTGTGTGTATTCAAGCAGATTGACACACACTAGGAGCACTCTGTGTGTGTGTGTGGATCCAAGGAGATTGACACAAACTACGAGCACAGTGTGTGTGTGTGTGTGTGTGTGTGTGTGTGTGTGTGTGTGTGTGTGTGTGTGTGTGTATCCAAGGAGACTGACACACACTTGTCAGAGGGAGAGCAGACCAAGAGCTCAGTGATAAAATCACAGAAGAGAAAAGAAAACAGCAGACATGACAGAGAGCAGAGGGGAGCAGTCACAACACACACACACACACACACACACACACACACACACACACACACACACACACACACACACACACACACACACACAATAAGACACTGGTTAGATACTGATTAGAGGGTTAGGGATGCTGCCATAGTGTTGTATGTATGTGTGTGTGTGTGTGTGTGTGTGTGTGTGTGTGTGTGTCTCCTTATGCAAAAGAAGCGCAGGAATAAGCACAACAACAATGTTTTCCTTCTCTGAGGGAGACTGCAAATTTAGGCCTATAAAAGTCAACGCTTAACCACACACACACACACACACACACACACACACACACACACACACACACACACACACACACACACACACACACACACAGCGCCATTCAAGGCAACAGGAAAACAGGGCGGGGAAAAGGACTGGTCCACTCCAGCAGGGGAAATCCCACGTCAAATGACAGGGAGACTATTTATCCAAACGCCACACACACACACACACACACACACACACACACATACTGTGCTGTGTGCTGAGATTGGACATCAAGTCCATAAAAATGACAGGG
Organism: Sardinella longiceps; assembly: GCA_027497455.2. Taxonomy (NCBI): domain Eukaryota; kingdom Metazoa; phylum Chordata; class Actinopteri; order Clupeiformes; family Clupeidae; genus Sardinella; species Sardinella longiceps. The sequence goes on from JAODXP020000017.1 coordinate 14,216,960, forward strand.
GGACAATTTATCCAACGCCACACACACAAACACACACACACGTTATACTGTACTGTACGCCAAGACCGGACATGAAGAATGAGGCCCTGGTTTAAAAACGCACACTGAACTGGACTTTAGTTTCTCAAAGACTCGACTAGTTTAAAACTGTCAGTGTGCTCCAAACACACAGACTAGTCTCAGAGCTTTACAGCAGCAGACTCAACTGGAGCCTCAGGAAATCCCCTCAGTGACGTCAGAGAGATCCTCTCTGATACACACACACACACACACACAGATCCACTCTGATACACACATACGTCATACACACACACACACACACACACACAGTCGTCACAAAGATCCACTCTGATACACACATACACACACAGATGTCAAAGCACACACACACAAACACACACACACTGACGTCATAGAGATCCACTCTGAAACACACACACACACATACTGACGTCATAGATATTAGCTCTGAAACACACACACAAACTGATGCCATAGAGATTTGCTCTGAAAGACACACACTGTCTGACAACATATACATATCCACTCTGCAACACGCACATACACACACTAATACTATACCGATCCTCTCTGAAACACACACACAGGAATAACAATGAAGATGCACTCAGAAACACA
>JAODXP020000017.1:14222598-14259953 GCA_027497455.2 Sardinella longiceps
CTACTTTTACCCCTGTAAGTGACAGAGAAAAAGCAGAGAGAGACAGAGAAACGACACAGCTTTCCTACACCGGAGTTCCCTATTTTCCGTCCAGGCCAGCGGTGACACGCGAATAAGACCAGACACGTCCCTCTCTAATAGTTTAAATTCCTGAGTCTTTCGTAAACATCCAGAGGCCATCCGCCTCCCCACCTCAGCACAACGCTCGCAAACAGAACACGTCTTCCGAAAAGATTTGTTTCAGGACAGAACTCGCTAAGTGGTTAACTGTAATGCTGAGTGCGGAACTCGAAACTGTACAGCAGCTCACAGTCACAGAAAGACAGAGAGAGAGAGAGAGAGAGAGAGAGAGAGAGAGAGAGAGAGAGAGAGAGCAACCCAACCGGAACAACACAAGATAACGTTACTATTAAAGTTAACGTTAGATGTAACATAGGCCTACTGCATTCTAAAGTAATATTTGATCGCAGAGCGTCCACCGAAAAGTAGGCGTAGACAGTAATATCTTACAATGAGGGCCGTGGACTAGAGCCATTAAAAGCACATTCTTGCAATAGATGACATGTTAACAGGAAGTATGCCACAAATAGCTGGAGCTTTTTTTAACCTTTCGACATGGGTCTGCGTCTGCTGGTAAAGAGAAAGTAACGGACACCATCTTACACAAACTAAAGTCACTCTTCCTGCAACATCTACTGGTTCTGTAAGAACCTTTGTAAGTTACATTGTGTGAAACATCCAAACATCTCATTAAGTCAGTTGTACTTCAGACGCGTCTACGCCCTCCTAAATCAACACGGGAAAGTGACAGGGGCAGCCTAACGGCAGCAAATCACCCAGTCAAGACGGCTGGTGCCAAAATACCTGTGTCCACTTTGGTTGGATGCGCAGGGCTGTGTCTCTGCTCTTCGGCTGGTGAGGGGAGCGAGGAGGGCGTCTCTCGGTCTCAGTTCGGTCTTGCTCTAGTGTTCCTCTCGGCTCCAAGTCTGTCCATGGGCGAGCAGAGCAGCGAGAGAACTTTGGCAACAGAGTAGCACCGCGCGGATGTGGTCAGTTCCTCACGCCTTGTTAACGATCCGCTATTGCTGCATGAACTGTCACGGTAACTCAGATTCAAATGTTTGCCCTTACTGTTTCGTTCTAAGGCATTTAGAGGCACTACACTAACAAAAAGATAAAACAACTGTTTAACTGGTTTGCTGTAAGAATTACAGCTGCAAAGGACGGAACGTTTTGATGTAAGAAAAAGAGAGCTCAGTATGCGCGCCTAACGGAAATGCGACCATTGCCAGAACAGCAATGCGAGATGAAACGGAGAGAATGACTTTGCGCCTCGGGCATCCAATCTACCGGCGACGCAGAGAAGCACCGGGGCGTGCGCTGGAGTTTTTCTCCGACTGCTGTATCTGAAGTATTCAGGCCTTCACACGGAGAGGAAATACACCTAGTTCGGTTTGAGACCCAATACGCATGCGCTGTATCAAGGGGCACACCTCTTCATTTGAAGCTACCATACAGTGTGACTGCAGCATTCAGTTATGAGTTGACCATGACCCCAAGTCTTTATTGGTGTTTATTGGTATGCAATAGTGTAATCCAGTTCACTTCATTAAATCGGCATATTGAAGTCGTGTGAGATGCAAATCTAACAAAGAGCAACCTAGATAATATATTTAAAAAAAAAAAAAAAAAAAAACAGAGGACAGTTTTGGTGAATTAGTCAACTTTGTTTATTTTTGTTCCATTTCAACATGACATTGAGATGTTCCAAACCATAATGTTACCTGCTTGAGCCCTTAACAGGGTTGAGAATCAGTAGCCCATGAACAAAAAATAAACAAGTAACAGGAATATTTGAAACACAAGTGCATGAAAAGTATTTGTTAAATCATTTTTTTCCCACCCCTGGTGTACTTGTAAAGGCATCCCTTTTACACACTCTGTTAGTGATCCGTCACAAGAGCACTGATCACAACAATATCACTGTGAGGAGTACCCCAATATCTGAAGAAAAAACAGACAGAACATCTGTAGCATCCAGAGAAAATAACAAAATATATCAGCACTGAGTCAAATGCAAACTTTTCTTTCAAGAACAAAGACGGGGTTTGAAAAAAAGTCATTGTTTCGGCGGGCTTGGGAAACACCACGCCGTTCTGTTCTGGTCGGACTGAATGTTTTGTTATGATATGCCGCCACCTAGTGGCCAATGACAACGCTAACTTTTTGCAGACAAACTGGATGCCGTCGTGTATCAGTAACGTTTTGACCTGAATGTTTCACATTTGTCCTTTTTGCTACAATCACCTATGAGCATACAGCGATTCCCCTTGCGCACACACATGCACACACTCATACACCCACACAATCATAAATGCACACGCACCCATGCCAGCTTGCTCGTGAGTAAAGAGATGCTGTCCCATGTTAGAAACAAATTCTGTGAAAATGTTTATGCAGTTTCATATACTTTAAATCATCTGATATTTGAAGCATATACATCCATATAACAGCCATAATTATAGTATGAAAATAGAGTCACCACAGACAGTGCTGATGATCGATCATACAAATGCATATGTACACACAGTATAGTATACATCATGACCTCCATTTGGCCTGCAAACTAGTATGCTCAAGTAGCACATATTCAGATGGATTTCAGAAAAAAGTGTGTGTGAATATGTGTGTGTGCGTGTGTGTGTGCGTGTGTGTATTTTCTAATAATGAATGGATAATTAACCACACCATGGTCAATGTCCTTCACTGTGGGCCCAACAGACAGCCATCAGTCCCTCAAAGCACATAGTGCAGCAGCAAGGAAGAGGGGTGAAATGTAGCAACACTGCTACACGGCTGAAACTGAGAAACTCTCCAGTAGAACTGAGGGGCCAAGCTAGCTTCACTGAGGGGCCAAGCTAGCATCTCTGAGGGGCCAAGCTAGCTCCACTGAGGGGCCAAGCTAGCATCTCTGAGGGGCCAAGCTAGCATCTCTGAGGGGCCAAGCTAGCATCTGCTGAGGGGCCAAGCCAGCACCTCTGAGGGGCCAAGCTAACATCTCTGAGGGGCAAAGTTAGCATCTCTGAGGGGCCAAGTTAGCTCCACTGAGGGGCCAAGCTAGCATCTCTGAGGGGCCAAGCTAGCATCTCTGAGGGGCCAAGCTAGCATCTCTGAGGGGCCAAGATAGCATCTTTGAAGGGCCAAGCTATCATCTTTGAGGGGTCAAGCTAGCAATGCTGAGGGGCCAAGTCATCATCTCTGAGGGCTAATCTAGTACTGCTGAGGGGCCAAGCTAGCACTGCTGAGGGGCCAAGCTAGCATATCTGAGGGGCCAAGTTAGCACTGCTGAGAGCAGCAGCTCAACCTACAGCAGCTTTAAGGAGCTGATTGAGTCCCCATTAAAGCCAAACACTTTGGGCCAAAGCCAGAGAGCAGACCACCAGTGCTACTCCAGACTCCTTGCTCACAGATGGAAACAGCATCTGCAGAGAGGAGCTGTGAACACGGACACACACACTCATCGCGGAGCGAGGAGCTGAGAAGACGGGTCCACACACACACAGCCGGAGAGAATTGCACTGAAGTGGGTGTTCTGGTCTCCGGTTTGGCTGGTCCATGGACAGGCCACTGGCTTTGACTGACAGCTTTAGGGAGAAACGCCTGAGGTCTGGACGACTCCGCCTCCAGGCCTCACAACAGCAGATTGCTATATGTCCTATCCAATCAAATCAAAGTCTGATTATGACGCCCAGAAGCTGCCTCCCTCCACCCTGAAATAAGATCCTCTCTAAACCGAAGAAAGATCACTGACACCAGTCATGCGCCAGAGATATCAGAGCTGCAATTTCATTGCCTTGCCTTGAAAAAGTCAAAGTCCCAGTTGGGTTGGAAGTCCAATCTCACTGGATGTCCTGATCTCATCAGACACGTAACGTAACACACATTATAGAGAGAGAAGCCATGGCCTCAGCTCCCAAGGCAGCAATTACACTCAAGAAAACAGAACAAAAAGACAGGACAAAAAACAACTTGTCTCCTGCATCTGACAATTCAATTGAAGGTTAACTGAATGCACAGAGCAACAGACAGAGACAAACAGACAGACAGACAGACAGAGGCAGTGGTAGACAGACAAAAAGCAACCTGAAGTCTGAATGACATACCGTATGTCAATTTAAGGTTAACTGACAGATGCAGAGCGTGAGAAAGAAAAAAAGAAGAAAGAGAAGGAGACTGAGAGAAAGGGGGGGGGGGGCAGAAGCCATGCAGACAGACAGAGACCAAAAGCCTTCTAGTCTTCTTCAATTGTGTCTGCCAGTTCCACTGTTAATAGACAGACAGACAGGAAGACATATAGAGACAGACAGTCAGACAACATACAGTATAGAGACAGACAGACAAGCAGACTGACATATAGACACAGATGGAGACAGACAGACAGACAGACAGGCATACATATAACATACAGCATAGAGTCAGACAGACAGACAGACAGACAAATAGACAGACAGACAGACAGGCTAAAGAAGAGAACGAGAAGCAAAAGAAACTGTGAGGTCCAAAGTGGCACCACTACACTCAGGTCAGGTTGGCTGTCCCACTGTGGACCCCATTTGGATGCACTCACACACTCACACACACAAGCAGGCTCAAACACACGTTTGCCCATTCAGGCAAAGCGTGCGCATACACACACACCTGCTCATGCAGGCTCAACATTCAGACACACACACCTGCACAATCAACACACAAACACACACCTATCCAAGAAGGCTTGAACACACACACACAGACCTGCACTATCAGGCCCAACACACACACACAAGCCCACAACCCCGGTGAGGCTTGAGTACTTCTTGATGAGCTGCAGCCCCAAATACTCCACTTAGGAAACTTAATGCCAACACACACACACACACACAACATGCAGCAGAGCGCCACATCACAGAAATGTAAACAAGCAGCCCTGCGGATCCTGAAACACCTCTAGGACACTCAGGATTCCAAGCATCCCTGGCTGTCGATACTGAAACACATTTAGGAAACTAAGGAGTCCCGTCCATAGACGTTATATAGGATATACTATATGTGTATCTATGGTCAGTTAACAACCTAGTTAGTTAGTTGCCAATAGAAAATTGCAAAGCAAAACCAACATCGTTGCTAACTTAGTTAGCAAGTATGCTTCTGGAAACGGACCCCTGGTCTGATAGATGCCCAGACCACCACTGGGTTGGGCTGGCCTGGGCTGGGCCCCCTATGTTCCTGGGCTTACGACCCAAAGTATACATGGGGTACTGAGTCTGGACTGGGAGGAACAGTGAACACTGAAGTGCCTGTGAAACAACTCACAGAGACAGAGACAGAGAGAGAGAGAGAGAAAGAGAGAGAGAGAGAGAGAGAGAGAGAGGAGGAGACAAAGAAAGACAGACAAACAGGCAGAGAGAGAGAGAGAGAGAGAGAGAGAGAGAGAGAGAGAGAGAGAGAGAGAGAGAGAGAGAGAAATAATCAGGGCTGCATGGAGAAATCCACACTTCTCAATCAGCCAGAACAGGAGAGCACTGCTTTAGACCACAGGCCCCTTTTTAGACATACAAACAAACACACTGACTAACTAGGTGTGTGTGTGTGTGTGTTGAACTTTCCTCTACAAACACCTCAGTGATTGTTGTTAGCATAATTTGAAAAACAAAAATAAACTTTTAAGAGATGATTCAAAGGCAGGCAAATAAAGCAGTCTCTCTCTCTCTCTCTCTCTCTCTCACACACACACACACACACACACACACACAGGGGCAAGTGTCCAAGGGCTGTTTCACACTGTAAACATACTCCATAGATGCCTGTTGGTCCCTTATAAGATGGTGGAGCCCACATGTTTTCAGCCCTGGTTGCAATCCTGTCCCCTGGGAGAGAAGATTGTTCTCCTCAATACTAAAATCATCACCGCTTCTCCCTCCTCATATCAGCACTCAAGGTGCTTAGAAAACTCAGGACTGAAATCACTCATTCACTCACTCACTCGCTCGCTCACTCACTCACTACATCATTTCCTCATTCACTCAACCATTTACTCGTTTACTCATTCACTCACTTATTCACTTGTTTACTTTTTCTCTCACTCATCCACTAATTCCATCAATCCATCCATCCATCCATTCATCCACTAAGTGAGTGACTGTAACTCTGTCCAGTCTGGTAATACAGGAAGTTAAGGCTCAAGTCTGGCTGAATGCACCCTGACGACCTCGAAGCCAGAGAGGTCAGGGGTGAGAGTTCAAGTGTGGGGTCAGCAGGGCCGGTCGTCACCACGGCTACGGCGAGTGCAGCGGGATGACGAACTTGCAGCCGAAGGGGGAGTGATACTTGATGCCCACCTCCTGGAACACCTGTCGGGGGACGCCAATGTCGCACAAGTAGACGCGGCCCACGCTCGCGGAGAGCGGCAGAGGGAGACCCAGAGACAACGCCCACTTGGCCTCTACCGCCGCCTCGCGCCCGCTCACCGGGGGGTCGATGCTCAGCACCGGGGCCCGGTTCTGGTTGGCCCAGTCGGCTGCTGCACGGTACCACTGCTGGTCTCTTAGGAACGCGTTCTCGTGACTGTCCAGGCAGTTGATGACCAGATCCACCGGGCTGTCAGGAAGGTCTACAAAACACACACACACACACACACACACACACGGTGAACACTTAATGTAAGCATCACGCTTCATAAGAACACAAAACCAACCGGAAGGGTACACGGACACACACGGACGACGTGCACGCACACACACACACACGCGCGGACACAGGCAACGTGCAGGCACGCAAACAAACACACACACGCACACACACACACACACACACACACAGCTATAAATTTTCCAAATGCTGCACCATGAGTAGCCTTTCAGCCTTTGTGCACATCCATGGTGCACCATGGGAGCTGTAGTCCTAGTAGCGTATGACTGGTCCAGTTATAGATACTGTATGTAGCTCTGGTACCAGTACTTTTGATGCTGGTCTAATCATACTGTATATTAGTTCTAGTTCCAGTGCTTTTGATGCTGGTCTAATCATATATTAGTTCTAGATCCAGTGCTTTTGATGCTGGTCTAATCATATATTAGTTCTAGTTCCAGTACTTCTGATGCTGGTCTAATCATATATTAGTTCTAGTTCCAGTACTTTTGATGCTGGTCTAATCATATATTAGTTCTAGATCCAGTACCTTTGATGCTGGACACCTGCTTCCCTCCTGTCTTGGAGAAGAGCGAGAGCTCGCTGGTGATGGCCTCCAGCATCTTGACGAAGTTGGGCAGGAAGAGGATGACCTCCACGTCGTGATTGGCCAGGTGGCGTCCACAGCTGATGCCCTGAGCGCCCTGCACGTGCGGCCCGCAAAGCAGCACCACCGTGGGACGCTGGTGCACATTCTTAGGGGTCAGCCTACAGGACACAAGCACAGGAGGTCAATCATATCATTTCTAGCCTACAGGACACATGACACATGACCCCACTAACATCAGAATTTCTATATCTGCCTTTGGGACACTGACTGGGGTGTGGGGGAGAAAAGAAGGGGAAGGAGAGAGAGAAAGAGAGAGAGAAAGAGAGAGAATGGAAGGAAAGGGAGAGGGAGGGAGAGAAAAAGGTAGAAAGGATGGAAAGAGAGAGGGAGAGACTGAAAGAGGAATAGAAGATGGCAGGTGAGGAAGAAAGGGGGAGAGAGGATGAAGGAGAGATTCTAAGGAGGTGAGAAAGACAGAGGGAGAGAAAGAGAGAGGGATAGAAAGAGAGAGGGAGAGAAGGAGAGAGGGTGGAAAGAGAGAGAGAGGGAGAGAAGGAGAGAGGGTGGAAGGAGAGAGAGAGTCTAAGGAAGTGAATAAGACAGAGGGAGAGAAAGAGAGACGGAGAGAGAATGGAGGGAGAGAGAGGTAGAGAAAGGAAGGAGAGACTTCAAAGGCGGCTTCACCTGTTGGGTCCCCCAAGCAGTGTGAGGGTCATCTGGCTGGCACACACTCCGGTCATCTCCAGGCGCCGCTCCAGGGAGAGACCGTGCTTCTCCGCCACGCTCATCAGACGCTTGTGCAGCTCGCACGAGATACTGGGCACCACCAGCCCCGAGTCTGATAGAGAAAACACACACACACACGGCACCACCAGGGGGCGTTAGAGCACAACTCAGATCAACACACACACACGCACGCACGAGGACGTCAATCTAATAGTTGCCACCGTCATCAATCACTACACAATTTCTTTTTCACTTGTTTTCTACATTGTTGTCTATACTCATTTTTTTCCTTGGTTTGTTTATTTTCCGCTTTGTCCCTTTGGATCAACCTGGTGATGTTCACTCTTGTCGTCAAGGTTTGCTTAGTTTTCCTCGTTGCCCATCGGGGGCCAAATTTTCAGTTCCTAAACACTCCGATTTCTGGTGTGAACATGTCGGCCAGTTCAAGATTAGGTGCAGGAACCAGCAAGGGTTCTCTGTGGGTCTGAAAAAGCTATTAGACACACACGCTGGCACTAACACATCAGTAATCTAGAACTTACCGGTACAGTACTGTTTGGTCCACATCAGTAATCTAGAACTTACCGGTACAGTACTCTTTGGTGCCGGGCTGGGGCACTGTGATCTGTCGGTACACGATGGGTTTGGCTTCCAGAATGTTCTCATCATGCCGGTACCGCACCGGCGCCTGTTTCTCTGGGGTCCCTCGTGACCGTGACGTGTCAATCTGGGAAAAGACTGCGGCCTTATCAAACAAGGCCAAGTTTCCCTCAAAGTCAAAGTCCTCGTCCAGCCCATCGTCCATTCCGTCTCCGAAACACTCGTCGTCTTTTTGCTTCATCTGGTTCCCACCGTTTTTCACGCCGTTCTTCTTCGGTGTCGCCTGGTTTCCGCCCCGACTGCTCGACGACCCTGGGGTGCAGAAATGGAGACAACACAGACAGGGTTAACAGCCATACAGGGTATCTGCCTGCTGTCACACTCAGATCACTAAATATACACCAGGTACTGGGAGATACTACTTCTAGCAAAAGCAGGAAATTTTTTTTGACGTTGCTGTCAAAGTTTACTTGGGCAAAAGTAAACTTTTCATTAAAAAAAAAAAAAAAAAACCACTGGAACACTGTTTATAATGTGTGTGTGTGTGTGTGTGTGTGTGTGTGTGTGTGTGTGTGTGTGTGTGTGTGTGAGAGTGATACTCACAGGAGTTGTGTCTGCGCCGAAACCCTTTGGTCTGTCCAGCGGCGTCCATGTGTTTCTCCCCGTAGCTCTTGGAGCAGTGCTGTTGGGGGGAGCTGTGCCCATCCCCCGCCCTCGTCTCCGCTCTGCCTGGCACCGCCATAGGGGTGCTACTGGCTGGGGTGCCCCCTAACCTCACTCCACCACCGGTGCCGCCCCGGCCCATAAACCCGCCGGAGGCGACCATATCCGCTGTGCGCTGAGTGATGCCGTTCCCATTGCTGCCGTGGTGGATATTCAGGATCTTAAGGTCCTTGATATCCATAGCACTGTAGGAACACAGTAAGCAATGACACATATTACATGAAATTACCAAACATACAATAGGAAAACTGATCACTAAAAAAGAAACTATGCAACATACAAATCTGTGACACGATAGTTACTCATAGCACCTCACAAACAAAGACTGAGGTTACATTTTAATAATTGATATTTACCAGTAACACTGATTGCCCTCCTATCTCTCAGTGTGTTAAGACATTAACACTCACCTGAAAGTGACCTCCGGAACGGGACACTTGACTCCATTGTGGAAAGGCTGTCGAAGTGAGATGGTTTGACTGGACTGGTCGACCGAGGACACCTCACCTTGGTACACACCGAGTGTCGGACCACAGTTTATAGATACAAGACTGCCCAACCAGTCTGCTGCCATCGTACCAATGCTTCTGAGAAAGAATTGACAAACTTGAATTAAAACGACTCCTGCTATACAGCCAAGTAATTATCATACATTAACTAGAGCCTAACTTTACAATGTACTGTGAAGTTATAACTGTATGCTTTCTCAAGGTAACAAAGGAGAGCAGCTTTGGCCTATATGACAACAGTGACATTAGGTGATATCTACTACGGTTACCATACGCAAGTTACCCGTCTAAACACCATACGACTTCACCACGAGTGTATCCAGATAAAAATGTAAACATCACACTCCTCTTTTCTGATTTTACTCCCGCGACTTTTCATGCTAAGTTAGCTGCTAACGTTAGTTAGCTCGTGAAAACTAAGCTGCAATGGTAAGTTAACGTTAACGTTAGCCTAATATTACATTCACAGATGGACTCGGACTCCACTCTTTCGAGAGAACAAATCTAACAGCAACATTTTTGTATTTTATACCAGCTAAATGGTACACAGGCTACCATACAAACCAAGCCAACTATTCTCGTAGCTTCTGATTGCTATTTAATTACCTATCGATAGCGGAGTTAACGATAACGTTAGCTGAGGGCTCAACACGTAAATGCCGTTCTGCCGTCCTTTAACCTTTGCCATTAACTTTCATATACGTACCTTTTAAAATTCTGATAGAGGTTGCTCTGATTACGAGAAATTGAGAAAACTGTTTTATGAAAATGAAAAGTTATTGACTCAAGATGGGTTGTTGCGATGTTTTTCCTACCCTTGTAAAGTTAGCGTAGCACAGTCAGGAAATGGCTTCCCTATCTGTGACATCATTTCCGACGTGACCACGTTTTGATGATTGGGGCCAGAGCCATAGAGCCATGTTTGATGATTGGGGCCAACTGGAGAGTCCCGCCCTCCATAGAACCAGAGAAATTCTAATAATCCGTAAACGGGCTCTGATAGAACTGAATGGCCGAGGCTAGGCTAGTAAATGCAGTGAATTGACAGTCAACGCCATTGTGAACACTGGAGGTAACAGGCCACGGCCATGCCCATGCTGCCCATGCGCAAAGTTTCAAAGTTGGAAATGACGCATGGACTCACGTTGAATCTCTTTGCGAAAACAGTAGTCCTTCAGTCCAGACGGTGGTGATAATGCACCTAGTTTGTTTGTCATACAACACGAGGAAGAAAGTTCTGTCGAGAACGTGCCTGAAGTTTATAGCATTCATGACAGTACACTTTTTTTAACAAGCTCCTCAAGAAATAAGCAAAGAGTAACCAGAGATCATGAAATATTGCTTTTACTCTCCCCGGAGACATAACATTTCGCATGTAACCGCCCACCAACTTGTAAGTGCATGAGTGCTCGTGCCCAGCATGACTCTCGTGCATGCGCTGGCATGGTTCGGATTGTGACTCCATACGTAAATATGGCGATGCTAAAGTGCTGCCGCTAATCTGCGCGTTCTTAATAGTACAGCAGATAAGTGCATTTTTTCACTAGAATACTTCAGTTAGGGAAACAATTATGAAATTTTGTATATAGCTTCTCCAGAGACTCCTTTAAAAAAATCCGAGTGTCCACGTGAAATTTCAAAATTTCAAAGCAAATATATAGCCTGACACGATGAAGTTGATTTCCCATTGAAATCAATGGGCTTGATTGTGGATTTTTAAGGAAAATATGCACATCTACATTTTGGTCTCTGAAACATGAGGGGGGAACTAATTTCACCATACATCCCATATATTTTCTGAAAGCTTACACCCTCAGTATGTGACATAACATGGCAAGGTGGGGCAGAGAGGCATGCCCCACCCTCCTTATTACAATAAAACCCATAATCAGGAAATTTGGTGTTTGCAAATTTGGCTGTTTTTGGTGACATTTAGACTTATAGCACTTAGGGTGAACATGTAAGACCCCATAAACCATTTATTTTCTGAGAGCTTATACCCTCAGGATTTCACCCAACATTTTTTTTTCAAACCCTCCCCCTTTCTTACATTTACAGCTTATGCCTATATTGGGGGGAAATGAGAATTTGGGTGCATTTCTCATACAAAAGTGCCTATGGAATGTAGGAAAAAATAATTAACCTTGATAAGTGATATTTGTTTTGAAAACAGAAGGTCTCAGGATCTCAGAAAACATCAATTAAGACAGCTTCCACCCCCTCCTCCCTTTGATTTCCATTTATAGATCATTTGGTACCGGTGACTTTTGCGTATAGCCAATGCATTTGGGCCTGAGACACTAAGAAGAAACAAATCTACCTTTTAAAGTATACCTTTTCCAAAAGCATACTCCCACAGGGTGTCATATAATATCAATTGAGACAGGTCCCACCCTCTTATTTTTTTCACTACCCATGAATACAACAATTTGTATTAGTAATATGGGTACAGTATAGCTCATTTGCATACTACAATTAATTTTCAGAAAAACTTGCAATACAAAAAATGCTACTTTTCATGGATACTTTCACTGTATAAAGTTTTATTTTGATTGGACTAAAAGAAAAAAATAGCCCCATTGAGATGTAGGCCTATTGTTTTATATTGAACAATGAAAAATGGTGGAAAAATGGCGGCCATATTGAAATTTTGCGTGGACACTCAGACTTTTCAAAAGAGTATGTCACAGTGAGCATCTGTGCCAATTTTCATGCTTGTTTCCCAAACGGAAGTATTTTTCCACTTATCTGCTCTACTATAACCCCCTGGGGCCTCAACCATAGCTCCACGCATCGTCAAAATCTGGAGTGCAGTGGGACAATGAAAATCTGCATCATCAAACATGATCAGGCAAAGATGATGTTAAGTCTTAACAATTTATTTTTTTTATTCATGTAACATTTCAACAGTCTTTGAAGCGTAAAAAAATAAATAACTAAAACTGTATGGACAATCCTAAGAGAAATCATAAAATCATAAACTCTTTTGTTAAACACCACACAAGAACAATAGCTGTAAATGATAAAATGCAAAGATTTCGCTTAAGCTGCTCAAGAAGAAAGTTCAGAGTCAGGAGCTTAAGTCATGGGTTCCAGGAGGGAAATTCCTGACTATGCCAGCAAGTCAGCAACATCTGTATTTAATTTACTTTGAGAGAGAAAAAAATCCTTTTTACACAACTTCATCACACACACATCACTGAAAACAACCAGCAGCAATGAATAGGAAGAATATGGCACTTAAAGAAGCATCATTAACCTTAAAAAATGTGTGTGTTCAGACTTAATTGGCAGCCTAAGTCTCATTTATACAAAACATTAACATGGTTAAAATAAATATTTGGGAAAGTCCATGCACCTTCGGAAATGAACATGTTCTCCTGGTCATGGCATGGTACATTTCAGCAACAGTTCTGTTTGTCATTAATCAGCGCTGTACAGCCAACAGCTGGGCCATACCAAAGTCAACACAGGGAAAGACACAAGTTTCGGATGACACTTGAAATGGTTGTTTAGCATATTATAATATAGGCCTAAATACAGGCAAATGCACACCCAAACAGACTTTCATAGAATACCATTTTCCTTGATGACAAGGTATTTTATCCTCTGGTGTTAAACAAACCACAATTGTTGTGGCTTAATGTTGTCAAAACAACATTGTCAGAATCATAGATTACTCCTGGCATAGTGCCATTTGAATCACTTGTATGCCAGTAATTTTGTCAGAGCATAATTCTCTGCATCCACAGTATAAAATGTCTCCTTGAATCTTCCCTGGATGCCATCTGTTGGAAAGATCTGCATTTGACAGTAGAACATTTCTACAGCTTTCTAATGTCAAGTATTTAATATAAAGCTATATTGTTCTCCACATTTTTTTGTTGCTCCTAAAATACAAATTTAAGTTACCAATTTAATTGCTGACAAGACATGTACAGAAATGTACGTAAAATAAGTTGTTTTCACCAAATTAGTTGCAAGTCACAACTGCAACCCAGGAGGGGCAAAATGATCATCTTGGTCTTTTAAGTTGGTGATAGTGGCCCAGCGTGCAGTGCTTTTTCTCATGGAGCAGACGAATACTGTCATGGGCACTAGAAATTGGCCTGAAATGAAAGTGTGGGTGGACATTGAAGGTAGAGTTGTGAGGAATGGGAGGGCTCGGTGAGGACTTCTTCAGAGGACAGTTCAGTTCCATGGCAACCAGGCCAGAATTCCACAGTGTCAGACAAGATGCACCGTCCGCGCAGGCTATCATACAGTCTCACTTTTAGTCCCTTGGCAATGATCAGACTGTTTCCAGCATGCTGACGCTTCCTGACTTTATGTCCGTTGAGAAAAAAAAGGAGGCACGAGGACAATAGAAGTGCAGCACGCAGACACAGACAGTTCCTCCCTAAAATGTCTCTTAGTTCTGAGGAACTCTTAGGGCATTCATCTGAGCCTTCATCTCCTCTCTCCAGTAAGACCGTTTACAGTCTGAAAAAGATGAATAAAAGAGAGAGTATTACGACACTCACAGAGAGACTCAAATAAACACATTCCATAAAGCATAGTCATTGACTACTGCCTGTTGAATTTTCTAATATGTTTAAGACAGTCACAAGACCTAGGGAATATTTAACTAAAAAAATACAGATAAGAAGCCGGATTAGAAAAAACAATAATCTTACACCCCATCACCAAAACAGGAAGTATGACTGACTTGATCTTAACTGAGAGCAAACAGGCACACAGCCAGGCCAGCCCCAGATAAAAGGTAACTACTGTAGAATGCACATGTCCTAAGTCATGATGGAACTGTAATAGGAGAGCTGATTGAGACAGTTTTCATTGCACTTAAGCATGTGATATGTGCGGTGGGCCCTGTCCCAGCTTGCATCCGCCATGCCTCACCAAACCTCTAGCAAGATCCAGAGGGCTTGCCACGACCTGCTCCTTCTTTCTTTTGTGTGTGTGTGTGTGTGTGTGTGTGTCAGTGTGAAGGGGGTGGGGGTGTGTTTAGCCTCCCACGGTCACCTTCCCACTTCAGTAAAGTAACTATGCAGAGCCAATGTCCTGCTGAGGAAAGCTGCCAATTTGTTATAGAGGGAATCACAAGTTTCTTTATCATTTGAGAATCAGACAGACAGACAGACAGAGCCTAAGGCAGCCCATCTTAGTAATGGCCAGGGAGGATACACACTGGACATAGTGTGTAGTGTGACTGCTGGATGTTTAATTCTCCTTCATCCCTACAACACCTTTAACAGTAAAAGTCCCCGTGTCTGTCTCTACCTGATGCCGTGCCTTCCATTTCTTTGGAGAAGACAGGCTTTTGTGCGTGTTCTGGATAATAAACCTTCGCTAATGCCACCTTAAAGCATGGCATGATATGGACAAGGCAATAGAAACGGCAATTTACAATCCTTTTTGAAACACAAACTAAGAAATGAGCTTCATGTTTTGTAAATGAGATGCAAAAGGTGGGGGGATAGCATACGGTTTCTGCACACTTGCAAAGGCAAATGGAACGTTAACAGCACCAGTCTTTGTGTATCTGACCCACAATATGCAAACACACCTGTTAAACCCGTTTTCAATCTGTTTTTTAACTAAATGCCTCCTTCAAAAACATACTTCTTACCAGCCACCAAGAAAACAAACTTGACAAATTTGCCTCACATAGTTTAAGAGACCAAACTGTTTACTGCTTATTTCCTCATCAGACAATATAAAAAAATAGGTGCCAGTACTCAAACTGGCACCAATAAAAGCTAAAACCACATGTTTCAGTGAGTCTTGTGGGAATGTTACATTCCACTTTTGTATGTCATTACAGGAGTTGTGTTGTAAAGTGATGTGATTTTCATGACTGGTACTCACAGTCTGCAGAAGATGGGAAGCATTTTTGGAATACACAGTGCATGGTATGATGAAAGCTATCCATCAGGGATTTCGGTGTTGCCTCGGTCCACCGCTTTCCCAAGGGACTCGCTAAGGCTTCCCAAATTTGTTGTATTTTTTCGGGTGTTTCCCTCTGAGGAGAGAAAGTTTAGAAATACTTAGAATTCTCACACATAAACGAACATGCAAAATCTACCCACCACCCCTCAACACACACACACACACACACACACACACACACACACACACACACACACACACACACACACACACACAGTACACACTTCAGACTTCCTTAAAGGGCATAGGCATACACAGTCAAAAGCTGTGTTGACAAGCTAAGCTAAAGGTTGACAAGCTAACCTTTTCCTGAATATCAACCATAGTCTTTCATCGTAAGCATTTGAGAAGCTAAGACAGACATCTGCTTTGTCACTGTATGGTGACTTAGACCTCTGTGGTGAATATGAGTCACTGGGGGTAGCAATCACATGCAGGACATGGGGTGAGTGAGGGCTGAGTCGTCTCTGTGGCGGGGGATTATAGGGGGTGATTAAGGAAATGTCTGACCTCGCTGTCTACAATTTCATCAAAGACCTGCTCCACGTTGATGAGAAGCGTCTTCAATTCAGATGTGTAGTTGAAAGAAGGATGCTTTTTAGGGAGGACACTTGCGATCTTGTTCAGAATGCCCTTATTGACCCTAAGCCATGTCTCCTGTAAGTCCACATCCTGTAGGCCTTCTTTCTGCAGTTTCCTCTCCTGTGTCAATGCAAAACATTAAAGACATTAACAAGACAGAAAGGAAAGGATAGGGAAGTTAGAGGAGGACTGACGTACAAAAAGAGATGGTGTTAAATGAGGTGTTAAAATGATGGTGTTAAATGACAAAACTGAAAAAAATAGATATAAAAAGAAGCTAAGGAGTAAGGGAGAGAGTGAAGAGGGGAGAGGTTGAGTATTCTGCTTTTGAAGTCAGAGGAGTGAGTCAACAAGTATGTGGGTCAGCAACACACTCACCAGTCTGCTAACATTCTTCAGCTTGAAAATCTCCTCATAGTGAACCTTCAGGGTGAAATTGATGGGCATGTTGTGCCTCTGAAAGTAAAGGAAGATTTATGGTGGGCATGAGCATCAGTGTTGTTACTCACACAGCAGAGGAAAGCATTTTCCATTTGCAACAGCAAAACACACCTCCCACTCAACCCAACTCTACCAGAAATAACCCATTCAACTTTAGCCCTTTCCACTTTCTGTCCATCAAATACATTCTTCTTGCATATTCAAGTCTTAACTGCTTAAGAAATTAAAGTGCTCTGTCCAACCATTTAGTACTTACTACAATTAGTAGTCTTAAATCTTTTTAATATCTTTCTTTTACCATGAAATGTATTCTGTCCTTCAAATTCAGACTGTCCTTGACCACATTGATGGTTTTGCATAACGCTTTCTCTTCCTGAGAAAGATCAGGAGCTTCCGTTGTTGATGAACTACCGGTAATCGTTTGTGTCAAAATCAGACCTGCAGAGAACAAAACGGTGCAGTTATGAAAGCTGGCATAAATAGTGTTAGCATTTTTGCTTGAATGCAAATGCATTTAAGACAGTCACTGGGTGCCAGCAGACTCATAGACTTAGGATGTATCATAGCACACCCCTACTGGGTTGGAAGTGCTCTTCTAGATTAAAACAGAAAAATCCTTTTGAAAATATAGATGCCAAAGGCCCAGACATCCAATCCAAACAGACACCAGTGGTTCTAAAACACTGTATCAAAATTGATATTGTCATTGTCCACACAAATGTTTTTTAGTTTAGAGGCCTTTTTTCTCCACATACAACACATTGTAGATGTTTAGTTGTAGAAGAAAAACTATCATTTGCAATATCAAATAATAGCACCACGTGGACTACGTGGTTACAGGTTATGTGAAGTCAGTCAAACTAACACTGGAAACCAAAAAACAGACTCTTTACTCACACCCCTTTACATCAGTGAAAGCAATCACAATCACACTGATAACTGGCTTAAGTATTTTTCTAAAACATGTTATGTCAAGGGTTAAAATGAAAACTATCTCGGTTTAACTGCTTGGCAATATTTCCTCACTGGCGACTGGCAGTATTTCAGCAGAATCTCTGTGGTTGATGCACATACTGTACACTGTTACAGTATGTCGAAACATTTGTAGGCCTAAAGGTTTTACATATTGTCTATGTCCAACAACTTATAGTTATATGGATTTTAAAAATGGCACAGACCAAATCCAGTTGTACAAAAAACAATCCACCTCACAAAAAAAGTATAGAGTGAAACCACATTACCACAAGGTATGAGTGGTAGAGCGTCCCATGCCAAAAATGTCTTAACATGCCTACATTTGCCTTATGCCTTTTTACACTACCCATACGTTCCTAGAGTGCCCACAAGGAGAAAATGGAGCAGAAATAAATACTGAACAAACACCTAGAGCCCATGAAAGCCACAGAACAATAACCTCCCCCCCAGATCTTCTAGTGTAATCCCACATGTGGTTGAAGAGTGAGAGACAGGCACAGCGCGACGTGGTTAGGAACAGCTTGACAAAATGGTCCTGTTAAGTGGGTCTGTTGCATGGGAAAGACAAAAGACTGACCCCGGGGGTACTGACTCTGACCGACAGTGTTTAAGTGGCGGCGTCTATTTTCATCTGATGACTCTTTCCCATTCTTTCTCCTTCTTTTACCCAATCTTTTTTTTTTGCAACGATAAGTGCTTGGTACACTGAGAGAGAGAGAGAGACAGAGAGAGAGAGAGAGAGAGAGAGAGAGAGAGAGAGAGAGAGAGAGAGAGAGAGAGAGAGAGAGATGTAAGCATGTAAGCAATCAGCGGGGCAGGCAACTGTCACTTCGCCACACATTGCCATGTGGTTGGCTCCAGTGGTCTGGAGGGGGAGGGAGAAAACGAGGATCAGCAAAGTGGCCGAGACCGACTACCACACTTCACCAGGGCCAGGCGAGACGGTTGTGCCACAATACCCCTGTGCAACTCCCCCATAATTCACCCTCTCATCCGTTGTGCTTCCCCTAGCTGTTTTCAGCATCTCTCTCTCTCTCTCTCTCTCTCTCTCTCTCTTTCATTTGACAGAACTCTTATCGTTTTACGCCTCTCAACCGTCTTTGGAGACAAATCTGCATTACTGCACAGCAAAGGACGTGATGAGGATGTGAAGTACACCCCCTCTTTTCTTTCACTCCCTGCCATAAGTTGAAGATGTTCAGCTCATTTTTAAACGTTTGGTCAGTGCCCCTTCTTTAGAGTGTCACTGTTTGCAGCATGTCAAATACATTTGTATCCTTTGTGTTCTTTATGGCAGGAAAAGCCAACAGCCTCCAAATGGCTTGGCGGTCACAGCTCATGACATGTTGCTACAACATCACTCAAGTCACTAAATTTCCTATCTTGAAACCTGACAGAGGACACAGTCATTAATAATCATTAGGAAAGCACAAAATTCCCCTCACAGGCACAACACACAAACACATGCACACACACACACACACACACACACGCTCCCACACAATATGGTGGAGGTAAAAGCCTTTGGTCAACCTAAATCTTTCCAATCAGAGCAATCGCACACTGACACCAAGCCAGGATTCCCACACCAAAATGTCTAAGGTCATCTGGACAATGCCTGCTCCAGACCAACTGTGTCTCCCTATCATACCTCCTCCTCACATGCTGCAGTAATCCTTTGCTGCGCTCTCTCTCTCTCTCTCTCTCTCTCTCTCTCTCTCTCACTCTCTCTCTCTCTCTCTCTCTCTCACACACACACACACACACACACACAGATGGAGAGGCTTTCTTACCAAACAACCAGCATTTCATCCATGCTCTTGACCGGCTCATGCTCCCAGCGGTGTCTCTTTCCCTCTCAGCAGGTTGTCTCTAAGGATGCTGGGAACGGCTTGTTCCCTCTCAGTGCAACAGTTTGCCAGGCCCCTTCTGCCTCTTTCTTTCTTGCCTGCAGCCTCTGTAGACACAGATGGAGACAAGAGTCAGAGATCACCGTCTGAGCCCAAAGGCACTCCTCACTCTCTGTGACCTTCAGTGGGACATAGAAGGGTCACACATGTGGCTATGTGGGCAGCTGCACTCTTCCTTCCCTCTCTTTCTCCTCCTCCCTTTCTTCCTCTTCTCTCTCACCTCTGAGAACTGAGTGGTTGAGAACTGAACACAAGATGCTTGAAGGATGCGAATTAGTCATTGCACCCAACTTAAAGTCTATTATTTTCTTACTGTAAGATCAATGTAGAATCCTTTATTAACTATATTTGTTTTCTCTTTTTCTTAACAATTATTTATCGAAAGTTTTCATCCAGACACCCTTAACCATTCAATAAATACACTTTATAATATCGAAGCTACTATCTGGTCCAGATGGTCAAAAGATTTAGAATTTAGATTGACTGACATTATTTGAAATTAATGCAGTGTTTCTCAAACTGTGGGGCGGGCCCAAATATCATTATTTGTGATAGACCGATGGCCGTACCATGCCCCCCAAATTCACCTAGCCTATTGTCTCTGTCAGATTACTCGAGGAGCATTTGTCAGATATGAGCATATGACAGTAAATTGACCTCTCCAATTGTGTTATTTGCTAGTTGCTGTGATGAACGGTTCGGGAGAAATTTAGCTTTGACTTTACATAGAAATTCTATTAGTTTACGTGGCTACAGTATGTGTCCATCTTTAGGTCTACCCATTCAGGTGGGGCGTGAACATTCTCAACTGGGGAATGACAGAAAAAGTTTGAGAACCACTGAATTAATGGAAGAGGGAACTGGCTCCGCATCGGCTACCGCACAAGAATACTGTATGTTAACTGAGGTATCACAACTGACACAGAATGACGCTTCTGGATTCAGTTTGAGCTATCTAGACTTCTCGAGTTGTCGACATGATACGCGATTGGGCATCGGGTCCGTCTACCATATACTTGCACTTTGCATGCCAGTGTGTTAAAGAAATGTTTTAAATCAATACGACCTCAATGAATATTGCAATTCACACAACGCAAAGAGTAGAGCGCACAACTTGGAAAAAGACTACAACGCACAATTTACGCGCAATTTGGCATGAAGCTGAACATCGAAGAACATCAGATTAAAACAACTTTGGATGAAACGGCAATAAATACATACCCTGCAATAGGCTACCATACATCCAAGGCGTCTGCTTAAACCAAACGAGTTCGGCGCGTTGGGCTAGGTCCTGGGAAGCAACGTGTTGGAGGCATGTTTAATCGTCACATACTCTTCTGTCAAAGAAGAAAACTCTTCAAGGACTGGAAATTCCCAACTCCACCTCTGTTGCAAAAACGTAAGAAAACCTCTAGATACTGATAGAACAAGTGCTAAACCCACCAACCGCTGGACTAAAACGACTACCCAACTCTATCGGCACATGACGCGAAGGTCAGCCAAAAGCAGGGTACAGGTTGCGCTGTATTTAACTGACGACATACTTTCACTTTCGGTCATAGGCTACTATTAATTATTTAATATTTCAAGGACCATCTACGTCTTAAAGCTAGACCCATCATGAAGGAAAGCCTAGTAGTCTAATCATGAACTTGCTCAGTGTAGACTCACTTTAAATCACTTACTGAATCATTTTCGGTGCAATAGGCTACCGCAACAATTCGTCATAGGATGCTGTCAATCTAAACGAGCTACAATAAAGGCTACTGAATAAACTTCATGCTCGAGTAAGGGTACACATATTTGATTCAGACACCAAGACTTCCAAAAGACTCACCCCTCTGCGGAGAGTTGTCCCACCGCAACGCCTCCATATACCAACCCCTTTCCACCGCGGTTTCAGAGGTGAACAAGAATGATAAGAATATATGAATACTTCTGAGAATAACAAACCCAAACTAATTGGTTTGGAAGAGATAGTCATCCCATCCGCAGTTCTGTGGGCTCATCCTAACCTAACTCCTGCTATAGCCTATATTGCTAAAGCAATTCTTCCCAGGTCCACTCACTCACTCACTGCATGGTGTCTATCAATTAACAGACCCTAACTCAAACTTTGTTTGTTCAGAATCTGAGATGTAGACAGAGACAGATAAATTCATTACATTCTAAATTTCTAACGATTTCTACAATATTTTGGTATTCCCCCATATTCCCCCACAGGTTTTGTGAAATGGAATTCTTATCATGCACCCCCATCCCCTCCCCCCCAAATAGGATATGCCTATGCCATAAAAACACCATATGTTTACTATGACATCAGGAGGGGAAATCCCAACGGAAAACAACAGTGGTGACCCAAAAGTAGCCTAATCCTAATCAGCTGTCTTCCGTCATGCCTAGGACGGTGGGACCTCTGTCAAATAAACTGCCTTTCCACTTTGTAGCCTACTAAAATGTTGCGCAATAATTGCACAAAAATGTTAACAGGAAATGTCAGTTGGCCAGTGGCAGAAGATTGGTAGTGTTAGTGGTCAAGACTTGTGATAACCATTTGATCTTAATCCTAACAGTCATGCAATAGCTATATTCACCTCACTTAGATGCTTGCAGCATAACGAATCATCTGACGTGAGTGAGGTTAATAGCTATGGTCTCTGGTGATGAACAAAAGTCCCTGAGTTCTGGAATCTGGTATAGGTCTGCATGTTTTACCATGTAGGCTATGCCAACATAACCACAACCTCCGTCATGGAAGCAATGTTTGGAGATACTGTACACTGGGGAAAAAAACAAAAACAAAACATCTATTAGTGAGAGCTAATCAGAGTCCACAAAGCCACCTTTCCACTCATTCAAAATCCACACATATGAGCTCATGAGGGAACACACACACACACACACACACACACACACACACACACACACACACACACACACACACACACACACACACACAAAACCCAATTTATTGCATTACTTAATTATTACATGGCTAAGGATTGTTTATTCTGTGTACAACTAGCCTATCACTTGAGCCTCTTCTCAGAGTCCTTACAAGTAAACAAGTAAATTATGTTTCAGAAAATCATCTGCAATCTGCAATTGATCTTAATCTCTCTCTGGCAATATGAAGGAATAATCTAAAGCAATTGTATTCATAATGAATATAAATGGGCAGCAATTATATTATTGGTGGTCTATGCAAAGCCTCTATATGAGATTGAGATAACCATGATAGAGCCTTAATTTTGTGTTCAGTAATCCATTTTGATTGGAATTTCATGAGGTTATATGAATTGCTTTATTGACCTATCATGATCCCATGATACCTCAGTTTCAGTGTCACATTCCACTTAAAGTTAACCAAAGATCATGTGGACTTTCAAGTAGGCCTAGTATTCGATGACATTATGGTATAGAAATGGAAATGAAACAGAACTTATGCTTCAACATGGGAAAGAGAAACACTACATTTTAAATGTCTTCCTGAAAGTGTGCTTACTTTGTGTATGATGAAATTTTATGGTTAGATCAATGCAATAACTGCTGTGTGTGTGGAGGCTAAGGTTGGATAGTTTTCTGATTACACAATCATGATGGTGCTGCATTGCGTCATGAACTAGGATCAATGAACCACATCCCAACATCAACTACACCACCTTCCCAACTTTGTGTTCAGGTTTATTTAGTGATATGGTGAGCTAAATATGATGCAGTATGTATATTATCTATGCCTATATACAGTATTGTATTCATATGATGTATGGAGGCAAATTTGAAGTAAAGTGTTCCCAGGTTAGTTGCTGCAGGAATTATAAATATATGATTAAATAAAGCTGTTATTCCATGAGGAATTCCAAATTAAGATAAAGTTCCAAACAGCAATCTATTGGTGCTTGGACCCATCGCCAAAGTTCCTGGGCTGATGGCCCAAAGTACTAGGCTACTTTTTTCTGCAATTTCTCCCCCCCCTCAAAACTTTTTTTATTAGGTCACAGGAACCCTTTTCACAGGGAAGTTTTCCAGTGATGAGCGTTACTTGTGCTCAAGCTTTTTGATGGTCATGGAACAGGGAAACATCACCAACAGCTCCAAAGCCACTATCTAAACCCAGGAAGGGCCGGAGGACCCACACTTCTAGGTTATTATTAACTATATCTCTGCAAACTTCGACTAAATCTGTTATTGAATTTACAAGAATGCCACTCTGACCAAGATCACACTGCCCTTTACATTTGACATCCATTTTTTACTTAGCTAGTCATATCAACAATAGCCTCTTTTTAGTGTTGCAATCTGGGAAATTTTGGTCTGAAAGCCAGTACTGAGGGAATGCAAAAAAAAGAAGAAAAAGCTTTCATCCAAATACTATTTGGCATTTCAAACAAGGGATGGATCTGGAGCATAACATGGCATTACATTGAATAGACTGCAGGCATGCACATCAGCTCACATCATATAAGTTATCTGAAATGTGAACATTATTTCCCAGTTTATCTATCTATCTATCTATCTATCTATCTATCTATCTATCTATCATGTTCAACATGAAAGCTGGTTGAAGACTGAGAGCACATGGGAGGGATAGGATGGAAAGTGAACACAAAACTTGATTTTTGTGCTGATGCCATTTTAACTACCTCATTACAAAGAAAACATCTATATTTTGGTCATGGATGGTCCTTTGTGGACAAAGTGGTTCTCAGTCTGAAAAAGTTTGAGAAATCTGAAAGCTTTGCCAATCTTAAAATTATTTCACAACTGGAGCCACTCAAAGAGTTACAAGATGTAAACAGTGCACCTTCATCATGTTGACAGCTCAAGATATTAGTGGTTAACCGTGTCTGAGTGACTAACTCCATTAGATCATTTACTCATCTACCCATGGTGGCACACAGACCCCTTCACCAATATTAACCCAAGCAAGACTTAAACCATTACAAAATCATGATTACAGAGCAAAGTTCAACCCATTTGAAGCAAAGTTATTTTAACTTCAGCAACACAAATGGGGTATGATTTTCTTTTTCTTTTTTTTTAAACGAACAGGAGTGGGAGTACCCATGATCCTTTGTGCACTTTATTTCATTTGTAGTTATTTAGTTTGGGGTGAGCCAGGCTACAGGACTGGGACTCTTCTTATGAAATAAAGCCAGACTGTTTACAATGTCCTCAAGCTCAAGTAGATGCATTGCATGTCAAATTTTACAACTAGAAATTCCACTGGCATAAGAACTTAAACTTTACACAGGAGGATGTATGCACTTGTACCTATTTTCAGTAAATTCAGCTCAAAACAAATCAAAGGCAAATTGGACTGAAGTCAGTGTATTTACAAATTCACGCTCTTCAGGCCTAACTAGATGGGTTTAGCATCTCAAGACAAGCCCTGATAAGTTCAGCCCGGCATGCAGAGATGGGCCAAAAATGTAAAGGATCAAAAGGCAGCAGCTTAAGAAGTTTTATCCTACAAAGAATCTATGTTCTAGGATGAGAATAAACCCTTTGCCTCAAGTCAGTGAGCTGAAGAGGAAATAGAGTTGCCACTTTTCTTAGAATGAGGAAACAGATTTGAACAATTGTAATAAAATCAATCAAAATGATCCAATTACTAACACATTTACTGAATCTTCATTCTCCATTTTCATTCCCTCCAACTCATTGGCTCAACTCTTTAAGGCGAGTTTGGGCTTTAGTGCATGCATTCACTCCTTTCCAGGTCATAAACTTGTTCACCTGCTTTAGTAGCAACATGCTTTGCTTGGAAAAAAAGAGGAGAAACTAGCCTGCAGCTGGGTTGCTAAGACAGACACTGACAGACATTTGTAGATCAAAGATCTGGAGTGTCAGATAAGAAGTGTAAAGACCAGAATCTAAGCAGTCAGAAGTCCCAAAGGTATCCAGACTCCTCTGTGTGTGTGTGTGTGTGTGTGTGTGTGTGTGTGTGTGTGTGTGTGTGTGTGTGTGTGTGTGTGTGTGTGAGAAAGGTTACAAAGCAGCAGTGGCTCAGCTTCAACACACTACCCTTCATTGCTGTCCCTCACTCCAGATTCCCCCAAAGCAATACAAAGAGAAAAAAAACTCACAAACACAAACTCACAAAAGTAGTAATCCAATACACTGTAAAAAAAAAAACCTTTTTATTTACAAGACGCCTCTGGGAATCTACCATGGCGTGCAGCACAGTTGCTCTCCTATGGCTTGGCACGACACTCCAGGGCAAAGACACTCAGTCAGCAGACAATTCAACAAAGACCACAAACCTCATTACGTACAAGAAAAAAAAAAAGAAAAAAAAAAAAGAAAAAAAAAGACAAAGCCTATTTCACAAATGACGGTTTTTGAGTATGAAAAAGGATATCTTGTAACCCAGGATGACTGTCAGTTAGCTGACTTCTTTACATTTACAGTGTATATTTATACACTATACATACTCTGTATGTAAAGGTATGCTGCAATACAGGATCAGTCGGTTGGACGACTTCACCTTCTGACTACCCAAAGGAATGCAGGGATGTGTATCCAAAATGGCTCAAATTAGCCTCCAGAAACCGGTCACTACTTTCATAAAGGTTAAAACTGCCACTTGCTCTGGCTGTTTTACAATTGATATAAAAAGTGTCTATAAAAAGTCCAACGATTCTCAAAAGGTGTGTATGTGTGTATGCATGTGTGGGTCCTCTTAGAAAGCGTATCGTGTGCGAATGTCTTCAAGCTTCTTGGAGACCTCAGGAGGAGTACGATCCAGCTCCTCGGCCACACTCTTCTGTTTATGTGGGTCCATGGAGTTGAACTGCTCACATAGGTCCCCATCAATCACATTCTGCAGACAGAAGAGGCACAGCCATCAGTAATGTTGCACAAAAGTAACGATACACTCCAGTGATCAACAGATACATGTACAGTAGTTTGAGAAAAGCGATCATCGAATGTTGAAAAGTGATCCTATCTGTAATTCCATAAAGAGTTAATGGTCATAAACAGCAATAAAAGGATTTTTTTCTTCCTTCCGCTGTGCAAACAGTAGAAATCTGAAAGAGTGTAAAAGAAAGATATGGCAGAGAGGGCATAGCACAGAGATAACATGGCTGAGGCGGTATCAGAAAATAACTTCATAATGGCTACACCCATTTCCACAAGCCCTACAGTATGTCTTCATGTTAACATAAATTCTTTCTGAGGTACAAAGTCATGGTTGAGGCAGGACACCACAACCACCATTTGGGATAAATCGCCCAAAAATGCTTATCTGAAGTATGCAATGCCATGACGGCAAGACCTAAAGAACACATGTGAACATTTTTTTGATGTCATTGTCTGGTAAACAAAATCGAAAGACAAAAATATTTCCACCGTTTGGTAGTTGTGGGTGAGAGTTCGTGATTAAGCACAAACCCCTGACGCACTTCGCCTGAGGCTCATCGGGGCCTGCTTGCATGCTGTTAGGCGTCTTGCAAGGAAGCGACTCGCTTTGAAAGCCTTTGTGACGCCACTTTCTTCTTGCAAAGTGAGTTCAAACAGGCAAGTGGCAGTGGTTACGTGACAAGATGAAGGTCTTAAAAAGACAGTTTCAGGCGCAACACGTCCCTACTCGAGTTCCATTCCCATTCCAAATCTTGGGAACCACCTGTAGTCACAACTGTAGGCCTAGAGTCAATCAACTCATAGACCTACACTTTGAGCATCTACAATAGGGCTATGGGTTGATTTGGTAGCGACTGCTAACTGGGCTCAGGAAAGAGACACTGAAATAAAAGTCCTTGCTTTCATGAGATGGCTCTGAGTGCCATTTCCCTATTCTTCCTACCATGTACCAAATGGTCTCATTCTTACTCCTACCGACAGCACTTCCAACCTGGAACAACAAGTCTATGGGTTGACTGACTAGCTTTTAATGGCTGTTCCCAACATATGTAGTTTAAGGCATAATGACAAAGTATCTAAAAGTAAAGGAGAGTGAAAACAATCCAAGTCAGACTCTGGAGGGAGCAGGGAAGACGTGTGTTTCTAATGTCCATGCATAGACAAAGTATGCTTGCCTGTCAGAACATACTGAAACAAGCACATATTTAATCTATATTTAGTTAGGGCCTGCCACTTGATCTGTTTACCACAGGAGTCAGGCAGTTGTCTAGACACACACGTGTGTTTGTGTGTGTGTGTGTGTGTGTGTGCGTGCAGCATGCATACTTCATGCGTCCCATGAGTGCTCACCTTCACTGGGAAATAGTAGGAGCGGAAGCTGAGATGGTCTCTGCCACACAGGGGAGGGAACTCGGAGCGCATGTGCATCTCCAGGTGCTGGAAGAAATCATGATCCTGGAAGAGAGAAAGCAACCCATCACATACATGTAGCATCGAAAAACCACTTCAAACAGTCTCAACAGAGACCACACACACATACACACTCACTTTCTTTCTACACTTGCTCTCGGTATCAAAATGCAACGTTTCGCAAAGTTGAGCAAATGTGACATGAGCATTAGAAACTGACTGATATTACAAAGGAATTGATTAGTATAAAAAAAACTGCTTTATCAAACTAGTCATGATACAGTTGTTCACATCTCCCGAAAGAAGTCATCTTCTAGCAATTTGCTTTTTTGGATGACCCCGTTTTGCTTTTCTTTCTTTGTTTTGTGTTCAAAAAGAGTTTTGGTTTCATTTTAGCTGAAACCCTTCAGTTTCCCCAACACTTCTGTTTGTGCATTTTAATGCAACTACAGATTTCTTTGTGGCCAGCTGCTGAATATGACCGCATTCAGTGATAGATCACATCCTATTGACAGAGACGTGTATGTGTGCTTGCACATGAGATTGAAGATTGAGATTGAGATTAAAGGTATAATCCGGAAAGGAACACCACGTAGCCCCGCTGTTTTACACTGCTAAGCGCTACTGAAAGCCACCTCAATGATCAAATTTTGTGCATCGTAGGCGTTTGCGAGGCGTGTCAAAAACGAAACCTAATCGATTTGCTTTCGTTTTGAAATGCCCCATTCTGTTACCGTTAGCTGCCGTTTCGCTATCTCAGTCTGCCTTACATGAAATCCAGTAATTGAGGTGGCTATCAATAGCGCTTGCCACTATAAAACAGTAGGACTACGTGTTGATTCACGCCAGATTTTTCCTTTAACGTGAGTAATTGCTGAAAAACCGTGCAAATTCCCCATCGACCCCCATGTAGGTGGGCTTATAGTAGTCATATAGTACCTCGTGGGAAGTGAAGGGCACCAGGATGCCGATGCCGCCCGACAGGGTGGTGTAGACTAGCGACTCGGAGCCTCCGGGGATCAGCGTGGTCTTCTGCAGGGACAACACCGTCTCCCCGATGTGGTAGTTCATGATCACCTCCGCCTTGTGCCAAAGACAAGCAGAGTGTAAGCATGGGCATGGAGAGAAACAGAATATGGGGAAAAAAACAAATAGACAGAATAATAAATGAGAAATGACGGAGGTGGGGTAGAGGCATGAGAGGGGGGGGCACATTTTTCAGGCCAGATGTTTAGGCAAAACGCTGGTTTCACACAAACACCTCAAAGCCACAGGCATAGGCCACCGAGTCCCTGGTTACACAAACACACACACACACACACACAAAAATTTTGCTTAGCCTACACAAACTATCTGCTGCAGCAGACAGACCGTCATACTTGCATAAAAAATCTAAAAACACACACTGGGGAATTTCCAGAGTGTCTACCTAAACATTTCCACCGATCTCTCTGGGCTGCCTGCGGCCCTAATGAGGCAAAGTGAGGCCAGGCCACGGCAGGGCAGACCAGCCGGCCGACCGACCGGCCCAGATGCC
Organism: Sardinella longiceps; assembly: GCA_027497455.2. Taxonomy (NCBI): domain Eukaryota; kingdom Metazoa; phylum Chordata; class Actinopteri; order Clupeiformes; family Clupeidae; genus Sardinella; species Sardinella longiceps. The sequence goes on from JAODXP020000017.1 coordinate 14,252,104, forward strand.
TGGGGGCTGAACCGGGTGACCCGCCCTGGGAATAAGCCAGACGGGAGAGGGGCAGACCGGGGCGGGAGAGTGTGGCTAACCGCTTCACCCACCCCAGACAAGCTGCGCACACACATATGCACACACTTGCACACACACATATGAACACACACAGACCACAGACAGCCATTTGAAAGTGGGCAGAGGCGCGCTCTCGTGGGAACCGGATGAGATGCTCGGCGGGGCCTGCCGTCTCGCTGGCCTTTGAAGTGGCCGCGCTTTCTAACGATTGTTGTGTTTCTTGGGTTTCGTCTTGAACAGAGCTGAAAGACTTACGGGTGAAGAACAGCAGCACATACCTTCTGTGAAGCTCCGTTAAGGAGTCCTCTATCCCACAATGCCTTGTTTCCCGTCGGGTCTTCGTCCACGTCATCGCTGGTGTTGGGAGGAAGCCGAACCTGCAAAGCAGCAGCGCTGACTTTATTGCCGAGTCACAATTCTGTCTGCATTTATAAAACTACTTCTTTGTCTTTGAACTATTTTCAATAACCACTTTATTATTATTATAGGATAGGAAGTCCAGATGGGCCATGTTTTGAACCAATAACTCGCTGGCCGTGTGACACCAAAACAATAAAAGAAATAGAAGAGTACTCTGTATGCTGTAACTGAACACCAGCAACATTCAAGATGCCAGTAGAATCTGGTCACTCATGAACTAGAGACAATAAAAGTCATTCACAAAGGAAGACTTCGTGACACCCTTCACTACCAACTATTTATATGTAAAAAGACTGAAGCGAGTTGTTTCTGAGTCACTCCCACCAACTTGCGCTTCAAACTTAAATATACACACACACAATAATTACACAAAGAAGCAACTATAACGATAAACAAAGATGACACAGAAAAGAGTCCCAGTGGTTTGGGGTGGGCAGATTACGTGGCATGTAAACACACACACACACAAACAGCTTGCACTGCCCTGTATACACACTCTTGTAAGCACACTTCCTGCTGACTTGTGTGGAGGTTCCAGTGTTGACTGTGTTGCTACACACATCACATGTACATGCAACACATCTCACCTCGCTTGCAATCATATTGCTTAATGCCATATCCGTTTTACAGACACACACGCAGACACAAATCTAACCTTAAGTGCAATCAAATTCCTTCATGCCATATCTGTTTTACAGACTCACATGCCCAGACGAACAGACACACACACACATGAACACACACACGCAGACACAAATCTAACCTTAAGTGCAATGATATTGCTTAATGCCATATTTGTTTATACATGCACACAGACGCACAACTTACAATGCTAATATTGCCAAACTTGTCGGCGGAAGCCATGGTGTCGTAGTCCAGCAGACAGGCGGTGGTGACCCAACGCGGGTGCGTGTCGTCGGCAAAAATGATCAGCTGGTTCTCGTTGCGCTTGTAGCGCACCCAGAACAGGCTCTCCTGGATGTCGGAGACGATGACCCTTTGTCCAATGGTGTAAATGCCGGTTACCAGGTTGGGCACGTGCTACACACACACACACACACACACAGAATTCAGAGAGAAAAGGGGAGACCGAGTCAGATAAAGGTCATCTCATTGGTGTCCTCATAGGCACCCTCCAGTGCTATGCTGATGTTGCTGGGCCGGGGCAAGTGCCAGCCGGCCAATGCCGTGACTAAGGAGTTGCTAGGCGCTAAGCCTAGCATGGAAGTGGTGGGGTTGGGGGGGGGGGGGGTGGGGGGGGGGATAGGATGGCTGCCTGCCGGGGGAAGAGTGAAGGCAGACCCGTCCACCACCACCACAAAAATCAACAACCGCAGTTGCTATGGTTGTGTTATGAAACAAAAGGAAGGAGAGGAGGGGATGTGTGTGCGGTCACTAACTGGATGGCGGTTACAAGGTCGGTGTGGGACAAGAGCTGAGGCTGCAACCGCCGATTGTCAGTAAATGGCATGGGATGGGATGGATGTAGGATTCAATACAAACAAAATGCACCAATGCAGCAGTAATAAAGTAAAAAAGGATACCCCTCTAGTTGCTACTGATGTATCCACTCTTCTAAAGCCCAGGAAAATGGCTTTGAGTGCAGGTACAGTACACACACTTACCTTATTCTCACATTTGCGCAACAGTTTCTTCTTGCCCAGGTCATAGATTCGCAGCAGTTTTCCAACCCCCACTAACACCCTTCCCTGGAAGGGCGCAATGGCTAGTGGGACATCCTCTACTGGCGTCTGCAGAGAGAATTAAAGCCATGAGTCAACACTCCACAGAGCAGCACAGCAGTCAATAAAGTGCCGAGAGAACAATAGGACAGGGCAGCATTAACTTGATTTAATGACTCTCGGTGACAACCACTGACACTCAGTTATCAGCGGGAAATCAGTGAAGGCACACATTTTTTTTTTTTTTTTTACCACCAAAGTTGCACAATAACCTGTGGGAGGGGGGACATTGTTTTGTTCCAAGAGCAAAGTTAGCAACTCTTTGTCACTGCTCTCAAATTCAGTTTTTTTGCTTAGGTCATTTCTTAATCAAATGACCTGGAAATATTTAGCAGCAAAGGATGTTTGAAATCTCTAAATGCTTGTGAAAGGTGCTTTCGGTACTTCCTTTCAATCTTCATTAAAAATCACTTTTCTTTTTATCTTTCCTTGAGCCCATGATGTTTTCCAACAACGGTCAAAGTAAAGTGGATAGTGTTCACTTTTGGCATCTCTCCACTCACCTTGTGCACAAACTCCAGCTTGTCTCCACCTCCCGCCAGCCGATAGGTGTAGATGTAGCCCCCGCCCACAGACCGGGGATTCAGGATCATGTCCCTGGCCACACCCACCAACACGTACCAGTCATCTCCTCCGTTAGGGAAGCGACAGATCGCCACACTACAACAGGTCAGAGAGAGAGAGAGAGAGAGAGAGAGAGAGAGAGAGAGAGAGAGAGAGAGAGAGAGAGAGAGAGAGAGAGAGAGAGAGAGAATTGAACAGAGAATTAAAGGAAGGTCAATTAAACCCGATTGTAGTCACAAATGCTTGAAACAGTGATCGCTGACTATCGTTTTGTGTTGTTAGAGGTCCAAAGCTGAACTATAGGTTTCCTTTCACTCTATACTTGCCATAACACTGAAAAAAGGACTAATTTTTGGACATGCCATGTTGCGCAACTGAAATATATACGGGCGTAATTTTCACATTCCTTTTGGTTTGGGAAAGTGTCTTGAGGACAAAGACACCGTGTGCATGTCTATGACTCACCACTATGAGCAAACAATGTCGCAATAGCTTATCATGCAGTCACTTTTAAGCGCAGCGATTTTAATCCTCTGTTCTTGTCTGAATTGGCAACTAAAAAGCATCTTAAATCAACTTCATCCCTGTTTTATACCCATTTGAATGAATTTGCTCTGCTTTTTACAGCATGACGTGAAGTCCTGAAATGGGAACAAGCTACTGGTGTGGGAATGACAACATTGCAAAGGTTAACACTGGCAAGTTACCATAAATATCTACACAGATGGTCTGAGCTTGCATAACTGGTTTGTTTGGAGAACAAGAACAAGAGGCACCTTCCTGTCATCCTGAATTTACCGTTATTAGTAAACAGGGGGGTCTTGGGAGGTTGGTGAGAGGCATCTGTGCTTGCAACACAAACTACATTTTCCAGATGCATTCTTTGGGTATGCCTTTATTTCTTATTCTATAATCTTACTGTGCATTCAGGCTGAGATCGATTCAGGCGACATGGGCGACGGAAGTAATTGACTTTGTATGGAGACGGGCGATTACGGCGACAAAAGTGGCAGGTGACTTGGGCGATAAAATCAAGTTAAACTTCGGTTAACTTTATGTAACGAGCTATGATGCGGTTGGGCGACAACCAATCAGAATGTTGATTTACCGGTGAGATGCCTGAAGAGAAGTAGGATCAAACGGATTAGAATGCTCTATCAATGTACTTAATTCATTGACTGATATTGTAGGACAGGCGGCCGACAGCTTGATTGTCTTTATCTGCAGTCATCTGGACAACATCTGGTTTTTCATATATGCCATTGCCACTTGCATTTTACCTTTTATTAGCCAAGGAGGCTATGTTTTTGCTGGTGTCTGTGTACAACATAACTTGGAAAGTTATGCACAGATTTTGATAAAATGTTGAACTTTTTGGTCTGTCTTTGCCCAAGGAAGAACCCATTAAATTTTGGTGGTGACTGGTGATCCAGAACGCCTTCTGGAATTCATACTGTGTCAGTGACTAAATTGCCTTGGAGGAGGTCTGCACTCTGAGTGCTTTTCTAGTTATTTGTTTTGATGCTGACTTAACACTTCTGATGACATCAGCAGTTTGCTAGAGACCGCTATATATAAAACATTCTCTCCATTTTGTCCACTTGAGTTCACCCATCTCCATCTCCACTCACTCACTCACTCACCTGAAAGCAGCCTCGTTCTGCTCCAGCTGAACCAAGTCCAGTGTGGTGCCCTGGATGGGGTTGACCAGCCGTACTAGTGAGGCCCACTGACCCGCGCCGGCTTTGGGTGCACCGAAAATGGCTTCCGGAAGGTTCTCATTGAGGAAGCCGGCGGCCATCTCTGCTGCCAGCTCCCGTTCATCCTCTCCAGCTGCTTCCACCATCTCCTACAGGGAGCATGATGGGAAGATGGAAGAAGCAACAGATAAAAGGAGTTAAAGGTCATGTAAAGGGCAAATACTAAGGTCATTACATATAAATGTATTAAGGTTATAAAATATTCCACATTTTTTGTGTGGAATGCTTTTCCACACAGACTTTCTTCCATTTCAAAAATTCAGGCCATGAAATAAAGTTCTCATTCATATTTCCTCATTCTAAAGTGGCCATGCAGTGTGACAATTGCTAAACTCTGCTTCACAAGCTCAATCACAAGCCAGCGCTTAAGTGTAAATCCATGCTTGTCTGTTGACATTATATTAAAAACTCACTAAACTACACATTGACAGCTGCCCCTTGACCATGTACCCAAGCCAACAATATGACCATTGAATTGGGACCATGACTCAGTGCCTAGTGTGGGGTGCCAAAGCCGACGCAGAATTGCACAATGACTGGTTTGATTTTATGGCACCAGGAGATAAAAAACCCTCCTAGCTCCCTTAGTAAGAGATTACTTTATCCAGCATGTAAGCAGGAAACACAAGTGGAGGTCTTTCATTCCATCTACCTATTATTGAAATATTGTACCATCATACTTAAAGGTTTTTTTGTGACAGATGTGACTCCAAATTATGTCTCAGGATCCACTACATGTGGTGCGATGTAGTGATGTAATATAGTTGTAGTAATTTTAATTGATTGATTCATTCATTTCACTATTTTGCTTTTAATTGGAAGCTCATAATTTTATTTCTGTCCTATACATCCTTAGGCTGTTGTGATGAGTGAATTGTGTGGATCAAATAAAGTCTGTGGGGACTAAATCAAGTCTTATCTTCTCTCGTAGTAGTAAATGTTATTTCAGGTGAACTCTTGACCCAACCCTTGCCACTGCCTTTGGACCAGTTGCTTTGGAATGAGTGAATACGTTAATGTGTACGGTACGTGATGATATACAGATGGGTCCTTTTCTGGGATGAGCTTACCGGAATGTGGAATGAGGAATGAAGAATTTCCTCTGAAAAACATTCTCGTAGTCTAAATTGGTCGCGATCCATGTCCGGGAAACTATCCCGGCAATTTAACTGACGAAGGCCCTGGCTATGCCTTCCTGACAGGCCATATATTTATCATTGACTCAGACATGGCTGCCACCCCAGGCCAGCACCACGTCACCACCATTACCAATTAGAGGATGTGTGAATATATGCAGGAGCTGAAACGTGGTCTTGCGTGATAACCTGAAAACAGATGTGTGAATAACGTGTGTGTGTGTGTGTGTGTGTGTGTGTGTGTACGCACACGCGTGAAAAACTCCTATGGGGCCATGCAACCACAAGAAAATGACAGGGACCAACCTCAGCCATCTGTTGCTTGCGCTGGGCCTTGGTGGCCTCTGTGTAGGCATTGTGGTCGGTCTCGATGAGCACCAGGTTGTTGGTCTCGGGATGGATGACGAACTTGCGCGGCGTGTACTGCAGCGGGAAAGCCACCTGGTTGAAGACTGCGCCCAGTTTCTCCAGAGCCAAAATCCTGTCGTGGGGAGAGAGAGGGATTGAGACATAATGTGGGACTGGAATGCACAGGGTGTTGCTGTCCATCACAATGTGGAGGAGATGGAACTGAGCCCATCACACACACACACACACACACACACACACACACACACACACACACACACACACACAGATGAAAAGGAGAAAGCTAAGGAACAGACTCCCATACCATATTTACCATCATGATAATCATTTCAAGCGGCAGCTGATTTTCACTGCTGAGGTGGACATGTGAAATAAATACCCTTGCGTGTAAAGAACGCTTAAACTTATAACAGAAAGAAATATATGAGGGGAAAAACAAACAGAAAGCAAACAATAAACATGTGTGCGGGGGAATTGATAGCCTGTTTGTGCGCTCTGACGATGACCACTGCTCTTTTTTGTTTGTCTAAGCACACCACCACTCTCACTTTTCCTGGTTACCGATGCATTTCTCCTTGGACTCTTCTGCAAGTCCAAGTCCAAGCTTACTTATGACTAATCAGGGTCTTGGCCCTCCTTTCCCACCCCCATGCCTTCTAACCGGCTCACTGGGGCGTTGAATTACTGTAAGGAAGGGAGGTTGGCGAAGGACAGGACACAAAGCATGGGGGTGTTTTTGAAACATCTTTTCGTCATCAGAGGTAGGGGGTTAAGACAGCACAGAGTGGAATGAGTGAACGATTACTGAAACGGAATTTGGATCCTCCAGTTTAATTAAAGTCAATTCCCACGAGTCAAAACCTGAGAACACCCTTGAAGGAATCGGAATTCCCACACAGGCGGCGTTGAAAGACTCACTGTTATATGAGAAGTTACATTATAAGATGCTGTAACGGGAGAGTGTGTGGGGCAGATTGAGACAAGGCATAGGATTGGAATTCCCATTTTCTTTCCCTTACATGTAGGATACCGGCAGGTTGAGGTGACAAACAAAACAAAGGAGCAAAACGGAAAGTAAATAAACTAGACAATGCCTCTACAACTAGGCCCTTTGCTGTGAAAGGATGTTGCGTTGTATAGTTAAATAGAGACATATCCTGAACTAGGCCCCCTGGCTTGGTTCAGCTCCCAACTGAAAGTAATACTGAATTAAGTTATACTAGGCTCAATTAAGGAACAACATAACATCAACCCATCAATAGCATTCAAACATCGAATTACTTCCTGGCGTTTATGTGACTATGGAATGGTACACAGTGTACCATTTAACCACTTAGGTTTGATTCAAAGCTTCAGCTTTGAAATTTGTTTACAACTCATTCTCAACATGCTGAAGATGACATTTGGGGCCAAGTATTGCACGTGTGACCTAGCGCTTAGTCAGCCGCCCCCCACATGGGATAGGACGTAAAAAGCCCCATGAGTAAACACCACTAAGTGTCCTGAAACCAGAGCAGTGTGCAGGGGTCTCAACGTTTTAGTCATTACAGTGTCACGTTAACGCAGGGTCTAATTTGGTCAACCAAAAAGCACCAAAACCAAAATGATGACTCCGATATGATTCCATTCCTTCGTATTTGGATACTAACATCCATAGCAGAGAAGAAACCTAGAAAGAGCAAAAAGCAGGAGACAAAACCTTTGATGGTTTGTATCTGAAACCATTCACTATCTCTTGTTCTGAAAGCTGTAAAACGGGATAGTGTGTCATCTTTAATGTCAGGGTATCGTAACACTTA
>JAODXP020000017.1:14265053-14285053 GCA_027497455.2 Sardinella longiceps
GATTGGTTGAAAAGCTTCATATTTAGTAATGGAGAGGCCCCTCTCAGTGGCGTCTTCATCAAATCTTTTCCTGCATGAGTTTGGAGCTTATTTGGCCACTGACTAAATGGAAATACAGTGTTGTCATCATCCGTGTAAATGTGGGTTTGTCTGAACTGGCGTACTGCTGCTCTCTATACTTCTGTACTCAATACTGCATACTTCAATTCATACTGCTGTACTCAATGCTACTACAACTACACTATACACTGCTGTACTCCATACTACATACTGTGTGTCATGGAGTGGACTAAACCTTGGAGCTGTCAAGCTGTATGAGGAATCTATGAGTTCCATTTAATTATGACTTTTAAAAGGCTGCTTTGTAGAATTAGCACAGTATTGAGTCAAATGAACACTTACTTTCTCAATATTAGAACAGTATTGAGTCAAATGAACACTTATGTTCTCAATACTGGAACAGTATTTAGTCCAACGAACACTTATGTTCTCAATATTAGAACAGTATTTAGTTGATGAACACTTATGTTCTCAATACTGGAACAGTATTTAGTCCAATGAACACTTACAGTATGTTATCAATATTAGAACAGTATTTAATTCATGAACACTTACGTTCTCAATATTAGAACAGTATTTAGTTAATGAACACTTATGTTCTCAATACTGGAACAGTATTTAATCCAATGAAAACTTATGTTCTCAATATTAGAACAGTATTTATTTCATGAAAACTTCTCACTTATTTTGCCAATATGGAAGAAAGATCTGTCAGTGATATTCCTGATATCCTGCTCCCTACCAGTCATAAGCAGCATTGAGTACAGATGGCATCAGATTTGCATGAGATGTAAAGTTATTTATTGGTGAAGGAGTGTGAGGTGGTGTGTGTTATGTTGGAGGTGATGTGTGATGATGTGGGAGGTGGTGTGTGTGTGATGTTGGAGGTGGTGTGTGATGATGTCCCTTCTCTGGTGTAGCCACAGTGAAGTTCCATGACATCCCAGCAGTGGCGATCACACAGTCAACACATGGAAACCATGGCAACGCCACCACAGCCCTTCTCGTGTCATCTCTGGACTGTGGCGTTGGGAAAGGGAGGGACACACACTTATTTGTCAAGGACGGAACATTTCTGGCCAAGCAGGTGTGTGTGTGTGACTCTCAGGAGGAGGAAGAGAATGAGGAAGAGAATGAGGAAGAGGAGAATGACAGAAAGACATTGGAGGACAACTAACCAACTGAGACTATTAACCTGATTGCGCCCCCGAGAGGTTGAAAAGTAACCCCTTTAACCTAATGACCACTCCAGAGGTTGAAAAGTAACCCTTTTTACCTGATTACGCCCACTAGAGGCTGAAAAGTGACCCCCTTAACCTGCAACTACAGCTAAACTACAGCTCTGTTTGTGATAGGAACAAACTCAGCTCTGTTTAATGTGTGAAAAGAACCAACTACAATTCTGTTTAATGTGTTAAAGGAACTAACTACAGCTCTGTTTGTGATAGGAACCAACAACAGCTCTGTTTAATGTGTGAAAAGAACCAACTACAACTCTGTTTAATGTGTTAAAGGAACTACAGCTCTGTTTGTGATAGGAACCAACAACAGCTCTGTTTAATGTGTGAAAAGAACCAACTACAACTCTGTTTAATGTGTTAAAGGAACTACAGCTCTGTTTGTGATAGGAACCAACAACAGCTCTGTTTAATGTGTGAAAAGAACCAACTACAATTCTGTTTAATGTGTAAAAAGAACCCACTACAACTCTGTTTAATGTGTGAAAAGAATCAACTACAACTCTGTTTAATGTGTTAAAGAAACTAACCACAGCTCTGTTTGTGAAAGGAACCAAGTACAGCTCTGTTTAATGTGTGATAAGAACCAACTCCAGCTCTATTTAATGTGTTGAAGAAACCAACTACAACTCTGTTCAATGTGTGATAGGAGAACAAAGTACAACTCTGTTTAATGTGTTAAAAGAACCAATTACAACTCTACTAAATATAGCCTATGTGGTGTGAAATCACAGCTTTAGTCTTTGTTCTTTTTGGGTTGCTAATCTGATGAGGGAACTATATTGATTTCAATAATATATATATGTACTTTAAAAATGGACAAAAGTAATTGTAGTGTCACTATCATTAATATGACTGTTAATCTGGATGGCCCTACAAGACACACACACACACACACACACACACACACTCAACTATGCAAACATGGACAAATATAGATATATGTATTATCTTCATCTATTTGTGAGTCATAACTAGAATTAATTGAAAAGTTTCCACAAACAGCTAAAGCTTGCAGGTATCCAAAGCATATTAGCACTCCTTGTCAAGCATTTCAGTTCATGGAAGATTGGAGTTCCTTCACAGGATTCTCCTTTCTCAGCAATTTGAGTTCTCTGCAGAGAGTAGTTCAGTTCCAACTCAGCACGTGGTCATCTTCTGCAGACACTCCTGATCAAGCTCACACAGTGTAGTGATAGTTCTCTTCACAGGATAATCCAGCCTTAACTGAGGACCGGTTTAGTGAACTCCAAGGGAAGTTTGGTTTCAGTTGGAGACATCGTCAGCTCCATCACTGTGAGCTACATATAACCGTACAAACTGAGCAGGTGTTGGACCACCTACTGTAGAATTGCTGCATTTACCGCCATTTTGTGATGTCCGGCTACTGGCTTTCCATTAGAATGCTATTTGAAAGGCTTACAGTAGCCTAGCAGTCTTTTTACCGGCTTCACTTTGCCTCTGGAAATCGCCATAGCTCACACTGAAGAAGGGCGCTAGCCCGAAACGTCTGTGAGGCGATTAAAAAAGTCAAACACAACTGTTGAGTGCTTCTTTATTCAAGTCTGCATATAGTATTGGATTTCATCCAGTTAGTTTAAGCACCCAGTTTATATAGTGGAGTGTTCACTTTGCCTCAGACCTCATTTCCTGCCATCAGCAGTGTAGAGGGGAAAGGGCTTGTGAGAGTTTCCCCACTTCTGACCTTATTTGCTCTGTGTTATGATTATGAATATGAAACCAATAACAACCCACCATTTTGTCAGTATTTTCAATAGCAAGAGTGTGAGCTGGCTTCAGAGGTGTCCAAACACAGCAAAGACCCGCCCACTTCACAATCTCTATAGTTCCATTCTGATTGGGTGATTGGATGATTGCTATATCCTGAAGAGACTTTGATTGGATGATAGCTATTGCGCTTTTGATTGGACGGGATGCCATCGGGCCACTTCCACTTGGCTCCTGTTGCACATGTCTCTCCAGTGTTCTTGCCCCGCCTCCTCAGCCTCCTGACCAATCACAATGTGTCCCACAATATTGCTGGTGGAATACAAGCAACCCTGCCAAGAAAAACACACAATTTCCCTTTAATATTCATGTATTCACAGGGCAGTCTGGGAACATGTGAATCTGATATGAGTGATCAGCCCTTAAACAGTATAAAGCCAGGGGTTGAGCCCGGTCTTTGGTATTTTTTGCCCTCAAGGGTGCCTTCCAAGCAGCGCTGCCTTTAAGGCACTACTCCGCTCAGTTTAGGGTTAGGATGAGGGTTGAGGGGGTTAGGGTTAGGAATAGGGTAAGGGTAGTGCCTTTTAGGGTGTGCTGCCTGGAAGGTGCCGTTGGGGGGCAAAAAAACACCATTGAGCGTTGAGCCCGTGGTGGAAGAGTTTCAGACATAAAGGACTCTTCCTGAGGGAGTCTGTAGCCCTGGTGTTTTATGTCTGTGATTGCTGTCAGTAGGTACTGTATGAGAATGACTGCAGTCAATGCAGCAGACATCAAATAGCTGACTAGCAGCTATCGCCAACTGATAAGGGCAAGGAAGTTGTGTTTTCCTATATGCCTCCATCAGTCCCATTGTACCAGGGCTGTCCTCCTCATAACTACAGTGCCAACTGCATTTGGCAGCCTCAAAAAACAGGGATTTAATCCAGAGTGACTCTGGATTTACCCTTAAAGGGATATGCCACCTTTTATATGTCTCAGTGCATGTGTTTTCTATATAAATCTATGGTCTGACAACCCCAATTTTAGCTTTAGCTTAGCATAGGTGCTGGACTGAAAAGTAGCCAACGACTTGTTATCTGAATACTTTACATTCCAGCGCTTATGCTAAGCTAAATGCTAAAAATGCTTTTACCCACATATGTAACTGCAGGTAAGCGGGTGACTAACCCACACATATGTAACTGCAGGTAAGCGGGTGATAAACCCACACATATGAGGAGAAGAGATTCCAACCTTTATGAGAATAAACTCCAGCTGCAACGGCAGCTGCGTCACGTCTCCGGGCGGGAGGTCGAACAGGAAGGGGGAGTTCCAGACAGTGTTCCGCCCAGCGGCACCCTGGGTAGCCTTAGAGGAGACCACCACTCCAGCGTGCCGAAGGTTTACCACCACATGGTGGTCTAGAGAGAGGGAGACAACAGCCAATCAGAGAGGAGCAGGAAGAGGAGAAAGAACGGCCAATCAGAGAGGAGAATAGAGAGAGAGCAGCCAATCAGAGAGGCGGAGGAGAGAACGGCCAATCAGAGAGGAGAATAGAGAGAGAGAGACGGCCAATCAGAGAGGAGGAGGAGAGAGAGAGAGAGAACGGCCAGTTAGAAAAAAAGAAAGACAGGCATTGTTTTTTGGTCAGACAGGATTTGAGCATTTTAGCTCACAAGGATAAAGGCATAATCTCCCTGTTACTCAGTTCTGCCCACCAGTAACTCAGCTGTCAGGCTTTACTATCCTGCCCAGGAGTAAACTTCCTGTTGTAGCCTACCTGCCAATCAAAGCCACAGCCAGGGCAGAGTAGCCTGATAAACCAGCCTAAATGTGAGATTGGATGTCTAATTTAGTCTGGCCCCGATGAATGGATACAACGGGAGATTGTTGATGAGCACAACCCGTTGCCTTTCAAACCATGTCTGTGCCTATAGGCCAACGCTCTGTCGTCACTCCTTCAAAACCCCGCCCGCTTTGACTCAAAACACATCTCTGCGTTATGATTGGTTTTAAACCCCGCCCGCTTTGATTCAAAACACATCTCTGCGTTATGATTGGTTTTGCCAGATTCCTGGCATTCTGGCAGAATTGGAGAATGATGCGAGGCTAGACTCACTCGCAGACAAAACATTTTGGCGTCCAGTGGGTGGCGCTGGTTTACTAGGCTAAGGGCAGAGGGCAGCAGTGAAAGACGAGCATGGTGTCATGTAGTGTTTCTGAAAGACTGTAGTGGAGTGGAGATGAGAGAGTGAGACTGGAGAGGAGAGAGAGTGAGAGAATGCAGGGGAGAGTGAGAGAATGCAGAGGAGAGGACAGAGTGAGAGAATGCAGGGAAGAGGATGGAGTGAGAGGAGAGAGTGCAGGGCAGAGGAGAGAGAGTGAGAGGAGATAGTGATAGACTCCAGGGCAGAGGAGAGAGAGTGAGAGTGCAGGTCAGAGGAGAGAGAGTGAATGGGGACAGTGAGAGAGTGAGACTGCTGACAGACTGACAGAGTGAGAGAGAGAGAGACTGCAGGGCAGAGGCGAGAGTGAGAGACTGCAGGGCAGAGGAGAGAGTGAGAGACTGCAGGGGAGAGGAGAGAGAGAATGAGAGAGTGAGACTGCTGGACAGAGTGAGAGAGTGCAGAGGAGAGAGTGAGAGTGATAGAGTGCAGAGGAGAGAGAGAGTGATTGGAGAGAGAGAGTGCAGAGGAGAGAGAGAGAGAGTGAGAGAGACTGCAGGGGGAGAGAAAGAGACTGCAGGAAAGGAGAGAGAGATTAAAGTACAATGACATTAAACCCAGGCTGATCTGCCCCAGGCCTCAGACCTCACGCTGCCTGTAAACCAATCACTTAATCCCTCACATTAGGAGCCAACATGAGGGCTTACAGCATCCCACCGCCTCCACACACACACTCCCACCCCTCTCTCTGTGTGTGTGTGTGTGTCTGTGTCTCTGTGTGTGTGTGTGTGCGTTAGGAGCAAACATGAGAGCTTACAGCATCCCACTGTCTCCACTCCCACTCCCCCCACTCCCTCATGTGTGTGTGTGTCTGTCTGTGCGTGTGTGTGTGTGTGTGTGTGTGTGTGTGTGTGTGTGTGTGTGTGTGTGTGTGTGTTAGGAGCAAACATGAAGGCTTACAACATCCCATCGCCTCCACTCCCACCGGCCTGGACCACCCCCACCGCTTACACACTCACATGTGTGTGTGTGTGTATGTGTGTTTGTGTACTGTATTATGATCGCTGTATATCTGTGTGGTTTATATTGTAATTTAATCACTATAGGAGGATGAAGGGTGTCTCAAAAAGATACACACACACACACACACACACACACACACACACACACACACACACACACACACACACACACACACACAAACACGCGCACACACACACACACACACATACACACCATAGGACAGGCCTCAGGGCAAAATTGGCCCGATTGAAATGTAATCTGACCCTAAAATATATACATGTATATACAGTACGTACGAATCTGCTCAGCACACCCAAGCTCTTAGATCAGATGGGTTTGGTGACAAATCCTCATTCTTGCACTACATTGTTTGGTCTTCATGCTAAATGATGGCTTCTAAAACTGATAGTTCCGGTCCTTGACTGTGATTGGTTGAAAACACGTTCGATGCCATTGTAAATTCAGCATTTAGCACGGCTCCAACCGCATTCCGTTCTAAAGTGCTGCGCCATAAGAAAGTGAACGGAGCAGCGCTTGTGCGTTACTTGGCAACCATTCAATAAGAGGAAATATATTTTTTGGCGGAGGAATTGGTATCAATGAATAACACACCGTATTTCTCGTGGATGTGTCTCGGCTGCGCCTCGTTCCTAACAACACCCGTGCTAAAACCAGCATTACCATCGGCCTCTCTGTATTTATTGCTTAATGGAACACCATAGCATGGGATTCTATTTGTCTTATCATTCTTCTGTCCTACCATCAGCCAGATCAGAACACACACACACACACACACACACACACACACACACACACACACACACACTACAAGAAGACGATGAGCTAGGACAAGGAGGGCAAATGGGCAGACATACTGTAGAACACCGTTCCCTTGCCTTGAATTCCGGTTCCGAAGGTGAGGTTCTCGGCCTTTAGAACCATGGCTTTGAGGCGGTGGGCCAGCGTCTGGTACTGCAGCAGGATGAAGAGCTGTGGAACCGCCCGCTCTCCAACGGCATCATGGGAAACTCCTCCCTGCCAGAGATCACGCTCACACTCAACTTCTCAATCAGGACACAACATCAGGAATAAGGCACAAACACACAGATCCAGCAGCAGGCACACGCACACACACACACACACACACACACTCTCACTCTCACTAACACACAAAAAAAGTACTTCACACACTAAAACACATTCAAAACAACTCAGACTCAAAGACAATCACACACACACACACACACACACACACACACACCATCACTATCATCTCTCATGCTTCTTCTCTATGATACCTGTGTGTCTGTAAGAGACCAGAGTGTTGCGATGAAACCTGCATGTTGATGTTGAGGGCTGAGAACTAAAAGGGTGTTAGTGATATTTCACCAACTTTACAGGAGATGGAAAAAATGACTACAGCTTACTCTTATGCGAATCAACGGGTAGCCCCACTGTTTTATAGTGGCAAGCGCTACTGATAGCCACCTCAATCACTCAATTTCATGCAACGCAGACTGAGATAGAGAAACGGCAGCTAACGGTAACAGACTGGGGCATTTCAAAACGAAAGTAAATCGATTAGATTTTGTTTTTGACATGCCACATTCAGTTAGTGTTAGCTGCCGTTTCGCAAACTCAGTCTACGATGCACGAAATTCGATCATTGAAGTGGCTTTCAGTAGCGCATAGCAGTATGAAACAGCAGGACTACGTGTTGATTCACTCTGGATTATACCTTTAACCCATTTAAAACACATTTATTGACACAGATAGATGACACTATACTAAATGAATAATAATATAGTCAAAATGCAGTTAAAGCCTAGCCTGGCATGCCCTCCCAGTGACGTAACACCTTCGGCATTGCTGCTGCTGGTCTGGCCAGGTGCTGATCGGGCAGGATTTCTGAATTCCCCTAAACGGGGGAACTGCCCCCTCTTGGTCGAGAACCAATCAACTTTGAGCAGCTCCAACGGCACTCAGTCCTGTTCAAGCAATTCCCTTCGCGTCACATACGTAAGAGAAGGAGTGGTGTGATTGGTTTTGCTTCGGCACAGCATTTTCTAACATCGACCAGTAGCAAACCGACGCATTTCAGGGAGGCGGGTCAACCATGCGCTCGGAGAAACTTTGCTATACGGGCTCTTGGTCAGACCAAAGTCTCGTAGAGCTTTGAAAGTCGATGGCAATCAGGCTAGTTAAAGCCTTCTGGCTTTGGTTAAGACCTTCTGTTTGTGTTTAGCCTACGTAATAACTCGAAATGTAAAATTTAACTTCCATAATTATTTCAGTGGAAAGAGCTCAAAAATGTCAGTTATGGCCTCAATATGATAAGCAAATGTTACTATGATACCTGCGTGTTGCCAAGATACCTGTGTGTTGCTATAATAATAATTGCGTTGCTATGACACCTGTATGTATGTTGCTAGGATACCTGAGTCTTGCCTCTGGCGGGGCTGAGTTGTCTCCTGCAGGTGATGGGCGTGTCTGTCTCCCAGTCTAGTTCACTGCAGGCCAGTTCCAGCTGGCCCAGAGGGTAGTGGCTTTGCTCCGGCGTGGAGTGTGTGTGTCCCACTGAGGAGTGTGTTTGGTCAGGCGTGGAGAGTGTGTGTTCCAGCGCTGCTGAGTGTGTGTGTGTGAGGTCCTGGGCGAAGACGTCCAGCTTGAGTACGCAGGTGTGGAGCTCGTCCAGCGATGACACGGCCAGCTGCAGGTCGGGTCCGTGCAGCTCGGGGCTCAGGCTGCGGTGGCGAGCGGTCACCTCTGCGGGCAGCGGGCGTGCGGGGGGCAGACGGGCCAGAACCACTACCGTACCCAGCCTGTGGGCGGCGCCACTGAGGCCCAGAAGAGACAGCGTCAGCGTACGACGCCCCGCAGAGAAACACAGGGAGAAATGCAGGGAGGGACTGGAGGCGGGGACAGTGGAGGGGGGCAGGTGTGTGGGTGTGGTCATAGAGGTGGAGTCGGTGGAGGATGGGGTTCTGTGGGTGGGGCTGGGGGCGGAGTCTGTAGAGGAAATGGGTTTCTGTGGGAGGGCAGAGGAGGCGGTGCCATAATGAGGGAGGGACGGCTCGGTGGGGAAGTGGCTGAGGGCAGGGGAGGAGCCTGGCAGGTAGGGCGTGGCAGCGGGGGTGTGGCCGGTGAGGCGACTGCGCTCGTTGTAGGGGTAGCTGTCTGCCGTCACCGTGCTGCAGCGTTCCAGAGCCTTACGCGTGCGCGCCAGCAGGCTGAGGCGTGGGAGGCAGGGCAGGGAGGCGCGGGGGCGGGGGCAGGGGCAGTCCAGGGGGCGGTACAGGGGGGCGGAGAGAGTGGGCGAGCTCAGGCGACGCAGCGGGAAGCACGACTTGGTGCCGTCCGGCAGTGCGGAGGAAACGTGACGGGAGAAGTCATCATCAGAGGGGGTGTGGCTTCCAAATGCAGAGGGGTAGTCAGGCCCCTCCCCCTCTGGCTCCTCGCTCACAGTCCTCATTGGTGGAGAGTAGGAAGTGGAAGTGACATCAGTGAGGGTTGCCAAGCTTTCAGAGGGTTGAGGGGGAGGTTCTTTAGCCTCCACAGGAAGTGACCTCATCTGCCACAAACACAGGAAGCAGCCCACGAGCAGGGCGGAGCAGAACACAACAAGCCCCGCCCCCAGCAGAACCTGCAGGTGGACTAGAGACCAAGAGAGGAATGGGGGGATACAAGACAGAGGGAGAGAGGTGTAGAGAGAAAATCATTACAGAGATGGATGGAAAGAGGGAGATACCTACAGAGAGAGAGGGAGAGACAAGAGAAAGAGATGGATGGGGAGAGAGATAGAGAAAGAGAAAGATTGATAGAGATGAATGGCAAAATAGAGAAAGAGAGAGAGAGAGAGAGAGAGAGAAAGAGAGAGAGATGGACAGAGAGCTTAATCCACAGGCTTGACCTGAGGCAGAGGTTCAGCATCCAACAGCAGAGCCTGTTCAACAGTAATAATCTCTAAGAAAGCAACGCAATCACACACTCCTAGTCCCATCCCTCTCTTTCTCTCTCTCTCTCTCTCTCTCTCTCTCTCTCTCTCTCTCTCTCTCTCACACACACACACGCACACACACAGACAGACAGTTCACTTAATGTCACAACTTGAACTGACACTCAGCTTTCCTACACACACACACAAACACACACACACACACACACACACACACAGACATGCACATCCTACCTCCTTTGCCTTATATATTGCACACACACACACACACACACGCACGCACGCACACACGCACGCACACACACACACACACACACACGCACACACGCACACACACACACACACACACACACTCACTTGCTCACAAACTCATCCCTTCTAATGGCTTTATGCCATTCTGCATAGTTAGCCTCATAGCATAATTGCCTAAGTCGTATTTCATTGCTTCTTCCTCTACCATTTTGCTTGTAGCAAAACTTCCCAGGTCAAATGAATGAGTTGTGTGATAGGAAGTGATAGGAAGAAAGACAGGACGATGCAGAAGTGGTAGGAGAGTAAAGTTATACAAATATCTCAAGTTGAAGGACAGAAGATGCCATCTGGACCTCACACACACACACACACACACACACACACACTGGTCTCACCTTCCAGTTCCTTGTTGAATAGCACTTGTATGAGTAGATATAGGAAGAGCACAACGAGGACGCCCTTACACACACACACGCACACACACACACACACACACACACTGGTCTCACCTTCCAGTTCCTTGGTGAAGAGCACTTGTATGAGTAGCCATAGGAAGAGCACAACGATGACGACCTCTATGACGCCCTTACAGCAGAACAGCGCCACCGACTGGCACACCGACTGCCCGTCCTCCTCCTCCTCCTCAGTGGGCATGGCAGTGGGCACCTACAGTATGGGCAGCGGGGCGGGGCAGCTCAGCCTGGGTGTCAACGTCAGACAGCCCTGTGTCTCTCCATGGTGAGTGTCAGCCGTGTGAGAGTGCTGCTGGACTGTGGGGAGAGTTTCTGTAGGACTCCATGTGTGTCTGTCTGACAGTCAGGCTGGGCAATAAGACTCCTCTCTCTCACTCCACCACCTCCACCCGTCTAGTCAGACTGCAGGGCTGCATTCAAACCTGCTGCTGGAGAGACAGGAGAGAGAGAGCGTGTTGAAACTGTGTACTGTACATTGTAAAGTGTGTGTGTGTGTGTGTGTGTGTGAGAGTGTGTATGGTGACAGAAATGTGTTGTGATTGTGTGTCCTACAATGCATGTGTTCTGAGCACTCTGGCCTGTAAGTGAAGCCATGTGTGTGTCTTGTGTGTGTCGTGTGTGTGTGTGTGTTGTGTACTGTATCAATAGCCTAGGTCATTAGAGGTCAATGACTATGTGTCCATTTTGTGTGTGTGTATTAGTTGATCTTCCCCAGGTCAGAGGGAAAATAATAATTCTAGCATGTGTGTGTGTGTATATATGTGATGCTGTGTGTGAATGAGGGTGTGTGTGTGTGTCCGTGTGTGTTGATCTTCCCCAGGGCCGAGGGTAAATAATAATTCTAGCATGTGTGTGTGTATATGTGATGCTGTTTGTGAATATGTGTGTGTGTGTGTGTGTGTTGATCTTCACCCCCACGGCCGAGGGTATAATAATTCTAGTGCTCATCACAAGCATGGGAGCTCAACATGGCAAAGCTGAGATGCTTATCAGTCCACCACCACCACGATGGAATAATACTTACACAAGACTTACAGCAGCAGAGGCAGCAAGCGCATAGAAAATAAACACCAGCTTATCAAACATTCGGCTCATATAGAGCCCATAAAGATCCATCTTAGGGTGATACAGTACTTACTGGTGGTCGTCTTCTCTCTCGGCACACTGGAGTGGACGGTCAATCTTGCTGGTCCAGATCAGGAGGACGTCGGTGGTCCTGGACTGGGAATACTGTAAGCTCCCAAAACAACAAAAGATGTTGGTCTTTTGGAAAAATCAGACGGGGGAGTCCATATGCGTTTTTGAGAGAATGAGAGTGTGTATGTGAGTGAGAAAGTGTGCGCGCAAGTGAGTGTGTGTGTGTGTGTGTGTGTGTGAGAGAGAGGTTCCTGGAGAGTAATCCTGAGTGCTGGCAGTGGGACAGCATACAATGAAAGTGGCAGGGGAGGAGGAAGAGGACAGTGTGTGTGTGTGTGGGCGGGGGGCCCAAGATGAGGGAGGGATCCAGAGGATCACATGGTCTTTTCAGGGCCAGATGCTGAACATGCTGACATCTGTACCACCCCTCAACACACACACACACACACACACACACACACACACAGCCATTAGATTGAACAATCCCAGACATAAGTCTGCTCAGATAAAAACTGTCCACAGACAGCTTATGCACACACACACACATGCAATATCAAAGATATTCAAACCCCCTCCTAAAATATGAGGCTTTTGCAAATCCTTTCAAAATGAGCATCACTTTTAGTGTTCTCTCAGAAAACACGTTGAACCAGCACATTTTAAGTAGCCTATAGTCTAACAATATTCTCAAAATTGAACGCAAGTTCAAATAGATTATGTAGTTTCAAAATGATTCAATCCTTCACGGCAAGAGAAGAACACTCTGACTTTTCTGATGTCATAATGTCATGGATAGTCATTGGCCACGCCATCCGCAACACATTTATCCAGTTCACTAACTTTATATTTTGGATGTTTGACAAATACTTGACTTGATCCTTCAACCTATACAGTAGATTCAAGATTCAAGAGATCTTTATTACCTCTCATCATAGGTTTGAAGCCTATAGAAGAGTAAAAATTCTTGCGTTTTGTCTCCTCAAAAAGATAAATGGTGTGTGTGTGTGTATGTGTGTGGTAGGTGGCCTAGTCTACATTTGTTACAACTTATTCATAGTCATGCGTTTCAAGTGTGAGTGGGGGTGGAGTTTGCCTCTTTTTACAGTCTACCTGGCCTGATGCACGGGCACTGGCCTTTTTCTTTTCCTTTTGCCAGGACCGGGTGGCCTGTTTTGCCCTTGTCGTCTTCCTTTGCTACTTTGGTTTATATTTTCTGTTTTTCTTTTGTTCCTAATTTGTTGAAATGATTATACATTTTGTAAATAAATACCCCAGAGACAAGTGTCTTATGGTCTTAGGCCTATGTGCTACTTTGGAGAGGGTGCACTCCTCACGGTGTGTGTGGGTGTGTGTGTTTGTTTTTTATTATATTATATTTCATGTTTAAATAAGTAAATGAGGCACCATACATTTAAATACATACGCCGTCATTTCCCTGTACCATGGATTCTAGAGCCTATATAAACGAGCCTATATAAATGATTCTAAATATGATATGGGACAAGTTCCACCTTCTTCCACTTCATGGCCAATGCATATTCCTCTAGGGCAGAGGTTCTTCTTTGGATAGGGTTTTGATTCAAGTAATGCATCCCAAATTTCAAAGAATATAAATATTCAATTTCGATTCAGCATAACCAGACTTTTCACAAAACGTTACCTCCTACAGAGCTCAGACCGAGAGGGTTGAAGCAGGGCCGGACAGGGACCAAAAAATGGCCGGGCATTTTTGGCCATGGTGGCCCACCATCATTTTATTCAATAATAATAACGTTGTGGCTAGCTAAAATAACACTGTAAGTAGGACATATTGCATGAATATGAGAAATGTAATTAAATTAGCCCAATATCCATCATGAAACTTATGAGTAAATGACAGCCACGGCCCAAAAATGACCATCGGCCCACCGGGCATTGCCCTGTATGCCCTATGGCCAGTCCATGCCAGGGTTGAAGCAGAGGTTTTGGCTGAGGGGCTTTGAGCAGAGGAGTCTGGGACTAGAGTTCAGGAAAACACCGCCCTCTAGAGTATGCTCATCGCCAGTGCAGTTCACAGTAGCACAGCAGCACGACTGGGAATGAGGTTCAGACTGCTAAACAGACTCACTAGAACTCATAAGAGCAGTTCAAAGAAGGTGGATTTGAACAGTTAGACAGATAGATATCGATAATTAAAGGAGCTGTGCGTAGGATTGTGGCCAAAATTGGTACTACAATCATTTTCAAAATATTTTGTTGCTTTCAGCCATCTCCATCTTTCAAAAGCATCTCCTATGCATATCCTTGTTTTAATTTTGACCTTGTCATGACATTTTTCGGAACTGGAGCATAATGAGGCTTTGACAATGACACCACCACGAATACTACTTGAAATGACAACATAAACACTACTTGTGGGCTGCAACTTAGCTTTTCAAATGCCAATATTCTGGCTGGACTACAACTGTCAAGTTATATCAGTGTTTAAAATGCACATGATTCCTTCATGTCTGGTGAAATATCAGGGCTGTTTAATGATTATTTGGAGCACATTTCTTACACACAGCTCCTTTAAATACCCATGGTAGCAAGTGAAGTTGACGTTTTTGACAGCACTGTGTTATTGCCTTCTGATGTAGCCCAAATGCAGTGTCGTTAGGAGAGACCCAATTTACTTCATTTCATCTAGTCATTTAAAGGAGTACTCCACCTTTTTATGAAATAGGGTTATTCACCATCTTACCTGGAGTTACATATGTTGCCAAAGAGTTCCTAACTTCCTATCTGACTACTTTACATTCCAGCGCCTATGCTAAGCTAAAGCTATAAAAGAGCTAAAGTTTTGGTTGCCATATCAGGAAAATGCATGCGCTGAGACCAAAATGCTTTTACCCACATACTCCAGGTAGGATGGTGAATATCCCAATTTCATAAAAGGGTGGAGTATTCCTTTAATTTATTCTTCAATTCCAGAATACGGGATTCCTAAAGGTTAATATGCCAGCCAATCAGAGTTCAATGAAACCTATCTATGGCGAGAGAGAGAGAGAGAGAGAGAGAGAGAGAGAGAGAGAGAGAGAGAGAGAGAGAGAGAGAGAGAGAGAGAGAGAGAGAGAGAGAGAGAGAGAGAGAGAGTGTGTGTGTGTGTGTGTGTGTGTGTGTAGGGAAAAGAGGAATAGAAAGCAATGAATCGCAGACATGATGTTTAATAACACGTCAGACTTTAATTCCACGGGTAAAGTTCCACTTTGTAAATACAGTGTGCTAAACAGGGGAGGGGGCGGATCTTTGGTTTGCAGCTGTGCTGTTATTGGTCAACCCAGAGGAGAGACTGACAGAAGCTTCCTGTAACGCTCCCACAGAATGATGGGAGGGGCGTTTGGAGTGCGTCCGTGCATGAGGTCCTCACTCTTTCCTCTTGGTTCAGCATGGGGACCTTGGTCAGCGCGGCTCCTCTTGAAGTGTTGTCTGAGGTTTACCGGATAGTTCTGCACTTTATTCACAGGGAGCCCCTCGTCCGTTTGGGTTCCTATTGTGCAGTACTAGGGGTCAGTCTCTGCTCTGCCCTGCCCCCCTAAGAGACATGCAGTTCTAGGGGTCGGCCACTAGGGGCCAGTATCTGCCCTGCCTCCACTGAGAGTCTAAGGGCCAGTACTAGGGGCCAGTGCTAGGGGCCATTCTCTCTCTGCCCTGCCCCCCCTAAGAGACATGCAGTTCTAGGGGTCGGCCACTAGGGGCCAGTATCTGCTCTGTCTCCACTGAGAGTCTAAGGGCCAGTACTAGGGGCCAGTCTCTGCTCTGCCCCCCCTAAGAGACATGCAGTTCTAGGGGTCGGCCACTAGAGGCCAGTATCTGCCCTGCCTCCACTGAGGTATTTCTGGTACAAACTCACAATTGTGACTTAAGAAAAACAACACGTTTAAATTGAGGCCAGCGGTCTGCAATGAGGTAGCATTGTCAAGTTGGATGTTTGTTCCATTTCAACATGAGGTTTCAAGGTTGTTTCTCTTTGCAATATATCTGTAAAATATCCATCTGAACTTCCTGAGACAAACTTTCCAATATGGAAAGCAACATGAGGTCTGAAGTTTGACAACACAGTTTTACAAAAAGAAAGAAAACATAACGTGCTACTTTCTGCTCAGTATTAAAATAATAATAATAATAATAATAATAATATAATAATAATGTTGTTCAAAGTGTGATTTCATTTAGAGACCCTCTCTCTTCACACCAAGGACAAGTTTAGTGATGTCAGCAGCCTGTAAATGATAGTCTCTAGCCTTCTCTATGACTGACAGATGGCCAAGCCAATGAAAAGCAAGGAGCACTTGAACAGGCGTGTCTCAAGCATAATGGCTACAAAAATATCATCAGGTCAACTAGAGAAACAAGCGATCAGGTCCTATTAACAATCACATGGACCAATCGGTTGCTTTGAGAAACAAAAGTCTAAATACTGGTAAAATAAAATACAAAACTGCTTATGCAGAACTCAACATCTTAGTTCTGGATTTCATCAAGCTAGAACCATCAAGCAAACAAAAAGAAAGAAAGAGAGAAAGAAAGAAAGAAAAAAAAGGAGATGCCACATGTGACTGATTTTCACCACTGATGCGCCACCCACCTGAGGTCAGAGTTCATTGATTGTAACATGCAGCTGCATTGGATTATGGGAACCTAACGTAACGCAACCTAACGCAACGGCAGGTGAGGTGAAGAGAGCTCAGATGAGGTCATGTCCTAAGAGTTCCCTCAAAGTTCCTAAGAGTTCTCTCAAGGTTCCTAAGAGTTCTCTCAAGGTTCTTATGCAGCTCCTGAGAGAACAACCTGAGTAGTGGACACAGACTCCATAAGTGTGTGTTTGTGTGTGTGTGTGAATATATGCACACTTCTTGAGGTAGGTGTGTGTGTGCAGGTAAAGTGTGTGTTTGAGTGTGTAGGCAAGGAGGTAGGTGTGTGTGTGTGTAGCTGTGTGTGTAGATCTGTACGTGAAACACACTTCAGTTTCACTACCTGCATGAGTTTGGCAGAAGGTTTAACTCATGTTTGATTGCATTGCTCTAGTGCACAGAAGTGTGTATGTGCTTGTGTGTGTGTGTGTGTGTGTGTGTGTGTGGTGACAGCCACACATAAGTGAGGTAACACATTCTACAGTTTGACGGCTAAAAAGCTGAGGTAATATTTGTGTTTCAGTTTGTTCTCCATTTTTAAAAAGTTCACTTACATTCACTTTGAGACACATTCCTGAGACAAGGTGTGTTTGTGTGTGTGAGTGTGTGTGTATGTGTGTGTGTTAGTTATAAGACCGTGTGGTTGCTGAGACAGACAGACTTGGTTTAGGGAGGTTGGGTGTTGCTGTCAGACTATTTGGGGGGAGGGGGGGGGGGAACACACTTTGAGCGGGAGCTTATGGGCATTTTGTGTGTGTGTGTGTGTGTGTGTGTGTGTGTGTGTGTGTGTGTGTGTGTGTGTATTGGGGAAGGGGGTGCAGTAGGGGGAGGTGCAGTTGTGTGTGTGTGGGTCCATATTAAGGGGTGGTACAGGTGTGTGTGTGTGTGTGTGTGTAGGGGGTTGCAAGTGTGTGTGTATGTGTGTGTGTGCACACACACACATTAAGGGGAGGTGCAGCCGGAGGGGTCAGCAGAGCCCGGGCCTTTGGAGGAGGATGAGGACACGCTGGGACTGTGACGCCCGCTCTGGCCAGTAGGGGTCACTGTGGAGGAGGTGGGCACAGAGCCAGAGGCCTTCTGAGCATACAGGGTGCCTGAAGGGGCCAGAGGAGAAACACAGGTTGGATTACACACACACACACACACACACACACACACACACACACACACACATATACACACACAGACAGACAGACAGACAGACCCACCCACCCAAGAACCATGCTCCAAGAGGGTAAGACACACACACACACACACACACACACACACACACACACACACACACCTGTGTAGACAGTTCCGTTGACCTCCACAGACACTGTGATGCTGGTGGATCCATTGGTGGAGATGCTGAGAGACATGTCCTGCTTCTCCTGCTTCTCTTGTTTCTCCTGCTTCTCCGGCTTCTCCTCTGCTGACAGAATACAAACACACCTTCAGCTCACTACACATAACAGCCACACAGCAAAACCACATTACCAGCTACCATTAACCTCATTCAGATCAGATGGACCAAACACCACTACACTGTATAACCCCATTAGCCTCTGTACGCTACTATTAGCCTCCACATGCTACCGTTAGCCTCGAAATGTGGCCCACTTGGAAAACTAATAATTGAATAGCCCTGCTATAAGCTACAATTAGCCGCATTCAAATGGACCCAACATCACCACAGCACAACCACGTTAGCCCCTATATGCTACAATTAGCCTCTACATGCATTAGCCTCAGCCTTCAGAAGGACCTAGCATTACCACAGAAACACCACATTAGCCTCTAAATGCTACAATTAGCCTCTACATGCTACCATTAACCTCATTCAGATGAACCGAACATTACCACAGCACAACCTTACATTAGCCTCTTTACGCTATTAGCTTCCTTTAGCTATTTTAGCCACCTTTATCTAACTTGAAGCTGTCTATGTGTGGAGGGGAGGTCATCGATTCATGAGCATCACTGATCTGTGTGTGTGTGTGTGTGTTGTGTGTGTGTGTCCATACCTCGTGGTGTTCCCAGACGCAGTCCTGTGGGGTTGACCTGTGAGGCCATGGCAAGTAGATTGTGCTGGAAGGCCTGCTGCAGTAGACGGTGTTGTTCCTCTGCCAGCCGCGCCATGCTTCTCTCCTGTCCCTCCAGCGCCCCCATCCCCACACCCGTCTCCAGGCGCTCACGCAGCTGCTCCAGCGTCGCCGCACGCGCCAACTGCTGCTGGTGACCCAGCGCCAACGCCAGCGGCAGTCGCCCTGGCAACATGGATGCCGGACCCTCCTCAGGCACTGAGAAAGACAGATTAATTTAGGTATGGTTACAGAAGTTTAGAGAAAGAGATATTACTTCAGGTATTCTATACACTAACTGTGCGTTCACACCAAGAGCTACTAAAGCTGTAAAATCGCTGGAAGCCATTCACTTTCTATGGGCAAGAGCAACAAAAGCGATGAGAGCGACAAAAGCTACCAGCTCGGGTAGCTACTCAGCATCGAGTTCGGCGATTTGAGCGACTAAAAAAAAGCTAAAAAAACCTGTTAACTTTATGCAAATTAGCTATGACGCGTTTCAGCTGTAAAATCTAAACGCTGTGATGTTAATGGGAATGACAACAGGCACGTCATGAGCGATAGAGTGATTTCGGCGAACACAGAAAATTTTGCAGCTGCTTTTTTGAGCTACAAAAGCGATTTTGAGGCTTTAGTAGCTGTTGGTGTGAACATACGGTAAGGGGTGTTGGGGTGAATCCAGTGGGACCTGAGAGGACTGAGAGGACTCTACATAATGAATCTACATAACATTGACTGCTTTATATTTACTTTCCTGCACCACCAACCAATGCTGCAGATCTTTTAACAAGATTTTTTAACATGAGGGCCAAACGCATTTGGTCCTAAAGGAGAGTACCGGAGTGAATTTAAACATAGCCCTGTTGAAAGAGCTTGCTAAATGCGCTAGTTAGCGAGTGGAACAAAATAATTTGGTACAGCACAGACCGAACGCGAGCGCAGAAGCGAACAGGCACTTTACACTGAATCAATGGGACCTGACTGTTGGAAACCGAAAGTAAGATCTGAGGTTACATTGACTCAATGTAAAGTGTTTCGCGTTAGGTCTGTGCTGTTCAAAAATCTTTCATTTCATGCGAAATATATTGCTGTTAGAAGGCTCGTGCAGCAGGGCTATGCTTAAACTTACTCCGGTATATTGCTTTTAGTCAACCTCACCTTCACATGAAAAACTTTTAGCTCTATTCTACCTGTGCGGACTGAGGATTCAGTAATATCCATCATTCATGCTGCATGACAAGCCATTATACACCAGCTGCCGTCCTCCTGTTCCTT
>JAODXP020000017.1:14295053-14302553 GCA_027497455.2 Sardinella longiceps
AAGGAGATGGACATCTGTGTCACTAGGTCTCCTACAGGAAGCACAGGTTGGACACACACACACACACACACCCCTCCCCCATATTAATCAGATAAAGAAGAAGTCGCATTGCTGAGCAAATAATCACTTTAGCAAACAGATTCTCCAGCCGTCTCCCCTCCTCCTATAGCGCACACACACACACCAAAAACCTCAGATGAGGAGGTGCAGGAAGACCCCCCCTAAAGATGCCCAGTCACACACACACACACACACACACACACACACACACACACACACACAGCTGTCTTCTGCAGGCACACAGAGAAACTTTACAACCTTAAAGGCTGTTGGCCTCTTCCAAGAACTATGGCTTGAATTGGCCTGGAGCTGGATGTATTCATTACAAATTTCTCTCTCTCTCACACACACACACACACACACACACACACAGCTGTCTTCTGCAGGCAGAGAGAAACTGTCTTTAAGGCAGTAGCTCTTGGCATTTTCCAGGCGCTAAGGTTTGAATTGGCCTGGAGTTGGGAATAGACCTGAGAACTGAGCCAGATATTCATACCGTATTGATAGAATATTGATACCATGGGGGGCCCCTTGGCTTGGTGGGCTGAGGCGTCATGCCCTTGCTCCAGGGACCCGGGTTCAGGTCCGACCCGGGGTCTTTTCCCGATCCCACCCCATCTCTCTCTCGCTTGTTTCCTGTCCGCCTCTGTGCCGTCCTATCCGATTAAGGGCAAGAAGCCCAAAAATTGTCTTAAGAAAAAAAAAAAAAGAATATTGATACCATATTGATAGAATATTTATATTTATGATATACTATGGAACGTCAGGTCCTGTCAGGAGTAGTCACGTGTGTTTGAGTGACAGATTTAAACGATGCTGTTCATTCCATTGTTTGCGTTAATTTCTTTGCACCAAATTATTAGCGGTATCAACATTTAAGGCCGTGGAAATGGAACTGGAATGTCGGGGGAAAAAAGCTCACAGAGTGGAGGTAACGGCGTATTGACATCAGCTGGGTGTTAATCAGACTACGGACAATAAGCCGTCCAGCTTGGGGTGATTTCCGTCACAATAAGCCCTTTACAAGTTCTGATTTTAGTTAGGATCATTTCTGATTTTAGTAGTGCAATTTGTGATGTGTTAATCTAATTTGTGATTTTAGTCAGGTCAAGTAGTGATTTTTAGTCCAGATCATTTTCGAAGTTAAAATTCAGGCTAATTTGTGATTTCAATCTGTCTAATTTGTGATTTTAGTCGGGCCAATTTGTGATTTTAGTCGGGCCAATTTTCTGAGCTAAGTTGGGCTAATTAGTGATTTTAGTAGGGGTCATTTTTCCTTCTCTTAGTGCATGCACAGTAAACACACTGACTGGGCCCAGTCCAGAGAGAGTGAGGGGAACACAGATGCACACACCTCAGAGATTACAGATTACAGAGCAGCCATGGGGCGTGGTAGAGAGAGGGAGACAGAAAATACTGGAGAGAGAGAGAGAGAGAGAGAGAGCACAAAGGCGAGAGAGAGCGAGGTGTTGGTGAAGTCCGAGCAGAGCGCTAGTCTCTGGCGTTCCCCCCGGCGTTTCTCTACTGTTCAGGCAGGATTAGAGCTGTGCTGGTGGCGATGCGATCTGGCATACGGCCATCAGATTCCTTACAGTGCGGCAGCTGCTGGCCCACCCTGTGTGTGTGTGTGTGTGCAGGGGAGAAAGCCACTGAGCTTACACTCACACAGGCCTCTTTCACTGGAACCCTGCCGAGCGGCCGCAGCGCAATCTTTAATCTTTAATCCAAATGGAATAATTGGGCCATCGGCCCCCCGCCATGATGAGAGTCACACAATCATTTATTGGGCTCCTCGCTGTGCCAGGGGGTGAAAGGGGCAGCAGAGCAGAGGGGCACCAGAGGGGGGCAACAGAAGGGGGTAGTAGGCCCTTGATCCGCTCAGGGCTGTAAGGGATCTGATAGGGTGGGGGAACCCAAAACAGAACCGGGCAGCGGGAGTGTGGAGGCCCGGGGTAGCAGACGGACACACAGACACAGTGAGTTGCAGTTCTCGGAATGGCGCGGCGGGGAGAGAGGAACAACGCCCTAACGGGGGGTATAATGCTTTGTAATGTGGGGGGGATAAAACGATTAAATAGCCTTGCTCCTCACACTAGGAGGTTAAAACAATAAAATAGCCTTGCTCCTCGTACTGTCTGTAAAGCAGCGCCAATACTGTATCTGACTTTCTACAAATGAAATGTAACTCAATTGAATTTCAAGGGGGTGATTATAGCATTTAATATTTTACCAGTTCATTTGAGCGCACACACGCACAAACACACACACACACACACACAGGACTGCACTTTCTCTTTTTGCCACACCTGCTGTCAGTGCAGCATGGGAGCAGCATTCCCCTGGTGCTGAACAGACCCAGTTGGCGCACGCACGCACGCAGGCACACACACACACACACACACACACACACACACACACACACACACAGGCACTGGGTAGGCCCACAATGATCCAGAGTGGAGGTGCCAGACGAGACCAAAGAGAACTTAATAGCCTTGTTTAGAAAAAGGTAGGCTAGAAGAATTGCGCTACAGTAAGTCTAACAGTGCACGTCTCATAAGATAATATACTGTATACGATATCTCATGAGCACCGTCAGCAATGGCAAGGGAACTGATGTGTGTGTTACTTGTATATAAAGTATAAGTGGTCGGTCAGGTAAAAGCTAGTCAGGTCTGTGGGAATACTTCAGTGTTCAGCCTCATGCACTCGGTCTGCTGACTATCAAAATATTACTGTATGTTCACACAAAGAGCTACTATAGCTGTAAAATCGCTGGAAGCCATTCAGTTTCTATGGGCAAAAGTGACAAAAGCAATAAAAGCGACAAAAGCTACCAGCTGTAAAGGTTGGACGAATTGGGCGATTTGAGCGACTAAAAAAAAAGCTAAAAAACTGTTAACTTTATGCAAATTAGCTATGAAGCGTTTCAGCTGTAAAATCTAAACGCTGATGTTAATGGAATGACAACATGTCATGAGCGATAGAGCGATTTGGGCAAACACAGACATTTTTAGCAGTTGCTTTTTTTGAGCTACAAAAGCAATTTTGTAGCTTTAGTAGCTCTTGGTGTGAACACACAGTTAGCCTGTCTGACACACAGTGGATTTCTATGCACTTATGGGTGTTCAAACTCTCAGTCAGGTCCAGTGTTGGGATCTGATGAGCAGGTTGGGTCCGGTGCAGAAATGTTATTGTTGCTTTATAGACGGTTCTAAAAGCTATAGATGGATGGAAAACGGATCGGTGCGGTTTTAAGGACTGCAGGTCTGGATCAGAACTGGATCAGAACTGGTTTAGGCTATACAATTGGATAACTGTGCCGTACTCTAGCAGGACTCTGCGAAATGGATGTAGACAGACAGACAGACACACACACAGACACACACACACGGTTAGACACAGTCAGAGACCCTCAAGCAGCACTACAGACACGGATACAGCACTCAGACACAACACTGTGGCGCGCACACACACACACACACGCACGCGCACACACACACACACACACAACACTGGGGCGCACACACAAACACACACGGATACAGCACTCAGACACAACACTGGGGCACACTGGAGAGCACACGCAAAATCAGAAGACACAACGTGTTGCCACAAGACTTATCGTTTAACATGCACACTCGCGCACACACACACACACACACACACACACACACACACACACACACACACACACACACACACACGCACACACTGGAAGCCCCTTTTACTGGAGCATTACATTCCTCTTCCAAACGGGTTTCCCTTCCCCCATTCTGCACACACTTCAATGCAAACACACACACACACACACACTTTAGGGCCCCACAGCAGGAGGTTCCACAGTGGGGCCAAATGAAGGATACAGACCAAACCTTACTGGTGCAAACACACACACACACACACACACACACACACACACAGAGAGAGTGACCATACTGCAGTGCTAAAAACATACACAAGGAAGATGTTCGTCCTCAGACCTCGCAGCTGTAACAGCACCCCAAACACACACACACACACACACACACACCACCTCACAGCACCACATCACACTCACTGCACACGCTCATAGGCATCACACACACCTCAGTTCCCATAGTCCTCTTGACAGTGGGCCATGTCACCGCTCTGCACATGCTCAGTAGGCATCAGACACACCTCAGCACACACACACACATGTCAGTCCTGGATACAGCTACTGTACTCCATATGCTTAGGGCTGCAGCACACACACACACACACACACACACACACACACACTCACCCGCGCACACACACACACACACACACAACTAGTCTGCCCTCTCCACCTCCTCTATTACGGCCTCAATAGTGTCCAGTCAAATACACTCCAAAGGTCTCACACACGCACACGCACACACAGACCCTCCATTACGGCCTCAATAGTGTCCAGTCAAACCCAGACTACAAAGGTCACAAATCACAATCCAGCCAGTGCCCCCTACGCCCCCCTATTCTCTGGCCAGACGGCCACTCCCTACCCCTCAGTCACACACACACACACACTCTCTCTCTCTCCCAGGGGGCAGGAGCTCTAATTCCAGCGGGAATGTTTCCTTTGGGTGGGGCACTGCTATCTCCAAGGACACACCACCACTTCCACCCCCCACTGATCACGCCGTCTCTGTACCTTCAAGCTTTTATCACAGCCGTCTCTCTCTCTCTCTCTCTCTCTCACACACTTAGCTACTACATTTTAACCATCACACACACTTAATGCAAGTTGATACATTAAACAGCAATGTATCAACTTGTACACACACACCAGCAGCCATATTCAAACACACACACACACAAACAGAGCAGCCATACATACACTAGCCCTCCCCTCCCCTCCATGCAGACAGGAGACGCCACAGTTACAGGCCCCCCGAGGGCTGTCCCAGTAGAATGCCTGAGTGAAATTGAAGTGTGGTCACAGTGGCACTGGAGACAGGAAATGGGCATGAGGAGGACTGAGATTCTCAGTGATGAGGAGAACTGAGGGTTTCTCTGACCAACACAATGGACGGGTCGACTACTGAAGAGCTATCCTTGAAATGAAATTATTCTTGTTGGCCAGAACCCAAACAAATCAGTCGCACTGGGCCTGACCCCACAAAAGTTATTTTGGTGCCGACTACCCAGCCATAATACTGTGATGCAACAAGGGAATTATTTTTGCAGCAAAATGCCCATATTGTCTTTCCCTAAACCATAATTTTGCTTTTGAGCAAACTTGACTCAAAGAAAAGATAGCAAGAACCTGCAGCTCAATCAGCATTTTGAATAGCTGGACAGCTAGCCCTGTAGCAGGGGGTTGCAGAGCAGTAGAAAATGCACTAGCTCAATCATCAGAGATGGCTGAAAATCTTATCGGTCGCTATAAGGAAGCAGGATCGTGCTTTGATGCTCGATTAGATGAGAGTAGAGGTGCTGAATGACATACAGGAGCGAACCTGTAGGGGTCTGTGTAGGAGCACACACACACACACACCTTCAGGCTTCTAGCACTGTGTCACACCGTCATGCCAGAGGAGACCAGTACAGGTACAGGTACAGGTACAGGTACAGGTACACACACACACACACACACACACACACACACACACACAAAGACAAAAAGGATTTTCTTTATTCATTTATGACTAAAAAATAAATAAATAATGGCAAACTACAGTCCAAATGGTGTGATTGTGATATTACAGCAAACCTATGCACATACTAACATAAATACATACATACATACATACATACTGTACATACATACAAAGCTATTTCCAAGGAAGGCCTCATGATGAGAGCTTACTTACGCAACACCTATTGATCGTTTCCTGCTGCATAATGTCTGAGGTGCTGATCAATTATGCAAGAGCTAAATTATGCAACAGCATTCAGCGCGCACACACACACACAGGTCAGGTACCTTTCTATGGCCATATATCCAAGCAACCTAACGAACAAGGAAAGTTAACCCTGAACTCAGCAACAATATATATATATATAGAAAAAACTACAGGACACAGCAACCTTCCAATAGGACTACAGGACACGGCAACGGTCCAATAGGACTACAGGACACAGCAACGGTCCAATAGGACTACAGGACACAGCAACGGTCCAATAGGACTACAGGACACAGCAACGGTCCAATAGGACTACAGGACACTCACAGCAACCTTCCAATAGGACTACAGGTTGTTCCATGCTGGTTGAGCGACCTTGCAAATCAAAAGATCCCCTCTCCACCTTCAAGAGTACCGCATGTTTCAAACTTCCTGGGATGCCCGTCCAATGCTACACTTTTATCACTGTTCTGCACCGTCATCTCCTGTCTATCCCGTGTTAATAAGTAAAGTAAGGCTAGCACTCTTAGTAAAGCTTTTAAGGCTTTTTAGATCACTATGGATAAAAGCTTCAACTTAAATGCAGAGGACACAGCAACTATTCTTTTTGTATAGGTACTAAACAGCACACTTTGTAGCATCCCATACCCTAACACACAAGCCCACGGACAGCCTGGGAAGCAGGAGGGCTGTGTGTGTGTGTGTGTGTGTGAGAGAGAGAGAGAGTGTGTGAGTGTGTGGGCGTGGGCTGAGAGGGTTGGTCCCGCTGTTGGTTCAGCTTTGGTGTGACATTCATAACAAATGGAGAATGAGATCAACCAAAACACCTTGGAGCCCAGATATCAGTTGCTCAGGAACACACACACACACACACACACACACACACACACACACACACACACACACACAGGTTCTCAGAGAAGAGTGCGTTTCTCTCTGCCTCACACATACACACACACCCTCAATCCCACCCATCATGTCACACAAACAAACTCCTGAGTGTGACCTTGCAAGTCCGCTGAAATGTCGATGGTGAAATGGGGGGGGGGGGCTGTGTTGTGATGGGTGGTTGTATCTGGAGGGGGGGCAGAAAGTTGTTTGATGGGTAGTTGTTTTGGGGGGGCTCTTTGATGGGTGGTGGTTGTATTGGAGGGAGGGGGGGGTCATTTGATGGGTGATTGTATGGGTGAGGGGGGGGGGTCATTTGATGGGTGGTTGTATGGGGGGGGTTCATTTGATGGGTGGTTGTATGGGTTGGGGGGGGTTGATGGTGGTGAGGGAGGGGGTCATTTGATGGGTGGTTGTATGAGTGAGGGGGGGGGGGGTCATTTGATGGGTGGTTGTATTGAGCGGCCGAGAGTGCAGCTGACCCCAGTGCTGCTCAGACAAAGAGCCCCAGGGGGGAGGGGCTCATTATCTCCACTCATTTAATGCCTGCATCATATAAGAGCATTGATGGGCACAGACACCCCCCCACTCCCCCACACACTACACTACACTACACACACACACACACACACACACACACACACACAGGCCCTGACAATAATCACTAGTCCAACAGCTACAACAGCACAACATGTCAGGGTGT
>JAODXP020000017.1:14305053-14332553 GCA_027497455.2 Sardinella longiceps
AAACCAAATCAATAGCTAAAAAGCCTAAAGCAGATCAATGGTTCTCACATTAGAGAGCGCATTTCTGTCGGTCAAACCCATTCTAAAGCGCTGATGTGATGCCACATTGACTCCACAGAATGTGTGCGCTAAAAGTAGCTCCAGACCAAAGATCCGCGACGAGATAGGCTGCGACGTTCTATAAACCTGGACGTTCTAAAACTCTGAAACTGCGATTTGACATGTTAAATTTTTTGTGACCGCTTGCAACTGCCTGCAACAACCTGCGACAGCTCATTCACACTGCCGCAACTCCGTTCTAAAACCGCTTCGTCTCGTCGCGGATCTTCAGTCTGAATTGCCCTTAAGAACACTAGAGCAGAGAGAGCCTTTCAATAAGGAGCGTCGGGATACCGGGACACCCATACACCAACGCATTTTACCACAGGTGCAGTATGCAGAGGATTGGGCTCTCTTTCTCCATCACACACACACACAGACACACCACTGCTATATTCCACCACAAGTGCACATGTAGAGGACTGGGCTTTCTTTCTCCATCACACACACACACACACACACACACACACACACACACACACACACACACACACACCACACCACACCACACCACACCACACCACACCACACCACACCACACCATAAATGCACATGCAGAGGATTGCAGGGCTGATGGTGAACAACATCCTGGGCCTGAACACTTCTTCCACCGTGGGGAGGTGGGCACTGAGGGTGGGGTGCTAATTTCACGTCACACTTTCAGAACACTATAGATACAAGGTTGTGAGCAAATTCATCATTACTCAGTCGTCATCACCTCTACGAGGGTACAATGAGAAGAAAATGTTTAAATGTTATTTTAATCCTACTTTAAAGGAATATCCCGGAGTAAGTTTAAGCATAGCCCTGCTGCACGAGCCTTCTAACAGCAATATTTCGCATGAAATGAAAGAATATCGAACAGCATAGACCTAACGCGAAACACTTTACATTAAGTCAATGTAACCTCAGATCTTACTTTCAGCTTCCAACAGTCAGGTCCCATTGATTTAGTGTTAAGTGCCTGTTCGCTTCTGCGTTCGCGTTCGGTCTTTGCTGTACCAAATTATTTTGTCCCACCTCTTATCTCAAGGCAAGCATTTTTACCCACACAGTCACATTTAGCCACATACTCTCAGGCCTGGGACTGGGATTGGGATCTCCTTCACCATCAGCAGCACTGCAAAGGGCTGAACCCATAGATATCATATAAGTATATATAAATCTATGGCTCACCACACCAGCACTGCATCTCTCTAGTCTGAGTCTGAGGAAATGCACTTTTATAGTGCAATGGAGATCATAGTGCAGCTATGTTAGGGTTGTACTCTGCAGGCCAAGTAGCTGGTACCCTTTCTCTCTCTCTCTCCTCTCTCACACACACACACACACACACACACATCTCTGCGCCTGTACTCTTGCTTGCCGGCCAGCCCACCCTCTCCCTCTCTCTCTCTCTCTCTCACACACACACACACACACATATACACACACACACACACACACCTCCCGACACCCGTACGCTTGCTTGCCAGCCACCCCACCCTCTCCCCACACACACACACACACACACACACACACACACACTCCCGCCCTCTCTCCCAGTCAGTGCTAATCTGACAGCATGTCTGTTTGGACCAGCGCCAAGAGCTCGGCTCACTACTGAGCGCGCTCCAAGACACAGCGCAGCGCAGGAGGAGAGAGGGAGAGGGAGAGTGAAAGTGAAAGAGTGGAGGAAAGAGGGGATGTGAGGAAGAGGAGTAAAAGAGTGAAAAGCTCCTGCTGGGCTGCCGGCCAGACTAAACACAGACTGGGGTGGGTGTGTGAGGACAAGACACCGACCACTACAGGTCAACACCACGCACGCGCACGCACACGCACACACACACACACACACACACACACACACAGTCAGACCACCACAGGGACAGAGGACAACAGCACAGGTCAGGACCGTGGGGACAGTGTATGACAGAGGAACATAGAGGAGTCCATTTTTTGGGTCAAGTTGGCTACGCTGTGTCTTGGAGCGCACTCAATAGTGTGTGTGTGTGTGTGTGTGTATGCTTGTGCTCACTTCCTGACTAACATTATATCTGGCTGTGTGTGTGTGTGTGTGTGTGTGTGTGTGTGTGTGTGTGTGTGTGTGTGTGCTTGTGTGTGTGCTTGTGCTCACTCCCTGACAAACATTATATCTGGCTTTGTGTGTGTGTGTCAAACTCATGTGATTACTGTAGTCTATCACTTATGATAATTACTAGTACCTGCACTTGTATTGATTATGCAAGACGAGGGAGAGACGATACCTGGCGGCAGGTATGCTGTATGACAGGTCAGTGGACTCACCTGTTTGAAGGACTCGTCGAAGCTCCAGTCGGCGGTGCCGTTGGGCGTGGAGAAGGCGTGCTGGCCACTGGGGGACACACTCTTGTCCTCGGGCTCGTCCTTCACCTTGGCGCTGGGGGAGCGCGGCCTCTTCTTGGCAGCAGACGGGGAGGCGGTGTAGACAGGGAAGGGATACGGGGCCACGCCGGCGGCCGCCTGCTGCAGGGCCAAACTCTGCTTCCTGAGGAACTCCAGGCCCTCACCTTCATCCTCCTCACTGCCCTCCTCCCCCTCTACCATCTCCTCATCCTCCTCTTCCTCCCCCTCAGACCCCCGGCGCCTCTCCATGTCCTCCTCATCCTCTTCCTCATCCTCCTCCTCTTCCTCCTCGCGCATGGACTCCACGCTGCTCTGTGTGGCCACTCTGCTGGGCGCGTGCCCGCCGCCCGCCTTTAGCGCTCGGTCCCTGGAGTTCTTGCCGTAGAACTCTGGCGGCATGGCACCGCCCTGGGCACGGGCGTTGGCCAGGATGGCCTGCTGGGCGGCTACTTGCTGGGCGTAGAGGATCTGGGCCTCCCTCAGCTGTCTCTCCTTGCGCTCCATCTCCAGTTTGGCCTGCTGCTGCTTCTGTAGCTGCTCCATCACCGCCTCCAGCTTCACGCCTGTAGCACTTCCCAGGCCTGCCTGGGAGAAGCCACTCAAACCTCCCTCTGGAGATAAGCTCGTCTGAGATGGGGGGTGAAAGGCGGTCAGCACAGAAAAGTATACTAGTATAACATTACATTTCAGTTTCACATCAAAGTCTGTTTATGCCAGCATAGGAGTTTTTTTTTTTCCATGCTGTAGAAATGCAATGTCTTTCAGTATTTCAATAATCTTTATTCTGTTCCATTAGGCTACCGACAGAAATGGATACGAAAACAGACACACTGTAAAAGTAGATACACAATGGTACAGACTGTTCACATTTGTATCTATTTTTTGCCCCAACAAAGCGCCGTGAGTCAGAGACAATGCAAACCCAGATACATTGAAACATGGTTGAGCCAGGAAATGGCTTTAGTGAAAGACAACAGTTACGCCTATATCCCTGAGGTAAAGACAAAGAGTTATAAAACAAGGAATGCGACCCTTAATTAGCAATCGAAAAGTAGGCTACATACCTTACAACACTACTGGCTAAAACCTCATGGAACTAATGCTTTGGACTCCAAAAATATCAGTCAGTATTTGCCGAAACTGAATTTGTCTGCTCATCTTACTTGCATTAAATAGCAGCGTCCGTGAACCAATTTCCGGTCGGCCAATTTAATAAAGCCATGTTGAAATTATTTATAACTCGAAGACTATCGCATGTCCGTGTTGTCGAGCAGATGCAAACTGCATCCGTGGCGTATGTAATTACAGGCAAAAATGATACAAGCTTCACAACATGGCCCCGCATGTAAATGGCGCTCTCCTGAGGAAAACAAATCAAGTTTCATTGCTTTTACACGAGCATAGTGTTATTAGCCTCGCCGCGTCCACAGGCAGTTGGTCTATTTTCAATGTGAGTGAAACCTGAACTAAGACACTTTAATCAAGCATGGGCCAAGGATAAATGTAGAGAAATGAAAAGGAAATAAAATAATGCATCAATCGATACTCTACTCGGAGCGTACTAACGAGACAGCCCCCATCGGACTCCGAAGTAT
Organism: Sardinella longiceps; assembly: GCA_027497455.2. Lineage (NCBI taxonomy): Eukaryota > Metazoa > Chordata > Actinopteri > Clupeiformes > Clupeidae > Sardinella > Sardinella longiceps. The sequence goes on from JAODXP020000017.1 coordinate 14,309,112, forward strand.
GCATGCATTCGTGACGTGTACAACATAGATTTAAACAAGCCAACAACTTGTGTATAGGCTACCTTTGGTCAACTGCAGTACACTAATCACAAAACCATACCAGCCGCTATATAACTGTTTATTGTGTATCTTTTTGTAGTTGTTCTCCGATGTGACACCTCCAAATCCAACAAATGATCGAGCGAATCATTCACCATCATGGCTGTGTGCCAACACGACGAAACTTACCATTTGCGCCTTGCTGCTACTGGAGTTGTCGACCATACCGTCCGCGTAAATTAAACTTTTCTTTCCTCTCGTTGTGACAGTTTGTAAGAGAGCAATGCAGCCGGAATTTGCGCATCCACGCTAGCCCTTAATTTGAACTTCGACAGCACCGCCGTAACCCTTCACCCTTCCCACTGTAGAAAAACGTTGTCAGGATTAAAAAGGGGCCAGCCAGGGGGAAATGACCAGCCTCACCTCCCGATCTGCCGCGCATGGCACGGCACACCCCTCCCCTCCCTTTCCTCCCCCACCTAAACTCATTCCACGCAGGGTCCGCCCCGCGATAGCAACACGTTAAGATCGGCCTCACTAGAATAATTATAGCACAAAGCAACACAAGCGTCCATCACTCCAATCTGCGACTGTCGTCACTCAGCGCACAGTACACGGTGATATCATATATGATGACTACTAGGCTACATGTACTACATTTACCACGAATTCCCTTGTTGTTATCTACTGTACATTTCGCTGTTACATTGTGTTCCTATGGAACATTTCACCCATAGACTAGGCCAATTACTGTATGGGTCATGATATGATTGTGTATAATTTGTTAAGAACAATGCTCCCTCAAATCTGTTGCAGTAAAAAAATAGGGCTTAAATTACACTAATTGTGTACAAAGTCAGATTTACATGTGGTAACTTGTGGGAGTGTAACGTCCTACCTACAGCTTAGTTTCAAAACATGGGAATTTTTAGCCTGCCCTCTGGTGGCCGAACCAGACACACAGATCTTTGGACAGCAGAGTCAAGAACATGAGCAATCAGAGAATGTCATAAAGATATATCTCCCTTTATTAGGTCCATCATTATTTTACAAGCAAAAGAACATAATAAAGGCCAATTAAATATAACACATATATAACACCAGGCAAAGACTTCAAGTACGGAGGGCCGCAGAGTCCGGTAGCATCAGCAGACCAGTGGAAGACTGAGGAGGGAAGATAAAAGCAAGATCAGACACAGAGGGCGCAAGAGAATAGTGACACAGAGAAGTGGATAAAATCTCCATCAACTGCCTAAACACCTTTTTATTTTCATTTCTTTATTTATGATGGCGTACATTTACAAAGATTCGTAGAAATGTACCATTGTGTTAGCAGACAGGTTAATTTTCAGCTGTATCTCTTTGGCAGGATATTTCATATAAGCATAACTGACCAGTTTCTCATATAAGCCAAGACAAATACAAGACAATCGACAATACAAAACAAGACAATACAAATCCGTCTTTCATGATGAAGTACATAAAGCCGATTTACTATCAGGAAGTCTATTGTTTATTTACAGTATTCCCAAAGATGTGTGGTTGTTTGCAGTCTACACTGGACTAGTAGGCAACGGTGGGGTTCTGTGTGATGGATGCCAACTAGTCCTTCAAGAACGCTTCTAACCGCTGAGTTGGAAGCCTGGGCTTTACAGCTCAGTGATTAGAACGTTCAACTCCCTTCCCGTTCCGTTGGTTTGTTGTAGTTGAGGAGGTGGCGGGTTCAAGACCCCGGAGCGAGCGGTGGAACACACTTCGCCTACACTCACCCAGACAAGAACACGTCTATATTTTGTCGATGCCCAGCTCCTCGGGTGTGGAGATTCCCAGCTCATCCAGGGTTGGCCGGAGCTCTTGGATTAAATAAGGGTAGATTTCTTTGTGGGGGCCAGATTTGTCCTGCACACACACACACACACACACACACACACACACATCAGACAGACAGACAGACATATGATATCAGACAACCCTCACAGATCTAATGCCATAATAGGCTCCACTGGTCTGATATGCAAGGACAAAAGCAGCCAGTGGGTCAAGTAGTATCTATGAGCCATTCTACTCATCATCATTTTGAATATGAATACTACTATTCTTTATACTGTGTATAAATTAAGGATTGTGACTCCTTGGCACTAAGTATGGACCCCCAGAGAACACTAGAGTAAGAACATTCCATCATTCCAGATTCTTTGACTGTTGCAGTCACGACTACACCATAGTCACAGACCACAAAGGAAAAATGTAATCTGGGACACAATTTGGAAGATTATTGCTGGAATATTCTCCAATCATGTGCTTGGTTTGTGTTGATGTGGTTACCTTGACAGCCTCCAAGATGCGGATGGCACTGGCGAGATCGTTTAACCTACGGCAGGCTCTCAGAGCTGCTTCAAGGATCTTGGGCTCTGGAACCAGGTCGTACCCGATGAGGGTATTCATGCCTAAAAGACAAAAAATAAATAAATAAATAAAAAAATTACATATTAGTGGTCGCAAATTCAGCACCAGTGAGAGGAATTTCTGCCATTGGCTTTCAACTCTGTCTTTTATCAATATGGGTCAAAATAACCTCCCTCTCCTGTCCTAGAAAAATGCAGGGGCCATTTGAAGCTGAGACACATTCTTATCTAAGGGACAGTCAGCACCACTTCCTGGTTTCTGGTGAGAGTTGCTCCCTTTCTCTCCAGGTCAATAAATGAGTGACTTGAGTTTCTCTTCACGCCACCTGTGTGTGTGTGTGTGTGTGTGTGTGTGTGTGTGTGTGTGTGTGTGTGTGTGTGTGTGTGTGTGTGACTGTTGGATGCTATTGTTTGTTTTAATTGCTTTTGCCTTTGCTTTTTGCTTTTTATCTGCTCTTTTGGCATGGTTTCTGTTTTATTTTTGTTTGTTTTTTTTTGTTTTTTCTGTGAAGCACATCGAGTTGCCACTGTGTATGAAATGCGCTATATAAATAAACTGCCTTGCCTTGCCTTACACTCACTCTTCCTGTAAGGGATTGAGGCCTGTGAAAACAATGCGTTTGATTTCACACAACAACATCGGCTTGAATGGCCGTCACCGACACAGGTGTGAGACACGTGCACACACCCATCTGACTTTAGATTAACACCTCTCGTTCATACAGAGAGGAGACTACTAACACGCTTGTGTGGTCATACAGAGAGGACACTGCCACGCTCATGTGTTCATAGAGAGAGTAGGCCAATACGCTCATGTGTCCATTTAGAGAGGACACTAAAGCCTAATTTGGTCATCCAACTGTCAATTTGGTAATCCAACTATTAATGGTGCAGACACGCAGAGCCTCTCTCCATTGTCGCAGAGCCTCTCTAACATGCCCTTGGACACACAGAGAGAGAGAGAGAGAGAGAGAGAGAGAGAGAGAGAGAGAGAGAGAGAGAGAGAGAGAGAGAGAGAGAGAGAGAGAGAGAGAGACCCTCTCCGTTGTCGCAGACCCTATCAAACATACCCTTATGCCAAGTTCACATTACACGCTTTTAACCATGACATGACAAAACAAGACACTTCTGTGAGCTCTCCAGTGTTCACAATTAACGACTAGCAGAGTTTTAGTATCGGGAGTCTCATGGTCGGGCGCGAGGCTGATCTGCGACCTCTGTTCACACTACAAGACCTGACCCAGACAAACCCTAGGGTGCGCTGAATGTCTCCACGTTCGTAATAGTCCTCAACACCATAATGTTAGCACACACACTATAGCAGAACCCGTTTACGGTTAAAATTTGACAACAGGCGTGGCTGTCATTCGTTAGTTTACTGTTTCGTCTTTGTTATTGCCACAAAAATATTTTAGAATTATTGACGAGGTTATCTGGATAGCCTATTGTATCCTTTTTCGCAAGTAAACTTCACATGACTTTTCAAAGAAGGCTATTGCTTGGTGAAGAAGTGCAACTTCAAATAGGCTACGGTTTTAGAGTTTGGAAATTTTAAAGATGACAAAGCGAGTCATGTTTCTTGATTGGCTATTGCCTGGAAAATCGCTTGCGACTTCTCCAAATATCTAACATGCTAGATGTTCCCCGACAACTTGCAACAAGACCACGACTGCCCTAAATCGTGTCAGAGAGTAATTCACACACGACGACTTGCGCTCGCAGATCCACTGCAGAGTTTCCCCACGACCACCTGTGATTTCTAATCGACCCTGCGACCTAAGAATCGGCTCTAAATTCGTGTAATGTGAACTTGGCTTAAGATGCATGACGGACACCTCCCCAATTTCCTAACTATGCGTCAAACCAACGGAGACCCCACTATTAGAGCTGGTGTTGCTTTTTAAAGGCTTCTTGCTACCCATCATAGGTATAGTAAGCGGCATGCTTCTTCACACTGCAAGCTTTGTAAATGATTTCAGAGATTGTTTTGGATATGATGCGGACAGCACTCATGTCTGATGAACTGTATCAGTGGGTAGGTTAATCTGTATAGTATGTTAAAACATACAGTTCTGTAGGATATTCTGCATACCAGTTATTACCTCCGCCAAGGAGGTTACGTTTTGCTCGGCGTGTGTGTGTCCGTCTGTGAGCAACATAACTCGAAAAGTATTGCCCGGATTTGGATCAAATTTTCGGACAACATGTGTATTGGGACAAGTAAGAACTGATTCGATTTTGGTGGCGATCGGTGATCCAGAATCGATCCCTACTTGTCCCGACACACATTGTCTTGGCGGAGGTCTGCACTCTCTGAGCAATGCTTTTCTAGTTTTCATCTGGTATGCGTAGGTTGTCCTGTCAAAGAATAGGTATCCCACAGACCATTCTTATGATTTCATTCAATGTTTTGTGACACAAGCACCATGTTTTTTTTCTCTCTCTCTTTTTAAATTAACTGTTTACAGATAAGTGAGGCAATCTTGTCAAATTCTATGTTTACAGAATAGAAGGCCTGATTAATTATTTTGGCCACATTTGATCCCAAAATGATTTTTAGTTTGCATTTATATATTCCTGGAGAACAATCAACTGTTTTTTATTGTTTTATTGCCATGGATAGTTTCTGACCAAGAGCTTTAATTTGATACCAACAGCACACGTTTTTAAACATAAAAGTGCATTTGTATTTAGCTCTACAATTAAAAGAAATATCGAAATTTGGAAATGTAATAACACTCACATATACATACGGCAAGGAGGCTAATACTCTCATGTGTTCATATAGAGAGGAGACTTGACACAAATGTCAACCAGACAGCTATACTCTGACCAGACATGCAGGACTGGCCTTGCTCAATCTAGCTATCCTACTAGCCCACCTGATCATCAGAACTCTCCTTATTCAGGCTGGCTCACCAGCTCACCTTTGCGCCAGGTGTCCACTCACCTTTCCTCAGCTCCCATGCGTCAATATCTGGCTTGTTGAAGTAGGTGACCCAGCGGGCGTCAAACTCTTCGTCCGTCTCCTGTTTGCCATGTGAGTATCCACGAGCAGCGAGGGGGGCTGCAAAACAAAAGAGTGCCTGTTCAGTGTGTGGGGTTTATCTCTGAAAAGTGCTATATAAGGTATAACAGGCCCTGTTTTCTGTAATAATTGGTATAGGCTACCCAAATGGCCAACACAACTAGGCCTGGACATGTTTGACATTACAGGTCTGTGTAATGCAAGCAAAGGGTACAGGGACACTACATTGCCCTCTGAGTCCAGGAGTGTTGATATGATTCCAGCTGGACCTCGGCCAGTGTTCTGACATGACCTCTCTGAACGTTACCTCAAACGACGCACGTCTCTTCCTCATTACAGAAATCTGTTCTCGAAAGCATAACGACTTACTATTCTCTACAAGACTGGGAGTCTTATTCAAAAATAAAAGTACTTCGCAGACCAAAAATACATGTCCTCATTAAATCAGAGCAGGTTAGGTCATAGTAACGGGATTGCCGATTATTTGCACGTAGGCATATGTGGTCATCTGCTGCTAGCCCAGTTATTTATCGATCGAGAGCTGCGTGCCTTGACACGGATGTACTTCAACGTTTTAAGCCTTTTTTTAGTGCTGTTAACAGCCCACGTAGACCAACCACGAGCGCCTTAAAAGTTAACGTTAGCTATACAGATAAGCAAACTGAAGCGTTAAGCTGAATGGCTAAATATCTAACTTTTCCATAAGAGAGATATTTAGGGTCGTTGGGCAACATTATGTGCAGTGAATGAAGGAGCAGCTAAGAAATAGTTAATACTAGCGTTACACAATAAATGCCTTAACGACGCTGTCCAACCCCTTCACGTCTACATTACACGTCTTCTAGCCAAGGTGGGTCAACGAAGACTCTGATTTAACTTAAAGGTTCAATCAAACTACAACCAATGTCTAACGAGTGGTTAAAATAAACTGAGAGAACCACTTAGATAGCGTTTGAAATGTCAAAACGAAATCTCAACTCAAGCTAACAGGATTGCTAACTAAGGTGGTCAGGCCTAAAGCCTCACTCTAGTGGGTCATTGCAAGGACACAGTGCAAAGTAAAAAGGTTACCAGAGGGGTTTCACAAAACAACTAATCTTTGCCAAACAAGGGACGTTATTTCCTGTGTTGTCCAAACATATTCCTTCGCCCACATTCATAATATCACTTAAACAAGAACGTACAAGGCAGCAACAGCCAATGTAATATCAAAGCTAACGTTAGCTGGCTAACCGGTTGATAGCTCAGGATAATCGCTTGCTTCGTTAGCTAGTAGCTAAAGGCTAACCTTCCTTTCCACGAATTATTTGATAAAAATCGACTTCCAACGTAAGCCTACGTACACTGTAAGTGATAAACTGTCATTACCTGAGTATTGAGGTCTTGTTCGCGTTAAACTCCGGACACCGGAGCATGTCAGTCGAACGGCAGATCTAAACATGATGCGGGACAGCCAGAGAAAGGCAGCAGCACAGCGGCGGAAACTGAGCTCTTCCCAAGAAGGCTGGTGGTGCTACCAGAGTGCTGCTGAAACGATAGCAACCCTTTTCGCGCTTGCGCAACGCTCAGCTAGAACAGATGACTTGGCTCTGCTTGTGTCACATTCGTGCCGCCATAGTCCCCAGACTGCTGCAACGTGTTAAACTATGACCAGTGAGTGAATTTGATTAAATAAGGCCAAATAATTATCAAGTATATTAATAGGCCATTCAATCAGGTGTTTGACATAAATCAAATTGCATTTGGTTGTCTATGTCTAAATAACAATTGAAAATACAAATATATTTGGTGGAACATGCAAAATTTAGGGAGAGTTTGGGACCATCATCGCACTACAGGTGAATAGGCCTAAGTTTTGTTAGGGTTTGTAGTTGTCTACTCATACCTTGGCAAAGTTGATTTTTTTTTAATGTGATGCTTCAATATGCAAATGAGACGATATCTATCTACAATAGGTACTATGACTATGCATAATATGATCTGATATAGGCTAGATTCAAAATAAAATCTGAAGTAGGCTATAGATTGTACGCTGATTTTTGTGATGGGGCTGTCATCATTAATTCAGAATTTTCTTGGGTTAGTCAAATTAAATTTTCAGGCAAAGAGTCCAACTTAGAAAGTTATTTTAGCTTGCCATGAAGTTATTGAATAAAATCAGGGTGGACTGCCATGGCCAAAAATGCCTGGGCCATTTTGTGGTGCCTGTCCAGCCCTGTAGCCTACCAAGATTTTTTTTTGAAGGGCAACAAGTTTGACATTGATCCCGGACTCTTAATTACTTGGTGATATCAGATCTTCCCTTAAATTGAAACCAGTTGCATCCCGTGATCCCTGGCGATTTCTAGTTTTTCACCTGTTCCAAACAAACATAAATGCTACAATCTGCAGCATAATTGTCACAATACTCGATTCAACTTGCATAATATAGATGTCCCTTTCATATGTATAACTGTTAATTGTGTTTTGTAAGTTTGCAAAATATGAGCAACATCAGAGATCCCGTCCGGTGCTTGGTATGGTCTCCTGGTAGGTTCGTCCATTCAATGTTGGCCCAGAAGTACCTTTTAATGGAGGCGATATCAGATGCCTGCGCCTGGGGGCGCTGCATCTGACGTGAGTGAGGTTATTATGTTCAGGCAATTATTATTATGTTTCAGACAAGAAATTCTTAATCTCTGACAATCTGCATGTGTCACCACTGAGGTGTTATGGAGGCCCAGGTTGCTTTAACAGCCTGCAGCTCATCTGCATCGTTGTATCTTGTACTAGTCTGATCTTCCTCTTGGCAATACCACATACTGTAGATTCCCTATGGACACACAGTAATTCCATCAACATGAAACCAGGTGTAATATTTTTGACACAAATTGCCACTCTAGTCTAGACAGTAAGTTGGCCATTCCAGGAAGATATTTTAGCAGTGTGCAGGGAGGGGGCAGCTGGAATCCTTTTGTTTTTCTATAGCTACAGTATGTGAAATCCAGCCCATAATGACTACCACTTACTGTTCTCAGCTGTAATAGAGACCAACTTCATTTACCACTTACTGGACTCAGCTGTATGAGACCAACTTCATTTTATTGAACAGTTACAACACATGAAATGTCTGCCATGAGTGTAGATGTACAGTAGGCCTACTCCATTCATTCATCCACCACTAAAAGTGCAGTGATTTCCCTTCTCTCCACAACATCGTGCACTGCTCCTGTCCACGCTCCTGTGTGCATGGATCCTGGACTTTCTCACAGGTCGACCACAGTCTGTTAAGGCTGGCCACTGCATCTCCAACTCCATCACGCTCAACACTGGAGCTCCTCAAGGGTGTGTACTCAGTCCACTGCTGTACTCTTTATACACCTATGACTGCATAGCCACCCACAGCTCCAATTCCATCATTAAGTTTGCTGATGACACAGTAGTGCTGGGATGCATCTCCAACAACGACGAGACCGCCTACCTGGAAGAGGTGAGCAACCTAGCACTGTGGTGCAAAAACAACTACCTCCAACTGAACGTCAGCAAAACTAAGGAGCTGGTGGTGGACTTCAGCAGGAAGCAGCAGCGTTCCCTCTCACCCATCACCATCAATGGGGATCCAGTAGAGAGAGTGACCAGCTTTAAGTATCTGGGAGCTAGGATCTCAGCAGATCTCACATGGACCGAGCACATCGCCATCCAGGCGAAGAAGGCGAGCCAGCGCCTGTTCCATCTTAGGCAGCTGAGGAAGTTTGGGGCATCACCAGTCATTCTGAGGTCCTTCTACTCAGGGGCTGTGGAGAGCATAGTCACTCAAGCCATCATGTGCTGGTATGGGAACAGCTCTGCCCAGGACCGTAAAGCCCTTGAGAGGGTGATAAAGGCTGCTGAGCGATGCTGCAGGTCTCCTCTCCCACCTCTGCAAGACATCTACATCACCAGATGCCGGAGCAGAGCCCTGAAAATTCTGAAGGACTCTTCCCACCCCAGTAACCATCTGTTCCGGCCTCTAAAATCTGGAAAAAGGTTTAGGTCTCTTATGGCCAAGACCGAAAGACTGAGGAGGAGCTTTTATCCCCAAGCAGTGAGACTCCTCAACCTGGACATGCCACTCCTCCCCACCCTGCACTCTGCACTTTAACCTCACTGCTATCTCTCCGCAGGCTAATGTTGTATGGTGTGTGTGTGTGTGTGTAAGTGTGTGTGTGTGTCTGTGCTAAGCGTGCCTGTGTGGATACATTCAGTATGCACAATGTGTGGGTATCCTACTGTGCATGTGTGTGCATGTATGCATGTGTACATGTGCATTAATGTCCATGTATGCGTGTTTGTATGTGTAAAACCTATTTATGTAGAATTTTTATTAGTTCTATTTATTTGGATTAGTTTTAGCTAAAAGCACAGTTGTGGGGGGATCAGATTACATTTCACTGTATGTTGTACACGTATGACGATGCATGTGACAAATAAAGTATCTTGAATCTTGAAACCCTGGCACCAGCGAGGGCGTTAGGCCAGTTGGGCCTTGTAAAGCAGTGCATTCTGGGTTGAAATGACCAATGCCAGTTGAGCCTTGTAAAGCAGTGTATTCTGGGTTGAAATGACCAATGGGAGGAGATTATTAAAGGGCTGACTTCCCAGAATCACCTCTTGGATGCAGTAATCCGGCTACTGCCTCTGAGGCTTGCTACTCCTATAGGCCTATTGTGTAACCTTGCTACTTCTTTAGGCCTATTGTGTACCTTCCCACTCATATAGGCCTATAGTGTAACCTTGCTACTCATATAGGCCTATTGTGTAACCTTGCTATTCATATAGGCCTATAGTGTAACCTTGCTACAGTAATTTCCCGCATATAAGCCGCATTGTGTATAAGCCGCAGCAGTGTTTTATGCAAGTTAAAAAAAACAAAACCATATTAACACCATATTAACTGCCCCCCTGTTTTAACCTCATAGCGGAAGACATTTTGCAAAATCAATCTACAACCGAATTCCAAAAAAGTTGGGACACTGCATAAATTGTTAATAAAAATGGAACCCAATAATTTACAAATCTCATAAACCTATATATTGTTCACAATAGAATATAGATAAAATGGTAAATGTTGAAAGCGAGACTTTTTGAAATGTTATGCCGAATATCAGCTCATTTTGGATTTTATGAGAGCTACACATCCCAAAATAGTTGGGACGGGTAGGAATAAGAGGCCAGAAAAGTCAAATTGTCAGATAAGGGACAGCTTGAGGACGCATTTGCAACTTATTTGGTCAATTGGCAACATGATTTGGTATGAAAAGAGCCTCTGAGAGTGGCATTGACTCTCAGAAGTCAAGATGGGCAGAGGATCACCAGTTCCCCAAATGCTGTGGCAAAAAGTAGTGGTCCGAGATCACAAAGGAGTTTCTCAGGTAAAAATTGCAAAGAGTTTGAAGGTATAATCATCTACAGTGCATCATCATCCAAAGATTCAGAGAATCTGGAACAATCTCTGTGCATAAGGGTCAAGGCCGGAAAACCATACTGGATGCCCATGATCATTGGGTCCTTAGATGGCACTGCATCACATACAGGAATGCTAATGTAATGGATATCACAAACTGGCCTTAGGACTACTTCCAGAAAACATTGTCAGTGAACACAATCCACTGTGTCATTCGCTATAGCCAGCTAAAACTGTATAGGTCAAAAAAGAAGCCATTCCTAAACATGATCCAGAAGCAAAGGCGTTTTCTCTGGGCCAAGGCTCATTTAAAATGGACTGTGTCAAAGTGGAAAACTGTTCTGTGGTCAGACGAATCAAAATTCAAAGTTCTTTTCAGAAAACTGGGATGCCATACCATCCGGACAAGGACAACCCAAGTTGTTATTGCTTATTGTTAGCGCTCATTTCAGAAGGCTGCATCTCTGATGGTATGGAGATGCATGAGTGTCTGTGGCATGGCCAGCTTACGCATCTAGAAAGGCACCATCAAGTCTGCAGTCCAGATCTTTCACCCATCGAAAACTTTTGGTGCATCATACATAGGAATACATGACAAAGAAGACCAAGACAGTTGAGCTACTAGAAGCCTGTATTAGACAAGAGTGGGACAACATTCTCTCCACAACTTCTCTCCACAGTCCCCAGACGTTTGCAGACTGTTTTAAAAGGAAGAGGGGATGCCACACAGTGGTAAATGTGTCCTTGTCCCAACTGGGATGTGTAGATGCCATGAAATTGAAAATCAACTTATTTTCAATTTCCTCTGTTTCAACATTTGATATGTCATCGATGTTGTATTCTGAGTAAAATATTGAAATTTGAAACTTCCACATCACTGCATTCTGTTTTTATTCACAATTTGTAAAGTGTCCCAACTTTTTTGGAATTCGGTTGTATAAGCAGCGGCTAATAGTTGGGAAATTACGGTACTCATATAGGCCTATAGTGTAACCTTGCTACTCATATGCCTGTTGTGTAACCCCCAACCTGATTGCCCACCTGGGCCACACATGCCTGCAGTACACAACAAACAAACAAACAAACAATGAACAACACAAGACAAACTCTCAAACTCTTCTCGATTTGTACAGTAACTTTGACGCAAATATAACATAACATAATCTAACAATGTCACTGTACAACAAATGGCTGTTATTGAATGAAATAAACTTAGGCGTTCCCCTCGTCAAAGCGAGCAGCTTTGGTTTGAGGTTGGCTGGAGATTGAGCGGGGGTCGGTGCGCCTCTTCCTGGAACCCTGGCGGAGGGCAATCCTCTCCCCCTCACGGTGGGCAATCCTCTCCCTCTGACGGAGGCAAAGCTCCTCTCCAGCCCTGTAAGGATGAAGGAGAGGGTGGGTCTCTGATGAGTTCAGCTTACTGCAGTCCATCCCAGACAAACGGGATCCTGAAGGCCAGTGCTCTGTTTCTGATTGGCTGCCAGATGAGTGAGAAGGGAGCAGCTCTGATTCTGATTGTCTGCCAGATGAGTGAGAAGGGAGCAGCTCTGATTCTGATTGGCTGCCAGATGAGTGCGAAGGGAGCACCTCTGCTGGCTGGCTGCGGTGAGACAAAATAAAAGGTTCAGCTGGAGGGTGATATCCCAGCATGCTCAGATGGTCAAGTGGAGAGTGCAACTGCTTATCAGACTTCCTGTTCTTAGGTGCAGTGTGCAGCCTCACTGGTGGCTGGTATCCCAGCCAATTTTGGTTCAGATCCCCTGGAGGTTGACATACTGACTCGTTCCGGTCCACTTCCACAGGACGTTTATAACCTGGCTGGTTTAGGTCCAGTTTTCCTGGAGGTTGGTACCCCGGCTCGTTTGGGTCCAGTTCTCCGGGAGGTTGGTACCCCGGCTCGTTCGGGTCCAGTTCTCCGGGAGGTTGGTACCCCGGCTCGTTTGGGTCCAGAGGGTCTTTGGACAGGAGGATGTAGATGGCTGGCAGCATCCTGTGGATGGTCATCCTGGAGGTGACGCTGTTCATCCTGGAGGTGGCAATGCTGTCTCGGCCCTCCCACTGCTCTCGGACGGTGCGGTACTGGAGTTTGGACACCTGGTGCAGCCCGCGGATCTGCCTCTTCATGATCTCAGCACAGGTGATGGTTTTGGTGATGGCTCGGCCCGACCCGGTGAACAGGACCTGCTTGATTTCCTGCCTGCCGCTGCACTGGACGCCGCCCTGCATGCGGGACATGGCAAAGCCCAGAAGGTTCCGGATCTTACTGCCCTCCTTCACCCGCATCTCCAGAACCCCCTCCGCCAGGCCTGGGATTGGGCACGAGTCCGATTCCGTGGAGCTGCTCACTTTGCGAAACCCGCTCCGCGCCGGCTTCAGGGTCGAACAGGGGGGCAGCGTGGTCCAGGCAGGCTTAGGTCCGGTCCGACTCGACGACATGTCCAATTCACACGCCATTATGCCCACACAAGCCCTCTGTCCAGTCAATGATGTCATGTGTCTCCTAGATCTGGAAACGACAGACATCCACAAATAAGAGCTCTCGCTGTCGCCCCCTGGTGGCTCTTCCTCCTCCTGCAGGTGTGCTGGTTTTGATGGACTCAGTCCCAGTTCAGCCCCAGTGTGGTTGCTGGTTAGTGTGGTTGTTAGTGTGGTGGTGGTGGTCTGTCAATGAGTATTGTCCCAGTTAGTGTGGTGGTGGTCTGTCAGTGAGTATTATGGTATGTCAGTGAGTATTATCCCGGGGCTGAGGCGTGAAAGTGCTGGTAAGAGGCGTGAGGAGGCAGTGCTGCTGTGAATGACTTGAGTCCACATGAAAAATGAGGGCTTGACAGGAACAAATTCAACAAAGGAGAAATATGCTGAGGATCAGCAGTTTGGCTGCGCTGCTGCCTTTGAAGGATATTTCAATTTCCATTTGAAGTGAGCAGCCGTCACACAGACACACACACACACACACACACACACACACAGAGAGAGAGAGAGAGAGAGAGAGAGAGAGAGAGAGAGAGAGAGAGGGAGGGAGAGAGGCACGGCAAACAGTAGAAGATGAAATTAGCAGAACTGTCTGAGCTTGTCACTTTCCTTTCTAAAAAAAAAAAAAAAAAATCCAAGTAGTTTTGTTTTCTCACTTTCAGTTACAGATATTTTAATACTATTGATGCAAAATGCACCCCAATATGGGACTTCCAAAATAAGAGTTAAAAATCAAATTAAGGGGGGCAACCACATGCAGATAGTACCGACACTCTTGTTCTGCTGTGCTGATATTAGAACAGACCCTCTTGTTCTGCTGTGCTGATGTTAGAACAAAAACTCTTGCTCCTCTATGCAGACATGAGTACAATCTTGTTCCGCTGTGCAGATGTTAGAACCAACTCTCTTGTTCCTCTATGCTGATGTTAGAACAGACACTTCTGTTCCTTTGCGACTCCCTCATACATGTTGAAGTCCTGCAGACTGGATTTACCTCAAAGTCGGTTCTTATGGCTTCCCTTTTACAGTTCCCTTTAAGTTCCTCTGATGGTCGTTCTCTTCCTTAGAAGTAGTCCTGGATATTCTCCTGAAGTTTCTCACTTCTGATGGTCCTGGATAATTATGCTCATTACGTTCCTCTCCCCTGGTGGTGATGTCCAGTCCTGGACTGTTTAGGATGCAGTTTAATCCCTGCTAAGTTGAATGAAGGAGTCCTGGCATGGCAGAGCAGAGCCCACCGTCTCAACACAAACTACACTACAGAGTGATTGAAAGCTCAGTAGTGGTGGGGAGGAGGCGGGGGAAAGAAAGAGAGAGAGAGAGAGAGAGAGAGAGAGAGAGAGAGAGAAAGAAAGAGAGGGAGAGAGAGAGTGGAGAAGAGAGAGGGAGAAAAAGAGAAAGGGGAGAGAGAGAGAGAGAGAGAGGGAGAGATGAGGGGGAGGCAGAGCAGTCTCTTAAAGTCATAGCATCCCAATAATGTCCGTCATTAAAGGCGTAACATACCTGGTGACAAGGGTGAAGCACCGGGCACTTTAAATGCAAGCGAGTGTGAAATGTGTGTTACTGTGTGAATGAGAACTTGCTTTGCTTCAGAGGGTCAAACACACTTTCATCCCTGCACAAGTGCAAAGGCTGTAAACACAGCAAACAATCACGCTAACGATGGACACGCATGAGGTCCTGATTAAAATGCAATGAAGGCGATGAGTCCATAACCCTAATGTTTAATCTATGATGTGGGGGTCCGGGGGTGTGTGTGTGTGTGTGTGGCGGTAAACGCTTCCTCTCGCAGCCCGTTCCGTCCCTTCTGTTTCCCCGAGCTGAGCTAAGCGTTGTGTGTGTGTGTGTGTGTGTGTGTGTGTGTGTGTGTGTGTGTGTGTGTGTGTGTGTGTGTGTGTGTGTGTCTCCTCTGCAGGAGCAGTTTGCTCTGAGAGCACACTAGAGCCTGGAGGCAGAGATTTCACCGCGTGAGCGCAGAGACAAACCGCTCCGCAGTTCTGCTCCACAAAGCTCACAGCTTGTCTCCCGGAAAACAACAGCACTTGCAGCGAGCGAGCGGGCGCTTCGAGAGAAGACCAACAGAAGGCTCAGCATTTGGGGAAGGACAGAGACATTATGGGGCTTCATTTAACGGTGTCACAGTAATGGATCACGCTAAAGTTTGTGCAGGCTGCCTCCCTGACTTGTCTCTTAAAGTGTGTGTGTGTGTGTGTGTGTGTGTGAGAGAGAGAGAGAGAGAGAGAGAGAGAGAGAGAGAGAGAGAGAGAGAGAGAGAGAGAGAGAGAGAGAGAGAGAGAGAGAGAGAGAGAGCTGTTTGTCTGACTGTGGGAAGAGTCTTTGTAATTGTGCCACTGGAACATTGTCCAAGCTCTCTCAAGAAGAAGCACTTATGTTCTCTTATCATGCGCTACAGACAACACACACACATTGTTTGCAAGACAACACACACACACACACACACACACACACACACACACACACATCCTTTGCAGCGCTATCTGACACTAAGCAGCAGTTTAGGGCCTGGCTGTGAATTTGTTACAGAAGTTGTGTTTGCTTAATTAAATGAAAATGAAGTCTCGGAGGAGAGGACAACACACACACACACACACACACACAGACGCTACACACACCATCACTAACCCTAATCTCGGAGGAGAGGACGACACATAGCATCACCACAGGGAAATTAAGAGAGGAGAACTTGCTGTGTGAGAGGACAACACACACATACACACACACATTCACAAACACACACACACACACACAAGGAGAGAGAGGGGAGAGCTTGCTGTGTGAGGAAGACAAAGGCATCAGCACAGCTGCAGAGGACAGACGCCCACTTAGGAGAAATAAAAAACACACACAACACTAAGTAACTCACTTTACTTCTAAAAATCACACACACACACACACTAACACACTGCACTTTTAAAACACACACCACCACTACCTAACACACTTCACTTCTAAATCACACAAACACAAACACACACATACACACACTAACACACTTAACTTCTAAACACACACACACACACACACACACACACACACACACTAACACACTTACATGTAACACACTTTAAATCCTAATTGTGTTAACCTGCTTTTTAATCGTATTGTGCCAACCTGTTTTTAAATCCTGAATGTGTTAACCTGTTATCATTTTCAAAGTTTTCACACTTTTTTCAAAACATGTGACACAGTTTTCATAGAATGTTTCCAAATTCCATTGAATAACAGCTTGAACAATTTGAACAAACATTTATTCACAGCCAGAGATGTTGCATTCTTAAGCAATATTACACTGGAGTGACGTTGGTAGCACATATCCTGCTGTGGTCCAGCCGCAAAGGGACAAAGCCTTGGCTTAGTAAATATCCACCTTCATGAGTCAATCCACAGTCATTCTTCAGGAATATAATAGTACCTTTGGCCGTTTCCTCTTGGCATGGGTGGGCAAAAGAGGCCAACAGCGTATAGAGGGATTGTAATGCTTGCTGTCTGGGTTATGGTAATGGCTCTTATATGTAAGTTTAGTAAGAAAGAATGAAATTTCTGTTGTAACATTCTGGTTCTTTTTCACACAATCACTGCGGCTGGACTGGTTGTGAAAAAAAATTAAAAAATCCTGAACCTGAACTTTTCTTCCATCCTGTGGAGGTGGGCACGGGTGGGGGTGTTGTTGTTTGCCACGCACTTAGAAGAACACATAGAACACTACTTGGAGAAGAACACATAGAACACTACTTGGTTATGGGCAAATTCCATATCTTCAGCTAGGCAGTGATAGCTGTGCAAGGATGCAAATTTAACTCAGAACATGTCATTTCTCAATCCTCATCACTTCTAGGCAATTTAGAGTACAATGAGAATTTAGTTTAACCCTACTTTAAACTCTTCTCTTTATTACTCACGGCGCCTGAGAACTATCAGGCCTGATTCTGTTTTTCTTGGTTGATGAGACGTATTTTATGAAGTTGAGATTCAGTTCATCGTCATGCTCACAAACTTACCACAACACAACCCATCCATTCCGTTTGCGTCAACACATTTTCATTGGTTTCACACATTTCTCCCTCACCCTTTTTCAAATCATATAACAAAGCCCAATTAATTGTCTTTTTTAAAATTAAAATAAATAATATTAAAAGTCCCTGTTACAGGTAAGGACATTTTACGGTTCTCTGACTATTGGCAAAAATCATTGTTAAACCTTGGATCGCAGTGCATTAGTGAAATGCATTGGGTTGCACTATGCTAGAAAGCTGTTATCACCCGGTGGAATGGAATACTGTTTTCTGATTGGCTGTCAGGGTGTCCTTGATAACAGGACACCTGAGGCATTGTTGGGTAAAAAAAGTTTAACCAGCGTTCTTCAATGCTCTTTAGAATGCAGCCTTGCGGATCTTTTTTCATATGAAAATAGTACCCCAATTGAACAGGATAACTTCTTTCAAAACGGAGCCACACGTTTCTTTTATGTTTTAAACACTTGCTTACCATCTATACGGTTTAGTTGCAACCGGGTGATAAGCAGGGCTGTTCTTCGCCTGCGCCTCGTCAATTATTTCCTTATATCGGAACACCTCGGCGGCCGTTATCCCTTACATATGCTGCATGATGTATTCCATAAGTGCTTAAGTCAGAGCAGTGCTGCTGCCTCTCATTGGGAGGACTGGTGTGAGATAGCCTGATTGCCATCGACTTTCAAAGCTCTGTGAGACTTTGGTCTGACCAAGAGCCTGCAGCGCTGTAATTTCTCAAAATTAGGCTGGTCAATGTTAGAAAATGCTGTGCTGAAGCAAAACCAATTACAACACTCTTTCCTCTGACGTATGTGACGCGAAGGGAACTGCTTGTTAACAGGACTGAGAGCCGTTGGAGCTGCTCAAAGTTGATTTGTTCCCGACCAAGGGGGTGGAGTTCAATATTTTTGTGGAACTCAGAAATCCGTTCAGATCAGCAGCTGGCCAGACCAGCGACAGCAACGCCGAAGGTGTTACGTCACTGGGAGGGATTGCCAGGCTAGGTGTGAGATTCACTGTGTGGAGCATCATCACTGTGTGGAGCATCATCACTGTGTGGTCTAAGGCACTGGAGCAGGGGTAGGGAACCTATGGCTCCTATGGGAGCCAGATGTGGATCTTTTGATGGTTGCATCTGGCTCGCAGACAAATCTTTAATAAAAAGAATGAACACTTTAAAAATATAAAACATTCTCATGTAGGCCTATTTCAATTCATTCATCTATCTATTTCAGTCCAAGGTGACTGGAATTCGGCTAGCTTTGCTGGTGCTTTAGCAATTATGTGAAACGGAAAACCATTCACAGATGGAAAGTGTGCCAAAACACTCATGCTTGATGTTGCAAATTAACTTTTTGATGACTTTTCACATAAAGACAAGATAATCAAATGAATAAAAGACATGCCTCTATATTGTATGGCTCTCATGGGATTACATTTTAAAACATGTGGCCTTCCTTCATGGCTCTCTCAGCCAAAAATGTTCCCGACCCCAGGCCTGCACTAGAGCATCTTTTTTTGCAGTGCTGCTGTTTCTCATTGGGAGGACTGGTGCGAGATTCCCTGTGAGGAGCATCAATGTGTGGTCCTGAGGCACTAGACTAGAGCATCTTTTAGAGCAGTGCAGTGCACACACACACGCACACACACTGTGTGTGTGTCATTGGGAGGATGTGTGGGTCTGTTGGAGGGTCACTCAGAAAGAGGTGTTTCTCATACTTTACTGTATATGATAGCTCTGACAATTACACACACACACACACACACACACACACACACACACACACACACACACACACACACACTCAGAAAGATAAAGATGTGTTCCTCATACTTTATATGATGGCTTTGGCAATTACACACACACACACACACACACACACACACACTGCTGTTTGTCATTGGGAGGATGTGTGGGTCTGTTGGAGGGTCTGTGTGGGCCTGTTGGAGCCTCACTGTGTGGGCCAAGGCACTAGACTAGAGCATCTTTTAGAACAGTGCTGCTGTTTGTTATTGGGAGGACTGTTGTGAGATGTGTGGGTCTGTTGGAGCCTCACTGTGTGGTCTTAAGGCACTAAAGCATCTGTCACTCACTACACAAAGCTCTCTGGAGAGAGAGACTCTTTTCCATTGTGCTGCAAATACACCTCCGAGCCTAAAGGGATGCTGGGATTGCGGAGGACTGCGCTGAGACAGGGCTTCAAGAATCAGCATCAGATATAGTATATGCCCCCCCCCCCCACACACACACCCTTCAGACCCACTGTGGGCGGGGGCACAGCAAAACAATGAATGCATTATCACCCAGAAAAACGGCTCACGTCAGCGCAATTTCACCCTGCCACACTCGGCCCCTTTGAAAGCACCTCATTTCACACTGATTTCAGACACAGCTGATGAGAGGAAGTGTGTCTGCGGGGACCGTGAAATCAGCTCTCTCTCTCTCTCATACACACACACACACACACACACACACACT
The DNA here is from genome assembly GCA_027497455.2 of Sardinella longiceps. Lineage (NCBI taxonomy): Eukaryota > Metazoa > Chordata > Actinopteri > Clupeiformes > Clupeidae > Sardinella > Sardinella longiceps. Next base: position 14,328,988 of record JAODXP020000017.1, read on the forward strand.
CACTCACTCACTCAACGCTCTCGCTTGATGTTCTGACCCTGAGTGTGTGTGTGTGTTTTTTTTCTCTGTATGGAATGCAAATGTTCTGATCATAAGCTTTCACTTATAGTGTGAAGTGTGTTAGATAAACAGCACAGGGAAAGAGGGAGAGGGAGAGAGAGAAAGAGAGGAGAGAGAGAGAGAGAGAGAGAGAGAGAGAGAAAAGAGGAGAAACACACAGGAGGGGGGAGGGTGGGGGTATGGAGAGATAGAGATGTTTTTTCTTCAGAGAGACAGATACAGTATGTGCGTTCCTCACTCAGAAAGAGGTGTTTCTCATACTTTATATGATAGCTCTGGCAATTACACACACACACACACACACACACACACACACACACACACACACACACTCAGAAAGATAAAGATGTGTTCCTCATACTTTATATGATGGCTTTGGCAATACAAATGTCTTATTTGTCATAAGCATTATTGAATTGCATTTAGGGGGAGGGGGGTGTGAGGGAGAGAGGGAGTGAGGAAGAGAGAGAAAGTGTGTGTGTGTGAGAGAGAGAGAGAGAGAGAGAGAGAGAGAGAGAGAGAGAGAGAGAGAGAGAGAGAGAGAGAGAGAGAAATGACAGTCAGAAACACTTCATGACACGAAACGTTATGGCTACTACAGCTCACATGCTTTTCTCTCACACATTCAGCCATTCACACACACACACACACACATACTGTACACTCACACACACACTCACACACACACACACACACACACACACACACACATACTGTACACTCACACACACACACACACACACACACACATTGGTAAAGGAGACTGCCAAGGCTTCAACCTGCTCACTTGGAGGTTGGAGGAGTTTGGGGTTCATGATACCTGGCCAGGGTCAAAGGTCAAGGATCAGAGGAGCTACAGTAGGTCAACTGGAGCAGGATGGGCAGAACAGAACAAGAGGAGGAGGACTACAGTAGTTCTACAGAAAGAGTGATAGGGAGGCATGGAGAGAAAGAGTCCGAGAAAAGGAAATAGGGGGGGAAGAGAAGAGATGGATGTTGAGTGATAGGGATGGAGAGACAGAGCAAGAGGAAGGGAAAGCGCATAGAAGAGAAGAGATGGATGTCGTGTGATAGGGATAGAGAGAAAGAACAAGAGAAAAGGAAAGAGGGGGGAGGAGAAGAGAAGAGAGGAGAAGGATGTTGTGTTGTGCATGTGGGTGCAGCTGTGGACCTCAGATGGAGGTAGTGCAGTGTTATAATGCGCTCTCTCTCGCCCCAGAACACACCAGCGCCACTGGGACACCGTCCTCTCTCTTAAACACACACACACACCGTTAAACACACACCAGTGGCTCTGCTTCATTTACTGCCCAAATGTGTTCTAACATTTATATAGAAATACATGGATTTTATATATATGCTATATTTATATATATTTTATAAAAAAAGTTATACAGTATATGTGTGTGTACTGTAAGTTGTGTGTGTGTGTCTATGTGTGTGATTATGTGTGTATGTGTATATAAGAGTGTGTGTGTGTGTACTGTAAGTTGGTTAGAGTGTGTGCTTATTATTGCCATTGTTAACTGAACCAAAATGGCTTGTTAGTTATGGATGAGTTTCAGTAACTTAAATATGTTGCACACATCTAGACAACGAGACAAAAAGTATGTCTAATCGCAGCAGTGCACAAAGTTGTGTGTGTATGGAAGTGTAAAATCTCCTTATGCTTCCTTAAATAGCATGCCTTGATTCCTAAGCTCATCTACTGTAAATGTAAACAAACGTTTTCAAGAGCTGATGTACACAAGGGTTAAATCACCAATCATCGCTCAAGTTGAAGACATGTATTGTTGCTGGCCAATGAATATATATATTTAAAAAAAAAATCATGTATCAACTGAACACAATCAGACACCCTGAATCAATGTCACAGCACAAAAACAGATGCAAAACAATGTTGCAAATTTATTATGTTTTTTTTAGAAAGTGCCAGATTGATACAAATGTCGGCTATGTGCAACCATAAACCCCTCTCTGTGGACAAACAATGGTGACCGCCAGGACACGAATAGCCCATCGTCACACACACACACACACACACACACACACACACACACACACACACACACACACACACACACACACAGACACACACACACACACCCAAACACTCCCAGCAGGTCTTGCAGGGACCAAAAGTCTCTTCCTCCACCTGTGAGTCCATGACTGTCCTCGCTGTAGCGTGCGTGCACACACACACAGAGACACGCTGTGAGTCCATGACTGAGTCCTCGCTGTAGCACACACACACACACACACACACACACACACACACACACACACACACACACTCGCTTTAGCGCCCCCTGGCTGCGGAGAGGGTTTGGGCTGCATCTGGCCAGACAGGGAACACACACTAAAACAATAACACCTGATCTGACACACACACACACACACACACACACACACACACACACACACACACACACACACACACTCCCACACACTGGCTTATTCTACAGACGGAGTGTCAGACTGTCGACCAGGGATACAGTGGGTGTTGTGTAGCACATAGGAGCAGCAGGTTAGCATAGAGCACAGAGAAAGCTAACTGGAGAGAAAGAGATGGTGAGATGAGTCCGTGACGGAGAGGAAGAGCATCTAGTCCACACACACACACACACACACACACACACACACACACACACACTCACATGCTTCCTGCTTGGGCAGCGTCAGTGGGACTGACTGCCTGCATGACTGACTGCAGTGCTGCCCTCTGCAGGGAACAAGAGGTGTTGCAGCCTTGCTGTGTCTCCTCTTCTGTGGTGCTCTGCTCTGCTCTGTTCTGCTCTGCTCAGCAGCTCCCCCACTGGTGCACACAGGCCACTACACTAACAGTGAGACCCAACACAACACAGACGGCACGGACTAAGACAATCAGAAACACGCCAGTCTTTTCCCCCCTTCGGCTGCGGGGGCTGTCCTGGAATCTCAGAGTCCGTCGGAATGTCGAGAGCTCGGATGCGTTCCGATCACACTCATGATCTCCCGCTGAATGTGTGTGTCCTGGGTGTTGATATTGGCGTCGCCCACCTGGCCGTCCTCGTACCTGCAGCGGAGTGACATCACAAACCGCAAGGTCAAAGGTCAAAAGGTGGTCATGAACAAAACTTCTCCCATTTCCTGCCAGTTTCTACAGAGAACTACCTCCTCAAAACTCTCTCTGATCATGTGCAGGAGTACACAAAAAAGTAGCCTCTTAAACTACATGTGAATTACTTGAAGACTCCCCTGGATGTGCTGGTTAGGGTTTAGTGGATTACTGTATGTGCTGGTTAATCCTAAACTGGAGGACCAGACTTTTCCTTTGCCTGACTTTGTCAGACAGATACTCACACGAAGAAGAAGCGAGTGCAGACGTGGTCAGACACCGGACACACCCAAATATTCCCATGTTTCTGCAACTCCTTGGATGTTATTACTGAGGGGAGACACAAACAGCAGGGAGGGTCAGCTCTGCATACTAATGCACTGAGTACTGATCTTCTGATATAAGTACA
>JAODXP020000017.1:14342553-14347553 GCA_027497455.2 Sardinella longiceps
GCTATCGTGGGCTATATATGTGTGTGTGTGTGTGTGTGTGTGTGTGTGTGACATAAGTGTACAAGCCGAAGACAGATTGTGTGTGTGTGTGTGTGTGTGTGTGTGTGTGTGTGTGTGTGTGTGTGTGTGTGTGTGTGTGTGACATAAGTGTACAAGGCCAAGACAGAGTGTGTGTGTGAGGCCAATGTTGGGAAGTAGGTTAATCTTGGGACAGGTGTGCTGTCGCCAGGTGAGACATTAATCTCCTGATCTCGGTTACTGGACCTCCGTATGGCACCGTGCCACCTGGCCTCAGGGCCACCCGTGGGCCAATCACAGGGCAGCCTCAGGGCCAGCCCATGGGCCAATCACAGAGTAGCTTCAAAGCCATCTCATGGGCCAATCACAGGGCAGCCTAAGAGTCAGCCCATGGGCCAATCACAGAACAGCTTCAGGACCACCAAAGGGGTCATGGACCAATTAGAGATCAGCAGATCATTCAGAAAGGTCCTGTTTGTGAGTGTGAGTGTTTGTGTGTGTGTGTGTGTGTGTGTGTGTGTGTGTGTGTGTGTGTGTGTGTGTGTGTGTGTGTGTGTGTGTGTGTGAGTGTGTGTGTGTGTGTGTGTGTGTGTGTGTGTGTGTGTGTGTGTGTGTGATGTGTGTGTGTGTGTGTGTGTGTGTGTGTGTGTGTGTGTGTGTGTGTGTGTGTGTGTGTGTGTGTGTGTATGGGGTACTCACTTCTTGAGCTGGACGCCCAGACCAAAGCCATCTTTGCTGGACGGCTGAAACACCTCCACTGTGGGCTCTGTCAGGGGCAAACACCACAAGTGTTATTATTAAGCAACATCACAATGTTTGGACTTAAAGGAGAAATCCGGTGTGAATCAGTCAATAGCCCTGTTGTTCCAGGTGCCTGTATGTTGTCTTTAAGAAAAAGAACGAGAAAATGTGATGCTACATAGACCGAATAACAAACCGATTACTAATGCTGACTGAATGGGGCATGATGAATGAAACTGAAAGTAAGTTGTTATGCCCCATTCACTTAGTGTTAGTTGCCAGTTCACTGCTTGGTCTATGTTATATCAAATATTCTTATTCTTTTTCCTACCAACAAGTGAGTTTGAACAGGCCTACTGACTGTTTTAAACTGGATTTCTCCTTTATGCCCCTTGGAGAATATTGGCCATATACAGTACCTTTGAATGGAAATGCAAATTAATTTTTAAATGTAAATTGAATTGTAAATATAAAATATAAATATGTAAATATAAATATAAGCGTAAATGTAATTGTTTCAGCCCCCAAATGGAGGGTTCCTCTGTACCTGGGCCATCCAAATACTGGGAAAGAGAGAACCGAAGGCGTAAGATGATTGGTTCTGTACGGACGACCTTCCAGGCATTGGCAACCTCCTCCTGGCATCAAAGATACACACGCACACACACACACACACACACACACACACACACACACACACACACCCATGCAAACGCACAGACACAGACACACAGACAAATCCACAACATGTACACATACAAATACACACTCACATCCCACACACAACAACAACAACAACAACAACAACGACAACAACAGCAAGCACATGTACTGTATGCACTGCCATGAACACGTTGTAAAGATCTGCCAGTGTTAGTGCCGCTGCAGGCTAAAGGCTTCAAGCTGGCCTGAGAACAGTCAGTCAAGCATAACTCACATCCAGGAAGCCGATATTGATCTGCAAGTCCACGTCCACATCATCGATAGGTCCATATTCCCTGTCACAGAAAGAGAGAACAGTCACAAGTCTGTGTGTGTGTGTGTGTGTGTGTGTGTGTGTGTGTGCGTGTGTGTGTTTGTGTGTGTGTATGTGTACATTACATTACATACATTCATGCAGTTAGCAGATGCTTTTATCCAAAGAGACTTACAAGACGAGGATTACCATTTAAGCTATAACCCAATTAAAAGACAATTAAAACCCAATTAAAAACTGAACTCAAGTGTGCCATGCTAATCGTGCTGCAGGGGAAAGAGAGGGTGGGACTGAGTCTTGAAGAACTTCTTGAAGGTGGAGAGGAAATCTGTTGCTATGGTAGTACTTGGGCCACCATTCCACTAACAGTGTGGAACAAAAAGATGAGAACAAATAGGTTGGCATCCCAATGCCCCAGTGCTGTGATGGGGACACTGTGCGGTAGGAGAGGCCGTCTCTCGGATGAGACGTTCACCTCTTTATGAAAATTGGTTATGCACCACCTTACCTGGAGTTACATATGTGGGTAAGAGCATTTTGTTCTCAGTGCATGCGTTGTCCTAGTCTGGCAACCCCAATTTTACCTTTAGCTTAGCATAGGCGCTGAAAAGTAAAGTTGCCAAAGAGTTGCTATCTGGCAACATTATATTCCAGCGCCTATGCTAAGCTAAAGCTAAAAAATGGGGGAAACTGGGGATGTCATACTAGGACCAGACCAAAATGTGTTTACCCACATATGTAACTCCAGGTAAGGGGGTGAATAACACATTTTCATAAAGAGGTGAACTATTCCTTTAAACTGAGGAGGTCCTGACTCACAGTGGTCATAAAAGATCCCATGACACTTGTTGCAAAGACTAGTTTCCCAGGTTTCCCAGGTGTCCTGGCTCATTCAATCTTGCACCTGTGTGAAGTTGCCCCCCCCCCCTCAAACCCAAAATGCTGAAATAACACTGCAGTTCGTTTGTGCTGTAAATATTTTTGTTTGTGCTATTAAAGCTTTTGAGTAATTTAGAACACATTTTCAATACAAACGAACTGTGTTATTTCAGCATTTGGTGTTTGAGGAGGGTGGGCAGCCTCAGGCAGGTCCGATAGAGACTGTTTGGAGTGGTTTGGAGTGATTTGGACGTGGAGGGGGGCTGCGTGACGTCACATGTCAGAAAATGTATTTTTAAATTACTCAAAAGTGTTAATAGCACAAACGAAAATATTTGCAGCACAAACAAACTGCAGTGTTATTTCAGCATTTTGGGTTTGAGGGGGGCCAACTTCACACAGCTCAATCTGGCCCCCCACTAACACACACACACACACACACACACACACACACACACACACACACACACACACACACACACACACACACACCACACACACATTATACCTCTATCAGTGTATTAAACACACACACACACACACACACACACACACACACACACACACACACTGTACCTCTACGAGTGTATTACAGTAAAGCAGATGGAAGCAGATCCATCAGTCACCCTGTATGCCAACATTGGTGACTAGAATCTAGTGCGAGCAGCTAGGGGTAGCCCATGCAGCTCCATGAACAGCATGTGTGTGTGTGTGTGTGTGTGTGTGTAGTGTAGTGTGTGTGCGTGTGTGTATTACCTGACAGACACAGCTCTCTCAGTGTAGATGTCCCTCACAGCCCCGATGTCTGCATCCAGTTGAGGATGGCGGTACAGGTCGGAGGCAAAGTGCCCCTACACACACAAGAGGGACCAGTTATACACTAGTAGTGACCAGTTACACACACAGGAGAGGATCAGTTACACACCAGTAGGGACCACTTACACACCAGTAGGGACTAGTTACACACCAATAGGGACCAATTACACACCTATATTCCATACATGAACTCCTTTGTGTGTGTGTGTGTGTGTGTGTGTGTGTGTGTGTGTCTCACCTGTATTCCATACATGAACTCCTGGCAGTCGCTGTCCCCATCAGAGTCCTCTTCACCCCAACACTCTCCACTTGTGCTCTAGATAGAGGAAGACAAGTGCCACCACCCTCAGCCAAATCACAACCACAACTCAGCCACAACTCAGCCGTAACTCAGCTCCACTCAATTTAATCTCAACTCAATGCCTTAAGCTGCCTTCACATTACAGCTCCGAATTTCGCAACACTCCCCCTACCGATGCTGGACACTACACGTCTTTCAGCCGGAGCTCTCAACAGAAAGGGAGGACATGGCGGTGAATCGATAGTTCACGTAACTTGCACTGTAACCTGTATTAAACCGCCTGACACACTCAGGGGGCCAACAAAATACATTTCTGTTGTGTTTGACAGTTGTAAAATGTTAAAATATAGCGCAATTTCGCTGATATTGAAGCATTTCTAGACAATGTTTATGGCCGTAACCTAGCAACGCACTCTACCGTTGGCTCTGTCGTGTCCGAAACTGTCGGGCGAGTTCAATTTTTTTAACACATCCAGAGCCCTGTCGGATTCGCACCGCAGTCGTCGGACCCCGTTCGCATGTGGTCTCCGTATCCTCATAGGGAAAGAATGATTTGAACCATAACACCACCAAGCTCAGCCATAGACCATCCACAACTCGGCACACCCACACACACACACACACACACACACACACACACACACACACACACACACACACACACACACACCACTAGCTGAGTTTGTTTCGAGGATCTGTGTGGTGACAAGCACTGCACTACCTGTAAAGCACAGTAAGATTAGCGTATTGGAACCACATGGTGTTGAATGAAATTTAAAAATTTTGGTGAAACTTTTAAATTGAATTTAATCTTCAGATTCAATCATTTCAAACGTATGCAGTTCACTAGCCTGACAGGCCATCCTATATCATTGAAATGTGTAGTCTGGCATCGAGAGATAAACCGAACTCAATCGTGGGCTGAACAACCCTGCTATCTTTCAAACTACTTCTGGACGCAACAGGATAGCCTATGGCTAATCGCAGGAACGAACAAGATCCTCGAAGCCTGCCCTAAACACATAGAGCGGTGTGGTTAGATGTCATCCAATAAAATTCCCTATGACTACTAGACGTACAGGCTGAGCAAATTTATTTGCCGCCGCTAGGGTACGTCTAGATTTCTAGGCTAACAGTTCACACCTCCTGCAATCATTAGTCAATGGATGAGATCCCAGACCCCTGTACAAAGCGAAGCATAGACCAAAGGGATGGCCATGGCCAGGCTAGCTTATCACCAATCCACCCAAAATCCAACAACCAATCACA
>JAODXP020000017.1:14355053-14396943 GCA_027497455.2 Sardinella longiceps
CCTAGCCTATTCTCCAGCTACTCTTTCCCTTAGCATAATAGCCTAGCCTAGCCTATTCCCCAACTAATCTTTCCCTTATAGTTTAATAGCCTAACCTAGCCTATTCTCCAGCTACTCTTTTCCTTAGCATAATTGCCTAGCCTGGCCTATTCTCCAGCTGCTCTTTCCCTTAGCGCAACAGCTTAGCCTAGCCTAGCCTGTTCTCTAGCTACTCTTACCCTTAGTGTAATAGCAAAAGTGTAGCTGAAGAATAGGCTGGGCTAGGCTTAGCAAAATAAACTAGCCTTTTCTCGAGCTACTCTTTCCCTTAGCTTAACAGCCTAGCCTAGCCTATTGTCCAGCTACTGTTTCCCTGAGCATAAAATAGCCTAGCCTAGCCTATTCTTCAGCTACTCTTTCCCTTAACATAATAGCCTGACAGGCCCATTAGGGTCTGACCCTGGGTCCCTGTTGGCCTATGAGTGCTATCACCCTCCTAATGTACCTCTACAATGTTAAATAACCCCCCACTCTGCGGTTACATAAGCTCTGCTGATGGAGGCACATGTGTGTGTGTGTGTGTGTGTGTGTGTGTGTGTGTGTGTGTGTGTGTGTGTGTGGGTGGGGGGTTGGGACTACTCTTCTTTCAGCATGGGTGACAAGCGTGTCCAAATGTGTGCAACAGCTGAGGGCCGTGCCAACTGTAGGCATGGGAGTGGAGCAGGGCAGGCAGGCAGGCAGGCGCTGCTAACTGGCCCTAGTGGGTCAGGACGCATAGCAACAAACCACACAGATGGGCACCCTGGGATTGGTGCGTTTTTAACCCAGCACACAGACACACACAGTCACACACATTTTTAACCCAGCACACACACACACAGACATATGGCCTTAGAGGAGAAACTGCAAAAGGCATGTACAGCAGAGGTGGCCAAACTCTTGTGCTGCTTGTGGCCCGTATACTGAAAAATCCAAGCTACCAATGGAAAATTAGGGCCAGCAATTTTTGGCCAATTACAGTGGACCAGGGCCGGACTGGGACCAAAAAGTGGCCCGGGCATTTTTGGCCATGGTGGCCCACTATGATTTTATTCAATAATAGTAATGTGGTGTCTAGCTAAAATAACACTGTAAGTTGGACATATTGCATGAATATGAGAGATTTAATTAAAGTTGCCCAATATCCTTTATGAAAATTATGAGTAAATGACAGCCCCGGCCCAAAAATGACCATCGGCCCTCGGGGCATTGCCCTGTATGCCCTATGGCCAGTCCATGCCTGCAGTGGACTATGGTTAACAGTTTGAATGCCAGGTGTTTTTAACAAGCTTTGGCCCAGAGTGCCAGCAATCCAGGCCACTGTTGCCTATTTTTGTAGAGCCACAGCGTATTCTGTGTTATAGCTATGGACACATACTATGGGTCATTTGAAAGGTAAGACTCTGAGCTCTCAGTGGGTGAAAACCGTTTATTTCTACATGCCTCCGTTCCTGAGAAATCCCAAGCTAAACAGTGGGTAGTTTTCATCAAAATCCTTGTTTTTTTCTAGAAAAGGAGATATCGCTTCTTTTATGATTATGATGGCGTGTTCTCTGTCAAGTTTCGAGGAGTGACACAAGCCGAATCATGCCTGTGGTGAGACTGCCACCTAGTGACGAACCCGCGAAAGGACAACATGACATGACGTGCATTATTTGACACGAATGCTGCAATAGTAATCAAATGCTGCCTTGTGATGTGAAAATGTCCAGACAAAATGTGCAGATCGTGAGTTTTTATGAGTTTCCGATCGTAATTTATTTCAGTTCTATTTATCACAGAGTTCCAAAAATCATATATAACCTGTGTGAGGGTTTCTATTTTCGTAAATTAAAAAAAAGGCAAAAACGTAACATTACGTTTTTGGCACTCAACGCATGACAAGTAATAACGGCATATTACGTTTCTGGCATTCAAAGTGTTAATATAACTATATGATTTTCATGTTATCATTATTATTATTAGATATGATTTATGTTATTATTATTATTATTATTGTTATTATTATTAGATTATGATTTATGTAACAACAGACCCATTACCTTTTTTAAGCCATCATGGAAGGCTGCATGGAAGTCACAATTGGCCCCTGGGCTTTAGATTGGCTCCCCTTGATGTATAGGAAAGAGATAGACTTAGAGTCACGGGTCTGTGAGAGTCAGACACACTGGTCTAGGAGACAAAGAGACACACGGGTCTATGAGAGTTAGAGACACACTGGTCTATGAGAGTTAAAGACACACGGGTCTATGAGTGTTCCAAACACACGGGTCTATGAGAGTTAGAGACACACGGGTCTATGAGATAGACAGACACACGGGTCTATGAGAGTTAGAGATACAGGGGTCTATGAGAGTTAAAGACACATGGGTCTATGAGAGTTAGAGAAACACGGGTCTATGAGAGTTAGAGAAACACGGGTCTATGAGAGTTCAAGACACACGGGCGTAGGAGACAGAGAGACACACGGGTCTATGAGAGTTAGAGAAACACGGGTCTATGAGCTAGAGAGTTACAGTTGGGTAGTTGACACACACGTCTTTGAAATGAGTCTCTGCAGGTTGGGATGTTGGGAGGACAAATGAGTCTGGACTGAATGGTTCCTAGAGCAACCGTTCCTAGAGCTAGCCGCACCTTCTCAACCACACATTCCAGCGGAATCCTACTGACTGATTATCAACATTCCATCTTCATGTGTCCAGACTGGGGCTCCTCTTTCTGTGAGTTAGAGATGCATGTAAGTCTCCTGAATGGCCACAAGAGGGAGCCACACATGTGTCCAGACTGTGAGAGGATTCTCTGACTCTGCATGGTGCATGTCAAACTACCATCACTAGAGGGAACTATAAACAAAGATCATGAAATAATATTGACCGCTTTGCTTGCACCCTCTCTGCTATAAACACTGCATAGATGATGTCCTGCAACTGGCTGATGTCCTACCAGTTAGAGGTTATGAACAGTATTTAACAATGCAATAACACCAGATTCAAGAAAGATGGCATTTTATTCTGCACAGCAATGATTCAGTTCCATTAAATTTCACCGCTATCACAAAATACTAACATGACATCTCTCTCTCTCTCTCTCTGACTGTTCTAGTGCAGATGTTGTTCAGTTGGTTAGCTCTTCAGTGCTCTAGTTTTGTATGTGTGTGTGCATGTGTGTTTCTATGTGTGTGTCTTTGTGTGTGTGTGTGTGTGTGTGTATGTGTGAGTGTGTTGAACATGCTTACATGAACATGTGAACATGTATCATATGCTGTCATTCCAAGAAGTCCCTGTCCCAAACCACCCACCCACCCCATACCTCCACCCAGGGGCATCATAGTGGGGGGAAAAGGGGGACTGAGTTGCCAGGGAGTCTGGAATTATATTGAAGGCAGTGAAGGGGGCCCATGGCCACTGCTTGTGCACAGGGCCCAGAATTTTGTGCTACACCCCATACCTCCACCCTTCCCTCTCCCTGTCTAACATAACAGGAGTTGGTGAATTCATCTTGTCTAAACAGTCACAGCAAAGCTCTATTTTCAGTGGCTTACTGTGTTAATCAAGTCTGTTCATTCCCCTAAACTGCTGTGCAGGAGAGGGCCAGCCCATGAGCAGAGCGACTGTTTTGGTCATGGGCTACGGCCCTCTCCAGCATCGCAGGTTAGATTGCACATGATACAAACATAGACTGTTACGCAACCCTGCCACTTGTTTAGGTAAAGCCAGTCCCCTGAGCAGCAGTGTGAGATAGACACACATGATTTAGAGTGGAGCTCAGCCATCTCTGAGTGTAGCGCCTGCGTTTGGTCTAGTATACAGAAATAATAGATAGTTTGGTCTCGTATACAGAAAACAACAACATATCTCCAAGTCTTCACAAATAAAAAGAATCCTTCCGTTGCTGAGGAGGTCCGTCTAATAATGCAGCTACTGGTAGTATTGAGTACCATTTAGAACCCCGGGAAGGATTGAGTAGTCCGGTATCATTTAGAACCCTGGGCAGTAGAATTTTGAATCCTGAGCAGAAAGCACCTTCCTGTACAAGTGTGAGGTAAAATCCTGTGATGGGCAGAGCGAGAGAGACGGCAGAGAAAGAGAGAGAGAGAGATAGAGAGAGAGATGGCAGAGAAAGAGAAAGAGTTTGGCCGTTTGGCCTTCCTTAGGGTTTGCGGCACCTGGTGATGACACAGCGTTGTGGTTGGGATGTGAGGAAGATGGAGCAGCTTTGATCAGAGGCATTTATACTGTCTATTAAGTTATTTATAGCCAGAGAGAGAAAAAGAGGGAGAGAGAGAGAGAGAGAGAGAGAGAGACGGGAGGAGAGAGAGAGAGAGAGAGAGACAGAGAGAGAGGAGAGAGAGAGAGAGAGAGAGAGAGAGAGAGAGAGAGAGAGAGAGAGAGAGAGAGAGAGACCTATGGCCTATGGAGAGGAGAGTGATGGATCATTGTAGCGCCATGGGCTACTGTAGGCTAGCCCATTGGCTTTATAGTGTGCAGGCGACTATCGCACGTGCCAAGGTGTCGGGAGCTGACCAAGAAAGGATGAGTCAGGATTTTGTCACGGGCGGATCAGGCACCTATCAGCATCCACGCCTCAGCAAAACCCATGATGCATTGCATCTGACGTGTGAGACCACCTGACCTACAACAGACCAATCAGTGATGAGTCATGTGGCACGGCATAGGATGCTGGCTGGCTTGTGTGTTGCCTGAGCAACGCTAACAACAATTGCTAATGCATGAGAATCGTCTCGCATCAAGAGTCTCCCATAGGGCTAAACACATGGGGGGGGGTTAATCAGTAATAACTCGGTAATAACTACATAAATACAGCTCCAGTGAGCCTGTACCACAGCTTTAGGATGGGATTTCAGATAACACAACACACGACATACTGTACCATTTTACTCAATGCATTAGGGTTAAGATTTAACATACAGGGCTGCTTTGACAAGGATGAAACACAGAGTCGCTAGTGGCCAGTATATTGTGATGGAACACACAGTACCTTTTGGCTTGTATCTGTGAGTTGGTTCGGTGTGAAACTGTAGATCACATGGTTCATATATGGCTGGCATGCCGTGTGGCAGCCGCGTGTATTTTAGGCACACCCTGCAAGGGGCAGCACAGAGAGAGAGAGAGAGAGCCCACCACACATGGATGGCAGGATGGGGGGGTGGAGGGAGGGAGGGAGGGAGGGAGGGATGGATGGATGGCAGGATAGAGGGGTAGGGAGGAGGAAGGGTAGAGAGGTGGACGGAGGAAGGCTGGGGAGGCAGATCTGGTATGTTCTCTGACATGTGGGGGACATACTGTTCTGTACGGAGGGATAACTTTACATGTTCTGTGGGCACACACACACACACACACACACACACACACACACACACACACACACACACACACACACACTCTCATGCCTTAGCTGATGCCATGCACAACTGTTCCTCTCCCAGCTCTCCAGCAACCCTGTGGGCACTCATACACACACGCACACACACACACACACACTTCACTCTCACACACTCACACACACACACACACACACACACACACACACACACACACACACACACACACACACACACACACACACACACATTCACTTCCACTCTCACATACACTTTCACTCACACTCACTTTTACTCTCAAACACACTTTCTCTCACACTCATTCTACTCTCACAGGTAGTCTTAATCTAAGATAGACAGTATAGAGCAGGGCGACTGGGGCTGGACATCTGCTATGAATCCAGAAATAGACACCAGCACACATTACAGAACTACTATATACACACCAGGCCCCACAGAAAACACATTCTGGGTCAGTTATCCTGTGTAGTGCCTGAGTTGGGTCATATTAACCCAGTATAATGACTGAGATGGGTCATATTAACCCAGTATACTGACTGAGATGGGTCATATTAACCCAGTATACTGACTGAGATGGGTCATATTTTCCCTCTAAACTGCCTAAATTGGGTCATATTTTCCCTTAATACTGCCTGAGTTGGGCCACATTTTCCCTCTATACTGCCTAAATTGTGTCATATTTTCCCTCAGTAGTGCCTGAGTTGGGTCATATTACTAACCCAGTGCACTGACTGAGTTGGGTCATATTTCCGAGAAGCCTTGACCTGGTCTGAACAGTCTGGGCCCAGTCAAGCTGTACCCACCAAAAGTACTATAATCTACTATAATCCAAGAATGTACATATTTCCGATCAAAGAAGCAAAAGGTGCCTGGGAACTTGTGCTTCTTTGATCGTGGATTTCCCTACCCCAAGAGCACCACTCTAGACTTTTTTTCTAGATACACCTGAGCGCCGAGCTGACCTCTCTTTTATGTACATATTTTCCCTCTGTGCTTCTCTAAGATGCAGTGACGTTCCTGCGCGGACCCACCCAATACTTTCACTTATCCAATATCAGATGCTCAGAGGCTTTGAGAGGATGAGGGGCGGGCACATTGGTGGGTGGATCTCTTCGGCTCGGAACAGCTGGATGCCGTGGGAACACTAGGTGGTGCCGTCAGCTGTTGCTGCAGACTTCGGCACTCGTGCTCCTGATGTAAGAAAAGTTACGATAAGATTAGAACATTCTTTATCCACCCCGTAGGAGATTTGACAAATGTCTGAGACGTCGGGCTAGCTGGCTGCAGGCACTTTAGACAGGCTTTGGGGCTGTTGGTGCTGCAGGCACTCTGGATGGCCTCTATAGCTGTTTATGTTCAGTTTTCTACTCATTCTTCCACTCAAACAGCTGCAGCTGGACTACTAAAGACAATAACTACAGCTAGGCTTAACACGGGTCCCACAGCTCACTGTTGGTCTGCTGATCAATACACTCGGATTACAGATTAAATAATCTCATAATTGACAATGAGATTAGATACTGTAGTCATATTATTGGCACTTTACCTGGGCCTCACTCAATAAACTCTCAAATGCTTACAGATGGGTCCAAAATGCTGCAGCTAGGCTTTTAACTGGTACTAAGAAAAGGCAACACTCCCATTTTTGCACAACTAGTTAACTGTCAGGTACAGAATTGATTTTAAGGTCTTGCTATTTGATTTTAGAGCTCTTAATGTTCTGGCCCCTATGTACATTTCTGAACTTCTCACACCATGCTCTGGATCCTTCAGATCCTCATCTCAACTATTGCTTCCAGTACCTATCAATCACACGCTTAAAAAACAAGGGTGATAGAGCTTTTTCTGTTGCTGCTCCCAAGCTCTGGAACAGTCTACTTTACCTGCACACATCAGATCCTCTCCCACCACTGACTCTTTCAAATCTAACTTTAAGACACACCTTTTCCCTCTTGCTTTTAACACCCCCTGAGGTTTTAATGTTTCAGATTTATTTTATTATTTTATCTAAATTCTATTTATTTAGTAATGGTCAGTTTTGTTTTATTATTTATTTTATTTCTTTCCAACTCTGTTGCATTTAAATGTGCTATATAATTAAAATTACATGACTTGATTACATAGTCCCATTATTGACATTCGTGGAAATGTTACATAATGGGGAGCACTACACAAAAAATGAATGAAATAAATACATCTTTAAATTCAATTGTATTAGTTTTTATGATGAGCGCATAGTAAAGTGTCAGTGTGGTATTGGGTGAGCAAGTAATGAAAGTGATTTACTGATTTGACGCACAGTAATTTAACAGCAAGGCAGAGCCACTTGTGGAGAGGCTACTGGTATGACACTCACACAACACATGATCTACTGCACCTGACAAAAACCCCTCCCTCCCTCCCTCCTGCCACTGGCCCCACTGCCAGTGTTCCTACTGGCCCCATGCCCCGCAGTAGGCTACTGACCCCACTGCCAATGTTCTTAAGCTCAATTCAGACTGAAGATCCGCGACGGGATGAGACGGTTTTAGAGAGTAGTTGCGGCGGTGTGAATCAATTGTTGCAGGTTGTTGCAGGCAGTTGCAAGCCGTTGCAAAAGATTTAACATGTCAAATCGCAGTTTTAGAACGTCCAGGCTTTTAGAATGTCGCAGCCCATCTCGTCGCGAATCTTTGGTCTGTAGGCACCTTTACTGACTCCACTGCCATTGTTCTTACTGACCCCACTGCCAATGTTCTTACTGACCCCACTGCCAGGGCTGGACTGGAACCAAGAAATGGCCCGGGATTTTTGGCCATGGCGGCCCATGATTTTATTCAATAGTAACTTAATGGCAAGCTGAAATAACACTGTAAGCACACATTGCATGAACATGGGAGATTTAATTGGATTAGACCCAATATCCTTCAAGAAAATTATGTAAATTATGACAGCCCCGGCCCAAAAATGACCGTCGACCCACCGGGCATTGCCCTGTATGCCCTATGGCCAGTCCATGCCTGCCCACTGCCAATGTTCTTACTGACCCCACTGCCAATGTTCCTACTGACCCCACTACCAATGTTCTTACTGACCCCACTACCAATGTTCTTACTGACCCCACTACCAATGTTCTTACTGACCCCATTACCAATGTTCCTACTGACCCCACTGCCAATGTTCTTACTGACCCCACTACCAATGTTCTTACTGACCCCATTACCAATGTTCTTACTGACCCCACTGCCAATGTTCCTACTGACCCCACTGCCAATGTCCCTACAGGCCGCATGCTCCGACTGGCCCCACTGCCAATGTTCCTGCTGTTCCTACTGGCCTCATACCCCACAGCTGTTACCCTGCTGTTCCTACTGGCCCCATATCCAGCAGTACTGGCTGCACTGCCAAAGATAAGCCTTTATATACTGTATGTTTTGTCTGTCTGTGTCCTCAAGGCTCCCCAACACAGGGGGCAAGCAGGGTGGACAGACAGGTGCCCTTGGCAGACAATAGTTAAGGCCACATAGACACACACACACACACACAAGGTATGGGAGTCCTGGTTTATAGCACCAGGCCGTGTGCCAGTAAACTGTATGAGAGCGTTACACAGTGCAGGGGGACGTGCAGACGATAGTGTTACTCCCCAAGGGGGAAGTGGGGATACGGGTGTTACTGTGGTGATGTAGGGGGGCCTAATACGAGTGTGAGGAGGGGAAATATTATTGGATGGCACAGTAGGGTGGATAAACATCCACACTGCATCCACAGACTGAAACATCTGGGGGTCGCCATCTGACCTCGACTGTGTAGCGTCACTAGATCAACATGTCATTAAGCTGCACAAACTCTGGTCAGATGCAGCGAGTCAGACACAGGTCAAAGGTCGTGCCTGTCATTCTGTGCTTAACACCAGGACCCCTGGGTCCCCCCAGACGTGCTGCTTGATTCCGTGTCTGCACTATCGTCAGGTCTACCGTCATACAGTAACACCTCTGCGCACAGATCAAATGACACACACACACACACACACACACACACGTCCGCAGCACCACTGGAGTGTATCATATTCAGCGCGCTCTGTATAGGACAGGAGATACATACGCATACATGCGGAGAACATGGATCTCATCTCGGTCATTTCAGTCAGTCAAGCTCAGCAGAAACATCCATATTCAGCACAGCATCGTCTGTCTGCCTGCCAAGGCTTTTATGCCCCATGCTGCTCTGTGACAGGAGCACACACCTAATATGGGTCATGGCTGGTCATGCCTCTCGCTTTTGAAATAGACTAGCCACGGGTGATTTGTGTAACATTAAATATGACACCAGATAGCATTAACATGATGTTTACATACATTATTTAGCTACGTATTGATCTCAAAACTCCGCCTCCACACCTGTATTGGCTGTATGTAGGCTAGTAAGCTGTAGGCTGCAATGTAAGTAGAGGAGTAGGCTATGAAATAGGCCTATAAAACAGGTTAATTTGTTTGGTGGCTTATGGAGGGAACATAAACACAAAGTCCTAATTTAAACAGATACATTCTTCAACAGTTGATGTTTGCCAGAAGTTGACTGGGGATCGAAGGAAGTGATAGCATTGAAGAGTAGTAAATTGATATCTGACACACATCCCAATTCCACTGGAGATATTTTGATTAGGCCTAGCAGTAGCTTTATAGGTTATACAGTATTTCATGTTGCATGATGTTACTGTTGACTATTTGCACATTAAAGCAGACAAGTTGTTCTGGATGTGGCAGAGCGCTGCCAGAACCACCTGCCTTTGTTCTCTATAAAAGCAATATGTCTTCAGGAGCATACATTTAGATCTCTGTTTGAAGGGCAGACACCATAGCGCATCTGATGTGTGTGTGTGATGTAAATAATGGCAGCCACTTGCTATTTCACGTATAGCTTGCTAAACATCTTTTTTTTCTAAAACACTGCCATTGCTCTGTACCAACCTCTTTCCACTTCTTGACAGATAAAATGGATGTCTTCCTCCACTGACAAACGTTTTCAGGACGCATTTAAGCTTCCCTTGCTCCAAAAATATAAATACCATACCATACATGGATAAACTCTAAGACTTCGAGCTAAAGTTATAAATTAGTAAACCTTATGTAGAATAGATTTAAGTACCCTAGAAAGTTTTCTGATTGGTCGCGACCTTTGCCGTATTACAACCATCAGTTCGAGGAGTTAATTGTGGACTCGGTAGAAAATAATCCCTTGTGTAACTAAGAGTTGCTGATATCTTCTATCTATTCTAATTTAAATAGTGAATAGAAACCACTTCAAAATATCCTGTGCCAAAAAGTATTTAAAGATTATTCGAATGTGGTTATATATATTTTTTTAAATTTAAAACATCCTCTCTTTTCCTCGCGGAAGGATACAATGCGCTCTCACATGGAAAGTAGTGCCGGTTAGTCCAGGGGTTAATTTCAGGCGGTGCCAGGATGGAGTGCGCATAGGTCCCTGCAATCGTTCGTCAGGCGAAGGTAAGCATCAACCAATTAGGACTACACAGGAGCAAAAGGCATTGGACATTTCTGTTCATTTATGCAATATTGATGCAAAAAGTGCAAGTTAGGTAAAGCAGTAGTTTTTTTTTTATCCTTGCGTAAAAAGTTGATGGAGAGATAAGGAGTGATCAACTAAGATGGAGTGATTAACTAAAATCTGACTAAAAGTCATATTTGTTGCCTTGCCATCTGAATAGTATATTGTGTTGAACAATTTGACTTTTTTTTAGGGGGTACAGATTTGAGTCAAGTATAGGCAGATGCTTTAATAGGATGCTTTCAGAAAATAACATGAGGAATGGGATGCTCAGCTTTAACTCGTAAATGTGCAGCAGACGGAGCAAAATAACAGGTGTCAGTGTTTTGTCTCGGTTTTAATCTCAAAATCAATTCATTTTCCTACAAGGTTTTCTCTGAAGTAGCCTTAGTAGGTGGGATGCTTCAAGCACTTAGAACTTGCATCAATTTAGACACTTTTGGTCCTGTCTGTTCCATCACAAATTTGACAAGTTTAGTGTGAGCCAAAGCATACTGTAGTCCCTTCACTTAATTTCTTCTATCTGCAATTTAGGACTCTTAGTTTTCTTGGAAGCATCTAAGTGTCATACTACAATAATACAATATAGCACATACTGTACATTTAAGTAACTCTACAGGCTTGCATGTTCTGTATACATGTATGTATATGTGTATGTATGAACTGTGTGTGTGTGTGTGTGTGTGTGCGTGTATTGTGTTTATATGTTTGTGTGTGTATGTGTGTGCGCGTGGGAGTGGGTATATCTAAAGAATTTCAAGGTTCAATTGTTTATTATGACAGCATGTAGTCTAAATAAGCCTCTCTAGGGTAGTGTGGACCTGTATAGCGTACCAGTAGTCTGGAAGTTGTGGGTTTGAATCCCAGCTGCACTGTTGTGCCCTTGAGTTGTAGGTACTTACTGAAACCCTAAGTTACTCTAGGGGAGACTGGATCTTATGTAATTGATAGTGTACAAATGTAGGTAATTTTGGATAAAAGTTTCTGCTAAATACATAAATGTAAATAAGACTGATGGCATATAACTGATATGATATATATGATATAAGGCATGATGTACCCTGGCATAATACTCCCTTATGCACTCAGACATAAGTCTTGATGTGTCCCACCTATGCAGTCTTATGCTGTTAGACAAAAGACATGATGTACAGTATCTAACCCTTTCTATTCTTAGGCAGTATAGCCCACCTGTCCCCTACATGTATGCCCAGTCACTAGTACAGTATGTGGGCTTCATACAGTATGTAACAGTATGCCCTAAAGTATGCAGTATGTGAGCTTTATACAGTATGTAACAGTATGCCCTAAAGTATGCAGTATATGGGCTTCATACAGTATACAGAATGCCCTAAAGTATGCAGTATATGGGCTTCATACAGTATACAGAATGCCCTAAAGCAGGGGTTCTCAAACTTTATTGGTCCAGGGACCCCTCATCATGGCCATTATCTGGGGAAGGGCCCCTCTTGACCACAACAAAATGTACAGGAGCTACACTATTTGTTCTTTCAGATGCATCAGTTTTAAATAGGCATATAATTGTATTTGGCAAAAACTGACAGTGCAGAAGTGGTTTTCTGTAGACCTACTGTTTTACAAACACCTAAGAAAAGTTTTTTAGCAGTATTTCTATCCCTATGAGACAATTTTACATCTTGTAACTAACTTTTTACTGGCAATGTGCTGGCAATGTTACCTGGCAATGTGCTGCCGACCCCTGAGGGTCCCCGGACCCCAGTTTGAGAATCAGTGCCCTAAAGTATGCAGTATGTGGGCTACATACAGTACAGTATGTAACAGTATGCCCTAAACGGAGACAAACAGCATTATCTCCTGTCACCTGACCCTGCCCTGCCCAATAATTCAACAGCTGCGGAACGGATGCAACTGTGGTGAACATGCTTCTGGCATGCCTTCCCCAAACCACTATTTATGCACTCACTGGCCAAGATGGCATAGTTACTGCAGGGTATTATCTTTTAACCCAGTGTTTATTGGGCTCTTACTCATGTTTTAAGTACACTATAAATACTTAAGCATACTTTAGCACTTGTTTATTAGTCAGGCTGTAATGCCTCTGTAATTCTGTCTATTGTGTTCCAAAATGGAATGCTAAGTCCTCTGGAATATTCTGTTACTTGTGAGAGACTGCCTGCAGTGACTGGCTATAGCAGTCTCCTAACCAGGGCTCTGTGACAGCCTACAATGACTGGCTATAGTAATCTCCTAACCAGGGCTGTGTGTTTTAATGTTGTGTTGTTGTTGTGTTGAGCAGGACTCATCATGGCTCAGAAGATGAAGGATATGGGCTCTGGATTCATCCAGCATCAGCAGCTCCACGCCGCCATGGCGGACACCTACCTGGAGCACATGTGCCTGCTGGACATTGACTCCGAGCCTAACGTCTTCCGCACCACCGGAATCATCTGCACCGTTGGTCAGTGCTTTTAGCGTCACACTCATTCACACACTCATACCGACAGTAAACACACCTGTGTCGTCTGCACCATTGGCCACTGCTTTAGCGTCTCACACACACACACACACACTCATACCTACACACACCTGTGTCTTTAGCGTCACACACACTCACACTCATACCTTAACACACCTGTGTCATCCGCACCATTAGTCAGTGCCTTTATGCGTCACACACACACACACTCATACGCACACCTTTGTCTTTAGCGCACACACACTATCTATAAGCCTCTGGGTGGCCCAGTTCCACTACTGGAATGGTGTGTCTGTTCTCTGTTCCGCTATTGGAATAGTGTGTTTGTTCTCTGTTCCACGATTGGAATGGTGTGTCTATGCCAATGACATACTGGTGTCATTAGACAATAAAACAAGTTATGCTTGCCATTGGCAATAATGAGTTAAAGTTACGTACAGTATCAGAACATCAAACCATCACAAGAACCAAATGTGTGAGTTTAAGAGGATTAAAAGGAGTTTTGTGTCCACAGGGCCAGCCTCCCGCTGTGTGGACAAGCTGAAGGAGATGATCAAAGCCGGGATGAACATTGCACGCCTGAACTTCTCTCACGGATCTCATGAGGTGTGTGTGTGTGTGTGTGTGTGTGTGTGTGTGTCTGTGTATGTGGTCTCTAACCAGACTGATGGCAGTGAGGTAGATTTAGATTATGAAACAGGCCGTCATCAGGTGGCATATTCCGGTCAATATCATGGACACTGTGATAGCTGAGACTGAATGCAGCAAACGCGGCTCCAGGAACCATTAAAACACGGCTCCAGGAACCATTAACCGTAAAAACTGGCCTTTATGTTTGCTCATTATCACCTCCCGTCATAAATAGTTCTCATGTGGCAGTTTCTGCGTTTCTGATTGGGGCCAAGAGTTCTCCAGGTGTCCATCTAGCCGGTTCTATTCTTAGGACGTTTACCAAGGGATCCGTGTGTGCCTGGTGACATGGGAAGGCACCTCAGCACATAGCTCACGGCACATGCCTCATAGCTCATGGCTCATGTGTGTCCATACAGTACATATGTGTATAAATACCCTGGAATGCTGCGCCCCCCCGCTGGCTGGGCTCTAAGGCCTGGGGCAGTGTGACATGGGAGCTGGACACACACACTGCTGGATAAACACCAATTACGCAGCTATAGTGTTACAGCTGAAGACCAGAAGACAGCCACACACACTCCCTGTCCCAGCGGCCCACTTAAGTGATGTGGGACAGTGGGGAGCTTTTTCAGTGGAGTCAGTTACACACACACACACACACACACACACACACACACACCTCCTCTAAGTATATATGCTTGTTAGGAGCAAGAACACAAATGAGATTATTCTGTAGTGATATCAAACATGATCACATGTGCATCCATCCATACTATCTTTGTGTCTGCAGTACCATACTAATTATCCATACTATCTTTGTGTCTGCAATACCATACTAATGATCTAAACTATCTCTGTGTCTGCAGTACCATACTAATGCCCCATACTATCTTTGTGTCTGCAGTACCATGCTGAAACCATCAAGTTCATCCGTGAAGCTGCCGAGAGCTTCCAGCCTGGAACCGTTGAGTACAGACCAGTTGCCATCGCCATGGATACCAAAGGCCCCTGCATCAGGACCGGTCTTGTTAAGGGCGTAAGTGTAACACCTGTCTGCTTGTCTCTACACCTGTCGCACCTCTTCCTTCCCCCCTCTATCTCTCCTCTTCCTCACTCCCCCTTTTGCTCCTCTTTCTTACCTGTCACTCCTCTGTCGCTCCTCTCGCTACCTGTCACTCCTCTCTCTACCTGTAGTTCCTGTCTCTTACCTTACCTGTCACTTCTCTCTGTTACCTGTCGCTCCTCTCTCTTCCTTTTGCTCCTCTGTCTTAGCTGTCACTCCTCTCTCTTGCACTAGGTGTCGCTCCTCTTCCTTACTTCTTACTTCTCTCGCTATTAGCCTACCTGACGTTCCTCTCTCTTACCTGTCACTCCTCTTTCTTGCCTGTTGCTCCTTTCTGTTACTCCACCTGTGATATTGCCCACTAGCACTAGCCCACGGTCCTGTGACTTGTCTGTATTACATTACATGTAGCATATTAGCAGGCTAACCCCAACATACGGTATATGAATGCTATCCACTGTAAACACTGATGGGCTATTGGGCTAGCAGCTAACCCAATGAATACTATTACTGATGGGTTATTGGGCCAGTAGCAGTGTTACAGTTCTGGTTCAGCCCTTTATCACCTTGCTGTTCCAATCTCACCTGAGCTATTAAGCACCTGTGCTCCCTGTGGCCGGCCTCTTGCAGAGTGCCACTGAGGAGGTCAAGATGGTGAAAGGTGAGATGGTGAAGCTGACCAGCGATGACCAGTACAAGGAGAACTGCGATGAGCACCACGTGTGGGTGGACTACCCAAACATGTTCAAGTCTGTGCAGGCCGGCCAGCACGTCTACATCGACAGTGGCCGCATCTGCCTCATGGTCAAGAACGTTGGTAAGCCTGTCTATCATCCCTTGTACGCTTCAACTCAGTGTGCTGTGTCCGGTTTGTGTGTGTGTGTTTGTGTGTGTGTGTGTGTGTGTGTGTGTGTGTGTGAGAGAGAGAGAGAGAGAGAGAGAGAGAGAGAGAGAGAGAAAGGCAGGGAACTGATTCGAGATCAAAAGAGTATACTTATACTTATACACCTTTATTTATAGGAAAACTGAGTGGCTGGAGGTTAGACTAGATTCTATTTTTTTTTTGTCCTGGTTGGCTCCTCCATATGGCCTCCTACTTACGGCCTCAGCCCTGGCCTCACCTGTGCCTGTGTCTGTCTGTCCCCAGGTGACAACTTCCTGGAGTGTGAGATTGAGAACAACGGCACACTGGGTAGCATGAAGGGCGTGAATGTGCGCGGTGCTACCTGGGACATGCCCGCCGTGTCAGAGAAGGACACAAAGGACCTGCAGTTCGCCGTGGAGCATGGCGTCGACATGGTGTTCGCTTCCTTCATCCGCAAGGCCGCTGACATCCAAGCCGTCAGGAAGGCCATGGGCGAGAAGGGAAAGGACATCAAGGTCTTCAGCAAGATCGAGAACCACGAGGGCTGCCGCAAGTACGTGTCTAACGGTGGAAATGATTGCAAGCACAACACTAAGGAAGTCACTCTGGGCAGATTTATTAAAAGGTGTGTCTTTATTTGAACAGGTTCGATGAGATCATGGAGGCCAGCGATGGCATCATGGTCGCCCGT
Source organism: Sardinella longiceps (assembly GCA_027497455.2). Classification (NCBI taxonomy): domain Eukaryota; kingdom Metazoa; phylum Chordata; class Actinopteri; order Clupeiformes; family Clupeidae; genus Sardinella; species Sardinella longiceps. The sequence continues at coordinate 14,371,694 of JAODXP020000017.1, forward strand.
GGCAACCTGGGCATTGAGATGCCCAATGAGAAGGTGTTCCTGGCTCAGAAGATGATGATTGGTCGCTGTAACAGAATGGGCAAGCCCGTTGTCTGTGGCATGCAGGTGAGTCATGGTGCAGTTAGCCTGGTAGTGTGGTGGCATCAGAAACGAATAGCCTAGCATTGTTATAGCCTAGCTGTGTGATGGGGTCCATTACTAATAGTAATAGACTAGCAGTTCGGTTGGGTCAGTAGCTTATAGCCTAGCATTGTTATAGCCTAGCTGTGTGATGGGGTCTATTGCTAATAGTAATAGGCTAGCAGTTCGGTTGGGTCAGTAGCTTATAGCCTAGCAGTGTTATAGCCTTGCTGTGTAGCGCTGACACAATACAGCAGTGTGATGGGGTTGATAGCTAATAGACTAGCAGTTAGATTGGGTCTGTAGCCAATAGCTTAGCAGTATTATAGCCTAGCTGTGTAGCACTGGCACTATGCAGTTAGTCTAGCGGTGTGATGGGGTTGATAGCTAATAGGCTAGCAGTGTGGTGGGATCAGAAGATAATAGCCTAGCTGTGTAGTGCTGACACAATACAGTTAGCCTAGCAGTGTGACGGGGTCAGAAGCTAATATCCTATCATTGTGGTGGTGTCAGTAGGTTATTGCTGTAATAACACTGTCATAATACAGATAGCTTAGCAGTGTGGAAGGGTTGTTAAGCATGATAGCCTAGCAGTGTTGTTGGGTCATTAGCTAATAGTCTAGCGGTGTAGAAGGGTCATTAAGCATGAGAGGTGTGGAAGGATCATTAGCACATTAGCCTAGCAGTGTAGTAAGATCAAAGTCATGGGAAGATCATAATGCATAACAAGGGTTTTATACGCCAGTTGTTATGTAAACTCTATCTAGCGTGTGTATGAGTGTGTCACTTACCTGTTGTGTGTGTATATGATTGTTTTACTTACCCATTGTGTGTGTGTGTGTGTGTATGTGTGTGTGACAGATGCTGGAGAGCATGGTGAACAAGCCCCGCCCTACTCGTGCTGAGAGCAACGATGTGGCCAACGCCGTTCTGGATGGTGCCGACTGTGTCATGCTGGCAAGCGAGACCGCCAAGGGACACTACCCTGTGGAGTCCGTCCGCATGCAGCACAAGGTCAGAACACACACACACACACACATACACATACACACACACACACACACACTTCTGAAGCAACCATCTGTGACCCACACACACACACACACACTTACACCTGTGGCAACCTTCTGTGAACCACACACTGTCACACACACACACACACACACACACACACACACACACACCTGAAGCAACCTCTGTAACCCACAAACACACACACACAGACACACACACACACACACACACACCTGAAGCAATCTTCTGTGACACCCCCCCCCCCCACACACACACAGACACACACACCCACACACCTGTGTGGGGCTGTGTGTGTCTAAGCATGTAGGGTCACACACACCTGTGGGGTCGTCAAATGTGTCTGCATATGTACACAGTGATGTACGTACACAGTGATTACTACTTTTACTTCTAATTACTAATTACTGATTACTACTAATTACTGAACATACAAAATAACATCCTGAAGGTGAGCCAGGTGTGTGATGTTACTGTTGTGTGTGTGCTCAGATCTGCCGTGAGGCCGAGGCAGCCATGTTCCACAGACAGCTGTTTGAGGAGCTCCGCCGCACCTCCCACCTGACCCGCGACCCCTCCGAGTGTGTCGCCATCGGCGCCGTAGAGGCCTCCTTCAAGTGCTGCGCCAGCGCCATCATCGTCCTCACCAAGTCTGGCAGGTCAGTACACACACACACACACACACACACACACACACACACACACACAGTGTGTTGCCATCGGCGCGGTAGAGGCCTCCTTCAAGTGATACGCCAGTGCCATCATCGTCCTCACCAAGTCTGGCAGGTCAGAACATACTGTACACACACACACACACACACTCACACATACCGGTACACATATACACAAACACACACACACACACACACACACACATACCGCAGTCACACACACATACCGCAGTCACACACACACTGTAACTTACACCAAATCCTGCAGGTCAGAGAGCATAAGTGCATGTCAAAGACACACATATACAGTACAAATACACATACACAATACACACACCACACACACACACACACACACAAACACATACTTGGTACACTCATAAACACATACTCAGTACATAAATACACACATATATACATCATAGACAATCACATACATGGTAAACAAATCCACAAGCACTCACATAAACACACTCACACAAACACGCTCTCTCTCACACACACACACACACACACACTGTACGTCCATCACTGTCTTGCAGAGGGCAGTGTTGTGACACAGTGTGACATTCCCCATGCAACCTTTCCTGAGCTATGACCCCTGAAACAGCTAGGCTAATTTAAACACACACACACACACACACACACACACACACACACACACAGACACAGACACACACACACACACACACACACACACACACATACACACTCACACACAGACACACACACACACACACACACACACACACTCACACACACACACACACACACACACACACACACACACACACACACACACACACACTCACTCAAACACACACACACACCTGAGCTATGACCCCTGATACAGCAGGTCTAATTTTAACATAAATTTATTTGTCATCAGGACGTTCCTCTGCCCAGTACTGTGGTGACAAATTTAAACACACACACACACAGACACACACATAAACTTCACTGCAATGACGTCGCCATTGCTGCTATTTTGTGCCACTTGTACAGTAGCTGACAGGTGAAGGTTATGCTGATTGGACAGCTGTTCCTCTAAACCACAGAGACCCCTAGTGGACAAAAGATGTGCTGCTTGGACAACTATGTGTGTGTGTGTGTGTGTGTGTGTGTCTATGTGCCTGTGTGTTTGTTTTAAGCTGAAGAGAATGTGTTCAGAATCTGAAGTTGGTCTTGTGTAGTTTCAGCTACTGTCCAGAACAGGTTTATTTTAGTTTATTTATTTATTTATTTATTTATTTACAAGTTTACTAGTTTGCCAGACCATGGGCCACAAGCCACAAGCCCAATACCAGAGTTAGCTATACAGCTCAGTGGTCCCTGAGCTACAGACACAAACAAACAAACAAACAAACAAACAAACAAACACTAAAACATTGTGGGCACTACATTACACACTACTAATAACACTAGAGCTGGAGGTGAGTCTGAGGCTGGTGTAACTTCATTAGCTTCACTTCCAGTCCAGTCTCACAGGTACGCCCAGGTGTGCAGTACTCGACAGCAGGTGTGATGGTGTCTCAGCCTCTCAGGTGAGTGATCCAGGTGTGTCTGACTGTTGTCCGTCTGTCCGCAGGTCCGCTCACATGCTGTCCAGGTACAGGCCCCGCTCCCTGATCATGGCCGTGACCCGTAACGAGCAGACCTCTCGCCAGTGCCACATGTACCGCGGCGTCAAGCCCGTCTTCTACAACAAGCCCGCTCACGACGTCTGGGCCGAGGATGTGGACCAGCGCGTCATGTTCGCCATGGAGATGGGTAAGCTCCCGTTGCCCTGGTTACCGCCATGGTTACCGCCCTAGTTACTGTACCTCCATGGTTACCTCCCTTGTTACTCCCTGGTTACCTCCATGGTTACTGCCCTAGTTACCTCCATGGTTACCTCCCTAGTTACTCCCTGGTTACCGCCCTACTTACCTCCCTGGTTACCGCCCTAGTTACCTCACTGGTAACCTCGTGCACAGGAACCAGTGTGAGCCATGTCTGTGAGAAGTACTGTGAGAAATATCATATATCATCAAATCATTGTCTACAAATAGCTGAAATCTGACTAAAGATGAATGAATAAATCAGAATGACTATTATGACTATTATCCTCTCTCTTCTCCCCGCAGGCAAGCACCGCAAGTACTTCAAGTCTGGTGATGTTGTTGTCGTGGTGTCCGGCTGGCGCCCAGGCTCTGGATACACCAACACCTTCCGTGTTGTTTTGGTGCCTTGAGCGCCACCTATAGACTGAACCACACACACACACCTCCCCCCCACCCCAAAATTCCCCTTGAAATGTAACCACAAGTCTCCCTGAGACCCACATCATCAAACAGACTGTGAAGCTGAAGGACTTGGAACTCTGGCTTGTTTCCCAGAATGCTTTGGGAGTGAGCGCCACCCTCTTAACTGTGAAACTATCCTGTCCACACAAACCGACAAACCGGTGGCTCATCTACACATCGTCCAGACACAAACAGCAGCTGCATTTGGCATCAACGGGTGTGAATGTGTATATGTGTGTGTGTGTGTGAGAGAGAGAGAAGATCAGGAGGTGTGTTTTTGTAAGCTCCGTCTCCTCTCCTCCATGGTCCAATCGGTGGTCGGCGCAGAGTCGGCCGGGCTGGACCCCTACACAGAGACTGAACACATCCTATGGTTGCCATGGTTGCCAGCGATGACTGGATCTCCACCTACTGTAATAAAGAGATGACCACCTGTAATCACATGTCTGTGGGTCTGATTTATGCTCTTTCTGCACATTTCATCATTTCTGGTTCAAAATGAGGACATTCTAGGCTTATCGCTAGGGCCACCTGGTGGTAGCCATGGGCAGGGCACCGAATGAGGGACAGAGGGCGGAGGAAGACGATGAAGGGCCTGGCCCTGACAGGGGAGCCTAGGAAAAAAAATGTGTTTTTATAATCAATGTTTGAGGGCCCCAATATTATTTTTATCATGGGTATTCCCTGGGTATGGGGACGCCTACCGTAAGAGCGTGGTCCACAATACAGATTCTACAGACACCCTGAAAGTTAAAGCACTTTTTTTTAACATGCACATTTCAAAACAAGAAGAGTTACAGTTAGTCAAGCTAAAGTTCTTTACCATCGATGTAGTTGTGAGGACAATACATTGAAGTTGTCAGAGTCCTTTTGTCTACAGTCTATTTTGTCTACAGTAGTTTGCCCTACAGTCTATGGTTGGATCAGAAAGCCTGGGGTTATTAGTCATGTTTTTCCTATGAAGAAGGTCTGAAGGCATAAAGCAGATGCCCTGAATGATGCTCTCTCTCACTCACAGCAGTAGCCATGTGCCAGTAGGACTGGTCTAAATACTTCTGTGCATAAGTACAGGCCAGCACAGACTGGCTGTCTACAGATGAGATGGCAGCAATCAAGTCAAATGTTTTTCCTTATTTGTAGAAGTGGTCTAGCCTGGCGAATGCCAAACTAAAAATCACAAGTGATATTTACTCTGGAGACCTACCTATTGCATTTCTCGTAGCGGAAGCATCGTTTATGATTGTCCAGAGCCGCTTATTGGGCGCAACAAATGTCTATCATACCGTCTGTACATAGCTCGGAGCCAATACCAGAGTCACCATGTGACGTAAAATGCAATCGAAGGCCGTGCAAATCCCTTTTTGTTCTGTGATTGGATACCGAAAGCAGGCGAGAAAATCGGCCATGGTCACCATGCTGCTTTGCAGAGTGAAATGAAATAAGCGTGCAAAGGAGCATGGGAACTCCCAGGCTAAAAAGTGGTCTGTACTGCCATCAAAAGCTCCCGTAAGAGAGGCCTGTCACTGATGTTTGAAACAGAACACAGCAGGGGGGACATAGGTGACATGGCCTAGGAAATAAAGACACTCGCATACACAAATGAGGCTACAAATGCAAACAAGGCCGGACCAAGAGTGCAAAAAAATATGGAAATAATTTTTAAAAAGCAGAAATAAAGAAAAGAATATTTGAAATCAAGCAGCTCAATATAGTCTATCCCTTGTGTCCCTGTTGATTTAAAATGCAGTGAGGGCGACTAGACACTAGATGGCAGTATGTGTGTTATGGCTGAATCTCTCAAACTGAGATGAGCAGAGAGTGGTGCACTCACATTTCCATTCATCTCAGAGTCAGACTGCGTGACAGGCACCAGCCACTAGATGGCAGTATGGCTGTGAGGCAGGCCATGACATTCCAAGAATGGTTAAATTCTAGAGGGGCTGTAACCCAGACATGAAGAGGACCAGACTGCAGATAGATCATTCCCTAATCATCTCAGATCTGGCACTCAGTAACACAGGCAGTAAACTATATGGGCATCACCACCATCCACCATACCAGTCAGCTCCTGCAGGTATCTCAAGAGTGAAAGATTAACTAAATTAGTCCCTACAGTGTGTCATGAATGATATCTACTAGTAATTAAATTTCAAAGGCTTAAAACAGTAAAACCTTTACTACCAAACTGCTCTGTTGAAATATAGGCCTACTGTATCTGAATATACAAATATTTCCTGTTGTACTGTAAGTGCAAGTCACTTTGGTTAAATGTGTCTGCAAAATGGATAAGTATTCTCACTGTAATATCTGACACACATACGGCAGTCAAGCAGTGCTGTCAAACCTGAGGAGATTCTACACAGCACGACAGGTACTCCAGAAGCTTTTTCTAGACCTTGCTGACACACAGTTTTTAGTGGCAGATGATAAAACTCACCAGACATCAGATGATAAAACTCACCAGCCACAGACAAAGCTGCAGCTACAGCTGAACTGACACACATGCTCACTAACTGTGCCAACTGTGCCAGGGCCAAGCTGGTTTCAAGGTACATAGGGGCCCCAAGCAAACAGAACTTGGGCGCCACCCATCATCCCTCATAAACACCCACATGGGCAACATAATCTTCAAACATCTTCAAATACTTATTTGTGTTGAAGTTTTTAATTGAAAAACACCAACAACTGATTAAACAGTCAATCTTTCTGTTTGGGGCCGCAGGCAATTGCCTGGTTTGCCTGTCCTATTGCAACGGCCCTCCTCATACTTATGATGAATAGAGACTGCAGCTACAGTTGAACAGACATGTTCACTAACTGTGCCAGGCCCAAGCTGGATTAACTCATACATACTTATGATGAATAGAGACTGCAGCTACAGTTGAACAGACAGACAAGTTCTCTAACTGTGCCAGGCCCAAGCTGGTTTAAATCATACAGTACGTATGATGGACGGAGTCTCGGTGTCCTGGTCTGCTGACTACAGCACATCATCAAGCCCCCGGCATGCAGGCTGCAGCCCACGACATCACACTACCTGTGTAGGCTACTGATGTCTCTCCTGCAGAACAATGCATCCTTCCAGCCAGCCTGCGCATCCACTGCAACTACACCTCCACCTCCACATCCAGAGATGCTGCAGCCTGGCCGTCACTCATGCAGACCCTTGCAGCAAGGCTGAGAGTCCTACATCTGCACATCCGGGGAGGCTACAGCTAATCGTCACCCGTGCAGAGCAATGCATCCTTGCAGCCGGCCGGAGTGTAGCCTGGCACGCCCTCCCAGAGCTTTGAAAGTGGATGGCAATCAGGCTAGCTGGAGTGTACTCTACACCTCCACATCCAGGGAGGCTGCAGCTCACCGTCAGCAGATAGAAGAGTCTTCCTTTGGTGTCTCCAGGCAGAAGCTTGCATCTCCAGGCTGAGAATGTCCTCTATGCTGCCCTCTAGGAAACCAGCCAGGCAGAGGGAGTTCCAGGCTCTCCAGCACTGCATGAGGAGTAGCCTATTAAAGATTTCCCTTTTTCTTTTGCAATTTTTAAGACAATATTTCCAAAATCTTTCTTTAGAAGTTTTGTCTTGTCATTATATGGCACTGAGTAGAACCCTGAGATTTGAGGACAAATACATTTAGATTAGAAATATGATGGCATATGAATAGATAATGAAAAATAGATAATGATCTATGGCTAATGAATGATATGTAGTCCTGTCAGTAAAAGTTAATCTCTGAATTGGAAAAGAAAATATTTAAAATTGGACAAGTAAACCGGTTTCCTGAAATGCATTTGGTAAAATTGGGCAGCTAGCCCCGTTTTTATTTTAGAAATTTAGCGGACAGGACTGCCCAAAGGTTCACTGATTGGTCAGTACCAAGTCTGCATCACTCTGGTCCAATCGAGGTGGGTTTCCAATTTTAATAAAAAATAATCCCTCCTAAAATTAAGGTAAACTACTCTTTATCTGTAAAATATACGTTTTTGACAAAGACAGTTTCATTTTCTACGAACAGCTACATTTTATGACATATTCAAAAATTGTCATGGTTTTTTTTTAAACAGCTTGTCCTTACGAAAGGTTATCACGCGCAGGCACCAGAAAGTAGTTCCAGTTAGTTTGGAGAGTAACTTTATAGGGCGCGCAGCTGCTGTCAACCGCTCACGTCCCCACAGGCGCTCATCTGAGTAAGGTAAGACGCATCTACCCTCCTGCAAGTCAAGATTACAGTTAAGACAGTTGCGCGTCTCTGTTTGGTTTGCGGTGATATTCTACTATTGCCTTGAACATTGAATCAAGATTAACGAAATATAGCAAAAGTTACTTACGGTTTTGCTTGCTGAAACTGGTGGGATAAATGTTGTATACCCTTTGAAAGTCACTGCTTAAATGGCTGATAGGCCTAATACTTTGCGCTCATTTGTAACGTGTCCGTGATTATGCAGGCTATATGATGCAAACTTGTATTTTTGGACAATTTTGCTTTGACAATAGGCCTACATTGCCAATCATTTAGAACCTCTCTCTGTGAAGTCGCTAGGCAACTACATGATAACTTTTCAAAATGTATTATTCTGAAGGTCCTTGAAAGAGAACCTTGGAGTGAGTCAGTCTGAGTTTGCCACAGGTCTAAAGTAGACGTACATGTAAAAGTGATGGTATTCGTTCCTGATCTCTTAGTATGTATCCCAGCAGCAATTATTCCTTCATAGCAAAGATAGGCCATAAAAGTTTAGGAATAATATATCTCCATGCATTAAGCAGATTCCAATATCGCAATTTGCTTATGCTTTTAAGAGCCATACAGACATCAGACAGTGTATCCCTTGCGAGTAGTGTGTGTGTGTGTGACAGGTGTGTGTTGTGTCCTCCAGGACTCCCCCAGCAGACACACACTGCTCCAACCATGGCCAAGGACCACGGCTCTGCGTTTATCCAGCACCAGCAGCTGCACGCTGCCATGGCTGACTCCTTCCTGGAGCACACGTGTCTGCTGGACATCGACTCCAAGCCCACCGTGTCCCGCAACACCGGGATCATTTGCACCATCGGTCAGTACCCTACGTGCCCCGCAACCCCAACAGCCCCAGCCCCGTCACTGGGACATCTAACACTTAATCTTTAACAGTTAGGCTACTTATCTATCATTTGCACCATCGGTCAGTACCTGCCCCGCAACCCCAACAGTCCCAGTCCCGTCACTGGGATCCCTAACACTTAATCTTTAACAGTTAGGCTACTTATCTATCATCTGGACCATCGGTCAGTAATGCCCGGCACTGGGACCCCAAACACTTTAAACTTTAAAAAAACATTTAAAAAACACTTTAAAAAATTCATACCTTTAACAGTTAGGCTACTCATAGCAGAAGAGACTGGCTGCAGGCACACACACACACTAACACACAGATTAGATCATCAGCAGCCTATGTCTGTTCTCTTGTTGTCATTAGTAACCTCTTGTGCAGGAACACACTGTACTGTCCATGAAAATAAACAGATTTCAAAATCTCACACAGCTATCCCAACAGGGCAGTTTATATTCATTATATTTATTATAGTGATATTTACATGTAATATTCTATTGATTCTGCTCTCAAACGTTCCTCTGTTATTGCTCCTAATTGTTATTGCTCCTTATTGGAGTTTTTGAGGAGAGAAAGATGCAAGGAGAAATTCTGCCCATAATGTTGCATCTGTGTGTATGTGTGTGTGTGTGTGCAGGGCCAGCCTCCCGTAAAGTGGACTTTCTCAAGGAGATGATCAAAGCTGGAATGAACATCGCCCGTATGAACTTCTCTCACGGAACCCATGAGGTGAGCGTGTGCTCCGGTTCTGCAGCGTGTCAAAGTCTGTTAAACGCCACATAGCTTCACTTGTTTGGGATCCTTTACAGAAGTCAGTTTGCTGTGGTTGCTGGGAGATCTCTCTGTGATATTCTAAAAGCTCTGGACATGGCAGCTGATCTCTTAGCACTGGACATGTGTCCCATGTCTTAGTTAGTTGGGGTGTGTGTGTGAGTGGGGCTGAGTGTATGGTGTGTGTGAGCGGGATGAGTGGTGTTTGTGAGCGGGTTGAGTCGTGTGTGTGAGTGTGGCTATCGGCAGGGCTGAAGCGGGGCTGAGTGATGTGTGTGAGTGCATCCGTCGCCATGGCGGAGCGGGGCTGTGGAAATGTCAGGGACTGAAAGATGATCCCGTCGCCTTTCTTACGCCCCTGTGCGCTCCCAAGCCTGCTCCTCTCCTCGGTCAGGGCCCTGCCCAGTAACCTTTCCCCTTTAAAAGTCACAGCGCCTCCTGGCCTTTGCATGGCGTCATGCTTCATGCTAGAGACCCAGGCCATCAGATCTATACGCCCCCCAAATGATCTCGCTGATGTTCTAGCCGGGGGCGTGAAATTAGATCCAGCCATCACCATATGCCATATTGAAGCAGACACTCGAGGAAAGACACATCTGAAGTTCAAAGGTTATGGTTAAATCACACCTGACCTGTTGCATTTAAGTGTGAACTCTGAGGAAAGGTTAAAGAGAATTCCCAGAGTGGCAGAGGTGGAGCAGAGGTGTCTTCTATTGCAGCAAACTTCATTCCAAAGACTCAAGGAAGCATGTTTGGAAAGCTGCTTTTATGAGTATTGCACTTTATTGTGTACTGTATTTCAACCATTCTTCTAAATCTACAGAGGACTGAGTGCTTTATTCAAAGATTCTTCAAGGCTACACTGAAGTAGCCTTGTTTCCATATTGTATGACTTCCAAGAGAAGCTACCAAGAAAGCATTCTTGACTTTGAGAAACACTCATAGTCTGTAGTGCACTGTATAGCCTAGGTCCATGGGTCAGATTATGATCTTAGTGTTTTCAGATGAACTAAATGATGGTACAGTACATGCACTGGAAATGGAGTTCAGCAGGGCAGGAGGTCTCCTAAAGGGCCTGACTGAGGGCACATACAGTACCTCAGATCACTGGCCATGGACCTCCTGGCCTGCTGCTCACAGTAACCTAGTCACTAGGAGACCTTCTGGTCTGCTCAGGATAGACAAGGAGACTTCCTGGTCTGCTGAGGATAGACCCCTGTTGGGATACTCACAGTAGCATAGTCAAAAATCACTAGTGGATCTGCTGGCCAGTTCACAGTAGTCTAGTCACTAGGAGACCTTCTGGCCTGCTCAGGATAGACTAGGAGACCTGTTGGCCTGCTCAGTAGACTAGGAGACCTGTTGGCCTGCTCAGTAGACAAGTCACTAGGAGACCTTCTGGCCTTCTCAGGATAGACTAGGAGACCCGTTGGCCTGCTCAGTAGACAAGTCACTAGGAGACCATCTGGCCTTCTCAGGACAGACTAGAAGACCTGCTCAATAGTCTAGGCCTAGTCAGTAGGGGACCTGCTGGGATTAGACAAGGGCAGCTGCTGAGATCAGACTAGTCACTAGTGAACCTGTTGGCCTGCTAAGGGTAGACTAGTCACTAGTGAACCTGTTGGCCTGCTGAGATCAGACTAGTCACTAGTGAACCTGTTGGCCTGCTCAGGGTAGACTAGGCACTACTGGGGGCCTGTTGGCCTGCTCAGGGTAGACTATATATATATATATATATACAGTGGACATATACAGGGACCTACAGTAGGGGACCTAGTGACCCGCTGATATGAGATCTGCTCAGGGTAGCCTAGGCTAGGGGACTTTCTTACGGTAGAGGAACTTAGGAGTTTCTACACCTTTATTGGGGAGCAGTTATATTTTCATGGGCCACTCATATTCGCAACAAAAATTAAACAGTTATAGCTATTTAATAACATATTTAATAACAATATTTATAACAATAACAACATGCTGATACCACAAAAATTGCATGTTATAGGAATTATTTGGTAAAATGTGACAGTGCAGGAGCAGTTTGAAAAGGATCAACATCTTTTGTCAAATAGGCCAGTGGGCCTGTTGGCCTGCTTATGGTATGTGATGTCACCAATACTGTTGATTAGTTTATGTCCTTGGTGTCCATATCATGCCTTCTGTCTGCCTTTATTTATTTCTATATGCATGAAGGGCAACATTAGCTGTGCTGGGTGTGTGATTTACATCCTAGTTACAGCTAAAGAGTCAATTAGTGTGTATGAGTGAGTGTTTGTTGGTGTCAGTGTGTGTTTGAGTGAGTGTCTGGTTGTTCCAGTGTGTGTTTGAGTGTGTGTATGCTTGTAGTAGTGGTCATGGTGTTTCTGGTGTTACTGAAAGCCGCGCTAGCTTGGTGCCCGCCGGCTGGCTGGGTGTATTTTTAGGTCATTCACTCTTGGATATGTGGGATTACGGGCCCTGCCCATGCCAAAAGGTCAGCTGCAGCACATATAACACACACTCATGCCCCTAAACACAACACACACAGTGTGTGAGCACACACTCATGCCCCTAAACACAACACACACAGTGTGTGCACACACACTCATGCCCCTGCTCACCAGAGGACAGGGGCAATAGAGCACCACCAGGGTGCAGGGAAGAGGGGCAAGTGAGGACCCCTGGGCCAGGTCAGGGGCAAGAGAAGGCCAATAGGGCACCACCAGAGAGTAGGGGCAATAGAAGGCCACTGGGCGGAGGAGCCAAGAGAGGGCCACCGGGGGGGTAGGGGCAGAAGAAAGCCACTAGGGGAGGGGCCAAGAGATCACCACCAAAATTGAATCAATTCTTCCTTGTTCCACTACACACGTTATCCGAAAATTTCCACATCCAAATTCGTTTGGGTTATGTTGTACACAGACACACACACAGGCAGACAGACAGACACACATGAACTTTGCATCTGTGCTGGCGTATAGATCAGTTTGGATCAGCCCAAAGTATGTGTGTGTGTGTGTGTGTTTGGATCAGCTCAGGGTGTGTATGTGTGTTTGGCAGGGTGGCAGGAGGAACAGCTGACTGACTCCACTACCTCTCTACCACTCTTCCACGAGTCCTCCAACTGCCCTCCACACACACACACACACACACCACACCACTCTTCCATCAGACCTCCAGCTGCCCTCCACACACACACACACACACACACACACACACACACACCACACCACTCTTCCATCAGACCTCCAACTGCCCTCCACACACACACACACACACACACACACACACACACACACGCCAATACCCCTCCATCAGACCCTTATCTACCCTCTCCTACAGCACCTTACTACCAGCCTCTCAGAGTTTGACTTTGTAGGCTAGGACATAAGGGTGCCCATAATTAGGGATCATGGCGATCAGGAGAAACTGTCTGATGTATGTGATTAATGGAAAAATCCGGAGTGAATCAACACGTAGTCCTACTGTTTTATAGTGCCAAGCGCTACTGATATCCACCTCAATCACTCGATTTCATGCAACCCAGACTGAGATAGCAAAGTGGCAGCTAACGGTAACAGGATGGGGCATTTCAAAACGAAAACAAATCGATTACGTTTTGTTTTTGACATGCCTCATTCAGTTAGTGTTAGCTGCCGTTTCGCAAACTCGGTCTACGCTGCACAAATCAAATCATTGAAGTGGCTTTCAGTAGTGCATAGCAGTATAAAACAGCAGGGCTATGTGTTGATTCACTCCGGATTATACCTTTCAGTGTGTGAATATGCTGTCTGATGTATATGAATATGTACAGTATGTGATTATGTACCTGTATGTGAATATGCCGTCTGATGTATGTGAGTGTGTTTGTCTCGGCAGTACCATGCTGAATGTGTTTGTCTCTGCAGTACCATGCTGTCTGATGTACTGTATGTGAATATGCCGTCTGACGTATGTGTTTGTGTTTGTCTGTGCAGTACCATGCTGAAACCATCAAGAATGTGCGTGAAGCAGCTGCTAGCTTTGGGCCAGGAACCCTTGAGTACAGACCCATTGCCGTCGCTTTGGATACCAAGGGCCCTGAGATCAGAACTGGACTCATCAAGGGTGTAAGTGTCCTATGCTCGCTGTTCCTCTATATGATGACTCATCAAGGGTGTAATCTTATACCGTGCCCTAACTGAATGCGACGCGACTGCATGTGTGTGAGTGTGCAAAAAGAGTTCCATTACTTTGTTTTCCATTACAATGTCCTAACTGAATACTATGCAATGCAGTGCGACTAGTCGCATTGCTATGCGACTTGGTCCGTTTATATTTTGCAAGTCGCGTTGCTGGTTAGATTGAATGAAGAATCTAATTAAATAGAATATGAAGGTCACACTCAAGTTGTCTTGACTGACTGTAATCTGAAGGTCCTACTCTAGTAGCCTAGTAGATTAGTAGATAGTAACCTAGTACTCTAGTAGATTGACTGTAATCTGAAGGTCATACTTGAGTTGTCTTGACTGACTGTAATCTGAAGGTCCAAATCTACGAGTCTCACTGTGGCCTCTGTCATTTAGAGCGGCACTGAGGAGGTCAAACTGGAGAAGGGCCACACCATCAAGCTGACCCTGGACGACAAATACATGGACAACTGTGATGAGCACCACCTGTGGCTGGACTACAAGAACATCACCAAGGTCGTGCAGACCGGCAGCCACATCTTTGTTGATGACGGCCTTATCTCCCTCAAGGTCAAGAGCATTGGTGAGTTTGAGCGTGTTCACTCTTAAACGCCAACATGTGTAGAGTTTGAGCGTGTTCACTCTTAAACGCAGACATGTGTAGAGTTTGAATGTGTTCACACTTAGATGCCAACATGTGTATAGGGTGTATGACAGGGACACCTCCACACATACACCTGCACCTGCACCTCACCTTCTGTCTCAGGTGTCTGCTTCTCTGTCTGACCTCACCTTCATGTGCACCTGTCCACAGGTAATGACTACCTGGAGTGCGAGATTGAGAATGGCGGTATGCTGGGCAGCAAGAAGGGCGTGAACCTGCCCGGTGCTGCTGTTGACCTGCCTGCCGTGTCCGAGAAGGACATCCAGGATCTGCAGTTTGGCGTGGAGCAGGGCGTTGACATGGTGTTCGCTTCCTTCATCCGCAAGGCTGCCGATGTGCACGCTGTCAGGAAGGTCCTTGGAGACAAGGGCAAGGACATCAAGATCATCAGCAAGCTGGAGAACCACGAGGGTTGCCGCAGGTGGGTTTAACCTTTAGGGCGAGGGTGAGTTTAATCTGTTGTAACCTATCGGACTGACATAGGTGTGTTTAACCTGTAGAGCTAAAACAGGTGAGTTTAACCTGTAGTATTAGCACTGATGAGTCTAACCTGTTTTAATCTATTGGACTGGCATAGGATGAATAGAACAGGAGAGTTTAACCTGTTTTAACACAGGACACACAGTACCTGTTAAACAACATGGTAGACAACACCAACAGGACATACAGCAGGTGGATGTTTCAGTTGAATAGCCAATAAACTTTCTATTTATCATTCAGCCCAGTAAAATCTTAGTTCTAATTTCGCTCAGTAAAACCAACAGACTCATTCAGTTCAGTGGAAAGCAAATGCCTGAAGGCAGTGCTGCAGGTTAAATGATGGATGATTGACCAAGTCATTGGTGCGGTTGTGTTTCGTGCACAGGTTTGATGAGATCCTGGAGGCTAGCGATGGCATCATGGTTGCCCGTGGCGACATGGGTATTGAGATCCCCACAGAGAAGGTGTTCCTCGCCCAGAAGATGATGATCAGCCGCTCCAACAGAATTGGCAAGCCCATCACCTGCGCCACCCAGGTGAGGAGCCATCTAGTGGTGGAGTTCACTAAAGACAAGCAGAATCTATTGAGATAGCAGCTGTGGTATGGCTACATAAGATAGCATATGCTAACAAGATAGCCTAGCAGTTAAGTTTTGAGTAATATGATAGCATAAGCTTAGCATGGTAGAGTTGCAGTGTGGTCTCTAGATTACATATGATAGCAAAGTCTTAGGCTAACATGAACATAGCTTAGCAATGTTATTTGAATCACACAATATCATAGCTTAGCAAGGTAGGCTAGCAATGTGATTTGTGTGTGTGTGTGCGTGTGTGTGTGGGAGAGAGAGAGAGAGAGAGAGAGAGAGAGAGAGAGAGACTTATGGTGTGTGTGTGTGTGTATATATGTGAGTGAGTGACTTATGGTGTGTGTGTGTGTGTGAGAGAGAGAGAGAGAGAGAGAGACTTATGTGTGTGTGTGTGTGTGTGTGTGTGTGTGAGTAACTCATGGTGTGCTAAGCGGCTGAGTTTGCTGCTCCTTTTGGCAGATGCTGGAGAGCATGATCAAGAAGCCCCGCCCCACTCGTGCCGAGAGCAGCGATGTGGCCAATGCCGTGCTGGACGGTGCCGACTGTGTCATGCTGAGCGGTGAGACCGCCAAGGGAGACTACCCACTGGAGTGCATCCGCACACAACACAATGTGAGAACACACATTCACACACACACTCACACACACACACACACACACACACACACACACACACACACACACACACACACACATACACACATAATACACACTCACAGACACATACATTCCCACTGGAGTGTATCTGCACACAACACAATGTGAGAGTACACACACACACACACACACACACACACACACACACACATACACATACTGTAATACATATATACACACATAATACACACTCACAGACACATACATTCCCACTGGAGTGTTTCCGTACACAACAAAATGTGAAAATACACACATATACACACACACACACACATATACAGTACACACATAATACACACTCACAGACACATACATTCACATTGGAGTGTGTCCGCACACAACACAATGTGAAAATACACACACACACACACACACAGACACACACATACACATAATACACACATAATATACATATACACACATAATACACAAACAGATAAAAACAATATTTATGGTGGTGATTTATCTATAATATTTATGGTAGGGATGCTGTTTCATGTTACTGTATGTAAAAGTGATTAAATCACTGAGTGCCAAGTGTTGTATGTAGACAATATTTTGGTTTATGTGGTCTGATTCTCTTTCTCTCTCTTCTTCCCTCCCTCTCTCTATTATATCTCTTTCTCTCTCTCCCTACCACTTCCTTCCCTCTCTGTATTATACATCTCTTACTTGTTTTCGCTCTCCTCCTCCCTCTCTCCCCGTCCCTCTATCTCTCTCTCCCTCTCCCTCCCTTTGTCTATCTCTCCTTCTCTCCCTCCCTCCGTCTCTCTCTCCTTCTCTCCCTCCCTCTGTCTCTGTCTCCTTCTCTCTCCATCCATCTCTCTCTCCCTCTCTCCTCTCTCCTTCCCCATGGTGCAGATTGCTCGTGAGGCCGAGGCTGCCATGTATCACAGGCAGGTGTTTGAGGAGCTCCGCCGTGTGACCCACCTGACCCGCGACCCCACCGAGACTGTTGCCATCGGTGCCGTAGAGGCCTCCTTCAAGTGCTGCGCTAACGCCATCATCGTCCTCACCAAGTCTGGCAGGTGAGGCAGAGCACACACACACACTCACACAGATACACACACATGCTCAGACAGACACACACACAGATATATGCACACACATGCACACACAAACACACACAGACGTGCTCAGACACAAACGGATATATGTACACACGCACACACACACTCACACACACACATGCTCAGACAGACACACACACAGACATATGCACACATGCACACGCGCACACACACACACACACACACACACACACACACACACACACACACACACCCTGGTTCATCAGAGGGTTGATGCTGGGGAACCCTCAGTGAAGTCATTCCTTCTCCGGCACCACTTACACTTCTCCAGCCCAAATGCACCCTAATCTAGCCAAGACTACTGCCCCCAAATGCACCCTAATCTGGCTATGACTGCACCCTAATCTAGCCAAGACTACTGCACCCAAATGCACCCTAATCTAGCTATGACTGCACCCTAATCTAGCCAAGACTACTGCCCCCAAATGCACCCTAATCTAGCTATGACTGCACCCTAGTATAGCCAAAAGTACTGCCCCCGAATGCACCCTAATCTAGCTATGACTGCACCCTAATCTAGCCAAGACTACTGCCCCCAAATGCACCCTAATCTAGCTATGACTGCACCCTAATCTAGCCAAGACTACTGCCCCCGAGTGCACCTTAATCTAGCTATGACTGCACCCTAGTCTAGCCAAGACTACTGCCCCCGAATGCACCTTAATCTAGCTATGACTGCACCCTAATCCAGCCAAGACTACTGCCCCCGAATGCACCTTAATCTTGCCAAGCCTGCTGGCTACTACACAACTAGACCAAGATAGACCAAGGACCACTTTGCCCAAAGAAATGTTTTTCAAGGACCATTTTGTCTTGCGCCCCCGCTCCACATCACAGTTACATTTACATACATATAGAGTTCTGGTGTAGTGCTGTGGTCCTGTACATACATACAAACGTTTGTTTGTTATACAAACAGATATACACACACACAGTTCTGGTGTAGTACTGTGGTACTGTGGTGACCTAAATGCCAGAGCTTCACATGAGACCTTTCCATTCCTGAACCCTGACATTCACCAAGTTAATTTTAACTCAGTCACTACACACTCAGAGCTGCACACACACACACACACACACATACAGTAGACACACACTCATAGCACATATGTGTGTCTGTGAGTCTTAGAAAGAGTCCTAATGTAGTTTTCCTTTTGATAGTAGAGCATAGAGGGGTCCGGGTTGGTTTGTCTATAATGTGTGTGTGTGTGTGTGTGTGTGTGTGTGTGTGCGTGCGTGTGCGTGATATGTGTATGCGCTTGTGTACGTGAGTGTGTGTGTGGGGGAAGGGGTTATACCGTATGTGTTTGTGTGTATGGATGTGTGAGCGTGTGTGTGTGTGGGTTGGCGTTGAAACTGGACCCAGTCTCCTATGTGCTCACATGATTGACAGCTGTGTATGTATGCATGGGTCTGTCCCTATTGTGGACATGGAAAAGACTACAGGCCCCACAATGCTGAGCGGTACATGAACTGTACATCTAGCATTCACCTCTCCATTGTTTCTGTTGAATTAACCGTGTTTGCGCGTCTTGAATTCGACCCTAGTCCTTCAGACCAGAGCTGGTAGAGCAGGTGTGTCTGACCATTCCCCTATTTAGAACAGGTGTGTCTGACTACTCCCCTCCAATAAATACAGGTGTGTCTGACCACTCCCCTCCTATAATACAGGTGTGTCTGACCACTGCCCTCCTATAGGACAGGTGTGTCTGACCACTTCTCTCATAACAGGTGTGTGATCCTGATCCCTCCCTCCTATAGAACAGGTGTTTCTGACCACTCCCTGCAATAGTGCAGGTGTGTCTGACCACTCCCTTCTATAGAGCAGGCGTGTCTGAATCTGACCACTCCCCTTCTGTAGAACAGGTGTGTCTGACTACTCCCCTCCAATAAAACACTGACCACTCTCCTGACCACTCCCTGCAATAGTGCAGGTGTGTCTGACCACTCCCCTCTATAGAGCTGTGGCGTTTTCAAAATTACATTATGTTACAATACGTTTCGTACGTCACCCATAGGGATGAATGGCAACTGTTGCGTTACGTTACGAAACGTTACGGCCACTGAATTTGCCACTGGTGTGTCTGATTCTGACCACTCCTCTTCAATTAGGTGTGTCTGACCACTCCCCTCATTAGAGCAGGCGTCTCTGATTCTGACCACTCCCCTTCTATAGAACAGGTGTGTCTGACCACTCCCCTTCTATAGAGCAGGTGTGTCTGACCACTCCTCTTCAATTAGGTGTGTCTGACCACTCCCCTCATTAGAGCAGGTGTGTCTGATTCTGACCACTCCGTCCTGCTCTGTTCCAGGTCTGCTCACATGCTGTCCAAGTACCGCCCCCGCGCCCCCATCCTGGCCGTGACCCGTAACGAGCAGGCTGCCCGCCAGAGCCACCTGTACCGCGGCATCTACCCCATCCTCTACACCAAGGCCGCACATGACGTCTGGGCCGAGGACGTGGACCAGCGCGTCAACTTCGCCCTGGAGATGGGTAAGGACCACTCGCTCTTGCACACACACACACACACACACACACACACACACACACCACTCTTCCATCAGACCTCCATCTGCCCTCCACACACACTCTCTCTGATTGACCAATCAGCATCACTCACAGGATTAGTGATGGACCATCCAACCAATCACGAGCACTCACAGGATTAGTGATAGACCATCCAACCAATCACACGTGTCTGGGTTAGGATCCCAGTATCTCACAGAATTATGGTCAGACCATCCAAAGTATCCAGCCAATCATAACTAGTCTACTGTAAACACAGTGAAATCACAGCTCCTCCCCTC
The DNA here is from genome assembly GCA_027497455.2 of Sardinella longiceps. Lineage (NCBI taxonomy): Eukaryota > Metazoa > Chordata > Actinopteri > Clupeiformes > Clupeidae > Sardinella > Sardinella longiceps. The sequence continues at coordinate 14,392,085 of JAODXP020000017.1, forward strand.
TTGTTGGAAGACATTACTGACATTTATACGTATAGAAACAGTTGAATAACTTTGCTAATTGTATGCTTAACCAATGACACCTGTCAGACAAAACATGCAACCAATGCAAACCAAACCTATCAGACAGCGCATGCCAAATATGCTGTCTGTTAAAAGACATAGCATGCTAACAATGCTAACTGTCTGCTTATGATGCGTACCATACATAGCATGCTAACTATGCTAACTGTCTGCTAATGATGCCTATCAGACATACATATAGCTAACTACTGTATGCTAACCAGATATCATGGAATGCAGACCGCTTTAACCCTCTCTGATGCTAACTGTCTGCGAACAAAGTCTATCAAGACAGAGCATTTTCAGTCTGCTGTTAACACACATGAGCACTGAGATGAGAGACTAGCAATGTGTCCTTACATTCTCTCTCTCTCTCTCTCTCTCTTCTCCCCGCAGGCAAGCACCGTCACTTCTTCAAGTCTGGTGATGTGGTGATCGTTGTGACCGGCTGGCGCCCAGGCTCTGGCTACACCAACACAATGCGTGTTGTTCTGGTGCCTTGAGCGTCTCCCTCACCCCCACTCCCCACCTCTTAAAGAACCCACACACCCCTCTGACCCCCCCACCATGGAACACAATAAAAATGGAAAGAACTCTAGTGTGTAGTGTGTTTCAGCTCCCACTGTGGATACACACACACACACACACACTCACACACACACTCACACTCACAAACATTGAGTCTGGGCACTGGGTGTCACCTGCAGTGATGCATGTGTTCCTCAAAGATGGCTGTGTGCAGTGATGGTGAAATGGCCTGACTCAACACTGCTCCCTGCTGGTGCTGTGTGGAAGTGCAGGGATCCTAAGGCCTGGGTGTGTTGACCATGTCTTGGCCTCTCTGTCATTCTCAGGGCATGACGCTGGTGCACTGTTGTATAAAGTAACTAAAAGTCACACTTGAGTAAAAGTAGACTCCCAGCAAAAAAAGTACTTCAGTAGAAGTTAAGTCACCTGCTAGCATGTTACTCAAGTTAAAGTATAAAAGTATCTTGTCTTCACTATAAGTAAGTACAAGAAGTAATCTATATGTACTTAAGTAATGAAAGTAAAAGTAGAAGTAGACTAAGAAAAAAATAAATTTTACATTGTAGGCTACAACATAAGCAGAAGAGCGAACAGTCAGCTAATGTTAACTGAATGGGGCATATGAATATGAAACTGAAAGTGAGTGACTCCGATATTGAACGGACAGACCAACCATAGTTAGGAGGGAATTCGTCCAAAGTCAGGAAGATCGTGCACTTCTGGACAAGTTTTTGATTTTTGGCAGGGTGTTAGATACAGGTATAAGGTTTTCAAAAATCAATGGATACAAGTTGGGGTGACCCCCTAGTGGCTGGTATTCATACAATCCAAAATGGCCCCCAACGGAAAAAGAAAAGACTATATCTAGGTTTCCTTTAGTCTTAAATTGTTGTATAATGTCATTTTTCTACTTTGTTTGACACAAGGAATTCAATTTGGATATGTTCCTCTCATTTTAGATAAAATTTTATATTAAATCTATTATCATAGTCATCTTTAGCTAAAATAAACTGTCAATGTCTGTAAAAAGGTCAAATAAAATTGGAGGTAACAGATCATTATAACACCTTCCAATTGCATGCCAAGTTTTGTGATATTCCGCTCATGGGAGGCCATACAGCAAATTGATTTACGACATTTTATACCAACTCGCCAGCAGGTGGCCGGACATTTTTCTGCAATATCTAAAGAACCATAGGGCAGAGGAGGACCACATTTTTATATGCTTGTCTTCAGGAGCCATGTAAACCTATCCCATGATCACCCATTCCATGTATAGCGCCACCAGGTTAAAAATGAAAAAGCTAAAGTGAGGTACTGTAATCAGTGTTAACAGTTATCTCTGGCTGACATGGTCAAAACTACACAAAATAAGGCGTGTCAAAATGCATGCCAAGTTTCGTGTTGGCATGTTGGCAGGAGCTGGTCACCCAATATGGCTACAAAAAGTTTGAAAGGAAAAAAAAACCCTGGAGTGGGGGTGGAAGATGACCACATGGTAACGGACCTTGCAACGTAAACAACAGCTCTGGTAGGACACAAGCTACAAAGCTGCATATGTGTCTGGAAAAAGATAACATCAGAGAAGGGTCTCAAGATCCATCAAGTTAGGGAAAAAAGGGTTGAATCTTGTGGCCAAAATCTTGTCAGAAAAATGAGTGGGGAACCATCAATATAGACATAGTCCTTCTCCTGGAGGGTCTGAAAGGTGGTGTAGAGAACAAGCTGGACAAGATTGGAGAAGTCATCTACAGCTATGGGGCAAAGAGATTTGGGGTGAAAAGCGAGCGCCGTAAGGTACTGAAGGAACCAGCTCATTTCAAGTCCAGAAGGCAAAGAGAGATTGAAAGGCTGGTGAAGAAAAGAAGGTGCCTGAGAAAACAGTGGAAGAAGGCAGCAGAAGTGGAGAGGAAAGGACATGAGGCACTGTAAGGTGACATTAAGCAGCGTCCCTCAACGCTAAGAAGAGCTGAATGCTTGAGAAAGCAACACAAGAAGGAGAGAACGAGGAGTGCCTTCTACATAGATCCCTACAAGTTTGTGAAAGCCCTCTTCGTCAAGGAGAAATCTGGGACCCTCAAAGCTACCTTCAAAGACCTACTCCGATAACCAGAGGCACGTGCCAGCCAGCATTCCGGGTGACATGCCACTAATCCAACCAGCTGAACACCAGATGGAAACAAGGCCCCCTACATAAAGCAAAGATAACATCAGAGCACAGTAAAGCGGGCAAGAGCATCATCAGCCCCTGGGCCCAATGGCGTTCCATATAGACTCTATAAGAATCCGCCGGGAGTATTGAGGTACCTGTGGAAGCTGATGAGAGTGGGAAAAATGAGGCATGGTGAAGGGCGGGAGGGATCCTGATTCCCAAAGAGAAGAATTCCTCAACCATCGACCAATTCCATCAGATCAGTCTCCTGAATGTGGAAGGAAAGATATTCTTCAGTGGTGTGGCTCAGAGGCTCTCAGCTTTCCTACAGAAGAACAACTTTGTTGACAGCTCAGTGCACAAAGCAGGGATAAGTGGATTCTCAGGCTGTCTGGAACACACAAATGTTATCTGGTACCAGATACAGACGACGAGGAAGGAGAAGAAAGACCTGCATGTGGTCTTCCTAGATCTCGCCAATGCCTTCGGATCTGTGCCACATGAGATGTTGTGGACAGTGTTCAACTTCTTCCAAGTCCCAAGAGGGCATCACAAGGCTGGTCAAAGCCTACTTCCAGGACCTTCAGTTTTGTGTCGCAGCACAGGCTAGCACAACTCCCTGACAGCACCTCGAGGTTGGCATTATGGTGGGCTGCACCATTTCCCCACTTGCATTTACCATGGCGATGGAGCTCATCATCCGGGCATCGCGATGGGTGGTTGGAGGAAACCAGTTGAAGAATGCGCTGCGTCTTCCTCCAATACGAACTTACATGGATGGCATGACGACAATAACAACAACACCTGCATGCACCAAATGCCTACTGGATAAACTCCAGAAAAACATTCAAGGGGCACGGATGGTGATCAAACTCAACAAATCCCGCCGCATCTCTATTGTCAAAGGCCAGCTTGCTAATGAAAGGTTCCACATCAACAACGACCCAATACCGACAGTTAAGCCTGTCAAAAGTCTTGGCCACTGGTACAGCGCAAAGCTCAAAGATGGACCTTAAAGAGGTGGACTATTCCTTTAAAGCAAGGAAGGATAGAGGGGCTTAACCCCTTGGGTCTATGGAGTGTGAATAAATCCATAGACCTGTGGTTTGATCGCCTGGGAGTACCCATTCTCCTTTACGTGCTCCATTTCATTTCACTCTGCAAAGCAGCATGGTGACCATGGTTGATTTTCTTGCCTGCTTTTAGGTAGCCTGGCCCGCCCTCCTAGTGATGTAACACCTTCAGGCAGCGTTGCTTCTCACTGGTCTAGCCAGCTACAATCTACACAGGGTTTCTGAGCTCCTGAAAGATCGGGATTTCCATCTACTTTGTCGAGAATCAATCAACTGTGCAGCTCCAATGGCCCTCGTTAGAGGCGTGTTCTAGGCAGTGACGTTACTCAGTCCTGTTACTCAAGCAGTTCCCTTCGCGTCACATACGTCAGAGGAAAGAGTGGTGTGATTGGTTTAAGCTTTGGCACAGCTTTTTCTGACATCGACCAGTAGCAAACTGAGGCATTTGAGAGAGGCCTCCAGTTTTGACCATGTCAGACAAGAATACCCGTTAACACCGATTACAATACCTTACTTTGGGTTTTCATTTTAAACGTGGTGGCGCTATACATGGAATAATATTTGCAGAAAAATGTCCGGCCACCTGCTGGCCAGCTGGAGTAAAATGTCATAAATCAATTTACTGTATGGCCCCCCCATGGACAGAATATCACAAAACTTGGCATGCATTCGGAAGGTGTCATAATGATCCGACACCTCCAATTCTGTGTGTCTTTTTCACAGATATTGACAGTTTATTTTAGCTAAAGATGACTATGATAATAGATTTAATTTTTTTTTTTTCTAAAATGAGAAGAACATATCAGAAGTGGATTCATTGTGTCAAACAAAGTAGAAAATGACATTATACACCAATTTAAGACTAAAAGAAACCTATATACAGCCTTTTCTTGTATGCATACCAGCCATTTTGGATTGTATGCATACCAGCCACTAGGGGGTCATCCCAACTTGTATCCATTGATTTTTGAAATCCTTAGGCCTATACCTAACACCCTGCCAAAAATCAAAAACTTGTCCAGAAGTGCACGATCTTCGCAAATTCC
>JAODXP020000017.1:14397043-14427424 GCA_027497455.2 Sardinella longiceps
CCTACCTAGCCCCTGACGTTAACATGGGCCTGACTGCTTCCTCACAGCTGCCGCACAAACAGCCGAAGTTTACCTCCCAGCAACTGGAGAAAACTTTCAAGGTCCTCGGACAGGCTGCCCGCACTCAGAACACTGTCTCACTACTTCTAGCCTACGTGGCCGAACTACAGGCAGAGGTTGGTGCAGCGATTGAAGAGGGCAAACCCGTGAAAGACCTGTGGGCTGAGATCCGCACGGCCATGGATTTTGTCATGAGGTCAACGCGGTGTTCGAACCAGGCTATTGGACGGGCAATGGGTTTAACGGTGGTAGCCCAGAGACATCTTTGGCTCAACCTATCCAAAATTCCAGACAAGGACCGGCACGTCTTCCTGGATGCCCCAGTCGACCCACACGGTTTATTCGGTGCTGCCGTTCAGGCGATGCAGTTGCGTTGCGAGTCAAAGAAGAAAGAGAACGAGGCTTTTAGCTATCTTCTCCCTCGAAAATTGGCTCCGCCGTCTACACCGACCGTGCAACGCCCTCGCCAGCTACAACCGACAGTGGCACAGCCCACTCGTCCGTGGAACACCGCCAGACGAAACCAGGCTACCCCGGCTCGCCCTGCTCAGCCGCCTCCGCAGCCTGCTGTAGTCCAGGGTGCGTGGGCGCGTCGCCCCACCATCCAGCTTGACGCGGATGTGCGCAGGGCACCGCGCACTAACCCAGCGGCCAAGAAGAAGAGGTCAGCCTAGCAGGCTACTTGGCCCCGCTCATACCTGCGCGGTGTCGGGCCGGCGATAACCCGCCTTGTCCGACACAACTCTTTGACAACCCCACGCACTGCTCTGGGGAAGTTCACAAACACATGTCTCACAAGCACTTCTCCCTTGTTCGTGACAAAAATAAAGGCCAATGGCCCTGTTCCTCTCTCTCAGACACACACTTCATGTCCCACGGTTCCGCCTCTGGGTCTGAAATTTCAAAGAGTTTTCCCCACACACACAAGCACTTGGTCTGTGGCACAAACAACATTAGTTCACGCACGCAGTTGTTCAAAAACATTAAAACCCCAGGCAACATTTCCCCTGGGCAAACTCAAAATGAGTTTACCTTGTTCTCAGAACACGACGATGTCACATATAAATCAGGGGCGCTACCTTTCACGCCCACGAGAGGGCGCCATAACCACACAGTTCGACGTAGCCTCCCGGTTTGGCGTACACACGTAACATGTCCTTGGGTCCTGTCTACCATCGAACATGGCTACAAAATACAGTTCTCACGAAAGCCTCCGGGCTTCAGAGGGTTACTGAACTCAGTGGTGAAAGCAAACACAGCGCAGGTTTTGAGGGAAGAAATAGATGCTCTTCTGGAGCAGAATGCTGTGAGAATAGTCCCCCCAAGCGAAGCGCGGTCGGGTTTTTACAGCAAATACTTCCTTGTGCCCAAAAAAGACGGAGGCTTACGCCCCATTCTGGATCTGAGAGTGTTGAATTGTTACATACGAACATACACTTTCAAAATGTTGACACACAAACGTCTCCTCGCGTCTTTGAGACAGGGAGACTGGTTCACGAAACTGGATCTGAAACGGGCGTACTTTCACGTCACGATTCACAAACACCACAGGAAATTCCTGAGGTTTTATTTCGAGGGCAGAGCTCTGGAGTTCCAGGTTATGCCGTTCGGGTTAGCTACCGCCCCTCGTTGCTATTCAAAAATAATGGACGCCGCTATTGCCCCCTCAGGGAGCGGGGCATGAGGATTTACGGCTACATCGACGACTACCTTCTAGCTGCCCCGTCAGCACAGCAGGCAGCAGAACAAACACAAGAATTTCTCAGACACCTGGAGTCTCTGGGTTTTCTAATAAATTATCAAAAGAGTGTATTAACCCCAGCACAGACAGTGAACTTCCTGGGTCTCACACTGAACTCCACGACGTTCCGGGCCAGGCTTACGCCTCAACGGGTGGAGTCGTTTCACAAATGCCTATCGACCTTTCAGTTAGGAGAGAGGGTCAGGTTTCGAACTTGCCTTCGCCTTTTAGGACTGATGGCATCCATGATAGCAGTGGTGCCTTTGGGTCAATTATTCATGAGGGACATGCAGAGGTGGGTGTTCTCCCTGCGCCTATGTGCGGATCGGAGGTCACACCTACACCGAATGATTTTGGTCTCCGCATCGTGTCTACAAGCACTGCGTGTCTGGAGAGATCCCACGCTGCTGACACAGGGGGTCCCTATGGGTCTCATCACACGTCGTTGTGTAATGACAACCGATTCATCCATGACGGGCTGGGGCGCCACGCTCGGGGATCGGGCGGTGAGCGGCTCATGGTCAACGCAACAACGTCGGTTTCACATCAATGTTTTGGAACTGATGGCAGTGTTCTTAGCACTGAAACACTTTTTGCCCCTGTTGCAACACCGACACGTCCTTGTTCGCACCGACAACACTTCAGTAATATCCTACTTGAATCGTCAGGGGGGTCTGCGGTCGCTTCGCCTTCACCGCATAGCTCACAACGTTTTACTCTGGGCGCATGTTCATCTGATGTCGCTCAGGGCCACTCATGTTCCGGGAATACTGAATGTCGAAGCGGACAGACTGTCGAGGGCCCATCTCTCCAATCAGGAATGGAGAGTGCACCCACGTGTAGTATGAGGGTGTTGTAATAATGTTCCGACTACGCCACTAGAGTTATCTAGACCAATTTCCTTCTTGGAGGTGTAACTTAATACCCCTAGGTTGTTGAAAGCACACAGATTCGTTTGACTCTCAAGACAGGAAGCGTGTTTCCATGAAATTCATTTATTGAAAAAAAGATATAAAACTATATATGTTGAAAGACAATCAACACACAAACACACAATGTGTGGACCACCTCAATGGTAAAGGAAGGGGAAGGGAAAAGGAAAGTCTGGGCTGGGGGCCTACCGCAGGGAGGACGAGTCTTCAGCCTAGGACAGGTCCCAGGAATACACACCCACTCACACGTGCACACAACCACAGCAAAGATGTCCAACTTGGAAAAGCAATCACACGTGACCACAGCACACCGGAAGGGAAACCACCACCTCTAGCACAGGACCGCCTCCCCACAGTCAGCCCTCAGCACCTGGAAAGAGGACAGAGAGAGGATCAATATCATTAAAGGCAGAACACTAATAGACACACACACACACACACACACACACACACACACACACGCACGCAAAACAGAAAAATAAAGAAATAATAAATCAATTTATGAAAAGTAAACTATACTGGTGATCCACAGTAGTTGGTAAAAAGCCTCCCACCAGTATGAAAAACAGAAGACACAACAAGATCAACAAAACAAACGAAATAAACAAATGCCTTAATACAAAAACCCAAACAAAGAAATAATAAATCAACTTATGAAAAGTAAACACAATAAGCTATACTGGTGATCCACAGTAGTTGGTAAAAAGCCTCCCACCAGTATGCAAAACAACGGAAGACACACAAAAGAGCTTATCCACGCTAGGTGGGCAAACAGGACAGACATGCAATAACAGACAACAATAAAGACAAAAACAGACACTCTCACGGACAGCCACGCGTCACACAGACAAAACCACACAGTCCAATCACGCAGACAGGACAGTGCTACGCAAGCGCAGCACAGCAGAGGTAACGTTAACAGGAACAGTGTTCAATCAAGTCGAACACGAAAGATCAGGGCCAAGCAAAACAGCAGGAGGCACCCCAATGAACGCCGCGTATGCCCACGATTCCTAAAATACATAATACAATGTCACGTTACTACACATAAATAAAACAGCCCAGCTAAAACATTAGAATGATCGCGCTACATACCAAGGGAGCTGTATCGGGTTTCTTGCGACGCTGAATCCCAATAGTTCAGTCGCAATTGACAAACACTGCAGAAAGTTACAATAAGCTACAATAATTAGGCTACGATAGACACGGAACAGGCTACCAACATAAACAAACTGAACGTGGACCTACCAGAGCAGATTCCAATGCAGATTCAAGCGAGCAGCAAACTTAACGTTGTCTACGTGGATTAGGATATGCAGCAACTTATTGTAGCTCACCCACAAACGCTGTAGAGAGTAACAAACGTTATCCAAGCGCAAGAAATACAGCAAACCTAGTAACGGTGAGCAGCAAACGACAAGGAAGTCTTACCGGCGATCAGGCGGAAACGGGTGCGTTGGGAGCCAAGACGAGGCCAGGAAACAGGGACGTTTTTCCTGGGCCAAGTCTCCAAGTCCTTATATGCAAGCTCCCGATTCACCGATTGGCCCGAGATTGCAATTACGGTGCGATCCACCTGATCGTCCTACTACAATCTGTCCCCACATTTTTGCATCGTCGTCCCGACGATGGAACTCATAAACCTCCCCCTTTAATTCCACGGCCTAAACAAAGCGGTGATTGCACTTGATGCAGAGTCATTTGCACTAGGTGATACACTACCTGCTGGCCGTGGTAGATGATGAATGTTTGGGTGGTAACCAGCAGTAGCCCTGGCGGTACGACGTAGGGATAGCTCAATATTACCATCCTGGTCCCCTACGGGAGGTGATGATACAGCTGGGGCAGTCACACTAGTCATAATGGGTCCTTGTGGCATAGGGGCTGTGTCTAGTGGGGAGGCTAGGCTTGAAGTGACCTCAGGATCAAGGAGGGGAGGCGCACTGACAACTCCAGGCGCTTCTGGAGGTTGCTGGGCCAGGCTATGGCCACGTGGTGCCAACGCCACCCGGCCTCTTCCTGAGGGGTCACCTGCTCCACAACTAGAGGCCCATCAAGGACCAGGACAGCCAAGTCAGCAGTCTCCTCCTGTTCTGGAGGGGTGATCTCCACCACCAGTGGCACAGCCTGAGTGGGGTCCACAGGGGGATCATGCCCTAGACGTGCCTTCACTAAGCTACGATGTACATGTTTCACCTTAGTGAGATCGTCCACCGGTGCAATAGTATACACCCCTCCTCCCGGTGGGGGGCCTTGATAACTTGATGCACCACTGGGCTCCACAGGTCCTGGATTTTGTGTCTACCTCGCACATTTAAGTCCCGCAGATATACCAGCTGACCCTCCCCCAGTGGTGCATCATGGACCCGACGATCATGAGTCTCCTTTCTCCGGTCCGCTGCAGCCTGCAAACGGTCACGGGCTCCTTGAAAGGCGACCTGCAATCGGGTCTGATGTTCCACAATCCAGTGATTGAGGCTGCCAGCTCTTGGCTCTTGGACCCTACCCAACAAAAAATCAATAGGTAGCCTCGGCTCTTGGCCAAACATTAGGAAGTATGGAGACTCTCCAGTGGTCGGATGAGGGGTGGAATTATAGCTAAAGAGTAGTTGTGGAAGGCAAGCTACCCAGTCCCTCTTACGTGATGAAGGTAATGCTCGGAGAAGGTTGTGTAATGTGCGATTAAAGCGTTCACACTGGCCATTTCCGGCCGGGTGATAAGGAGTAGTCCGAGACTTTTGAATCCCATAAAGGTGACAAAGCTGTTGAATTAAAGTCGCCTCAAAACACCTACCTTGATCAGAGTGAATGCGAGCTGGGACGCCAAACTTATAAAACCATTCACACACAAGCACCTGGGCTACAGTAGCAGCGCGTTGATCTCTTGTGGGAATGGCCAGACTGTACTTACTGAAAACATCAGTAATTACCAAGACATCTTCCTGGCCAAACCGAGATGGCTCTAGCACAGTGAAGTCAATGGCGAGCACTTCGTGTGGCCGTGATGCTAACAAATGTCCCATAAAACTGCGGGCAGCTGGTTGGGAGTCCTTAGCTAGTTGGCATCGGTCACACTGTTGGCACCAGCGGGCAACATCAATAGACATGCTCGGCCAATAGCATCGTTTCCTAACCAGCTCCATGGTACGTTCGATGCCTTGATGGCCGTGATCCTGATGAAGCTGGGTCAATACCTCTGTTTGCAGACTGGCTGGCAGTAGCAACTGAAAACACTCTCCTGCACCGTCCGACCGCAGTACCCTTCGGTAGATGATACCCTCCCTCTCTACCAGTCGATCCCACTGGCGCAACAGGATTATTGCAGACTTTGACATGCGCTTACGCACCTCGGGGTTGGGCTTTACTTTTTGCTGCCAGTGAGGCAGGACCTCCTGTAGGGTAGGGTCGGCTTCCTGCATGGCACGCAATTCAGAGCTACTGTGCCCCGGTAAGGCAGAAATCATGGTCTGCGTAGCCGTCACTGTTGGCCTTGCTTCTATTGCCTGCTGTAATGAGGCGGGGAGAGTGGTGCCCAATGCCAGTTTAGTAGAACCAGACAAGTCTGCAGGGTGCTGTCTAGACAGGGCATCCGCATTACGGTTGTGCCGACCAGACCGGTATCTTATTTCAAAATCAAAAGATGCCAACTGGGCAGCCCACCGTTGTTCAAGGGCTCCCAATTTAGCGGAGGACAAATGGCTGAGGGGATTGTTGTCTGTATAGACCAAGCAGTGATGTCCGAGAAGGTACTCCCTAAACTTTTCAGTCATGGCCCACTTGAGCGCAAGGAACTCCAATTTCATGGAGCTGTAATTGGACATATTGCGCTCAGTGGGCCTGAGACCTCGGCTCGCATATGCTATGGGGCGTACTTTTCCCTCTTGCTCTTGGGAGAGCACTGCTCCCAAGCCACTATAGCTAGCATCCACCTCTAAAATAAAAGGTAGCCTAAAATCAGCATAGGCAAGGACAGGGGCGGTGGTGAGCCTTGTTTTCAGTTCCTCGAAGCTATGCTGACACTGCTCTGTCCAGGCGGAGCCAAGACTATGGCTGGAACCTCTCCTGGATTTAGTACCACCCAGCTCAGCCACCAGTCCGTGCAGGGGCGCTGCCAACTTGGCAAACCCCTCCACGAACCGGCGGTAATAGCTGGCAAAGCCCAAGAAAGAGCGCAGGTCTGAAACTGTGCTGGGTAGACGCCACTTAGCAACAGCATCAATCTTTTTGGGATCTGTGGCTACCCCATGCTGTGAAATGACATGACCCAAATAGCCTACCTCCTGTTTGAAGAATGCACACTTCCCCAGCTTGGCCTTTAGGCCCTCCCGTTGTAAGCGCCCCAAGACCAACTCTAATCGCTCCAGATGTTGAGAAATTGAGGAAGAAAAAATCACAATGTCATCAAGATACAAAAGTAAAGTCTGACATTGTTGGTCCCCAAAAGACGCTCCATTAGCCTCTGAAAGGTCGCAGGGGCGTTACAGAGGCCAAAAGGCATGCGATTCCATTCAAAGAGGCCAAATGGAGTGCAAAATGCTGTCTTCGAACGATCACCCTCCGTGACTGGAACCTGGTTATATCCACTGGCTAAGTCCATTGTGGAGAACCACCGGGCCCCAGCCAGTGCATCCAGAGACTCCTCTATTCGGGGTAGAGGGAAGGCATCCTTGCGAGTCTTGGCGTTGAGTTGACGATAATCCACGCACATGCGCATGCTACCATCTTTTTTCCGCACCAAGACGATGGGAGAGGCATAAGGACTGCTGCTTTCTCGGATGACCTGGGCCTCCAGCAGCTGATTGATATGGGCCTTGGCCAACTCGTACTCAGAGGGAGGGATACGCCTATGTCGTTGTCGAACAGGGGCATTGTCCGTTAAGTGTATGTCATGGGAAAGGAGGTTGGTACAACCCAAATCGCCATCATGGGTGGAAAAGACCCCACTAAACCTGCGCAATAGTGATTTTACCTCTTCCTGGTCGGCATTAGGCAAAGCTGACAAGTCTAGTGTCTCAAGCTGGTCGGGCATGGGGGGAGCCACTGTATGGGAAGCCATGGTCACTGTCGCAGTATCAACCTCTAGCACATCTGTGGGCAAGCTAACCACTTGTACGCTGTGCAGTTTACCCAAGAATGTACGAGGGTATAATAAAACATCATCAGTCCCTACATTAACCACTGGTATAAAGCCTGTGCCTCTAGTCACTCGAACGAGGGCAGGAGAGGCCAACAGGCCGGCTGGTAATCCTGTTTCGGGGGGCTCAAACAACACAGGGCTATGGGAGTACTTAGTTGAGCATGTTGCAGCTACCATCATCATGGTGCCACCAGGTATCCGATATGCCCGCTTTCCCCGGACCTTGACTTTACCAGGCCTAGCAACACTGTCATCTACCCGATGGCAAAATTGCAAAGCCTGAACAACCGAGCTATGAGCCTGCGAGACCAACGGCAAATCAAAAAGGGCCGGGCCATGCTGCCCAAAGAGTTCATGGTAGCATTTGCTCAGAATATTCATCCCTACAACCCCCGGGGACTGCAGGCCAACCCCACCAGCTGGATCCTTCACAACCAACACCCCGCAATGAGGTAAAGACTTCCCACAAAGTACTATGTCCAATTCCAAATAGCCAATGTAAGGTATAGCAAGGCCATTAGCCGCACGGAGCTGCAACCACTGACAAGATTTTAACCGGTCAGGGCCCCATGACTGAAAATGAGAAATAAAGAAAGATTCAGTAATCGTAGACACCATGGAACCAGTGTCTATTAGGCAGGGTACACTTACCCCCCCCATAAGCACATCCAAATGTGGGCATGACGACATTAAGCTAGTCCTGTCACCATTAACACTTGAGCCAATCAGGCCCCCACCCAAACTGTGGCTCTGCAATTTGGTGGGAGCTAGTTTCCCGTCGGCATGTGAGAAGATTGTCTATTGCCACTAGAGGGGGCTGGCGAAGGAGACTGGTTACGAGGAGCAACACGTTCCCCGTCACACTCCCGAGCAAAATGGCCAGGCTTTTGGCACCTTTTACATATAACGGGGTTACCACGGGGCTGAAAGCGAGGCCGTTGCAACAAGGAAACACTCTGAGAGAGCTGGTTTAATTGATCTTGCTGACGTTTCAGCAGCTCTTTTAGCTCCGCCATTTCAGACCCTTGAGAGCCACTAGAACCCATTCGGGGCCCCCTGTACACCATATTGGATTCCACATGCTGATGGGACTGAATAGCTACGCCCTCTAGCTCCACCTGGCAAACCCTCCCGTTCCCACCTGATCGCCTCAGCTCTTAATTCTAACATGGTGATAGCGGGCTGACGCCGTGTTAGTTGCTTAAGCTCCCTACGCAACGCACCATCAATCACATGTTCCGCAAACTGGTCACGCAACAAAATTTCAAAATTTGCTAAGCCATTAGGTGCACACTGCTTAATCCTATCCATCAGCTTCATCAAAGCCAATGAGAACTCCAATAAAGTCTCACCCTCTTGTTGCTTTCTAGAGAAGAAGGCCTCCTGGAGAGCTACATAGGACTGAGAGCACCCATACAGTTCCCGCAAAATGGCAAGGATTCGCTCAGGGTCATTCTTTTCAGCATTGGAACGGTACTTAATTTCTTCCCTTGCCTCCCCTTCTAGATGATCGTACAAGAAAAATGCCTGGTCTGACGTTGAGAGGCGGCGGGCCCGCATACAGGCTTGCACCTCTTCAACCCACTCCACTATATTAATTCCTGACTTGCCACTAAACATTGGACACTTTCGGTCACGTGGCACAAAAACCAATCTTTCAGTTATTGAAGGGACAGTAATAGCGCTAGTTATGGGGGCAGCCACATTGCCTGAACCTCCCGAGCCTGTTGCCTCATTGGCAGGAGGTGTGGAATCAACAGAGGCCTCAGGGGCCACAGAGCCCCCAGCACCATCACCCTGCGATGCTGAAGCTACCCGTTCCTGTCTTAGTTTTTCATTGTCTGCTTTGAGTTGTGCAACCAATTCCCTCAACTCTTGTAGTTCATCCTCCATGGCAAATATCTTAGATTTGACTTACTATGATTGAAGTGACGCCCAGTGGAAAATACCAATCAGGTTTCACAGGTAGGCACCCACTGCTGTTTTGCTTGACCAACACCAAAAAAAAGAAAACACAATTAGTGAAGTAATGACAGTTCACACAAAACACATTAGACCAATCAACAATGAATATCACAGGCTAGGAACACACGCTTCCGCTAATATTGAGTCAATCCTGCCCGACTACGCCAGATTGTAGCATGAGGGTGTTGTAATAATGTTCCGACTACGCCACTAGAGTTATCTAGACCAATTTCCTTTTTGGAGGTGTAACTTAATACCCCTAGGTTGTTGAAAGCACACAGATTCGTTTGACTCTCAAGACAGGAAGCGTGTTTCCATGAAATTCATTTATTGAAAAAAAGATATAAAACTATATATGTTGAAAGACAATCAACACACAAACACACAATGTGTGGACCACCTCAATGGTAAAGGAAGGGGAAGGGAAAAGGAAAGTCTGGGCTGGGGGCCTACCGCAGGGAGGACGAGTCTTCAGCCTAGGACAGGTCCCAGGAATACACACCCACTCACACGTGCACACAACCACAGCAAAGATGTCCAACTTGGAAAAGCAATCACACGTGACCACAGCACACCGGAAGGGAAACCACCACCTCTAGCACAGGACCGCCTCCCCACAGTCAGCCCTCAGCACCTGGAAAGAGGACAGAGAGAGGATCAATATCATTAAAGGCAGAACACTAATAGACACACACACACACACACACACACACACACACACACACACGCACGCAAAACAGAAAAATAAAGAAATAATAAATCAATTTATGAAAAGTAAACTATACTGGTGATCCACAGTAGTTGGTAAAAAGCCTCCCACCAGTATGAAAAACAGAAGACACAACAAGATCAACAAAACAAACGAAATAAACAAATGCCTTAATACAAAAACCCAAACAAAGAAATAATAAATCAACTTATGAAAAGTAAACACAATAAGCTATACTGGTGATCCACAGTAGTTGGTAAAAAGCCTCCCACCAGTATGCAAAACAACGGAAGACACACAAAAGAGCTTATCCACGCTAGGTGGGCAAACAGGACAGACATGCAATAACAGACAACAATAAAGACAAAAACAGACACTCTCACGGACAGCCACGCGTCACACAGACAAAACCACACAGTCCAATCACGCAGACAGGACAGTGCTACGCAAGCGCAGCACAGCAGAGGTAACGTTAACAGGAACAGTGTTCAATCAAGTCGAACACGAAAGATCAGGGCCAAGCAAAACAGCAGGAGGCACCCCAATGAACGCCGCGTATGCCCACGATTCCTAAAATACATAATACAATGTCACGTTACTACACATAAATAAAACAGCCCAGCTAAAACATTAGAATGATCGCGCTACATACCAAGGGAGCTGTATCGGGTTTCTTGCGACGCTGAATCCCAATAGTTCAGTCGCAATTGACAAACACTGCAGAAAGTTACAATAAGCTACAATAATTAGGCTACGATAGACACGGAACAGGCTACCAACATAAACAAACTGAACGTGGACCTACCAGAGCAGATTCCAATGCAGATTCAAGCGAGCAGCAAACTTAACGTTGTCTACGTGGATTAGGATATGCAGCAACTTATTGTAGCTCACCCACAAACGCTGTAGAGAGTAACAAACGTTATCCAAGCGCAAGAAATACAGCAAACCTAGTAACGGTGAGCAGCAAACGACAAGGAAGTCTTACCGGCGATCAGGCGGAAACGGGTGCGTTGGGAGCCAAGACGAGGCCAGGAAACAGGGACGTTTTTCCTGGGCCAAGTCTCCAAGTCCTTATATGCAAGCTCCCGATTCACCGATTGGCCCGAGATTGCAATTACGGTGCGATCCACCTGATCGTCCTACTACACTCGCATAATAGAGCGTGTATGGTTACGCTTCGGGAGAGCGGAGGTCGATTTATTCGCATCGAGAGAGAACACACATTGCGAACTGTTCTTCTCCATACGGGACGAGAATGCCCCGTTGGGAATAGATGCTCTGGCCCATCCGTGGCCGAATGTCCTGCTTTATGCATTCCCCCTGTTCACCTAATTCCCCACGTGTTAACGAGGGTGAGGGAGGGGGGTCTCACGCTACTGCTTATCGCCCCGTGGTGGACGGACAGACCCTGGTTACCAGAGGTCTTCCAGCTGCTAGTCGGACGACCGTGGCGGCTACCGAGCTGCAGGGATCTCCTGTCCCAGATGGGCGGAGATCTGCTGCACCCGAACCCGACAGGATGGAACCTGCATGTCTTCCTCGTGAAAGGGAACGTCTGAGCGCAGTAGGATTGCCTCCTAACGTTATAGCCACGATCCAGAGTGCTAGAGCACCTTCTACGAGGTCTCTGTACGATCTAAAGTGGTCAGCGTTTGAGAGATGGTGTGATCAGAAGGGTGTCATTCCCTTCCAGTGCCCGATCGCCTATGTGCTCATGTTTCTTCAGGAACTGTTTGAAAAGGGCTTGGCCTTCTCTACGCTCAAAGTCTATTTGTCAGCGATTTCTGCTTGTCATGTAGGATATGATGGCGTCTCCCCCGGAGCCCACCCTCTTGCATGTAGGTTTTTAAAGGGTGTCCGTCGTCTCAGACCGACGGCTCGACCAACGTTTCCGACTTGGGATCTGTCCCTGGTGCTGAACGCGCTCTGTGAGCCACCGTTCGAGCCCTTACGTGAGGCGGAGATAAAAATTCTGTCTTACAAGACTGCCATCTTGCTCGCTCTCGCTTCATCGAGGAGAGTGAGTGAGATTCAGGCTTTCTCGGTACATCCATCGTGTATGGAATTTAGTGCGAATGACAGTATGGTGACTTTACGGCCCAATGTGGCTTTTGTGCCTAAAGTTCCTATGTCTTACGGCTGCTCAGCACTGCGGCCGTCATCCTTTAATCCCCCTCCTTTTTTGTCGAGGGAACAGGAGAGGATGTATTCTCTCTGCCCTATTCGTGTGTTACGCTTGTATTTGGACAGGACTGCTCCGTTCAGGCGTAGCGATCAATTGTTTGTGTGCTTTGCAACTGGATCCAAGGGACGTGCGCTCTCAACACAGAGGCTATCTCATTGGATTGTCGAGGCTATTGCGATGGCATACCGAGCCTCGGGCAAGGACCCCCTGCGGTCAGGGCTCACTCTACGAGGGGTGTGGCTGCGTCCTGGGCCGCATTTAGAGGGGTGCCTATCCAGACTGTTTGTGCGGCTGCGGGCTGGGCCTCGCCGCATACTTTTGTAAAGCATTACCGCCTTGACGTTACAGCGTCATCCGTTGCACACGCTGTGCTCAAGGTTGGAGAATCTGGGGCCGCGGGAACTGCTTCTTAGCATTTTTTCGGCGTGCCTTAGTTTTCAGTTACATTGATTTGGCAGGCGCATCAGGGGCGTTATTAAAGCTCCCATAGAGTCACAGTCTGTGTCGAACGAGTCGACCGAAAGAGAACGAAAGGCTATCCTATAGCCACGGTTCTCTGAGGGAGACAAAGTGAGACACAGACTTGCGCTGCCCCTTCTGCTTGCTCGTCTTTCAGAGCTAGTCAATGTGAAGATGAGTGAGCGTCACTGTAATATAGGCGGGCGGGGCGCTTATGTGTTATGAGTGACAGCTCAACTCAGCCAATAGGCGTGTTTAAAAGGGCTTCACAGCGGTCGCGCGAGGGCGCTATACCCCATAGAGTCACAGTCTGTGTCTCACTTTGTCTCCCTCAGAGAACCGTGGCTATAGGATAGCCTTTCGGTTTCCCGCACGGATTACGTCACACGCAGCGCCGTGTGCAGTGTCCTAGTGCCTGTAAATATAATGGTCCAATGATGAAGGTAATTTAAAAAGCAGGACATTTCCTCACTTTCTAAAAATATCCCCGGACGCCCAGGACAGGGCATGAAAAACGGACATGTCCGTCCAAATACGGACGTATGGTCACCCTAACTAAAATAAGCTCACTTTTTAGCATCTCCATTCAGTCCAATGCTAATTCATAACACAGTTTAGCCTTGCTGAGCAAATGCAGAACATACAGCAATGAGAAAAGCAAACACACTGTACTGTACCTCTTCAGGTTGCACGACGTATCTTTGCTGAAGTAGCTGAGAGCCTATGGAGTGCTCGTAATCTGTGGAAAAGACGAGACCTGAAATATACATGGATAAATGTAAGAGATTTAAATCAATACATGACTATGGTTCATCTTTGTCTATGAGCTCACAACCTGAATATTAGACAAACCTGAATATAAGTCGACAGCTACTTTCCCAAATTGTTGTCCTAGTTTAAAAGTGTTTGTTTGTAACATCATTAAATGAAAGCACGAGATCAAGTTAATTGAATTGTTACACATTTAAAGCCTTGATCAAAAGCTATATGAGGAACACTGCAACAAGATTGCAATGCTGTTATGAACCTGACGGAGGAGCCCCACAGAGGAAGATTGCAATGCTGTTGTAGGCCGGGAGCCAGGTCCACTCCACGCAATGTTTTTTGCTACCTTTTTTTCACTATTATTTCTTGTTATCTTATACCTTGGGCCATAACAAGTTGATTGGGACCACCTTCTCACCCTTCTCACATTTCTAAAAAACAAATGTGTTCGTACAGTGTTATTTACAAGTAATACAACAGCTACTGTAGATGGCATGACTGAGAGAGCACTTACATTGGCCTTACATGCCAATCACAATTCATAAGGTTTTCCGTTTTTTAGATAAGAAATTTATTCAATCCTAGGAGTTGTAGGTTAGGTATCAAACTTTAATCTCATTCTGACCAGGCAACCGATCCACATGACAGTGACAGTAATCAGCCCAGCCAGTTCACAT
Organism: Sardinella longiceps; assembly: GCA_027497455.2. NCBI lineage: Eukaryota > Metazoa > Chordata > Actinopteri > Clupeiformes > Clupeidae > Sardinella > Sardinella longiceps. The sequence continues at coordinate 14,411,677 of JAODXP020000017.1, forward strand.
CTTATGGCGTGATTTGTTAATTTTGGCATCTTGAGAGTGCTAGAATAAGGTAGCCGACTAGCTTTGAGATTTTACATATTGATGGTATTCGGGGCTACCCTAAGCCTGGCTAGACTCAAATTGACCTGGACTGAAGCAATGGTTATAATGGCTGACAACATTCCATAGCCAAGGATTTCCTTTGCTTTTGAATTAATCACTTCCAGGTTGCTTGGCTATTGTCAACATTTACAAGAGGCAGGGTCAGCTCTATGCTACAGTAAATAGTCTGTATTAACTTCCGGTTCAAGACAAATATTAATTCCTCACAATGATTTTTTTACTCAGTAATCAGGGAGGTTTCAAAAAAGTAGTGAAGTACAAAGTACAATACTTGCCTAAAAATATACTCAAGTAAAAGTAAAATTACCTATTTCAAAAAATACTTTAAAAATTACGAATTACTCAAAAAAGCTACTTAAGTACAGTAATTTTGAGTAAATGTAATTAGTTACTTTCCACCTCTGATCGAGACAGCCTACAACCATGACCCCTTATGTGACCTTACCTGTTGATTAACAGCATGTGATAATATCAGTTGATAAACAAAGGTGTGACATGAACCCTCATCTTCAAAACTCACTCAAACACTACTCCAATGGAATGACATGCCCTTTCACCACACATAGGAAGTCAGGAAGTAAACATAGCAGACTAACTGAACTTTACTCCTCTTCATTTTAACAGAAATATGTTGGGCTCTGGGGGCACCGTGGCTCAGTGGCCTTGCTCAGTCCTTTCCGATTAAAGGCAAAAACCCCAAAAAATATCTTTGAAAAAAAAAAGAAATACGTTGGGTTCTGAACTTCTGACCCTTAGGCTAAGGCCTCCCCAGTATCACTACCAGTGCAGGCGGACACACAGACCACCAGGTGTAGCCGGTGGCGGTCCGCACCGCACACGGGTCTCGAACCCGCCACCCCGCAAGCTACAAACTCCCGGCGTGGGAGTGGAACGCTCTAACCAACTGAGCTAGAAGCCCGAGCTTCTAACTCAGCGTGTTAGAAGCGCCCATGGAATTGGGTGATGAGGATTTACACACTACCACCGAGCTAGCCGCGCTAGCTGGCCTCCGTTACACTCACCCTCCAAATCCTCACTCCCATCCGGGTCACGGCACCAATGTAGCCGGTGGCGGTCCGCACCGCACACGGGTCTCGAACCCGCCACCCCGCAAGCTACAAACTCCCGGCGTGGGAGTGGAACGCTCTAACCAACTGAGCTAAAAGCCCGAGCTTCTAACTCAGCGTGTTAGAAGCGCCCATGGAATTGGGTGATGAGGATTTACACACTACCACCGAGCTAGCCGCGCTAGCTGGCCTCCGTTACACAGGCATCATGGGAAAAATACCGTAATTCTATGGACGCTTTTGAGATTCCTGATTTGTAACTTGAAACTAAAGCCATCATTACAGTGTCCTTAAACCTAGATTTGATATACCCATCGCAGGGAAAAACTCAGTTCAACATGACATGATGTAGTAATATCTGCAATAGATTTAACCTACATGTGACAAGCCCCCTTCAATATCATACATTACTATCATGATATCATTAAACCAAGCTCTAACATGCCCTCTCTCTTAACCCATGTCTGGCATGCTCCCTGACCTGATTACCCTGGATGTGTTGTGCCCCCTCACCTACAAATTCAACATGTGGAGATAAAGGTAATCTTCACAGACCTGTTATTGCTATGCTGTACAAACGGTGTGTGTGATTTCAACACCATGTGTGGATGGACCCATTTGATTCTGTCAACAATAGTCCTTCAGGAAACAAACACACAGAGGCCCATGAGAATACTGCATGAATTAGACCCATGGAGGATGTGAGAACGCTACCTACTGGCTCCGCTCATTTCATTTCGTTCCAGATAGTCAGGAAGAGCATAATGCAGTTTTATTTTCTCCAACACTAATCTGTGTGGGCCAAATTCAGTGAACACAGTGAGAAATGGAAGCCATGGTATTGTGCCCGGACATCACCAACCTTCAGACAAAATAACAAAACATTTTTTTATATATATTGTAGCGTGTTCCATGTTCAGGCATGCATGATGTTGATGTTAATGAGCCTTGTTACTGGGCCAGTGTGGGGGAGCACCGCCTTTTGTGGGATAGGTGGGTGTGGTTTTGGGGGTGCTAGGTGTGTTTTGGGGTTTTTGGCGCTCTCTGAGCTGGGAATAAACAGGGGACAGTCGTGTGTTTGATGGTTCTGTATTGGCGTGGCTGTGGCCAACAACAGCCGATATTAAACTTCACTTAAGTAAACAAGGAAGTCTGTCTTACTCAGTAGTGACCGCTACAATATATATATATATATACTGTATGTTTTATAGGAACTGTGTGGCACCTCCACATAAGTTAGTAATCAGGGTTCACTTTTAAAAAACTGGTTAGGAAAATGGTTTACCAGTAGCCAAATTAAGTGATCCCAATATGTGTTTCCCAGCCTGTGTATATACCTGTTTCCTTTTATGTTAATGTATAAATGTAATATGGTTTGTTGGTGTTTTACGTAATGACTGTCAAAGACGTCAGCTGACTTTGACAAACAGCTGACGTATCTGTCATTTGAGTGGGGCGCGGATATTTAAAGCGCGGAAGTGAATCGAATGGCGGCGTGTAAAGGTTTGGGGAGACTACGAGAGACCCAAGGAGACACGTCCATAGTGTAGGCCTGCAAATCTAACGGAGAAACAGAACTGTTCAGCGTCAAGACTACCGGACCGATTCCAAGCGCGGTCTTAGTGCATGACCGTCGTCGGAACTGCCGGTAAGGCTGAAACTGTCTGGTGTTCCGGGAGCTCCTATATCGTCACGGTGGATTACGCTTTTCATGGTTGGGAATACCTTTTGTGGATTATACTGTCGACTCTATTGGAATCACTAACTGTCGTTGCTAGTTCCTTTGGACTGCCTACTACGTTCTGGGAGCACCAGAGCGTGCGCTACGAATACGCCTAATGTGCGTTATGAATGCGCAGCCCCTCTCATAGCGTGAGGAGCCTTAGGAAACAACGAACTGTTTATTGGACAATGTGGGTGTGGGTGTCAATGTATGTTTGATATATGTTTTGGGTGTGTGGAATAATATAACAAACGAAACGCCATATTCCATTTGTCATTCTCTATTTTTTGTTGCCATTGATACCTTAAGCATTAATTTACCGTCACTCAGTCAATCTTAGACCCGTGTTAATATAGTAAGAGTCTAGCCCTGTGGGCTGATTGTTACAGATGGTGGCCTGTGCGTACGGGGATTGACTTGTAAATTGCTTGTGTTTTGTAATAGAAAATCCATCAATATGGCAACCAAAGAGCATAATATTAACGTTATGGCCAATACTTCTCCCTTTCATGAAAGTTCATGGTCGGTGTTTAGTCATGATTTTGCTGGTGAACAATGTCTAAACACAGATGATGCAATATCTTTAAATTATTTATATCATGGTGGTGGTGATGATGATGATGATGATGATGATGGTACTCCCCATACAAAGCATGTTGTGGTGAATGAGTGTGAACATGCTGGTCATTCAGGCACTGGAGTGAAGGACACAGAACTGATTACACAGTCAACACAAACAGTCTACAATGCAGTGTCTGACGATGTCCTGGTGCTAAGGGACAAAGTGAATAGTCTAGAAATTGATTTTAAAGATGCAATGTCTAGTACATTCAACAGGGAGATTATGTTCAGGGAATGTGTCAGTAATAGCCTAGCTGAGCTAGAAAGGCAGCTGATGGCAAAGTTAGTAGGGCTGGAGGAGGATATTCGTAACTGTTTCCTCCATAGGGATAAACAGCAGAACAAACAGTTGACTAAGCAACAGCCTACTAACATCCCTATAGCTCAACCTGAAATATTAGTCTCCCCTGACATAACCCCACTAGCTTCCCTCAAGTCACCTAATGGGTCTGGTCCATCTCCCTGTGCCATGGCCACTTCAGTCTCCGTGACCTCTGATGATCCAGACTGTCCAGAATATCATCCACCGGACAGGAAAGGAGGCTCCTCTGATACTGCTGGGAAAACGTGGAAGATTTTGATGGGTAAGCATGCCGTCTGTGCCCAGGGTGAAGTACCAGGCGAGTCTACAGCATGTGGTCACGTCTCCGCCGAAGCCTGCCTTGGCCTGCCCGTCACCTTAGCAGAGGTTACCCATGCTCAGGAGAGTGACCAAATGGTGTGCCAACTAAGACAGACATCCTCGCAGTCAGAACATCTGCCCAGTTACATTAGCCTCGTGACCCAGAAGGGGGTGCTCTGCCGAAGAGTGCCTGCCCGGAACCAGGGTGAGAGGCTCCAGGTGGTTATACCCCAGACTCTAGTCCAGCGGATCCTGGGGCACTTTCACAGTCATCCATCAGGGGGCCATGTCGGGAGTCTGAAGACTCTGATGAAGATCTTGAAGCTTGCCTGGTGGCCCAATGTCCGCAAGGACGTTTGGGAGTATACTACGACATGTAGCACCTGCCAACAACAGAGGGCCCACTCCACACAGTCGACAAAGCAGCCTGTCATCACAGCCAAGGCACCAAGAGAGAAAATTTGCAGTGGAAAATCATCGCCAACACAACACATGATGTGCAACCAGTCTGAGAGGGTCAACTGGAGAGAGGGTGTGTGTAAGGCCAGACCTGCTAGGTATGTTAATTCCCGCAGGAGAGAGGTACCCTTTCAGCAGGGCAGCCTAGTCTGGTGTAGGTCACCCCCTTTTTTCTACGGCCAAACAATGCTCCATTATGCTTGCGCCCAAGTGGGAGGGACCAGCAATTAAAATAAAGAATTCAGGAACTATGAACAGGTTAGGTTGGGATGACCCACAGAGAGAAAATTATAATGTTATTAACTTTGGGAAGTTTTATGGTGTCTTACCCCGTAAGCCTCCGGCTGGAGGGGGGGTCTATGTGGCACCTCCACATAAGTTAGTAATCAGGGTTCACTTTTAAAAAACTGGTTAGGAAAATGGTTTACCAGTAGCCAAATTAAGTGATCCCAATATGTGTTTCCCAGCCTGTGTATATACCTGTTTCCTTTTATGTTAATGTATAAATGTAATATGGTTTGTTGGTGTTTTACGTAATGACTGTCAAAGACGTCAGCTGACTTTGACAAACAGCTGACGTATCTGTCATTTGAGTGGGGCGCGGATATTTAAAGCGCGGAAGTGAATCGAATGGCGGCGTGTAAAGGTTTGGGGAGACTACGAGAGACCCAAGGAGACACGTCCATAGTGTAGGCCTGCAAATCTAACGGAGAAACAGAACTGTTCAGCGTCAAGACTACCGGACCGATTCCAAGCGCGGTCTTAGTGCATGACCGTCGTCGGAACTGCCGGTAAGGCTGAAACTGTCTGGTGTTCCGGGAGCTCCTATATCGTCACGGTGGATTACGCTTTTCATGGTTGGGAATACCTTTTGTGGATTATACTGTCGACTCTATTGGAATCACTAACTGTCGTTGCTAGTTCCTTTGGACTGCCTACTACGTTCTGGGAGCACCAGAGCGTGCGCTACGAATACGCCTAATGTGCGTTATGAATGCGCAGCCCCTCTCATAGCGTGAGGAGCCTTAGGAAACAACGAACTGTTTATTGGACAATGTGGGTGTGGGTGTCAATGTATGTTTGATATATGTTTTGGGTGTGTGGAATAATATAACAAACGAAACGCCATATTCCATTTGTCATTCTCTATTTTTTGTTGCCATTGATACCTTAAGCATTAATTTACCGTCACTCAGTCAATCTTAGACCCGTGTTAATATAGTAAGAGTCCAGCCCTGTGGGCTGATTGTTACAACTGTAGCAAAATGTTTCAAAACATTGCAGATAAGATTGTCCAGTCCATTCATGTGGCAATATTATTCTCAGGTATATGTCTGGAAGGAAACCAGCAGCATTTATCAGTCATGCAGCCACTGTGCTAAACCTATTGTGACTCACATTAGCGCTGTGCATTTCCATTGAGAAATACAGAACGTGGCTGTGGACTTGGTTAAACCAATAGAAAACAACAGCGCAACTCTGAGAATGACTTTCCTATGCTAGCTGAGCCATTCCTGCATGGGCAAGACATGCTCAATAGACGTGTTACTCCCTGGAGACAGTAACCACACATGGAATCATTCATAGAACACAGTCAACACCAGCTGGGTATGCAGAACTTACTTTGGAGGGATTACCAGAGAAAGAACCATCACTACTGTATGTCCAGATTGTCTTCAGAGGCAGGATTTGTCTCTTATACATTTATGATCCACCCTCAGAGGGTTTTGCTATGAGTGAAACTAGATGTACCGCGTGGCGGTACAAAATATGACCGCCGCTCAGTTCTGCACATTTTCTGCATATATATGATGCTTGTCAACTTGTTAGTAACTCTATATTGAATGAAACTTGCCTCATCCGAGGTCAGTGCCGGCGGCCATCTTATGTGTGTCACAAGTATGGAAATGCCTGTGACCAGTCAGTACCGCTTGGGTGGAGTGGTTGGCAATGAATGAGTAAATGAAGCAAAAATATTAAATAAATAATTTTAGCTGCAAGGTAAAATAGTTTAGTTAAGTCACAGTCAGTTATTTTGGCTGAGAAGTAATTAATCCAGCCGTGTTACTACCACCAGTGAACAGCACAGGAAGCGGCGATGATCCCACTGAAGCTAGCTGCTATGCCAACCTTCAGTGGGATCGTCACCACTCGTAGCTGCTTCAGTGGGATCGTCGCCGCTAGCTAGCTGCTACGCTAACCTTCAGTGGGATCGTCGCTGCTTCAGTGGGATCGTCACCGCTAGCTAACTGCTACGCCAACCTTCAGTGGGATCGTCGCCTCTTCCTGTGCTGTACAGGTGGTAACGCAGCTGGATTACTACTCGGCCAAAATAACTGACTGTGACTTAACTAAACTATTTTACCTTGCAGCTGCAATCAATGAAATGATTAATAAAACTATAATTTATTTAATATTTTTGCCTCATTTACTCATTCACTCCACCCAAGCGGTACTGCCTGGTCATGGGCATTTCCATACTGGTGACACACATAAGATGGCCACTGGCACTGACCTCAGATGAGGCAAGTTTCATTCAATATAATTCGGAGTTTCATTCAATATATTCGGGACTTCATTCAATATATTCGGGGGTTTCATTCAATATATTTGGGACTTCATTGAATATATTCGGAGTTTCATTCAATATATTCGGAGTTTCATTCAATGTATTCGGGACTTCATTCAATATATTCGGGACTTCATTCAATATATTCGGAGTTTCATTCAATATATTCGGGACTTCATTCAATATATTCGGGACTTCATTCAATATATTCAGAGTTTCATTCAATATATTCTGAGTTTCATTCAATATATTCAGGACTTCATTCAATATATTCAGAGTTTCATTCAATATATTCGGCACTTCATTCAATATATTCGGGACTTCATTCAATATATTCGGAGTTTCATTCAATATATGCGGGACTTCATTCAATATATTCAAGGTTTTCTTTCATTCAATATATTCGGAGTTTCATTCAATATATTCAGGACTTCATTCAATATATTCAGAGTTTCATTCAAAGTTTTTTCCCTGAACGGCTTGCCATAGAAAACATCAGTCCTGGATTTATTGACTTAGAAAATAAACTGAAACTACCATTCCTCCTGGGGGAAGTTGATACTTTTACTCAAATAGCCTCAGACTACTTAGTCCACATGACCATCATCAAAATATCCACTAGTGCTTTTTCTTAATTTTATCTTTTTTTTATTATTATTATTCCATATGTTTGTTTAAGTTGCATTTTATTTATTTAGTCACTACTTACTATTGTAATTCTCATTATTATTGTCATTATTATACATTAATGCTTTGGCAATATTGTATTTTTTTGACATTCATGCCAATAAAGCTTATTGAACTGAACTGACAGGCCTATCACCCCAAACCTGTAACGCTTTGGCTTAATAGCACCATCTACAGGTCAATAATTGTACAGTCATTAAATGTACATATAAATTCATTTGTTTTATAGCCCCCCATGGATGAAATTCCACAAAACTTGACATATTCCCACAGGATGTCAGGTTCATCATACACATTAAATTTGGTGCAGTTCCTAACATCTGATCTAAAGATAGGGGCAATTAAAGCCGTATAATATTGCATTTTAATTTTTTACCATGGGGGGGCAAATCACAAATGACTGGTTATGAGCTAAGTTGATGTGGGCTCTTGAGACCAACATTCCATAAAAATTTCATCATCCTCAATATCACGGGTCAGGTAGTTTTTTAGGAAAAACTACATTTTGGGGGTTTCGGGGGGGCGCAGCGCAAAGATGGAGTGGCCCCCGGGGACCAAACGAAATTTTTCCGTAAAAGTCTACAGGGGCTACATGCCCACCAAGTTTCATGTGCCCCGGTGTTACGGTGTCCCGGGAATCGTTGACCAAAAATTCAGGAAGTAGATGACGGGAGAAAAAAAAAAAAAAACTTTGACAATCATTATATGACCGCTACGCTTGCTACGCAGCGGCGGTCATAATTCCTGTTCCTCTCCATGAAAATATACAAATATGCAGCCAGCACTGGAGTGTTGGAGGACCTGTGTGAACTTGCCTACAGGAAGGAGGTGTACACAGATCTGAACAGCCACTGCATGTGTATCTGTGGCGTCTCATGTCTCAGACAGAGGGAGACAATGTTGCCAAACAGCTGTTATGTGATGCTGAGGACATAACATTAGTTTGAGTGCGGGGTTCAACAATTGCAAATTGTACAATTGGATGGTCACATCAATGGTAAAGAAATTGCTTTTTCCATTTATTTCTTTAGTCTTGCTAACAGACAGTTGCACAGGTGCACTCTTTTGAACATCAAAATAAGGGCGGCATACATGTCATCAACTAAGCATTATTTGTGGCCCATCATGAAGTGATGAAAATGACATGAATTACAGGCTAGTTGCTCATGAGTTCATCATGTTTGTGCCCTCTAAACTAAAGTGTTGACATGGTTAAATAGGTAAAATTTAGTTGATGTAAGGAATACATAAAAATCAATGCAATGTCTGGGAAATTCTTGGAAAGTCTACATGATGAACTCATGAGGAACTAGGCTAGACTTGGCTAAATAAGTATCCACTTTTATTATATCAAATTCTTTTGAACAAAAACATCATGATCATGTGTAATTAATCATGACTCATGATTAATTACACATGATCAGGGTAATTAATGCTTAAGATTATGTGCTATTTCAGAAGGAGATCATTAATGATAAACAATGAATTCATGCAAGTTCCTGATGAGTCATTAGATATTCAGAGATGAAGTAATGCATGAATCACAAATGAATCATGAATGAAATCATGCATGAATTCATGATCATTTGTGTACCCTTACCGTAAAGTGTTACCCAAAAATTTTATGATACTTAATGACAACAGTAAACATTCTGATTCTGAAGTGTCATTATATGTTCTTGATATGTGTCATGTCTATTTTACGACAGATTTGTGTCACTCCGTGGCTGTCATGTACCCGAGACACTCTGGGGTTCTATCAAGTACCCTCTGGATCACACAGAGCTTCTAGGGTGATACCATAATTGTTTTTCCATGTTATCTTGATGTTAATGAGAACTGAGAATCTGTTTGAGGACTTAATTTTTCTACTGATTCAGATACCCCAGTTTGACAGCCACTATTGTAGTGTCGTCCTAGAGTGTGTCCAACCAAATTCAACAGCCAACCTAATTTCATTCAAGAAAACGCCTAGTCAGGAAGTAGCCTCAAAGCTACTTTTAATGAACCCTGAGTAAAAAGCAAAATGCAAATATCCTTCCAGATCTTCTCTTTGTCATCTTAATTATTAATTATCATCAGTTTTTTATAGCGCTTTTCTAAATACTCAAAGACGCTTTACATGAAGTTCACATACAAATAACACATACAGTCACACACACACACACACACACACACACACACGCGCAATTTCACACACTCGCACATACAGCATACACACACAGAGAAAGAAACAAACAAAAACACAAAAAAAACAAACAGATAGACAGAGGGCAGCAGGTGAGGAGTTAGGTGTCATAAGCGGTCTTGAAAAGGTGGGTCTTGAGGTGGCGTTTGAATGAAAGCAGAGAATCAGAGTTTCGGATGGTCAGAGGGAGGGAGTTCCTGAGGGTGGGGGCAGCCATGGCAAAGGCTCTGTCTCCTAGGGTCCGGTATTTGGTTGAGGTGATGGGGGTGAGGAGGTTGGCATCGGCAGAGCGGAGTCGGCGGGTGGGGGAGTGGCGGTGCAGGAGGTCAGACAGGTATGAGGGTGCGAGGTTGTTGAGGACCTTGTATGTGATGAGAAGGATCTTGAAGTGTATGCATTGTTTGATGGGAAGCCAGTGGAGTTGACGGAGGATAGGGGTGTAGAACTTACACAGCAGCATGGTCAATGGTTTTACAAATTATTAGGGAGTAAGGAAAAATATGTCATCAAAATCAAAATCAAAATTCAACTTGTGCTTAAACACTTGCCTAAACAACTAAAACTGCCTGGTGCAAAACATATCATTCATATCATTCACTTTTGACTTTCTTCCTGAATAATACTGAGAAGCACTTTTTGACTGCCAGGCCCATAATCAATAATGAAATTATTAAAGCCATGAGAAGAGTCAGTATGACGTCGATGGAATAATAAGCCACCCAGGACATCCTGAAGGACTGAGTGCGCAGGTGAGGGGCGCCTCCGTTTCTCATGACAAACTCGATCCAGAACATGGCGTGGTCCAGTGGCTTGATGGGCTGGTCACGATGGATCCTGGAGAGTCTCTGCATGTTCTCCCTGTAGGACGGCTCGTAAAGCACTTCCTTAAGAGCCTCCACCAACGCTGACCTGTCCAGAGTGGCGAGTTCCACCACCTTAGCAGTTCCTCTTACCTCCATCTTGAACAGGTTATCAGGCTGATCAAACATGAGGGGCAAGCCGAGTATTGGGACTCCGTGGTAGATTGCTTCCTGGACCCCATTCATGCCCCCATGGGCTATAAACACCTTAGTCTTTGGGTGGCCCAGGAGGTCGTTCTGAGGCAGCCAGTCCACTAGTAAGGTGTTGTTGCCAAGAGTGGAGGGTTTGGACCCTTTATATCTCCAGACGACCTTTTGGGGAAGCTGAGCAAAAGCTGCTGCAATCTCTTCAGTGGTATCACTGGGCAGATCAGCAACAAGAGTTCCAAGGGACATAATGATGACCCCATGTTCCCCTGAGCTCTGGACAAACTCTTCCAGGTCAACAGGAAGTGGTCTAGCAGGCTTGCACTGGAACCCACCAATGTAGACCACATTGGGCATAGTTGGGCGTGGAAACTCAAAGTTGAAGTCATATCGCACAAGCCATAAGTCTGCATTCTGGAACAATGACTTTAAATCTACGTCTGGCCCAAGATAACGACGTGAAAATTCTGAGAGATGGGGTTCTGTCATCTGATTTTCAAAGTGTTTACCAAGGACTAAGACAACCCAGTTGAATATTCTTTCAGAGAATGACATGCGGTCAGTAAGTCTGCTGCCAAATGTAGGGACATATGAAAGAGGAGAAGGACCAATAAGGGAATGAAGGTCTCCATAAAGTGTTGACCTGGCACTGAACACTAGAGGGAGCTGTAGACGGTGGGCTAAGAACACCCCAGATGCAATAACAGGGTCCGTCAGAACCAAGTCGTATTTAGCTTCCTGAAGTGACTGCATCAGGGCCTCATCGGTAAACATGGTGGACATCATTGCACAAATATCTCTATGCATGTCATTAAATGCTTTTATCACCCCAGTTGCTTGCTGCATTTCCCTCTTTCCTATCTCCTTTTCCTTGATGGTTATATTCAGTTGTTCAATCACTAATGAGTTGAAGAAGTCCTCACCAGCACTATCAGAATTCCCAGTGGGAATGGTGATGGCAGTGTAGTGGGGAGAGTCCTCTTTGATGTACCAGCTGTCTGAGGGTCTCACAACATTGATGCTGTGGCCTCGGGAGTGCAGCTCCTCAATGATGATCTTCATGTTGACCCAGTGGCTGCCTTCAACCGGGACCACCAGCACCTTCCCACCACTGGTCCCAGAGATGCACACGGACAGCAGTGACAGAGATAACAGCACAGGGCCTCCCATCCTGAGACAGCACCTAGGACACTAAAAAGACAAGAAGGGTTTAGCATCCTGAGGCAGCACTGAGGACACTACAAGAACAAGGATTCAGCACCCTGAGACAACACCTAGGACACTACAATGACAAAGATTAAGCAGTGACAAAGCCAACAGCACAGGGCCCAGCATCCTCACACAGCACCAGGTATACTACAAGGACAAGAAGGGTTTAGCATATGGGACAGCATCTAGGACACTGCACAAGGACAAGGAGTCAGAAATTAGCATCCTCTTTTAAGACAGCACCTAGGACACTATAAGGACAACAAGGATTCAGAAATGAGCCACCTAATTTAAGACGATAGAGACAGCATCTAAGACACTAGTAGGACAGAGTCAGAAATGAGCATCCCAATGCAGCACCCAGGACACAAGGACTCAGCATCCTTAGACAGCAAATGGGTCATTCCATGTCAAATCTCCAAATATCCCCGCTTATCCATCTCAGATTTGGCTGAAGAAATTCCGGGAGGTTCACACATGTCCCATTGGGAAAACTACCAAATTTTAGCTCCCAACTCTTATCGTTTTGTTGTAAAAAATATATATATATTTTTTGGGGAGCCACTTTCAGAGTGCTGTATCTTGAAAAGTATTCAAGGGAGGTCCTTCAAATTGTCAAGGGTCAATATCTGGCATGAGTACTTGTAGAATATGGACACGTACATGTCTGCTTTTGGTTTATTAACAAATTCTGGGGGTTTGAATTTGCCTGGAATTTCTACTCTACCCTCTGTGGCAGCATATTTGAAGGACTGTGGAAAGTGCAGTTTCAAAGACAGAGACTTGATATTACACATACACCTTCCCATATATGTGTTGTACTTTGTAGTCTAAAACTGATCTTCTGTGATGAGCAGTTTGGAAGATATTGAAGTTTAAAAATGGGAAAAAAGAATTTGGTGCCGTTTTTGGCATCTTATAGCAAAAAAAAAAAAAAAATGACAGCATCCACCTACATAAAATGTACTTTTTTAGAAAGTCTAGATGTCCGTTTTTAACATATCAAAAATTTAAAATGTACTTGTTCATAACAGCTGTGAAAAAAACAACTTTGAAATTATTGTACACCTTTACTGCTAAAGCAGACAATTCAAAAATATTTAGTTTCAACATTAAGCATTTTGCATTTCTAAACAAATAGTGATGCATTCTGTCTACATGTAAAATAAGATAATACAAAACTTTTCCTGACCAGTATCTCAGAAAAACATGTCACTGTCAAATAGCATAATCAATTATTAATACTTCATGTTATGACATCATGACATAAGTTTTTATTATCTTAAAGGAATGCACCGGAGTGAATTCAAGCATAGCCCTGCTGCACAGGCCTTCCAACAGCAATATATTTCGCATGAAATGAAAGAATTTTGGTAACACTTTGCGGTAAGGGTACATGAATTATCCTGAATTCATGCATGATTTCATTCATGATTCATTCGTGATTCATGCATTACTTCATCTCTGAATATCTAATGACTCATCAGGTATTAACATGAATTCATTGTTTATCATTAATGACCTCCTGCTGAAATAGCAGATGATCTTAAGCATTAATTACTCTGGGTACATCATCATGAGTCATGACTAATTACACATGATCATGATGTTTTTGTTCAAAAGAATTTGATATAATTTGATATAATAAAAGTACTTATTTAGCCTTCTTTGGCCGAGTTCCTCATATCTATCCCATACGTCAACTAAATTTTACCAATTTAACCATGTCAACACTTTAGTTGAGGGGGCACAAACATGATGAATTCATCATGATCATGCTAATTTATCATGACTCATGTTAATTGATCATGACTCATGATGATATACCCAGAGTAACTAATCCTTAAGATCATGTGCTATTTCAGCAGGAGGTCATTAATGACAAACAATGAATTCATGTTAATTCCTGATAATTCATTAGACTTTCAGAGATGAAGTAATGCATGAATCATGAATTTATCATGAATGATTTCATGCATGAATTCATGATAATTCATGTACCCTTACCGCAAAGTGTTACCAAAATTTCGAACAGCATACCTAATGGGATTGCGAAACACTTTACATTGAGTCAATGTAACCTCAGATCTTACTTTCGGTTTCCAATAGTCAGGTCCCATTGCTTCAGTGTAAAGTGCCTGTTCGCTTCTGCATTCGCGTTCGGTCTATGCTGTACCAAATTATTTTGTTCCACTCGCTAACTAGCGCATTTAGCAAGCTCTTTCAACAGGGCTATGCTTGAATTCACTCCCGTACATTCCTTTAAAGGTATAATCCGATGTGAATCAACACCTGGCCCTGCTGTTTTATACTGCTAAGCGCTACTGAAAGCCACCTCAATGATAAAATTTTGTACATCGTAGACAGAGTTTGCGAAACGGCAGCTAACACTAACTGAATGAGGCATGTCAAAAACAAAACCTGATCGATTTGCTTTCATTTTGAAATGCCCCATTCTGTTAACGTTTCGCTATCTCAGTCTGCCTTGCATGAAATCAGGCGATTGAGGTGGCTAACAATGGCGTTTGGCACTACAAAACAGTAGGACTACGTGTTGATTCACGCCGGCTTTTTCCTTTAAGTTATGACAACACACAGCAAGCATAATTTAGAATAAATAATTAATTTATTCCTCTGAAGAAATATTACTTCAACCTACCACTAAATGAAGATTGGCGACTTACGGTCTTCCGGCTCCAGAATTGTAGGGCTTATACTCCTGTCAAATCTACTCAACACTGAAAACAAGGTGAAAGGTTTTCCTGTTACCTCATTCCAGTCACGTGCTCTAGAAGTGGCCAAGCCCCTCACTGTTATCTGGAACCATTTGACTCTAATAATCTCAGTGTATGTGTGACTGCAATCTGAGGCTGCCATGTCCTGCTACTCAACTGTTATTGTGCTCCAGGTTTGTGCTTTGGTGAACATAGTAATTGGAATGTCTGTCGGAAAGGCTCAAAATAGTGCAGTGTAACTTTGCACTGAAAATGAATCCAGTTTTGAACAAGATACCTGATTGTCAAACCAATGGAGCTGCCAAACTTCGGTTACTTTCACTTAAAATGAAAGGCGTTCATAACAATAACTTTGCGTTTTGTAAAGCAGGGTTAAAGTTTGGCTTAAAGTCAAACAACCCTTCCTAAAACGCAATAAACGTTTGTTTACAAAGGCATGGAACTCACTGACGGTATCTTATATGACCTGCCAGCCACCATCAGTATGTGCAAAGGTAATTCATTGTCTGTGGAGTCACCGTCATTAACTTCTTCCCCCACCTCATGCACCACTTCCTAATGAGGCAAGTTTCTTCTGTCTGTCTGCATTCCTCTGCACAGGCTGTGCCCCCTTTTACCTGCCATGACAGGTGAGCCCTTCACCCCACAGGCCTGACGCTCTAGTTCAGGGGTTCTCAATATTTTGATAGGTGAAGGCCAAGTTAGGGACCTAATGTTGAACTGAGGACTGTGGAGACAGCTAAAATTTTAACCTCAAAA
>JAODXP020000017.1:14427524-14476766 GCA_027497455.2 Sardinella longiceps
GACAAGAGATGACTTCACAGTTCAAAAGTGTGAATTCCATGTCTTGCAGATATTAAGCAGATATGAACTATAAAACTTTATGACCCGGTGGAATGGAATACTGTTTTCTGATTGGCTGTCAGGGTGTCCATTATTTCTAGATAACAGGACACCTGAGGCATTGTTGGGTTAAAAAAGTTTAACCAGCGTTCTTTATCAATGCTCTTTAGAATGCAGCCTTGCGGGTCTTCTTTCATAAGAAAATAGTACCCCAACCGAACAGGATAACTTCTTTCTAAACGGAGCCATGTGTTTCTTTTATGTTTTAAACACTTGCTTACCATTGTTAGGACCCACAGGGTTATGACTCACAGGTCTGCTTACTTATTTGGGGCTCCGCCCCTTCTATTGTGTTCAGTTTTTGTCATTGTCCTAATCAGGGCCGCTGAGCATGGGGGTGGCGCCTCCGCGTAATGGCGCGGACCATAAGAGGGCTGGATCGGCGGAAACTTCCCTCTCTCTCTCCACCATTCCTGCCCGGACGCAGAGCTGGCAGGGAGTTCTGCGCAGCCCTATGCTTCCGTCTTTTGGGGGGCTTTACCCTGGCTGGTCTCTCCCGCTCCCGTCGTCGCCTTTATGTTTTGTTTCACATTTTACCCCTAGACACATTCTGCACTACACTTTACTTTTAAACACTATACTGACCTTTTTCTATTTATGTCAATAAATTATTACATTTAAACGTTCGTTACGAGTGGTTTCCCCTTTATGTTTAGGTCTACTTTGAGCCGAGTAGGTCCTAACACCATCTATACGTTTTAGTTGCAACCGGGTGATAAGCGGGATAACGGCCTTCGCCGTCGGGCTGTTCTTCGCCTTCGCGTCGTCCATTATTCTTCTGATATCGGGACACCTCGGCGGCCGTTATCCCTTACATACCATTGCTTTGCAACCCTGGCTGAGACCACAAACCCCAAATTTCCAGGACAGCATGTTTCAGTTATGTTTAGGTGCACAGGTCTATTAGTCATCAAGGGGTGTTTATGATTGTCCAAACCTGATGTTGGATCTCCATCCGTCAGCAGTATAAGGATGGAGGCTGAACCTTCTCTGTGATTTTTAATCATCTCCACACCTCTCAGCACTGCCCCATTTATGTCTGTGCCTGAGGAGAAATTAGTATTTAATAGTCTTTCTCAGATGGATTTACAATCTTAAAAGTAAACAGCTCTGAGGTGTCTAGTTGCCTATTAAATGCTTCTTACCTCCACTGGCATGTAATGTTTTAACAAATTTGTTTGCCTTTCCCACATTCTTTTGGGTTGCCCTGAGGAGTTCATGTTTCCAGGGTGATACTCCAGAGCTGAAACTGATCAGGCCAAAATGATCATCTTCAGCAAGATCTCCCAAAATCTTCAGCAATGCCGATCGAGTCTGAAATTACATGCGCTGATTACAGTATTTACTGAAAATTAACCAACTCATCTAATAGTCTGCTAGTTTATCTATTGCAACATTTATGTATACCAAAACTATTAATGAAAATGAGAAATACTGTACACATGACATTGTGACCTCACTTAGTCTTGGCATCCACATACACATTCCCTCTATGATGGTTTGGGTTACATACACTACAGTATATGATGGCAGTGACTTTAACATCCTGAAAGCCCTGAGGACCCCTGAGCATCTACAAACACATGTGCATGCATGCTAACTGCACACACACACGCACGCACACACACACATGCACACACACACACACACACACACACACACACACACACACACACACACACACATTGACAGGCACAGGCACCAGGTTTACAGCCTGGGCACAGTTATTCAGTTGTTTCATTTGGATGAGATTTTGACAATTGGATCACCCTGAATCACAACTTTTCTGGATTAGGAAATCTGGTTAACTGCTGCTTCCAAATGGAACAGTATATCAATATGCTTACTGGACATGTGTTAAAACAACAAAACTGTTGTGTATCTAATTAAAATGTCTATCTGATGATACACAAAACCGCACAATAAACAATCAAAATGTATCTCAGCAACACTTAAACTCCTTATCTGATGCACAACAACTATATAAATATCTACCACCATAGCAACTAAAAACCCAAGAGTGAATACAAGATACAGTAGCCTACATGAACTGTGAGAGAGTTGACCAACTTTTATCATGATACCTGTAATCCACCCTGAAAACCACCTCCTAAAGCTGTATTTGGCAACTCTTTTAAAGTCAAATTTCATAGAATTACCACGTTATTCTGGAAGCAGTACATAAATAATTGAAAAAAAACCTGAATTCTGAAGTACAGATTCCTCCTTTTTAACCCTGCATGTTAACATGTCCTCTGAAGAAAGTGGGGCTACTGGTTTGAAACTTGCCAATTTACCAGCATCAACCCCCATTCACCAGTTGACTATTAACACCCGGCCCGTTAGGCAAAATCTAAAGCGCAAAAATCCACCAATCAGGTTCGGAGGGAGGGATAACTGCCAAACAAGGCCGTTGAGGAGCGTGGTAGTGACAGGGGGAGGGACCAGAGAGTTGTACGATTTAGAATTTTTTAAAGTCCAATCCAATCCTACTTCAGGATTGTCTTATTTGTCTTACCTGTCTTATTTTCTGAACAACCCATTTTCAAGATTGGACCTAATCCACTACCTGAATATCTGAGTGAGATTTTTGAACAACTGGAGTTTGGTGCACTAAAAAATTTCACATAGTTTCTCTATGTACAAAGTGTCTGCAGTCCCTAAAATGGCCAAATTTCCTTCCTTGTGGTTTCACTTTATAAAAATTGGGCATGCCAGCACCTAGCCAAACGCTTGCTGGAGGAAACCTAATCTAAACCTAAGATAAAACCATAAAGGTTTCCTGAATGTGATATTAAGGGGAAACACTACAGTAGGCGATGTTAGCCTGGATAACAGGTGTAAAGTTTACATACCTGCTCCATTTTGTTCCCAGACATGGAACCACTGTGGTCAATAATGAAGACCACATTTTTGGGAATGCGTGGAAGACCAGTGGGGGCAAAGTAATGGACGAAAAAGCCACCATATTCCTTAAAGAGACACAGAAACAGTTTGAATAGTATAAGGCTACATTAGCACTTTTAATAAACCCGCTGTCTGAGATACAACCATGAAAAATACATTTAAAGTATATTTACACCCCCAGTCTATCATACATCCATATTACTTCTCCAATTCCAAGCCAAGTATATGTGTCACTTACCATTATCTCTCCTGTAGAAGTTGGCCTCTCAACATCATAAATTATTCTAAGGTCACCAGTAAGTCCATTCTCTCCACAGGCACCACATTTCATCTGCTGGTCTTGAGTGGGGTAGAAGTTCACCCAAGCCTACAAGAGAAAAGCACATAAATGCTGATCAAATAATTATAAGTGCAGTAATTGTGTGGTGTAATGCTGCAAATTAAATTGCCAGGAACTGTAAAAATTCCACATGCAGTAAGTTTCCTTTACCTCTTTATCTGCATATGATTTTGTGATGGCATTGCCCAAGTCTTTTGAAGCCAAAGATCCTTCCACCTGCATAAAGTTTATGCCTGCCTTCTCATACAAATTGACATCAATCTGGTGGTATGGCACAAAGAGTAAAAATAAAAGAGTTTATCTATTATTTTGCCGTACACATAGATTCAAAACAAAACAAAACAAAACAAAAACACATCTTCTCTTTAACTCACCTTGAAGTCTTTCACGGGTTGTCCAGGTTGGGCATTGATCAGCAGTTCATAGTTGCCGAGGCGACGCTGCAGCAGCTCCTCATAAGTGAGTTCAAAGGTCACCTTGCTGTGAGCAGCGACGGACACGGATGTTTTGAAATCCTCTAAAGTTCTGCCAACAGCACTGTGGGTGAGAGAGACAGAGGCATATTTATTATAGAAACTTGTGAATAGAAAAAGAGTCATTGAGTCTTACCAAACAACACAAAAATATAAGCAAAGAAAAGTTTAGAATTAGGACTAGGCAATATTCACTAAATGATGATGTATTTGTAATGTATTTTTTATATTTCCAAATTACGTAGTTTTGTATTTTATTTTGTTACAATTGATGAGCTTGTATTTGTAATTTGAAATGGAATACTTTTTGATGTATTTGTGCCCAGTTCTGAGCTAAAGGCTAGCGGTCAATCACAGCATAGTTTACTGTACCTGACTAGTCCACCGCTTTCACCTCGTGATACAGCCGCATTGAACTGCCGATTGGCCTCTTCCTTGGGCTTGACTATTCCATCATACGCCCTACTAGGGCTGGGCGATATGGAAAAAAAAGTTATCACGATTTTTTTTCTCAGATTGAACGATCTCGATTTTTAATCACGATCATGAATGATATAACCCCCCCCCCCCCCCCCCCAAAAAAAAGTACAAATAAATACATTTTAATTTTAAACTAATTAAAATAACTGGAATCTTGTCATTACACTGGCTCATATGCAATTGCAAACAGCCTACAGATACTGCAATTTATTGATCTAATTTATTGCAATTATGGTATCCCAAAATGCATAAACTTTCATAAACTGTCATAAACTGCCTTTCAAATATAGTATAGCAGAAACATGATACACATCACTGTAATTTCTATCAGACAAGGTGAAATATGGTGTGATGCATACAATGCATGAGCATACTCCTGCAAGTTTGTGTGATAATGATGTTTTGTTATCTGTTAAATTTCCTAGGTTGCTATGTGCCTTTTTGAGGAATTAAGGGGTGGAGTTTAGGTGTGCCTGCGTGCGTGTGTGTATGTGTACACGCGCGCAGGTGCGAGAGCGTGAGAGACGGTAGCATCGCCGCTGTGTTGGAAGTTCTAAAAGCGGGAGTTGTGGCTAAAACAGCAACTCTTCTTGTCGTATGTGTTACAATAAAGAATCTGGAGTTGAAAATGATAAAACGTCGGAAAAAACTTTTATGTCTCGCATAAGGAACCGTAGATAAACGTTGCAACCGCTAAATGTACCCCACTATTTCTCCCTTCCTCGCCTGTTTTGCCGTCAACAACACTCTACACTTGCAATTTAATTTTTTTTTTAACGATCGCGCAAGACTTTCACTCGTGGCTGTCCGCGTACCAACATCTAACTATGGAATGCTCCCAGAATTTCTTAAAGATGATAGAAATGCGTGTGTCTTCATAAATACCCGAAACGACGGCTAAGTTCTCTCTGGTAAAGGCTTGCTCACAGCGGTGCAGGGAACTTTGATTGCTAGCAGCAGTTGGCGCGCACCTTTCCAACATGTAACGCACTTGATCGAGAAAATATGCCCACAGCTGATCACCGTGATCGAACTAAATTTGATCGCGATCCCTAATCGAGATCGTATAATCGCCCAGCCCTAACTAAAACTATCATATTAATTTCTATAACTGACTGATGCAAGGTGGTTATTTATATTTTATTTAAGTTAAGAATAATGGCAATCCATTTCAACTCTTTGGAAAGGATGGAACATGACTTAGACCAGTGGTTCTCAAACTTTTTCTGTCATTCCCCACTTTGGATTTGGATCCAGCAGAGGATTTTCACGCCCCACCTGAAAGGCTCAATTTCCGCACATTTTTTGTCAGTGTTAGGATTTTCATGATACTAATTCAAAGTAGGGCTGGGCGATTATACGATCTCGATTAGGGATCGCGATCAAATTTAGTTCGATCACGGTGATCAGCTGTGGGCATATTTTCTCGATCAAGTGCGTTACATGTTGGAAAGGTGCGCGCCAACTGCTGCTAGCAATCAAAGTTCCCTGCACCGCTGTGAGCAAGCCTTTACCAGAGAGAACTTAGCCGTCGTTTCGGGTATTTATGAAGACACACGCATTTCTATCATCTTTAAGAAATTCTGGGAGCATTCCATAGTTAGATGTTGGTACGCGGACAGCCACGAGTGAAAGTCTTGCGCGATCGTTAAAAAAAAAAAATTAAATTGCAAGTGTAGAGTGTTGTTGACGGCAAAACAGGCGAGGAAGGGAGAAATAGTGGGGTACATTTAGCGGTTGCAACGTTTATCTACGGTTCCTTATGCGAGACATAAAAGTTTTTTCCGACGTTTTATCATTTTCAACTCCAGATTCTTTATTGTAACACATACGACAAGAAGAGTTGCTGTTTTAGCCACAACTCCCGCTTTTAGAACTTCCAACACAGCGGCGATGCTACCGTCTCTCACGCTCTCGCACCTGCGCGCGTGTACACATACACACACGCACGCAGGCACACCTAAACTCCACCCCTTAATTCCTCAAAAAGGCACATAGCAACCTAGGAAATTTAACAGATAACAAAACATCATTATCACACAAACTTGCAGGAGTATGCTCATGCATTGTATGCATCACACCATATTTCACCTTGTCTGATAGAAATTACAGTGATGTGTATCATGTTTCTGCTATACTATATTTGAAAGGCAGTTTATGACAGTTTATGAAAGTTTATGCATTTTGGGATACCATAATTGCAATAAATTAGATCAATAAATTGCAGTATCTGTAGGCTGTTTGCAATTGCATATGAGCCAGTGTAATGACAAGATTCCAGTTATTTTAATTAGTTTAAAATTAAAATGTATTTATTTGTACTTTTTTTTGAGGGGGGGGGGGGGGGGTTATATCATTCATGATCGTGATTAAAAATCGAGATCGTTCAATCTGAGAAAAAAATCGTGATAACTTTTTTTTCCATATCGCCCAGCCCTAGTTTTAGTAACAATATTGCCTCTGAAATGACAGCTTTCTGTCATTGGGATTGTTCACTTGACTATTTTGCCTTTTGAACCAGGTTATTACCTCAGGAAACTCAGTACATAGTGATACAGTATATCACAAATAAACTAAAATGTATGAATAATGATGATGAGGAATGATTTTTATCACATTAAAATGACTGTTGCAACTACCCCCTGTGTGGGACAGTTGCAACGGTTTCTCAACCTCCATAAAAAAATGTAAATTTCTGGAAAATTGCAACATATTTGCATGTTGTGACATGGGTTGATAGGTGACAGATGAGGGTTTAATGTATCAAAATTTTATCTGCGTATTACAAACAATTTCTGAGAAACGGATATGAATCGTCCCCCACAATTCCCGCATCACCACTCCCACTCGGTTTCTTCGGTAAAATGAATCACCGTAATTCCACAAACATTAAAATCTCAGTACAGGGGCAGGGCTTTTAAAGGAAATTTATACAACTACTTACCAAGAAGGCTACTTCACAGTCTGTAAAATTAAACGTTACCCACTTTTGTAATAAAGACAAAGGGAGCGCCTCGGTCCGAGAAACTTTTTTCTCTTTATTTGAAAAACTAACCTAACCTTCAACCATAGAGCACAAAACGCAAATCAATGCGCTCATTCTTTTAGAATATGATGTTATTGACTGCATTTACCGATTAGCCCTATATTTGGGAAAGGCATGTAAACCATACAGCATAAAGATGTGAACGCAGTCATATAATCAGAATAGAAATCACCCATGTTAACACCCTGACTAGAATTTCTGGTCTAAATAAAATTGTAATCAGAATATGCCAGTTGCCACCATATAAACGCTCGATCAGAATACACTTTTAAAGTGCATGCTCACTGCTCATCTTTCAATATAAGCGAGCCTGTATTTCACGAAAATAAAAGCCTCTGATTGCTATTTCACTGCCGTCGTGATAAATGGTGGCATAAAGTCGATTGTGGATTTAAGGTCTATGGCGATAGCCTGGGCGAAAGCGACTGTACGTATAGACAGGTCATTTGCTGGAAAAATTAGGCCTAGTTTCCTGTCAAAGTTTTCTCTGTGGATTCCTGATCAGAAGGCCTATTAAAAGAGATTAAGACTTGGGGCCATCTCAAATTTTGCCCCAAATCCAATATGGCCGACATTTTCCAAAATGGCGTATTTTCATACAGTTTCAGCCATTCTGGAAGGCCATAATCATTAAAGATGATCTCTTTTCCACAAAATACTGTCATATTCCTTCAAAGACAAGTTAACAAAGGTTGACTAAACAAAAAAATATATAAATAAAAATTATCCCTTTAAAATATATCTAGAAAATTGGTCAAAATTGGTAGAATTTCGCATTTTGGCATCATTCAACATTATGATTAGTCCTTTTTCACAGAACACTTGTTTTATTCCACCAAATATGTTTCTGCCTGATCAGAAGGCTTATTAAAAGACATTAAGACTTGGGGCCACCTCAAATTTTGCCAAAAATCCAATATGGCCGACATTTTCCAAAATGGCATATTTTCATACAGTTTCAGCCATTCTGGAAGGCCATAATCATAAAAAAAATTATCACTTTTCCACAAAATACTGTAATATTTCTTTAAGGACATGTTTGCAAAGGTTGACTAAACAAAAAGCATATAAATAAAAATGACCCCCTTAAAATAATAGCAAGGAAATTGGTCAAAATTGGTAGAATTTTGCATTTTGGCATCATTCGACATTATAATGATGATGTTCTATTCCACTGAATATGTATCTGCAAAGGTTAATTAAACAAGGAAAATTGAAGATAAGAATTATCACTTTAAAACTAATTAGGAAAATTGCTCCAAAATTGTTTGAATTTCACATTTTCACATCGTTAATGACCTCTCTGTCACAAACACATGTCCTATTCTATCAAATACATGTTTAGGATGAGTAAGCAACAGTAGGCTAAATATTATCTTATAGTGCCCAAAAGACAATAAGGCCAACATTTTCTGAGATTGTGGATTTTCATATAGTTTCTAGCCATAGTTATAGCCGTTCTTGAAGGTCATAATTATTGAAGATTGAAGACAAAAAAATGGTCATATTCCTTCAAAAGACACATTTGACAGTTCATTCAAGTTCCAAGGTTTTATATTTTAGAAGACAAGCTGTTGGCTTGAGTTGTTAATCATTTTTGTGGATATCTTTGTTTGTATGCTAAATAAACCAAGCACAAAAAGTAAGTAATCCCCTTTAGTAATACCAATCAAGCGTTTTATATCATTTTCGTTGTTGATTTGTCACAGCAACACAAACCAAACATGTGAATAGTGCCAACCAAAAATGTGTGAAAATGGCCAGTAGGCTAATAATTTTCTGTTGTCAGTCATCGCGGTTTGAGCTTCAAATGCTGCCAGTTGAGTGCAACTGGTGTGCCTTTACTATTATCTGAGCATGGGTTCTGCAACTTGTTGGGGTTGTGGTTTCTCCAAGCAGCAGCACTGGGGGAAAGATGCCACGTTTGTTCCTTCGGGATAGGGCCCCACACAGTAGGGAAACCCAGTACAGCATATAGAGTGGCAGCATCATTTGGCGTCAGTCCACCATTTCCAAACTTAGAAACAAGTTCCATGAGACTGCGGAAGTCAAAGACAGACCAAGAAGTGGCTGTCTTAGGAAGAGAACACCCCAAGAAGACTAATGGTTCCTCACTTCTGCTGCACTAAGGAACTGTAGGTTAACTGCGAGAGACTTTTCTAAACTGTGTAAAAACCAGCTGTCACTACAGACTGTGAGGAACATATGGATCTCCCACACACTAATAAAGGCTCTGTGTAAGGGTATAGCAAGCCAACATGTTTTTTTTGTGTGTGTCTGTGCAATCTTCAATTAGCCTGACATAGCCCACCCACAATACAAATGTTCATCCGTATTCATGGTCTGGGGGCAGTCTTCTGGGGTGGGTTTACATCGGTAGAGAGACAACCGACCAATAAGCGAAGCTGATTAGACAAGCTGTCCAATCATTTCAAACCAGAACTGAATGCCCTCCAACCCCTAGCCTGGCGATGCCATCTTACGTACCTCCACTAAACAATTTTATCTCCATACTTAGTATGGCCCAAGCCCCACAAGCTCCCTTTCCCTCGGTTGCTCTACGGTTTAGCTAATCAGCACACAGTTTAGAGCGAAGTCTCAGAACTTTGTAGCCCTACAGCATAGGAACGCGTTTGTTATTCTCCCCCTACTTTCGAATTACATTCATAAAATTGGTACATGACATTAACATCCATGATCTTGGGGATTTATTACCACTACGATGTCAAAATAGATCAGAACTTGCCAGAGATCTGTTATTACTGAACGCATTGAATTGCATTGGGCCAGACTGTATAACATAGTCAACAGTTGGCTTTCACCCAGGCTACTGCCCCCCGCCCTATAATCATGTCAGGTTAAAGAACCTCCAGGCTATGAATATGGATGAACAGCAGTATTATGGAATGGCTATGTCAGGCTAATCTTCAATGCTCCAAGCAACAAAGGCTATACCAACAGAACAGGCCATTTTGAATTATGTTGTTGTTCGCCTTCATGTTAAGGGACAATATAATGTAGGCTAATAGTAATTAGTCATACTCTGATCCTTTTCTAAAATGTTGGTAGCAAGAATTGATCAATAAATCAGACCTAAAGCTTGATCTCTTCATGTGTGCCTCTCTCGACAATAACTCCAAAAAAGTCCTGTGTAACCTATGTAAACATGCAGGACAATGACCATTTTTTATGTCATCAGTCTTCAATTATTATGACTTTCCAATGGCTGAAACTATGTGATCCACCATCTCAGAAAATGGTGGCCATTTTGTCTTTTGGGCAACTCTTTACGTGGCCCCAAGAAGAAGATTTTGAAAAGCATTTTGAGTTGCAGAACTCAAATTTGGGCAAAATGGGTTAGCCTGCCAATTTTCAATTTCATTTTTTATTTTCAATTGGTTTAGTTAACCTTTGCAGATACATATTTGGTGGAATAAAACAAGCGTTCTGTGAAAAAAGAATCATTATAATCAGGGGTTAAAGTGGGGGGGAATGCGGGGGTACGCAGTACCTGCACCTCAGATAAATGAACAATATGAGCCTATTCTTCTTCTATACATTTTTCTTTGTTTGTGCCGACACAAAATATGAGAGTTCCCCCTCCTGCCAAATCCCACTTTAACCACTGATTATAATGTTAACTGATGCCAAAATGTGAAATTCTACCAATTTTCTTGATACATTTTAAGGGGGTCATTGTTATTTAGATATTTTTCTGTTTAGTCATAGTCAACCTTTGTCAACAAAATATTACAGTATTTCTGTGGAAAAGTGATCATCTTTAATGATTATGGCCCTCCAGAATGGCTGAAACTGTATGAAAATACGCTGTTTTGGAAAATGTCTGGCATTTGGATTTTGGGCAAAATTTGAGGTGGCCCCAAATCTTAATCTCTTTTAATAGGCCTTCTGATCAGCAGATACATATCCAGTGGAATAAAACAGGTGTTCTGTGAAAAAGGAGTCATTATAGTGTTGAATGATGCCAAAATGCGGAATTCTATCAATTTTGACCAATTTCCTTGATATATTTTAAGGGGTAATTTTTATTTATATATTTTTTTGCATAACCAACCTTTAACATGTCTTTGAAGGAATATGACCGTATTTTGTGGAAAAGAGACCATCTTTAATGATTATGGCCATCCAAAATGGCTGAAACTGTATCAAAATACGCCATTTTGGAAAATGTCGGCCATATTGGATTTTGGGCAAGATTTGAGGTGGCCCCAAGTCTTAATCTCTTTTAATAGGCCTTCTGATCAGCAGATACATATTCAGTGGAAAAAAAAACAGGTTTTCTGTGAAAAAGGAGTCATTATAATGTCGAATGATGCCAAAATGTGAAATTCTACCAATTTTGACCAATTTCTTTGATTTATTTTAAGGGGGTAGTTTTTATTGACAATTTTTTTGCTTAGTCAACCTTTGTTAACATGTCTTTGAAGGAATATGAAAGTATTTTGTGGAAAAGAGACCATCTTTAACAATTATGGCCTTCCAAAATGGCTGAAACTGTATCAAAATACGCCATTTTGGAAAATGTCGGCCATATTGGATTTTGGGCAAAATTTGAGGTGGCCCCAAGTCTTAATCTCTTTTAATAGGCCTTCTGTTCAGGAATCCACAGAGAAAACTTTGACAGGAAACTAGGCCTAATTTTTCCAGCAAATGACCTGTCTAGTAGGATGGCATCGCCAGGCTACTATGGCGAGCTCACTGCGTTGAGGCCATGCCAATTATGCCACAATCATTTTTTCTTGGATCAGTATGAAATCATGAAGAGCATGGAGCTTACCTTCTTGGCTTGACAATCGGCCGCGACAATTAAGACAAAAATGAAAAGAATTGAGACTTTCAGTCTTCCCATACTGGCGTCTATCTGAATTAGCCCCCTATCTCTCCTGCATCGACCTACTTGCATTGGGTAGTTTCACTTTCTCGTTTCTACAATGTTTTGTGGGAGGGGTCTTTGGACCAGACGCCCCTAGCGGTACCAAATGTAATTTCACATGCCTGGCTAACCCTATGATTCCCTTTGACAGTGCACTTCATTAGCCTGGCAAAGGAGCATGGGAATTCCCAGGCTAGCACTTCATTCTTGTTGGAAGGAAAATACTCAGAATTCAGATTCTTATCTAAATTTTCGATCATAGAGTGTAGTAGCGTAAACGAATAAAGGCCTGTATGAAAAATAACTGGGCTACTACTACTGAATAAGTAACCTATAGTAGCTTAGTTGAACTATGACAATTGTAAGTAGGACTATTTTTAAAATTCAACCACCTTCAAAATGTGGGTATTGCCTGTAACTCTGTACATAGGGCTAGCAAGATATATATTTATATAACATTTACAGTCTGTAACATTAGGCGCCTTCTTATTCTGACTCAAGGATCAAGTTTCTGATAAACTGGGTAATTCTTAGGAAAGTTGCATGTTGCTGCTCATTGCTTTCCAGGCTTAACTGAGTTCATTCACTACAACACTACACAACACTACAACACTACACAAACTCACAATTACCCCCAAAATACTGGAGCAGAGTAGTCTGTGATGTGGCCAAAGAGGACAAATGCATTGACTTGGTTTAAACTTTGAAAATTGTCCAAATATTTAGTTTAGACACGAGTGTGAATTTCCAGTAAATGATACATGTAGACTACCCTCTGTAGCTTTAAACATGAAAATGTTATGTCTTTTACTCGCTTTTACAAGAGAGAAGCAGAGGGAAGATGCAGTAAAAACACTAGACCTGAACAGACAAGTGATATAAACCAAAAACATTTATTCACTTTTATAGACTTTATTTATTCATTTATACACTTTGATGATTCTCAACTTTTTTTTTAACAAACGTCCCCTTGGGTCCTAATGACACCCCTTGCTGCTTCAGTGCAAATACCCCCAACCCCCCCACCCCACCCCCAAACACATACACACACACACACACACACACACACACACACACACACACACACACACAAAAACACTGATTTAACCAATCCAGGGAGTTGTACAAACACATCACACAGGTCATCACACAGTTCACATCATCACACAGAGCAGTGGGCACTGGGCAGCTTTGACTCTTAGATGACCTTTCCATGTCAACTCAAAGCTAAAGTACAGCAGTGCTGGATTTTACTGATGAATAATCTTAATATTCAATTAATGCAAATTGCCTAATTATTGTTACTTTTAGCAACTAAGTTGGCTTTCATCCACAAGGTCTATAGATGACATTTCTGAAATAAAACTTGGTGTGAACATTTCTGGGTCTACTAGGGGGCGCTATCAACCTCACTCACGTCAGATGATTTGTTACCCTGCAAGCCTTAGCACTCAGTCATCTGCAAGCTCTTCATAGGAGAGCTGTTTCAGAAGACTGGACGTCATCACTTTACTTCAATCATCAAACCCATGACAAAACACGGCCTCGCATGATGCAAAGCAATTTCTAATTTCTCAACGATACATATAAAACATAAACAAAACAACCAAAAATAGACGTCAGTATCTGTCGCATAACTGCCACAATAATCTATTTAACTCAGAACATAGATATATTTTTCATATATAACTGTTATAATCATGTTTTTTACATTTTACAAGTCGTCACTTTCTGACTGTCTCTGTCCCTCCTGATTGGTTCGTCTGTTTCATCTTGGTCCTGAAATCCTTCCCTTGCAGCGTAGCGTGTCATCTGATGTGAGTGAGGTTAGGGCCCTATAGGGCCTCTACTAGAGTATACACCAACTAGTGATGGCCATATTAGTCTAGACTAATTAAGCCATCACTGGTTGGTGTCTCATGAATCAATGGCTGTTTGATACACATAATCTGTCTTGATTCCATGAGCTGTTTGTATTCTGTGTATATTCCTTTAAAATATGCACAAAAGAAAGACACTGCATAGGCCTATTGTTTGTACATACCAATTAGTCAATAAAATAATTGACAGTGACCCTGATCAGCACTCAAACTTGCATCTATTTTCAGATGCAGGACATGAGACTTTAGTCTTTCTTGAGTCTTCTCAAAGTGGTCTGGTCCTCTGCGGAATGCATAGCATCACTTGTTGTTTGACAAACAGTGGCCTTATCCCATATCTGGAAGAGAGACACACAGACCATTTTATCCAATAGCTTACAGATGTATCATCGAAGAGCAGAACAAAAGTCAATTCAAGCCAATCTGTAATGTCTACTTTACTTGTTTTCAGTGCAAAACTTTCTTAACAGATGAACTTCAATAAATCGTGTGACGCATGGAGAGAAGTTAATACCTTATGAAGACCATTAACATTTTGGGGATATCTACATGCTCCAAAAAAAATCCATGATATTCTGACTTTTCATGTTTGGAACTATTGAAATACCGAGGCTAGTGGGAACCCTGCATCTTTTAATTTTCATTTTTCAGTACTCACAGTACTCACAGGATCCTGAGTCCAGGCCCAGAGTCCAGAGCCAGAATCCTCTGTAAAAAAAAAAGGAAAGAAAGAAAAGGAAATTATACAAATCGATGGAAAACAAAAAGGATGTGATGTATGTGACGTGTGGGGAAATATACTGACCTTTTGCATGATTAGCAGATGGCCTGAACCGAAGAAATAGGAAGAAAAAGAACATTACATATTCTGCAGTAGTTAAATTTTCTGGACCTCTTGGTAAATTCAGTTTGATATATATGTGTAACACTGTCTTGTCTTACCTTGTGTTTTCACACCTTCCTATGGTAAAGAGTAAAAGAATTTGCTTCATTAGCAACACTTTCACACAGATACAAAGAACGAATTAAATTCAATTATATTTGGCAGCATCAAATATAGTACAACTGGCTGTTTGTGCTTTACAGGAGCAAGACAAACAAACTCCTCTCAGGCACAGTAGTTATTTAGGAAGAAACCTTGGGTAGATCTGCAATCAAGGGTTCAGCCCAACTGCCAGGGCACACTGAAGTACTGTATGTGAACAGACAGTAGTTTATTAGACCACACTGATAGACCACACTTTGTGCATGGTTTTGGATAAGCATCATTGCAGAATTCTGTAAATGATCTGGCAGTTGGGTTGCCATGGATCTGCCCAAGGTTTCTTTCTTAGGTAAGGGAGTTTTTCCTTGTCCTGTTGCTCTTCGGTGCCCCTTGTGGGTGCCATAAAGTGCTAACATACAGTAAATCCTCATAACTACAAACATTATTCAGAACTGCTTATAAATTATCATGACTGTAATCATTAGGAATTTCAATAGTCATATAAACCTATGTGTCACAAAGCATTATAAGCATTATGAAGCTTCTTTGGCCTTTGGATACGAGGAAAATGCAACCACTTTCCTTAGGCCTACTGGTGACTTATTAGCAGAAATGTATAGTAACGAAGTAGAACTACTTAAGTAGCCTACTTAAGTACTAAAATGCAGTATCTGTACTTTACTGGAGTATTGTTTTTTTCTCCTACTTCCACTTTTACTTCACTACATAATTTTGATACATTTAATACTTTTACTCCAATACATTAGTCATGTGGTGAATCGTTACTTATTACTTTTATAAAAACTTTGCAAATCATACCACATCCAATGGTATCAATGCCAGACCGGTAGATAGCTCTGTCACCAGGTTTCCAGGATCATTATTGGGCGATTCAAGCGATCAAGCAGTATGTAAACAGACCTCATGCCTCCCTTCAGCCTTTCACAATACTGCATGCATTCAATTGAGTCAGTCTACTTCTCCATTTCAAGATGGAGGATAATTCAGAAACACCAAGTTACACCCAGGCGAGGGTGATGAAAGTGCCAAAAAGACAATTCGTATGAAATGAAGTGCCTACTCAGCTTCCCTTCAGCAAAATAGATTGTGCCCAAAACTCTAAATGTTGAACTTTTGACAGCTAATATAGGCCTACATCTACTTTCAGTACTTGAGTAGTAATTTTTAAAATACTTGTACTTGCAATACTTACAAAACATTTTGAATGCTTTAGTACTTCCACTTAAGTGTGATCTTTAAAGGACACTTCAACTTCTACTTAAGTCACTTTTTTGATATGGTACTTTTACTTCTACTCCACTCCTCTACTCCAGTACTTTATACAACTCTGCTTATTAGTTTACACAAGTAATTATGTGTTCATCTTGAACATATGCAATGGACTTAAAAGTGCAATGGACTCTTGAGCACTAAGCAATTTGAAATATAAAAGGACAATCAACAAGGTGAAGCTGTATAACACATTAAGTGACGCATTCATTATGAAAGGCTTATAAGATAACATGGCTTCCTGAGTATGAGAATGTATAAATACCAATGTCAACAGTTATAATACTTTAAAATTGCATTATAACACATTAAGAATGATGGATACAGACAAAAAGTAAAAATGTTAACATCATAAAGTTGTCCCACAGCATTATATATACTGTAAACTACTACAGTAGTAGTTGGCCATTGGTGGTTATTCTGGTTGGACCACAAATTTTCTATGATTCTGGCCAAGCATCATGAACAGATTTTGTAGACAATTGTAGGTCTAAAGGCACGCTAAAGGCAGTGAGTGTGCTGCACCACTATTTTAATTCTGAGGGATACTAGTGGTTACTAGACTAATACGGTGCTCCAATATAGACATACACTTAATGAATGTTAAAGGGATGTTAGCGATTACTAATACTGTGCTCCAATATAGACATACACTTAATAAATGTTAAAGGCATGCTGGCGATTACTACTAGAATAATACTCATCTCCAATATAGACATACACATACTGGATGTTAAAGGCATGCTGGCGATTACTAATAGACTAATGCTGTGCTCCAATAAAAACATACTTACTGAATCCAAGCACAGAGGCCAAGAGGAGTCCTAGGAATATACACGCGGTTGATGCCAACAATCCACATAGCAGCAGCCCAATGCCATTAGTGATCACACTGAGAGCGTGTGTGGTGTGTGTCGGTGCGTGTGCAGGCAAATCATCTGAACATAAATAAATAAAGAGAAGAAAGCTCTTTTACTTGTCCTGGACACCATCATGGAACTTTAATTCACACAGGTCAGACATTTAAGAAATGCAACGGTACCTCTCAATAGGTGGTCTGCATCAGAGTGAAGTTGAGACGCTGTAGAAAAAGGAAGGCAGTCAAAGGGGAGAGTTGAGGGTAGGAATAAGTCAGGGACATTTGCTGCCTAGGTTGGAAACACCTTGGCAGAGAGACCTTGTCCATTCTTTCCTTACTGTATATCAGGATACATTGAGACCTGTTATCCTGCTTTTCACCAGGTTGCAACTCATGCGTGTGGACATGTATCAAGCATTTCAGTTTTAAAAGAAGCTAACATGTTCTGTTGCTGTACTGTTTTCTATGGTTACCGGTACTGGCCATAGTGAGCTTGACATGGTCACTGTAGTAACATCCGTGCCAATAGATCGGATGTGGTGGTGTATGTGTATGTGGTGGTGTGTCCCTCAGCATGCAGTATGGCCAAGACACAATACTGTATATAACATTATTATATTATATGACATTATTATATTATTACCTTGAGGGGCATCATCCAACCCCAGATAAACTTCCCCCACATTCTCATGATAACCTGGTTGGTCAAAAAGGGTGTTAAAAGACATTATGGCTCTGTGGTCTGTGCATAATTTCTGTCTTTACAATTGGCTATGGGGTTCAGTCTCTCTCTCTTTCTCTCTCTCTCTCATGCAAATACACAGATATGAAGCACTTACACAATTATCGAGATATGCATGTCTCTCTCTGTGTGTGTGTGTGTGTGTGTGTGTGTGTGTGTGTGTGTGTGTGTGTGCATGTGTGCAATGGATGTTAGAGAACAGACACACACACTTATATAGATACAAAGACAACACAACTTAGATCTGAAGGGCTTTAAGATGAACTATGAGTTCCCCGGAAGCATCTTCCCTTGATCCAATAGCTGCCTTCCCGCTGAATAAGACAATCCCCACCACCCCACCCTCAACTGTCAGTGACTGAAATCTGGTATGTTATATTTTGGTGCCCAGCCTGTGCCCATAGTGTTTGACATTTACAGCCCCTGTGTTGCCTCCCGAAACTGGACTTTTCCCAGTATATTCAGGGAGCAGGTATAGCTAGCTGATCAAGGGGTGACGCCTATGATTTGAGACAAAAAAGTGGAATCGTGCTGAAACCACACAGAAACTATTTTACCTTTAAATATTGATCCAGATATTGGTGTGTGTGTGTGTGTGTGTGTGTGTGTGTGTGTGTGTGTGTGTGTGTGTGTTCCAAAGATACAAAATGTAAAGACTTAAAATACAACTGTATTTGTTACCTTCAAAGTCGGCATACATGTAAGCATCCAATTCATCCATTTCATTGTCCTCTTCCTCTTCCTCCTCATCCTCAGTCTCCTCCAGAAACCCCCAATCGTCTGTGGAAAACATAGGACAGAATGAGAGAAAACACTGTGAGTTAATGTGTGTGTGTGTGTGTGTGTGTGTGTGTGTGTGTGTGTGTGTGTGTGTGTGTGTGTGTGTGTGTACACATCAAACAGATAGCCTTTCACATTCAGACATTCTGAAGTGATCAAAATCTTTAATTTCCCTTTGTGACTGTCTGCCTCAATGTAATGCACTGCACCTCAAACTGAACATCCGCTAAAGCAGCAATGACACCTACAGCACCAGAGAGATTTTAAGTACCAATTCACATCCCTACAAATGAACACACTTCATTGTGTGTTGTGTGTGTGTGTGTGTGTGTGTGTGTGTGTGTGTGTGTGTGTGTCAGAGTGTTTCCTAAATAAAAAAAACTTTTTAACCAGGGATACGACATTAAGGAAGGATGGAGAACAAGAAAAGTCAAGGTTCTTAAAAGTTTACCTCATACAAACCATTCATGACCACACATGAAAATGAAGGAAATCTTACCCCCTGTCAGTGACAAAAACAGAAGAATAAACATGTTACCGCCTTTATCCTTTATTTTGTCTTTGCAACACTGACAGTGTGGTTCAATGAACACAAATTTGAACTCTGAATGAATTTCCTTTGGGATGAATTAAGTGCCAGTCTATCTGTTCAATCATCATTCACAACTGGTAGACATAGTAGGCATAACAAGAGATGTCATAACCTCCCCAATTCCTCAGAAAACATTTTATTTCCACTAACAGTAAGGTATTAAAGTATCTACAGGATATCTATGGGATATATATAACAAACACAATATAATAAGCATGTATGCATAAAAACCTGCTCTGAAACTCACAATAAACACGCTGTTGCTTTTGTGTTGCCATAAGCTTATCAATCGGTGGCTGTTGGGTCCGTTGCTCTTCAGGTTTGTCAGCCACCTGAGAGTCCTCGCCCTCAGGCTTGGTGACCACCATGGAGGTGAGTGGGGTCACAAAACTGTATTTGAGAGCAAGCTCAAGGGCCTCCTTCTTCACTGCCTCCTTCTCTTCACCGCTCAGCGTCAACCTAAAACAAGCAAACACGTGTTGTGCATGTGTGAACATGTATTTTACAGCTAAAAAGCAAATAGAGAGCACATTCCATTTGTAGCCACTAGGGGGCGTCTAGATTTCTACGCCAACCTACAGATTCACCAATCTGACAATGACAACAACATTATGTGCTGGTGCTCAATATCCACCAAAGATACTGGCATTTTGACTGAACAATTTGAACCAGTAGTGTACATCTAAATAAAGCAACATATTGATCCATATTCAGCATCCACTCACTCCTTCTCCAGAAGCTGCTTGACTGTGAGGCAGGCCCAAAGTCTCTGTAGGAAGTTCTCAAAGCCACTCATCACTGCAGGGAGTTTGTCATCCTCAATGGGTTTTATATCAGCATACTTCACTTTGCTGTCTGTCTGCCATTTTAAAGTTCAGAGATTATGAAATAATATTGAAAAACAGTACATAAGAGTAAAATGACAGTTCTTTAAATGCTTCCAGGTGGTTAGTGTCATATAAAAATTAAGTGTAAAACATGTTATGTCATTAAGAAGATCTCTGGTCTTTCTTGCCCTCAAAGGCACGTTCCAGGCAGCGATGCCATCAAGGCACTACACCCCCAGGGTTAGGTAAGGGGGTTAGATTTAGGTTTAAGTTTAGGGCGAAAAGTAGTGCCTTGCAGGCAGGGCCGCCAAGAAGATGCCGTTGAGGGCCAAAAATACCTTCAAGCTATTGAGAAGGAACTGCTGACAGGCGATAAACTTACTGATGTTCCTGTGATCTCTGTGCTAAAGCTACTGATGTCAGTGATTTGTCCAGCAACCACAATCTCTGAACCATTGTAGTAGTGGCTGAAGTTTGTTTGGGTCAGTTTTGTGGCACCAGTGTAATTCATCTGCACATTTGTTAACAAGGGAACAGCCACTTCTTCGTAGAAACCCTATGGAAGAAACAGGTGAGCTGTAGTCATTAGTCTTATACTTTTATTTATGACATTTAATTGGGGCCTACATTATTTTAGGAACATTTGTCCATCAATCTAGAATTAGTTTACTTAGACTCATACCTTCAGCTGAAGAGCTGCGTCTGAGTCCTCATAGATCCTGCGAGCCACACCACTGTTCTCCTGGGCCATCTTCTGCAGGAACTCAAACTTCACATCAAAGCCGAAACCCAGGCAGTAGAGTGGAAACCTCTGCCCAATGGCCTCTCTCACATT
This sequence comes from Sardinella longiceps, assembly GCA_027497455.2. Taxonomy (NCBI): domain Eukaryota; kingdom Metazoa; phylum Chordata; class Actinopteri; order Clupeiformes; family Clupeidae; genus Sardinella; species Sardinella longiceps. The sequence continues at coordinate 14,448,554 of JAODXP020000017.1, forward strand.
GGACTGGATTCTAGGCATGTTGGTCTCACCTTCATGACAAAGATGGACTGTCAGTATTTAGCTGCACCATATATACAGTCTGTGAGCTGCACTGAGTGTTGATTAAACCTGGCCTTTACTGATTAGATCATTTCCCCTCAGTGCATCGTGAAAAATTACTGTCTGTGACGAGGCACAGAGAGAGACAACCAGCAATTCTGGATTCTAGCCATGTTGGTCTCACTTTCAAATATGTATCATCAATATCAGCTGTTGTGTTTTGATTACCTGAGATCTAGGCTATAAGGATCACAATTCCCGAGCAGCAGGGCGGCCTTTGGTATTTTTTGCCCTCAATGGTGCCTTCCAGGCAGCGCTGCCTCCAAGGCACTACTCCACTCAGTTTAGGGTTAGGATGAGGGTTGAGGGGGTTAGGGTTGGGAATAGGGTAAGGGTAATGCCTTTTAGGCTGTGCTGCCTGGAAGGTGCCGTTGGGGGCAAAAAACACCATTGAGCAAAAAGGGCATCTTCTCAAGATATAATCTTTGCTGTGGTTGAACTGAGTACATAAAACAGTCAAGAGACACAACCTGCACAAACTGTTTGTGTCTTTGTGTCATCAAGTTGTGTTCATGAGTGTCCAAACCTGATGTAGGATCTCCATCTGTCAGCAGTATAAGGATGGACGCTGAACCTTCTCTGGGATTTTTCTTAATCATCTCCACACCTCTCAGCACTGCAGCGTTTATGTCTGTGCCTTTAGATAATTGAATGTAGAATATGACATCATCCCAATCAACACCCCCCAAAAAAACAGGTGAGGGGGTAGATTACACAAATTTAAACATATTGCCTGTTAACTTCCAACTACAAACATGAATAGTCACTGTTTGCCATTACATTTGCAATTATGCATTTAGCAGATGATTTTATTGTAAAATTCAATGTTAACTTAAATTCTGGATAGGCAAGCTGAATTGATAAATGACCATTTGGCTTGTCATACTCTCTCTGAACTTGACAGTATTTTGTTGAATGTTGGAAACCAACTTACTTCCACGGTCAGTTATTGTTCTGACAAATTCTTTCGCTTGTTCCAGGTTTTGTCGGGTTGCCCTGAGGAGTTCTTGTTTCCAGGGTGATACGTCATGATCAAAACAAATCAGGCCAAAATGGTCATCCTCTGCCAGATCATCCAAAATCTTCAGTAATGCTTCACGAGTCTGAAATATTATCCAAATGTTTGAGTGTACTATAAGAGAAGTTACTACACTGTGATTTTACCATGCCCTGGCAAAATCTCCCCACATGATCTAGTAAGATATGCAAATTCAGATTTGCTAGCAGTATGATTTCTGGGCTACTTACACAAGAGGAAATCACATCACTAGGATAAGCAAATTATTAACTGTTGTTGTTGTTAACAATAACATTGTTAAGCGATGTTGGACAGATTAATTAGATAAATTTAATCTAATTTGTGTTATTCCAGCATACTGAGTATAGCATACAGTGTATATGCAGTACTCCATAAATTATCCCTTGATACTTTTTGTTACGTCGTACTTACCACTCCTTGCCCACTACTTCACTAGAGGAGTTGGTACGACTCTGGCACAACAGGAATATGCTGGGCATGTAAATGTAATCAAATGGTTACCTTTGTATTACGTCCTTTTCTCAACCCACATACAGACAAACTTATAACACATGTTTTCCCACAGGCATTACAGTAGGTTCATGTACCTGCTCCATCTTCTTCCCAGCCATGGAACCACTCTGGTCAATAACGAAGACCACATTTTTGGGAATGCGTGGAAGACCAGTGGGGGCAAAGTAATGGACGAAAAAGCCTCCATATTCCTTCAGGACACACAAACACGGTGTGAAAATAACATACCAATATTATTTTTTTTCTCTCCAAAATGTTCCTACAATCTGCACACATTAATTCAACTTGTCATACTCTATGATGTCATACAAAAAAATGTCATACATCTGCAAATCTGCCACATACCCTTATCTCCCCCTTAGAGTGGGGTCTCTCAACATCAAAGATGATTTTGAGATCGCCACTAAGTCCTTTCTCTCCACAACCATCACATTTTATTTGCTGGTCTAGGGTGGGGTGAAAGTTCACCTGTGCCTAAAGCAGAAGAGTACAAGACAATGCAAATGACAAGATTTCAATGCCATAAATATGGGGAAATTAAAGAAAAGAGACTACTCCACCCCCCAGCGGGAAATGCATACCTTTGCATTCACATGTGATTTTGTGAGGGCACTTGTCAGGTCATCTGAGGCCAGTGAACCTTCCACCTTCAGAAGGTTTATTCCTGGCTTCTCATGCAGACTAACATCAATCTGATGGAATGGCACAAGACTAATATGTCAACGGTGTGCATCTTGCTAAAGGTTATGTGAAAGATTTGCCTTTGTCCTCTCTTTCGGCCTGTCTATATGAGAAAAACGAGAAAGACAGACCGACTGAGAGACATACCTTGAAGTCGCTCACAGGTTGTCCAGGTTGGGCATTGATCAGCAGCTCATAGTTGCCGAGGCGACGCTGCAGCAGCTCCTCATAAGTGAGTTCAAAGGTCACCTTGCTGTGAGCAGCGACGGACACGGATGTTTTGAAATCCTCTAAAGTTCTGCCAACAGCACTGTGGGTGAGAGAGACAGAGGCACATAAGCACACCTGTACTGTACTTGTATTACTTGCATTTATTACCATCCTGTGGGGTGGAGAATGTACGCCAGCAAGCCAAACCAGTCATCTGTCAGTCATCGATCAGGAAAACAAACAAACAAAAAAAAACAACAACAACAAAAGACAATAATCTACGATTAAGGTCCACAGACATTAGTACATACACAGAGATGAAAAGACAAAAAATATCAAAGATCCTTGACAACTACCTTCAATCCTCCTATAGTTCGTAAATAAACATCTTGCTTTTAAGCATGTACACACCCAAAGGTCAGATGTGTATCCATGCCTTTTAAATCTTATTGTGATACATAAAAGTAGCACAGATTATTATGTGTGTCAGATAGACTGTATGTATGGTATATTGTGGTTCCAGTTAGGTATAGTATGGTATAATCTGTTCCAGTGTGTAATGGTATAGTCTAGTTCCAATATGGTCCAGTAAGGTACCAGTATAGCTGTGTGGTGCAAGTGTAATGGATGGCAACTAGCTCGGTTAGCTGGCGGCAGTACGTGTAAATCCTCACAACCCAATTGCTTGGGCGTTTCTAGCTGCTGAGTTAGAAGCCTGGGCTTTTAGCTCAATGGTTAGAGTGCTGGACTCCCACGTCGGGAGTTTGTAGCTAGTAGGGTGGCGGGTTCGAGACCCGTGTGCGGTGCGCACTTCCACCGACTACACATACCTGACCAGTGCAGCGCTACGGCCCTGTGACGCTGCCTGTCTGAACTCCTGCTTGGCCTCTTCCTTTTGCTTGACCACTCCATCATAAACCTTCCCATCAATTGTCCTAATGGATAGGAATACATACAATAAAGGACATAGGACTCTACAGTATTTACTTTAATGTTATTAGAAATATTAACCATACCTTTTCCGTAACACTTTATTTTAAGGATCACATGTTAGGCACTAATACATACCTAATTAATGGCTATGTTGTTGACTTGTAAGGCATGTGTTAAGCATTCATTTGTTAGGCATGAATTCACACATTTCTTATTCATCATGATGAATTACACCTTTATTGATTACATAACATCCATAACAAACAAACACACTCATCAGACTCTTCCACAATTGATATTGCCTCACAAGTCAATAATACAGCCATTAATTAGGTATGTATTAGTGTGATCCTTGTGATCCATGTGATCCTTAAAATAAAGTGTTACCCAATTTTCCGACTAAATCTATATTGCATTTATTTGGCAAAGCCGGGTATAATACCAAACTCACATTCTGAATTTGCTGATGAAGGCTTTTTTGGGGATCTTGACATGGAAGTCAATCTCAGTTGAGTTCTCAATTTGATTGGCCACTTGACTGGTGATGACGGTGACAGCATAACGACAGGTCACAGTAGTGTTGACATGGAAACTGAGGATTTCCCAGTTGCTTTTCTGCTGGGTTATAGAAATGCCATTAAAGAAATATTACTTGCACATATGCTCTTTTAATTACCTCCGCCAAGGACGTTATGTTTTTCGCCGGCATGTGTCTGTCTGTCTGTCTGTCTGTCTGTGTACAACATAACTCTGTGTAACATCATATAACATAAATCATAACGCTGCACAGATTTGGATGAAATATTCATACAACGTGTGTATTGGGACAACTAAGAACTGAATCAATTGTGGTGGTGATCGGTGATCAAGAACACCATCTGGAATTTATATTGTGTCTGTGACCACATTGCCTTGACGGACTGCCTTGATCTCTCAGTGCTTTTCTAGTTAAAGTTATTCTCACACACACAAACACACACCAAAGATGTAACATGTAACAGATAAACACATTGCAGTCACACAAACCTATCTACAAACATAATAGTGTAGGCTATAGCCTTCTAGTTAGCTCTAGTTCAGGAGCGCTGCCAGGGGGTCAGGGAGAACAATTTTTATACTCAATGTTTTTGGGGCCAAAATTACTTTCTATCGTTAGACCATAAAATTCTAACTGAACCTGGTAACGTAATGATTATGACCAGGTCTATTGTATAATAGACCTGATCATAATCATTACGTTGATGTATACATTACGTTGATGTATACAGTATGCTGTATACAGTAGCCCATGTAGGCTAAAGGTAGCCTGACAGAGCCCGTCCATAATACTGCTGTTCATCCCTATTCATGGTCTGGAGGTACTTTAACCTGACACGATTATAGGGTGTAAGGGGAGGGAATTCAGTTCTGGTTTGAAACGATTGGACAGCTTGTCTAATCAGCTTCACTTTTGACCGGTTGTCTCTTTACCGATGTAACCCCTCCCCAGAAGACCGTCTCCAGACCATGAATACGGATGTTCATCCATATTTTTGGCGGACTATGTCAGGCTAGGCTAAAGGTGGCCTGAACATGCATAATAGGCCATAACAGATCATGCTTCCATTGCAAAATTACTATTAGACTAAAGTGAACAAGTTGGAAAGTTTGTAGGCCGTATGAATTTGTATGACAGTAGCCAGAGAGGAATTCATCATCTAGGCCTAGTCCATAGGCTTCAATGTTCAGTGATTTTGTTAACTTGGCAAATTATGTTATTTTTGTTAAAGAAAGGTAACGTTTGAGATTGGCCTAATATCGCATAATCCTTAATTGCTGTGACCTTTTCCCCACATCCTGACAGCAAATCTATGAACAGTGATGACGACGGTGATATCCATGTCAGAAATTTCTTAAGTCCCGTTCATTTGCCATGGTCAGGTTAGGATCACTTACTGTTTCCAAAATAGCTTTGCTACATCTGCCCCCTACAATGCAGCACACTACTGCCTATTAAATAATAATTAATTAATTAGCTGCAGGTGCTCTACTAGACTGGCCCAGTTCACTGATCCATTAGCCTACTCTTCAGTATGCAGCAGAAGCAGCAGAAAAGCTACTGACTATAGGCTACCTGACTTAAAGCTATAGCCTACTTGCTTTATTTTTCCACGTACTGCATACGACACACTGCTTTCCTCTGAGATATACTCGAGTAGTAGGTTATGTAGTATGAATTTTCGGAAACGGCAATATCCAGAGCCATAGAGAAATCCTCTATGGCCCTGTCTGGGCCTATCCAGAGCGGTATAGAAAATCCTCTATGGCTCTGGGCCTATCTACGGAGGGAAATGCGTCACATGACTGCTTTTCGCTCTCCAATTTGTGGGAACCGGAGTCTTAGCGAGGGGCGTGTTGACAAGTTCAAAACACTAGCGTAATGTTGATGTTGAACTCCACGTGAAACAGCATAGACTTTAAATGACAATTGCAAAGGAAATAGGTGATTAACGCACACAAATACAATCTTGTGTAGGCTTAAGCTTAGCCTACGGACAAAATGTCAAACAAGAAACGAGGACCAGCCCCGTACGCCATTGAATCAGAAAAACAGGAAATAACTTTTGATTGGCGCCCCTTCTGGGTGTCTGCAAAGTTTGTTTACACACAGCACATAAAGCTTCAATGGACTGTAAGGAAAGTGACAGCCTACCTTTTCGGATTCATTAGCCGCAACATACAAACATATCATGAACAGAAGGGCCGCTTGTCTTCCAAAACTGCACCAATGAGATGGTGCAGACATCGTTGAGCGCTCCTAAAACTTGGACATGAAGCGGTGCGTCTTGCTCCTTAGACGATATCTTACATGTTTTTGTAAGGGCATGGTTACACTATTATAGGTCTACTCAGTGATACAGTCATAGGGCTTACCGTAAGAGGAGGGCTTGAGAAAGCCGAACTGCCTATGAGCTCCGATTACGTGCAGTCATACTCGCTGTCGTTCTCTCACTGGCTAAACATTATTATTACAGTAGCCTAGGCTATTGCATGGATAGTCACCCAGTTGCATAAGCTGACATGATCTTACTTGTTACTGTACAGTTGCAAACTTTCTGACTGGGGAATTGTAGTCAAATCTGTTATGATGAAAGCAAGAAAAATAGCTAGCCTACCTATGCTGTTTCTCACAGTAAAAGCCAATTTGGGTCCTTTTCAACAAGACCAGTAGGCTACTTTTCGCTATCAGTATGGAACAGTTGCCTGACAGACGATCACATAATGTGTCTGGCGAAAAGTGATATCCCGGGTAGAACGGCTATACTAAACCTACAAAACCCACTTCACCACAGACAGCTTACTATAATAATAATAAGAAAAAAGCTTTTTGAGGCTAATTGCTGCTGTACAAAACATGAGCACATGACGTTTTTATAGTCTGTATCTAAACTTCTGAACGAATTGATTTATTGCATAGGCTACCCACTAGAATTCATAGTACTACCAGCAACTTGTAACCCCCAGTTATGGAATAGAACAATAAGTGAAAAGATGCTGTAACCTGCATATCCATTAGTAAAACAATTTGGTAGACCTAGCCTACTTGGTTAAATGTTAAGGATCTGCCACATGTTTAGTAGTCCAGTGAACGCATAGGTGACATTTAATCTTTTTATCAACTAATGGACCGAACAGGATGAAGGATGATTCAGTTTTATTCCCATCAGTCATCCATCATGCACTGTGCAATTCTGGGTGGGATTAGGAAACCAAGAGAAACAGTTACAGTATGACAATCCAATCCGTCGGATTCGTGTAGGCCTATACCATTTTGGAAATGGCCAAAAACTTTCAAGAGAGTGTTAACAAAATCCAACCACTGAAGCTAAGGACCTCCGTCATATTTTGCACTAAATATTAAATAAATAACTGTTAGAAAAAAAAAGATTAACATAAAAAAAGTCTCAGTGACAAGAGCATAGCTTATTCTGCTAAACATCAATGCCTGCTTCGTGTGCGTGAACGAAAGCAAGTTTATTGGACAACTCAGCCAGAAGCCTTCATCACATGTGTGGCTATGACCTGTCACATGTATCAGCCTTTACATCACAGCAGAAGTGTGCTGATGGTTAGGCACATTAGGGTCTTGAACGTTATACATCCACAAAGGTTTTCACAAGTGTTGCAAGGTTTCTGACCGTCTGCAAAATAGCTCAAAAAGCATTTGTTTGAAGGACATTTTTAGGCTATGTAGGCAGACAAGGAACATTATACATTATGTAGGCAGACAAGGAACAGATTATACATTTGGTGGTGATAGCCCTTCATACAACAAAACTCTACCCTCCATCTTCTACCCCCTTAAGTCGTGGTACATCATGACTCTGTTGGATGAGAAATCTCCAGTTCAAATAGGCCTACCAATAAAAGTAATTTCAGCTATACAGTATATCTATTGTGTGAGGTGTTTAACCCATACATCAATCATCTTTGCGCTTCACAAACCCCATTTTAAAATGCTTAAAGAAGCAGTATGTAGGACTGTAGCCAAAATTGACAACAATCAAGTTTAAATACAAAGTACTTAGCTGCTTTAAGCTGTCTCTATTGTTCAAAAGGATCTTCTATACAGCCTATTTTTGTTTTATTTCTCACTTTGTCACAATCTAATATACAATGTATCTTCTATAATTACAAAATGTCAACTTACTCGCTTTTGATTTTCTTTTTGAATAAAACTGAGACACATTTTTTGATTCCCAAGAACATAACCAATAATAAAAACATTAACACAGTAAGCAGAGTCAGTATGACGTCTACAGAATGATAAGCGATCCAGGACATCCTGAAAGACTGAGTGCATAGGTGAGGGGCCCCTCCGTTCCTCATGATAAACTCGATCCAGAAAACGGCACGGTCCAGAGGCTTCATGGGCTGGTCTTGATGGAACCTGGAGAGCCTCTGCATGTTCTCCCTGTAGGACGGCTCATAAAGCAATTCCTTTAAAGCCTCCACAAACATTGACCTGTCCAGTGTGGCAATGTCCACCACCTTAGCAGCTCCTCTTGCCACCATTTTGGACAGGTTATCAGGCTGATCGAACATGAGGGGCAAGCCTAGTATTGGAACCCCATGGTAGATGGCTTCAAAGATACCATTTGTGCCCCCATGGGCTATAAACAATTTAGACTTTGGGTGCCCCAGGAGGTCATTCTGAGGGAGCCAGTCCAGCAGTAGGGTGTTGTTGCCAAGAGTGGAGGGCTTATTTCCATCATATCTCCAGATGACCTTCTGTGGAAGCTGAGCGAAAGCTGCTGCAATCTCTTCTGTAATGTCTCCAGGTAATTTGGCAACCAGAGTTCCAAGGGACATGATGATGACCCCATGCTCCCCTGAACTCTGAACAAACTCTTCCAGGTCAGCAGGAAGTGGTCTAGCAGGCTTGCATTGGAATCCGCCAATATAGATCACATTGGGCATAGTTGGGCGTGGAAACTCAAAGGTGAAGTCATATCGCACAAGCCATAAATCTGCATCCTGGTACAATGACTTCAAGTCAACATCTGGTCCTAAAATACGATGTGAAAATTCTATCTCTGGCCCAGTCAACTGTTTTTCAAACCACTTACTAAACACAAATGAAATGCAATTGTATATCCTTTCAGAGAATGACATGCGGTCAGAAAGCTTGGTGCCCATCACAGGGACATAAGAGAGAGGATAAGGGGCAATAACAGAGTGAATTTCTCCATAAAATGTTGATCTACCATTGAGCACAAGGGGGAGCTGTAGAAGATGAGCAAGCATCACTCCACCAGTGATAATAGGGTCAGTCAGAACCAAGTCATATTTCGTTTCCTTGAGTGACTGCATCAGCGCCTCATCGGTGAACAAGACTGTCATCATTGCCATTGCACTCCTACTTAAGGCATTAAAGGCTTTCATGAAGAATGATGTTTGCTCCAACTCCCTGTCAGGCTTTCCCTCTATGGTTATATTGAGCAGTTTGTCTACAAAGGAGTTGACGAGTTCCTGTGTGGCGTCATCAGTTTTCTCTCTGTGGATGGTGATGGCACTGTAGTGGGGTGAGTCCTCTTTGATGTAAAAGCTGTCTGAAGGTCGCACCACAGTGATGCTGTGGCCCCTGGAGTGCAATTCCTCAATGATGATCTTCATGTTGATCCAGTGACTAGCCTCTACAGGGACCACCAGCACCTTCCCTCCGCTAGCCCCAGAGAGGCACACCGAGACCAGTGTCAGAGCCAACAGCATTGGGCCATGCATCCTGAGACAGCACCTAGGACAGAAGGACAAGTAGGATTCAAAATCATCATCCTGAGACCGCTAGTTTTATGACATGAAGTCCGCAGGTATTTCCTGAGGGAGGAAACTTACACTGTTGTATAGCTTCATAAACAAACTAACATGGTGAACATTTGTGATGGCTACAGCCAAAGTGCAGCAATCTGGGCAGATTTAGAATAGAATAGAATAGAATAGAATAGAATAGAATAGAATAGACTTTATTGTCATGCCAGCATGAAAATTGCCTTTGGTCTCACTGTACAATAAAAACACAAATACTCATTCATTCCAATGCTCAAAACAAAAACACATACACAAATAATTGCATCCATCCCCTCCCAGCATACACTTCATATACAAGTCACGCACCACTTCCAATTTTGCAGATCAGTGGTATGTTTTATGGGGTTTAGGGTGGAAATCTGGAAAAGGTCGTTTTAGAAACATACATTTACATGTAGGGCACTACATCTGACCTCTGTAATTGCAATCAAGAGTTTATGTACCAAATATTAAGTTTTTCTATTGAAATCGTATATTTAAATGAATTATCTGAAAATCATACAGTGCCATTTTCTGCATTTTTATTTTAGAATGTTGTCACTCACAGTTGTCTAGACTATAGACTTCTCTATTCCTTGTAGGTGGGGAAACCTGGCAGTGGATGAGATTCGAATTTTCCCCACTGTATATCTGTTTCTATAATAGACTTCATATACATCAGAAAATGACAAGACAAAAATAGTGTGCAAGTAACCCTGTAATGCATGTGTGGTGAATGAGAATGTATGGCGAATCTCTTACGCTCAAAGCACTAATTGAGAAGGTGCCCCTGAGTGTAACTTTAAGTGGAAATAGAGGCAGCCTACAATGGCTAAAAATAAGAAGGCCGGGCAGGTACTATTCAAACCCTGCGGCATCAGCAAAAAAAGAAAAAAAGATCAAAATTACGAGTCTAATTTGACGTAGTGTACGTTGCATAGGCTCATATTCACTTGGAATGATAGGCTATGTACTCAGGAGTAGTTACTGTTCCAGATTTACTATTAGCATGTTAGCCTGTTTTGATCAAAATGCCATGCAGGTGGACTTTTGAGAGCTCTGAGACGATCATGTAGTCTCTGATTACTCTGGACGACATGTAGGCTAATCTACGATCTATGATGCAGTGTAAAGTGTTGGAAAGCAACACAGATTTCAAGAAAAGGTCAGAAAGCTGTATGTTCAAGATGGACTTTGCAAACTACTTAGGCCCAAACCAGTCTCCCCAGCCCAACAAATGCACCATTGTTCTTCCCGACAGGATGTTTTTAATTCTGAAAAACCTAAATGGGCCTTGGTGAAATCAGCTAACAAAGCCAATGGTAGACTACAGCAATGACAACCAATACCTGACGCAAACATGATGTATACCTACCACTTTTGAACAGACAAAGAGAGGAATGTGTTCCAATTGTTAGCCTTGGGAGCACCCGTTTTGGGTAAATATGTCCAATGTTCATATCTAGCTATATTTGAAATACACACGCATGAAGGGCATAATTTATGATGAGGACAGAAGAGACCTGCTGGCCATACCTCTTTCCTGAAACCTAAAATTATCCCCACAACTTTTTCCAATATAAAAATTGCACACACATTTAGAATCACAATCACAGAACATATAAATGAATTGTGAAATCTTGAGGGTATACGCTCTCAGAAAATATTGATTTATGAGGTTTAACAGCCCAGGTTTCCCATAAATGCCACTGACCTAAATGTCACCCAAACACAGCCCAATTTACAAGCACCAAATTTCTTAATTATGGCCTTCACTGTAATGAGGAGGGTGGGACATGCCTCTATTGTCACACCATGCCATGTTATCACATCTGAGGGTGATGCTTTCAGAAATATATGGGATAGGCTATGGTGAAATTAAAGCGGATAGAGTAGAGTAGTGTAGGGCTAAGTAGGCACTAAAATCGTCGGTGGAAAAGGGCTATTTAGTTTCACCTTCATACTTCAGGTCAAAATGTAGGCTAGTTGTGTAGGCTACATTTTCCTCCAAAATCCTGGGAGTTTTTACTTTCCACAATTATTTCCTCAGATTTTGGACTCTTAGTATAGGCTATTGTTCTGGACCTCTCATAAAAATGACCGAGCTGGGGTCAAAAAAAAATACAATAAGTATTATTGTACTACTCGTCGTAAAACGCTACTTTGCCTGGACTATGAACTACTGAGCCACTAGCCTACCATCTTTGGCTTGATTGTTGCTGCACCTTGATTGGACCTGGATTACCTGGTAAATGCGACCATGTGATCTCACCTTTTTTTTTTTTTTTTTTTTTTAACAACAATGACAGCTTATAAGTGAAAGGACCTTGTAAATTCTAATACCAAATACATTTTACGTTTTTTTGCTCTAACGTTAACTTGTCTGACGCCAAGATCAACTAGGTCGTTTACAACACCCCCAAGCCTAGGACACCTTGTTGACAATAGCCTATATGCCAGACGCCGACGACGAACAAGGGCCCAATTTCAGTAATTAGCCTGCTACTGCACATTTCAGTCTCTGGTTAAAGCTCATACGAAAAGGATGACTTGAAATGTAGCCTATACTTACTCTTTGCTGAAATTGGGCCCCCAGTCAAGCAGCTGTTGTGGTCAGCTCCGCGTTCAAGTTGACCGCAAGTCCTAGCTGCTGGATCAAAAGGGAGGGGCGAAAGCAGATATAACGCTACCGACTTTCACAACACTTAGCGATCGAAAAAAACAGCCCTATGGACCCATAGAGATGAAGATGGAATTGCAAGGTGCGAAATAGCAAGCCTAGCCTGCACGACAGGTTTTTATAGACCCCTAGGAAATGTGTCGCTGAATCATGTTTCACTAGGCTAAGTGAGTGTGGAAGTGTAGCCTACGCACTAAAGGAAACGCATTGTTTTTGTCGTGATTGAGCCAATCAGGGCAAAGTTTGACATCGCGAAGCCATAGCACTAATATAAATGTGTAAACTGTACATTCTATCATTGAAATGCATTGAATTTTGTTCCTCTCTCTGACTTGAAAAAATGGGTAATAACATTTAAAACATGTTTGGATTCACTTTCTTTCAAATAGCCTAATGCACATCTGATCTGAAGCCCATTAGTCCCGAACAGATAAAAGTGGTTTTACATTTTTGTGCATGAATATTCTAAAAGCTCAGGGACTTCACAATTTGTGGGATTTCCATTTGCATTATTTGAAAGAAAGTAAATTTAGACATGCTTTAAATGTCACCCATTTTTTTCAAGTCAGAACGAGGGATAAATTCAATGCATTAATGATAAAATGTTTAGGCCTACTATAAAATGTTTAGGTGATTGTAGTCCCAAAAGGACTCAATGAAGAGCTAAATATTAAGACTCTTGTTTACAAAGTGTAGACATGATTTTCTACAGTTATTGTCTATCATTGAGCTACGTATTTTTTCCCCACCAATAATGGAATCATTTTTTTTTAACACTAGACTATTTTGAGATTGTTTGTTCATTGCTATTGCTTAAATCATATGTCAATTACTAGCCTATACTTTTCTATGTATAACATTTTACCATGATACAGGACTGCCTGTAGTGCTAAATGATAAAATGGAAAAAGGTATTGTAGTGTAATTATGTCATTTTGATTAAGACCACTACAAATATGTTAATAACCTATTTAATACCATTTATATGGGATGGCTATTATAAAGTAGTACCAAAAATAGTTGATAGTAGTGGCATGGATCACAAAAAATCACTTAAATAAAAGCCACACACCTATTTTGATATGTAGTAATATGACTATTGAATAGTCATTAATTAGTACTAAGCATTAGCCTGGGAGTTCCCATGCTCCTTTGCGCGCTTATTTCATTTCACTCTGCAAAGCAGCATGGTGACCATGGCTGATTTTCTCACCGAACAAAAAAGGGACTAGCACAGCCCTCGATTGCATTTTACGTCACATGGAGGCTCTGGTATTGGCCCCGAGCTATGTACAGACGCTATGATAGACATAGCGCCCAATGAGAGGCTCTGGACAATAGTAAACAATGCTTCCGCTACGAGAGATGCAATAGATGGATCTCCAGACTAAATATCGCTTGTGATTTTTAGTTTGGCATTCGCCAATGTAGCCGGACCGCACACAGGTCTCGAACCCGCCACCCCACAAGCTACAAACTCCCGGCGTGGGAGTGGAACGTTCTAACCAACTGAGCTAAAAGCCCTAGCTTCTAACTCAGCGTGTTAGATGCACCCATGGAATTGGGTGATGAGGATTTACACGTACTACCGCCGAGCTAGCCGGCCTCCGTTACACCAGGCTAACTAAGCATAGTTGATGATTTGTACATACATTACAGTGTATTGAGACAGCTTTAAGATTACTTTATTGACTGAAAACAATGTAATCCATCCATCCATGGAGTACTATAAGGTAACAGCTTTGATTCTTAGCCCTAGAGATGGAGCAACAGTAACTTACATAGGGATTATTACAACTTTTGCATCTTCTGTAACAAAATGTCACATTACTCACTTTTGATTTTCTTTTTGAATAAAACCGAGAAGCATTTTTTGATTCCCAAGAACATAATCAATAATGAAAACATGAACACCGTAAGCAGAGTCACTATGACATCTACAGAATGATAAGCGATCCAGGACATCCTGAAAGACTGAGTTCGTAGGTGAGGGGCCCCTCCGTTCCTCATGATAAACTCGATCCAGAAAACGGCACGGTCCAGCGGCTTCATGGGCTGGTCTTGATGGAACCTGGAGAGCCTCTGCATGTTCTCCCTGTAGGACGGCTCATAAAGCAATTCCTTTAAAGCCTCCACAAACATTGACCTGTCCAGTGTGGCAATGTCCACCACCTTAGCAGCACCTCTTGCCACCATCTTGGACAGGTTTTCAGGCTGATCGAACATCAGGGGCAAGCCTAGTATTGGAACTCCATGGTAGATGGCTTCCTGCACACCATTCATGCCCCCATGAGCTATAAACAATTTAGTCTTTGGGTGCCCCAGGAGGTCATTTTGAGGGAGCCAGTCCAGCAGTAGGGTGTTGTTGCCCAGAGTGGAGGGCTTATTTCCATTATATCTCCAGATGACCTTCTGTGGAAGCTGAGCAAAAGCTGCTGCGATCTCTTCTGTAATGCTTCCAGGGAACTTGGCAACCAGAGTTCCGAGGGACATGATGATGACCCCATGCTCCCCTGAACTCTGAACAAACTCTTCCAGGTCAACAGGAAGTGGTCTAGCAGGTTTGCATTGGAATCCACCAATATAGATCACATTGGGCATAGTTGGGCGTGGAAACTCAAAGGTGAAGTCATATCGCACAAGCCATAAATCTGCATCCTGGTACAATGACTTCAAGTCAACGTCTGGTCCTAAAATACGATGTGAAAATTCGGACTCTGCCTCAGACGTCAGTTTTGCAATCCTCTCATTCATCAGAAACGCATACCAGTTGAATATTCTTTCTGAGAATGACATGTGATCAGAAAGCTTGCTTCCGTACACAGGGACATAAGAGAGAGGAGAAGGGGCAATAAGGGGGTGAAAGTCTCCATAAATTGTTGACCTGACACTGAACACTAGGGGGAGCTGTAGAAGACGGGCCAGGATCACGCCACCAGCCACTACAGGATCAGTCAGAACCAAGTCATATTTAGTTTCCTGGAGTGACCACATCAGTGCCTCATCATTGAAGAAGATTGACATCATTGCACATACATTCCTACTAAAGGTATCAAATGCTTTCACAAATTTTGTTGCTTGCTCTGCTTCCCTGTCATGCTTTCCCTCAATCATTATATTAAGCTGTTCGTCTACAATGGAGCCAAGGAGCTCCTCTTCAGCATTATCAGATTTCCCGGTGTGGATGGTGATGGCACTGTAGTGGGGTGAGTCCTCTTTGATGAACCAACTGTCTGAAGGTCGTACTACAGCAATGCTGTGGCCCCTGGAGTGCAGCTCCTCAATGATGATCTTCATGTTGATCCAGTGGCTGCCCAGTACTGGGACCACAAGCACCTTCCCTCCGCTGGCCCCAGAGACCAACACCGAGACCAGTGACAGAGCCAACAGTATAGGGACACGCATCCTGAGACAGCACCTACTGTAGGACAGAGGGACAAGAAGTATTTAGAAATCCCCATCCTTGAACATACTAGAACATGAAGGATTCAGAAATGACCCTTGTTGGACACTGTAACTTGACAGTTTGACTCAAAAATATAGTATTAGTATTCCAGCCATTCAGGATTGCACTATGTTTACAAGTACAATACATATTCATCGGTAGATAGTACTGATAATACAGTATACCACAGAAGAACAGGTCACATACGGTGCAAAAGGTCTGTCTGAGGCCCAACATGGGGAGCTTTGATTTCTAATGTGATTTCCATGACTTGTCAAAAATACAAATGGCTGTCAATGGAGATACACACACACACACACACACACACACACACACACACACACACACACACACACACACACACACACAGACATATACTATATGTCTATATGTAATATATATATTGGAAATTTTAAACTTTAAAAAAATTATAATTTTGCACACTAAGAAACTCAACTTCAAAAGTAAGTTTTTGTGTCAAAGCATGGCTGTACGAGTCTGCTGATTGCACTAGATAATGAGTGGAATGAAAACATTTGTAACAACATAGGCCTAATGGAAAAGCCAATGAGCACTTTACATTGAGTCAATAGACCATACAACATTCAAAAGAAACCGAAAGTATGTCTCTAAATTCAAAACAATGCAAATCCATAATAACAACACAACTTTGCCTTGCTGGCAAATGCAGAATGACAAAGCCAACACCTGATGCTAACATATTACTGTACCTCTCAGAGACGGAGGGAGCGGAATGGGCTCCTCTGGTAGGCAAGTACCCTGGAGCCTTTGGAGTGCTCGTAACCTAAGTAAACATGTCCAAAGGTTCAGGGGTGGTTGACGGCCACAAGGGTGATTGGGCAACACACTGCCAGCCAGTGAGAAATCTGCTGTTTTCTTCCCTTATCAAATTATAAATACCAGTAGTTGAATCTTTGGGTTTTCTTTGGGTGATTTCAGTGACTTTTTAAAGTCCCCCTATGCCAATTCTAGTTGTGCCGTCTACAGGACAGGGCTAAGAAACATTCAAACATATCAAACATTCCTGTCAATAATTCTCCATGTGGACTAGTTGATGGAGACAACCACAGTATCAAAGTGATTTGATGGTCGAATGGACTGAGAAGGTAGCCTGCCCTGCATTGCACGACCACTGTGGTTTTGGGGAGCGTGTCTATGTTCCCACAGCTCTATGTTCCCACAACTCTATGTTCCCACAGCCCTATGTTCCCACAGCCCTATATTCCCACAGCCCTATATTCTCACATTTCTAAGAGTTTTTCTTTCTATCTTTCTTCAAAGTCAGGTACTATAGTCCCAAATTTCTACCCCTGCCTGGTAGACCCCCTATGTAAAATCAAGCAAGATTCAATCTTTGGTATTATTTGCCCTCAATGGTGCCTTCCGGGTAGTGGGGTTTAGGGTAAGGGTAAAGGTTCTTTTATGCTGTGCTGCCTAAATTCATATTCACAATGAAAACGATCTTCATCCACTCTTGTTTTCAGAACGTTTTGCATCCACATTCCACAACGATTTTATATTCATCGACCTCAGCGATCATTTTTGAAATCAACCTCAGCAATCATTTTTGGAATCATTTTCAGTTTCAGAATCCTCCATTCTAATGTGAACAGAAGGGCAAACTGGATAAATATTACGTGTGTTGGTGTGAACATGCCCTTATCGGAACATATTGCTGTGGGAAAATAGGGTGTAATTTTTTAAAAAGTCTTTGTAATGTGGGGTTATGGGAACATATGGCCCAATTTCCCAAATTTCCTAAGAAATGTGGGAACATAGGGCTGTGGGAACAGAACCAGAACTTGCATACTGCTTAGCAGCAGCTCATTCAAATAAGCCCATTTTCAGTGAGTACAACGTGGTGGGTGTCATATTTGTCATGAGGAGTTTCAAACCAATCGGAATAATGAGTTACGTCATGGGGGTGGGATGCATCCTCTTGCAGCCGAGAAAAAGGAGATGCAGGTTTTGGCTGCAGGCGCCTTGATACCGCGAGTTTTGAGTGACGTGCTGTGGGCGTATTTTGGTGACACATTCAGAAGTTTGGCGAAGTCAGCCGGAAGTCGGACACCGCGTCTAACCACAATGCATCGCTTGGCTGCAACCGGCTGCAGCCGGCTTCACATGTCGAAAACGCCTATTATTTGTGTTAGTATTCCTTAATTTTGGTTAAATGTTTATGCACAGAACCACAAAAAGAAATGCGTCATTTTTGCAAAGGAGATTCAAGCCAATCAGGGTGAAGTTTATTGTCATGGAGGTGGTTCCATGCAGGAGCAGCAGAAAGCAGCAAGGGTAGACTTGCTCCCGCAATATCTTAAAGCCATGTGACAACAACTGCCATGCAGAAAGAACGCCCATTCTGCCCATGTTGGACTAGCCTGGGTGAAAGCGACTGTTGACTATGTCATACAGTCTGGCCCAACGCAATTGAAATAGGTTTCCGTTTGGATATGACGTATTCCCTCACCTGGCTCTCACGCCTACAACTTTCACTTTCAGTATTAACAGATGTCTTGCAGGTTCTGATCTATTTTGACATCGTAGTGGCAATAAATCCTCAAGATCATGGATGCTAATGTCATGTACCAATTTTGTGAATGTAATTCAAAAGTGGGGGAGAGAATAACAAACGCGGAAGATCTGATATCACCAAGTAATTAAGAGTCCGGGATCAATGTCGAACTTGTTGCCCTGGATGAATGGGTTAGGATTTAATGCACTTTTGGTCAAGACAAGAAAAGAGACTATTGCAGTAATCAAGGCGCAAGGAGATCAAAGCATGTACAATTGTCTCCATGTCTTTTAGAGTTAAAATGGAACTAATCTTTGAAATATTTCTAATGTGATAAAATCAAGATTGAATGAGCTTTGTAATGTGACGCTCAAAGCTTATATTACTGTACTCACATGACTGCACCCTATCACATAACACCAACACTATCATCCAATTTGCAGATGCCACTACAGTTGTGGGGCTGATAATTTGAAAATAGTTGGGACACTACAAATTTTGTGAATAAAAACAGAATGCAGTGATGAGTGATGTGGCAGTTTCAAATGTCAATATTCTATTCAGAATACGATGACATATCAAATGTTGAATGATGACAAAATGTATCATTTTAAAGGGAAAATAAGTTGATTTAAAATTTCACGGCATCAACACATTTCAAAATGGTTGGGACAAGGCCACATTTATCACTGTGTGGCAACCCTTCTTTTTATAACAGTCTGCAAACGTCTGGGGACTGAACAGAAGTTGTGAAGAGAATGTTGTCCCATTCTTGTCTAATACAGGCTTCTAGTTGCTCAACTTTCTTAGGTTTTCTTTGTCATATCATCCTATAGATCTGGACTGCAGACTTTATGATGCCTTTCCACATGTGTAAGCTGGCCACACGAATTCATGCAACCCCACACCATCAGAGATGCAGCCTTCTGAACTGTATACTAACAATAAGTGATAACAACTTGGGTTGTCCTTGTCCGGATGGCATGGTGTCCCAGTTTTCCAAAAAGAAATTTTTGATTCGTCTGACCACAAAACAGTTTTCCACGTTGCCAGAGTCCATTTTAAATGAGCCTTGGTCCAGAGGAAACCCCTGCGCTTCTAGATCATGTTTAGGAATGGCTTCTTTTTTGATCTATAGAGATTTAGCTGGCAATGGTGAATGGCACGGTGGACTGTGTTCACCGACAATGTTTTCTGAAAGTATTCCTGAGCCCAATTTGTGATTTCCATTACAGTAGCATCCCTATACACTGCCGTCTAAGGACCCGATGATCACAGGCATCCAGTATGGTTTTCTGGCCTTGACCCTTATGCACAGAGATTGTTCCAGATTCTCTGAATCTTTGGATGATGATATGCAATGTAGATGATGATGTGATGTCATGGAGCCTTCACCATGAATCACCTTTATTCTGTTTAAACCTCTGTTTTGTTTTCAAATTAGTTGAAGTCACTAATAAATATATAATTTACATTCACCTACTTTCTCTTTCTATGCAATTAACTATCTTCTAAAAGTAAAATTTTTCCCTCTTACTTTTCTACCTATTCCCGTCTTTTTCCCTGTTTGAGGCTGTACAATTGGCTGATAGAATTGACTCTTCACCCTGACTTACTGGTTTGTTAAGCACGCACTCATCCAAGTGATTGACGTTCTTTACCGATGCTAACAAGCACTACATTCATTGACTGAGCATTATTACCGCGCACACACACACTCACGTCACATACGCGAACACGCGACCAAATACGCTATCTATTCTGATCTTGCTGAACAATGAATGAATTGGAAATGTACTTGAATGTAAATGCTGATTACTGGTAGATGGGTGAATGCTACCATTTTGCAATATTAAGAGACGTGATTGAATGTCAAAGGTGTTTTCTGGAGGTTTGAGTTTTCTTTTCTGTGGGCATTGTGGGGTTTCCTCTGTACTAATATTCATGCACTGACATTACTGGTTGATACAAAATCAACTTGACTTTCCGTGTTCCATGTGTAGCCGGTGGCGGTCCGCACCGCACACGGGTCTCGAGCCCGCCACCCCGCAAGCTACAAACTCCCGGCGTGGGAGTGGAACGCTCTAACCAACTGAGCTAAAAGCCCGAGCTTCTAACTCAGCGTGTTAGAAGCGCCCATGGAATTGGGTGATGAGGATTTACACACTACCACCGAGCTAGCCACGCTAGCTGGCCTCCGTTACACTCACCCTCCAAATCCTCACTCCCATCCGGGTCACGGCACCAATGTAGCCGGTGGCGGTCCGCACCGCACACAGGTCTCGAACCCGCCACCCCGCAAGCTACAAACTCCCGGCGTGGGAGTGGAACGCTCTAACCAACTGAGCTAAAAGCCCGAGCTTCTAACTCAGCGTGTTAGAAGCGCCCATGGAATTGGGTGATGAGGATTTACACACTACCACCGAGCTAGCCACGCTAGCTGGCCTCCGTTACACATGCCTTGCCAACCATCTACCCTGAGAATTCACAGTCCTGATTTCCCCTAATCCCTTTTAGAAGGGTATCAGGCCTGGTAGTGAAAGTGCTCACTTCTCTCTCTCTTTCTTTGACACTCAGTTGGAGAGTCTGGCGCCCAACATAAAAACTTTCTTTCTTTAAGGGGGCACTGCACTGCTACAATGATACCTTCAAACTCTTTGAAATTTTTGTCTGAGAAACTCTTTTCTGATCACTACTTTAAGTCACAGTATTTGGGGAACTTGTGATCCTCTGCCCATCTTTACTTCTGAGAGTCACTGCCACTC
Organism: Sardinella longiceps; assembly: GCA_027497455.2. NCBI lineage: Eukaryota > Metazoa > Chordata > Actinopteri > Clupeiformes > Clupeidae > Sardinella > Sardinella longiceps. Next base: position 14,469,782 of record JAODXP020000017.1, read on the forward strand.
TGGGAGGCTCTTTTCATACCCAATCATATTGCCAGTTGACTAAATAAGTTGCAAATGCTCCAGCTGTCCATTGTACATTATCAGGCATGGACTGGCCATAGGGCATACAGGGCAATGCCCGGTGGGCTGACGGTCATTTTTTGGCTGGGGCTGTTATAATTTACTCGTAATTTTCTTGCAGGATATTGAAGTCCAATTAAATCTCTCATCTTCATGCGACGTATCCAACTTAAAGTGTTGTTTTAGCTGGCCATGGAGTTAATAAAAATGGTGGGCCGCCATGGCCAAAAATGCCTGGGCCATTTTTTGGTCCCAGTCCAGCCCTGTACATTATGTATGTACATTTTACTTGTCTGGCCTCTTATTGCTACCTGTCCCAACTATTTTGAAATGTGTAGCTCTCAAGAAATCCAAAATGAGCATAACATTTCAAAATGTCTCACTTTCAACATTTGCCGTGTTATCTATATTCTATTGTATATAAAATAGAGGTTTATGAGATTTGTAAATCATTGGAATCTATTTTTATTCACAATTTGTAAAGTGTCCCAACTATTTTGGAATTCGGTTGTACATACTGTAGATTATAGGGCCGGTTCTGACCTAATCTGGGCCCGGCTGCAAAATCGCGCTTTTCGTTTCTGAAAACATGTTGTCATTGAACTAACTTGTCACAGAAACCGAGAGAACTCTTTACATTTCATTTTTACTTTTTGGAGCCCATGTCCACACTGGTCCCAGGTGCAGTAGCTACAGTTGCTACCCTCCAGAACCGGCCCTGGTAGATTATAACCAAAACATCTGTAATTGTTCATTTTTGTAGACAACATACATTTTACGGGGATTCTATCATTAATCTTTATTTATCAGAAATACCAGACTGAGTTTAGATGACTCTACAATGAAGGGAAGAGATGGACGCTCAGGAAATGTAATGGCCATGTTGTCCGGTTCCATGAAATCTAGGAGAAGAATTGCAGAGTGTTAAAATATGTAGAAAAAAAATATATACTGTACATGCATTTGAATGTCATCTGAAATTAATAAAGCATTGGTCTTTTTTATGTAGGCAATTTCAAACTGTTCACATAACTGTGGTGATGCGTGATGAATAATCAGTGAGTGTATACAAGGGCCTCACCTTTGACCATGCCCACATCTCTGATGAAGAGTTCATAAATTTGCATTTCACTACAGTCGGCACAGGTTAATCTCTTCACATAGGTCTGAGGAACCTTTAGTTTAACGCTGTCCCCTTTCATGAAGCCTGTGACTAGAAAAGGAAAAGAGATGGTCCTAATATAATTCCTGACTACTTTATACTGATTCAAGATCCTCCCAGTGTAGGGACAATCCATGACTTAAACTTCAGTCAAATTTCAACAGGAGCTCTATTGCTCAACGCGACAAATTTTGATCCAGTTATATAGGTTTCCTTGAACAGAGAATTAGCACCAACAACTAACCAAGGGGGCAGAACTTTAAACCGTGCTTTCATCATCTTAACATGCTCCAAATGTAACACCAGCAGACACATTACAACACAGCACCGTAGTCTCAAGTACCTTACGCAAAAGAGCTCTTGTTGAAATTGACTGAAGTTGCCCTTTAAACAAATTACTGTACCTTTCAGTATTTCCTGATGGAACTCTTTAGTTTTCTCTCTTAAAGATGGAGACACAGATTTCATCACTTCACTACAGGAGAACTGGGGTTCAAACGTGACCTTGGGAAGGTCTTTGGCAACAGGAGAGGAGGTGATGTATGACTGGAAACTCTAGAAGGAAACAAAAAGGACAAATCATAGATCAATATCGGATTAATAGCCTGTGTGTAGATGTTTGTCTTGTATTTATTATTTTGTAATGTTGGATTTTACGGACCCCAGGAAGATTAGCGAACTGCCACGGCACAAGCTAACGGGGATCCTTTAATAAAACTAAAAACAAAATGCAACTATTCTCGGACAGGTTCTGCTGTAGTAACGAAATACAACCTGATCACGGGCACACCTATAATAGTGTACACACAAGCAACAACACGATAGGTCAGTGCACACCATGTGTGGATTTTCACACAAAATAATGCAGGAGATATAATGTCTTTATATGAGCCCTTCCACAACAAGGACAAATTTCATGAAGGTGAAAAAAAATATCTGATCAGGCTCGAGAAGTAATATATAAATATAAACAAGTTGCAAACAAAAAAACAATCTAAACAGTCAGGCGTCTTGACAGATAAACAGAGTGGGTGGTTACATTACCTGCAGGAAATCAATGGGGTCCTCCATTGGCTTAAGTTTCTCCATCTCAGCATCTCTGTTCTTCAATGTAGAGATCTCCAGCTCAAGCTGCTCTAGGAGTCCTTTAGCTCGACTCACCTCTGTCCTCTCCTGAGCTCTGATCTTCTCTGTCACCTCAGAGCACTTTTGCTCAAAGAAGCTAATCAGCTTGGTGAAGATCATCTCACTGTTCTCAACAGCTTTCTGTGTTGAGGCCTGAGGATAATCAGATCATTTTAATCTGCCAAGGATTCATTAGCGGATCAAGTATCTTTGATTTGCCTATGGGCCTACATCCAAATGCAAATGTGGCACACCAAAAACAGTAAAAAGAGAGGCTTTTATAAAAGGCCCCAATTCCATGGACCACAGCAATGCAAAAGTTTATTTAAAATACAGTAAAGTGGGAAATATTCAGAAAATAACAGCAATGTCAGTGTTCACCTGCAGTGATTTCAGAGCCTCGTTCACCTCTTTGGTCTCCTTCTGTATTTGTTGAATTTGCCTCTGGATTACCGAATTAATCTCCAACAATGTTTTCTGTGGATGGGCAAGTAGGCAACATTTTTTTTAAACAGGTTAACTTACATACAGTACACTATTGCAATGACAGACCCTACAATTAATTGACCATTTGCCTCTGCCTGGAACTTGTTCCCCACATGGAGCCAAATATTGCATAATCTGTAGGCTAAATGTATTGCCTAACATTATATTAAACAACGGTTTTGTTTCTGCTATGGGATGATACTCGCCTGCTTTTCTGTCTGTTCTACTGTGGCTGAGACCACAGTATGTCCATGGTGGTCGCCCATTGAGCAGAGCAGGCACATTAACTCCTGATCTGTGCGACAAAACACCTCAAGCATTCTGTCATGACGAGAGCAGATCTTCCCCTGTAGCTGTGTGGCATTAACCAATTTGTGTTTGCTAAAACGAGGCACTTCATAGTGTGGCTGGATATGGAATTCACAATAGGAAACCAAGCACGCCAGACACGACTTGATGGCTCTGACTTTTCTCCCAGTGCAGAAATCACACTCCACATCACCTGGCCCAGCGACAGCATAACAAGGTGCTAAATCAGGTCGTAGGCCTAACGTTAGTTCCGCTTTCTTCAGCTTCTCTATCAACTCCGTCAGCACTCTATTTCTGCGTAAAACGGGTCTTGGAGTAAAAGTCTCTCTGCAATGAGGGCAGCTGTAAACACCTTTCTGATCTTCTTGATCCCAGAAGCCTGCAATACAGTCCTGACAGAAACTGTGTCCACAGGAAACGGTAACTGGATGTTTCAGAAGATCCAGACAAATCGGACAATTTAACTCGTCCAATACTGAACCACTGGCCATGTTTGCATCCGACAGCAGAGACGCGCACGCGCTATGCTCCAAGAAAAGTTTGGTATCGGTTGGAGCGAGGCGTTTCGTAGGTTTCTTATAGCCACAACCCTTAGATCGCAGAACACGTATTACAAATCTTACAATAGGCTCATCGGATGACCAAAGGTGAGGATTTCGGTGGACGTCGCAAGGGATTGGAGCTTGCTCCCTTTTGGAGAAGCATCTCATAGGGTACTTGCCCTTTTGCACGCGAATTGTGTAGTTCCACAGCTATCCACACGAGGGAGTCGGAGATTCATTTAACTTTGCCACATAATTCAAAGACGTGAGCGCTCACGTAGTTACGGTAACAAAAAACTCCCTTTGACAGCCTCTCACTTCAACAGAACAGATACATCTACCACCTAAACACCATCAGCCACAGACTAATAGACTTCCAAAAAAAAAATTAAAGGAACATTTTTTTTCATTAGGGAGGTCAGTTGAACCTCTTTTTGTTGAATATTTCAGTGTTTTTCACTGTATTGGTGTTGATGGAATTACCAACAGGTGTAGGCTACTAGAGAGGCAACAAGAGAACTCCCAAAGTAGGCTTGCTACAGCAGGACCGATATCAGATCCTTGATGCAAGGAGCAACAGGTTGAATACCCATTCCCTGCCCTACAGAATGACCTCCAGCAGGTCGCTGAAATTAATGTCTCTGCACATTGAAATCTGATGTGTTTCTCAAGTGTTCCTTTGTTGAACAGTGTATTCTACCAGATTGAGAGGCAAGAGGCCTGTCCTGCCTTGCTGTTATGTTGACATATGGCCAGGTAAGAGGATGGTGGTTTGTAAGGTGCCAGCAACAATAGGCTGGCAATTAGTAACATGATGTTGGTTGCAACCTGAAGAGGTTAGAGAGGAGCAGTTTGTGTGTGTGTGTGTGTGTGAGAGAGAGAGAGAAAGAGAGAGAAGCAGTTTGTGTGTGTGTGTGTGTGTGTGGGAGTGAGAGAGAGAGAGAGAGAGAGAGAGAGAGAGAGAGAGAGCTGGAGACACCCACAGACAGACATACGGCCACAACACTTAAAGGGTTAATTAGTAATTCCATCTCAGGGGGCAAGACTCCAGGCCTTCTCTTTTACACACAAGATCAGCTTACTAAAGGTGTGCATGTGCCATTTAGTTTATTAGATAGAGGACTAGAATCTCATCACCTGGAAATGTAGGTTAATTACTTTCCAGTTTCTCCCTGCATCAGCCAACTTGCTGTCACAGTGAAAGACTGTTGGGTTTGGGAGTTACCATAGTTTGCACCTCCCAGCTGTCAGTGATTGACTGAAACATGGGTTATTACCTCCGCCAAGGAGGTTATGTTTGCTCAGCGTGTGTGTGTCTGTCTGTGAGCAACATAACTCGAAAAGTACTGCACGGATTTGGATGAAATTTTCGGACAACATGTGTTGTCCGAACACTATCTGTGACCACATTGTCTTGGTGGAGGTCTGCGCTTTCTGAGTGTATTTTGGTTCACAGCCTGCCTGTCCATAGTGTTTGTTTGAAATTTACAGCCCTTGTGTTGTTTTCTAAAACAGGACTTTTTCCACAGTGTGCAGGCAGCTGGCGAATTAAGGAGAGATGCAGGAACATAGTTTACCTTTAACCAGCTGTGGTTCAGGCAATTCAGAAATCATACTTCAGATCATGGACCAGTGAGGAATAGGACAGTTATGTTTGATAAAGTTCACAATAAATCCCCAAATAAAATGGCAAATTAAACTCCTTTATTTATTCTTAAAGGTAAAGAGTAAGAGATGACCCATCTTGATAAATAAAAGTATAGCATCAAGTGATCTGCATTTTATTAAATAAAATAAAATTAATACAAAAATATGACAATCATGAAAGAGAATATCCTATGTGAAAAAAACACATGGAAAAACACACATGGAAAAACATGTTGACAATGTCACATACATAGTACATACGGTACATACATATCATACATACATGCATTGACAGAAACCATATCCAAAGCATGGAGAGACTGAATTGTTCTGATCCTGTGCTAACAAATAGTAACCATCACCAGAGAGCCAGATCAATCTTCGACACACTCCCAGTCCAGGCAGAGAGCTCAAGAAAGTCTACAGTCACGTCTGCACCAGTGATGCCTGTAATAAGCAGTTTGACACATATTATAGTAACATTTATAGGATTGATGAATTGAATATATAGTCATATGATACAGTACTGTATGTCTGCTTTCTGTCATATTTAAAGAGACTGATGAATTGAACGGTCACATACAGATGATACAGTATGCATGTCTGTCTGTGTCATATTTGGTGTCCTGTTACAAGTGTCTGCTACTGATGTGCTGCAAATCCAACTTCCCCACAGGGACAATGTCATCTACTACAACAACTATATTAAAGTAAAATTTCAGCAATTTGAAATGTATTGTAGGCATGTTGCTGTACACTGACACATATCCAGTAAATCAGGCACTTCCTTACCTGTGATCACACCTTCATTTCTCATTGTGTGGTAATCAGCAGTTCTGTATAAGCTCTGTATGGTGTTCCTCCTGTAGACTTCTTCAGGAGCCTTTAATTTGACCCGGTCCCCTTTCATGAAGCCTGTGACTAGACTCAAAATAAAATGGGCAAATAAGTGACAGAGTATCTGCCATCACTCAGGGCTTCTTTGATCAACCATGTCACATGACAAACGACATTAGTAAGCCGTTAGTTTATGGTTAATATGAAAAGTTGTATCATTTATAATTGATTATATGCAATACAAATAAACCTTTTGGTGTCAGAAGCCGGTATTTTCATATTAATACCGTACATGCATGGGTCAACCAGTGGCTGAGAGGATTTGCATTGGTATTTCCATGGTAACCTCATTCTGCTTACTTTCATAGTCTTTCTTCATACAGTTGATGCTTACTAAATCTAAATGATGAATAGAGTATCTTTTCCAAAGTAAAGTGATGTTAGGAGGAAAGAAGAAACCCTACCATTGTGCATTGCCTGATAGAACTGTTTTGTTCTCTCCCGCATGAGTGGAACCACTGACTGCATCACTTTACTGAAGGAGAACTTGGGATGAAAAGTGACCTTGGGAGGGGTCTGTGTTGACTGTGACATTTGTGACTGGAACCTCTATGGGAGGAAACAAAGGGTACAGTCACAGTGTTAGTATATGTTCAGTATTGCATATAGTCTTGATTCCATGAGGAAAAATTTGGTCACTATGTATAAATCATGAATAAGTGAAACACACCAACCAGGAGCAGTGGGCTGCCTACTACAGCACCTGTTAACAACTGGATGAGCGTGTTCCTTTTGTATTTTTTTCCTTCAGTACTTC
>JAODXP020000017.1:14476866-14549621 GCA_027497455.2 Sardinella longiceps
TTAAACACTTGCTTGCCGTCTATACGTTTTAGTTGCAACCGGGTGATAAGCGGGATAACGGCCTTCGAGGTGTCCCGATATCAGAAAAATAATGGACTTCGCGTAGGCAAACAGCCCTTCGGCTTCGCCGTCGGGCTGTTCTTCGCCTTCGCGTCGTCCATTATTCTTCTGATATCGGGACACCTCGGCGGCCGTTATCCCTTACATACCATTGCTTTGCAACCCTGGCTGAGACCACAAACCCCAAATTTCCAGGACAGCATGTTTCAGTTATGTTTAGGTGCACAGGTCTATTAGTCATCAAGGGGTGTTTATGATTGTCCAAACCTGATGTTGGATCTCCATCCGTCAGCAGTATAAGGATGGAGGCTGAACCTTCTCTGTGATTTTTAATCATCTCCACACCTCTCAGCACTGCCCCATTTATGTCTGTGCCTGAGGAGAAATTAGTATTTAATAGTCTTTCTCAGATGGATTTACAATCTTAAAAGTAAACAGCTCTGAGGTGTCTAGTTGCCTATTAAATGCTTCTTACCTCCACTGGCATGTAATGTTTTAACAAATTTGTTTGCCTTTCCCACATTCTTTTGGGTTGCCCTGAGGAGTTCATGTTTCCAGGGTGATACTCCAGAGCTGAAACTGATCAGGCCAAAATGATCATCTTCAGCAAGATCTCCCAAAATCTTCAGCAATGCCGATCGAGTCTGAAATTACATGAGCTGATTACAGTATTTACTGAAAATTAACCAACTCATCTAATAGTCTGCTAGTTTATCTATTAGTCCAGGCAAAGTAGCATTTTTTGCAGGACTAATTGTAAAAGAATTTTTTTTCAGCTTGGATCATTTCTATGAGATGTCCAGAACAACATACTAAAAGTCCTAAGAAATCCTAGTTGAGGAAATGTAAAAATAATGGAGGAAAGTAAATTTCCCATTGAAATGAATGGGATTCGGGTGGATTTTGGAGGAAAATGTACACTACTAGTACATTTTGGCCTGAAGCGTGACGGGTAAACTACTTTCACCATATATCCCATATATTTTCTGAAAGCAAACACCTTCAGGATATTCTATAACATGGTATGGTTTGACATTGAAGTATGCCCCATCCTCCTCATTACAATATATCCCACAATTAAGAAATTTGGCATTTGCAAAATGGGCCATTTTTGGGGACATTTAGGCCAGCGGCGTGTAGGGGAAAGCATATTAGACCCCATAAACCATATATTTTCTGAAAGCTTATATGCCCAGGATTTCACCCCCCAAAAATTTCTCACATCCCAACCACCTCCTTATTTTTAAAGCTTATGCCTATTTTTGGGGAAAGTGAAAAAATATGTGCATTTCTTGAACAAAAGTGCCTATGGAATGTATTAGAAAGCAATAAACCTTAAAAAGTAATACTTTTTTTGAAAGCAGTGGGCTTCAGGATCTCAGAAAACATAAATTTAGATAGGTTTCACCCCCCCTCCTCCCCTTGATACCCATTTATAGATCAGCTGGTATTGGTGATTTTGGTGTATAGCCAATATATTTGGACCTGAGGTATTCAGAGAAAACGAATCTACCCCTTATGCTATACCTTTTCTGAAAGCTTACATCCTCAGGGTGTCATATAAAACGAATTGAGACAGGTCCCACCCTCTTCATCTCTTCACTATCCATGTATATGGATGGATTTGGGGCTAATTTGATTAGTGTATAGCTCATTTGCATATTAAAATTATTTTTCAGAAAAACTTGTAATACAAAAAATGCTACTTTTCATGGGTACTTTCATTGTATAAAGTTTTATTTTGATAGGACTAAAGGAAGAAAATAGCCCTATTCAGACCTATTCTGGCCTATATTGGTACACACATCGGATTGATGAGAATTTAACATATTTCCTCAACTAGGATTTCTTAGGACTTTTAGTATGTTGTTCTGGACACCTTAAAGAAATTATCTTAGCTGAAAAAAAATCTTTTACAATTACTCCTGTTTTTGGCCCCAAAATGGACTAGTTTGCCTGGACTATATTGCAACATTTATGTATACCAAAACTATTAATGAAAATGAGAAATACTGTACACATGACATTGTGACCTCACTTAGTCTTGGCATCCACATACACATTCCCTCTATGATGGTTTGGGTTACACTACAGTATATAATGGCAGTGACTTTAACCTCCTGAAAGCCCTGAGGACCCCTGAGCATCTACAAACACATGTGCATGCATGCTAACTGCACACACACACACGCACGCACACACACACACACACGCACACACACACACACACACACACACACACACACACACATTGACAGGCAACAGGCACCATGTTTATAGCCTGGGCACAGTTGTTCAGTTGTTTCATTTGGATGAGATTTTGACAATTGGATCACCCTGAATCACAACTTTTCTGGATTAGGAAATCTGGTTAACTGCTGCTTCCAAATGGAACAGTATATCAATATGCTTACTGGACATGTGTTAAAACAACAAAACTGTTGTGTATCTAATTAAAATGTCTATCTGATGATACACAAAACCGCACAATGAAACAATCAAAATGTATCTCAGCAACACGAACTCCTTATCTGATGCACAACAACTATATAAATATCTACCACCATAGCAACTAAAAACCCAAGAGTGAATACAAGATACAGTAGCCTACATGAACTGTGAGAGAGTTGACCAACTTTTATCATGATACCTGTAATCCACCCTGAAAACCACCTCCTAAAGCTGTATTTGGCAACTCTTTTAAAGTCAAATTTCATAGAATTACCACGTTATTCTGGAAGCAGTACATAAATAATTGAAAAAAAACCTGAATTCTGAAGTACAGATTCCTCCTTTTTAACCCTGCATGTTAACATGTCCTCTGAAGAAAGTGGGGCTACTGGTTTGAAACTTGCCAATTTACCAGCATCAACCCCCATTCACCAGTTGACTATTAACACCCGGCCCGTTAGGCAAAATCTAAAGCGCAAAAATCCACCAATCAGGTTCGGAGGGAGGGATAACTGCCAAACAAGGCCGTTGAGGAGCGTGGTAGTGACAGGGGGAGGGACCAGAGAGTTGTACGATTTAGAATTTTTAAAGTCCAATCCAATCCTACTTCAGGATTGTCTTATTTGTCTTACCTGTCTTATTTTCTGAACAACCCATTTTCAAGATTGGACCTAATCCACTACCTGAATATCTGAGTGAGATTTTTGAACAACTGGAGTTTGGTGCACTAAAAAATTTCACATAGTTTCTCTATGTACAAAGTGTCTGCAGTCCCTAAAATGGCCAAATTTCCTTCCTTGTGGTTTCACTTTATAAAAATTGGGCATGCCAGCACCTAGCCAAACGCTTGCTGGAGGAAACCTAATCTAAACCTAAGATAAAACCATAAAGGTTTCCTGAATGTGATATTAAGGGGAAACACTACAGTAGGCGATGTTAGCCTGGATAACAGGTGTAAAGTTTACATACCTGCTCCATTTTGTTCCCAGACATGGAACCACTGTGGTCAATAATGAAGACCACATTTTTGGGAATGCGTGGAAGACCAGTGGGGGCAAAGTAATGGACGAAAAAGCCACCATATTCCTTAAAGAGACACAGAAACAGTTTGAATAGCATAAGGCTACATTAGCACTTTTAATAAACCCGCTGTCTGAAATACAACCATGAAAAATACATTTAAAGTATATTTACACCCCCAGTCTATCATACATCCATATTACTTCTCCAATTCCAAGCCAAGTATATGTGTCACTTACCATTATCTCTCCTTTAGAAGTTGGCCTCTCAACATCATAAATTATTCTAAGGTCACCAGTAAGTCCATTCTCTCCACAGGCACCACATTTCATCTGCTGGTCTTGAGTGGGGTAGAAGTTCACCCAAGCCTACAAGAGAAAAGCACATAAATGCTGATCAAATAATTATAAGTGCAGTAATTGTGTGGTGTAATGCTGCAAATTAAATTGCCAGGAACTGTAAAAATTCCACATGCAGTAAGTTTCCTTTACCTCTTTATCTGCATATGATTTTGTGATGGCATTGCCCAAGTCTTTTGAAGCCAAAGATCCTTCCACCTGCATAAAGTTTATGCCTGCCTTCTCATACAAATTGACATCAATCTGGTGGTATGGCACAAAGAGTAAAAATAAAAGAGTTTATCTATTATTTTGCCGTACACATAGATTCAAAACAAAACAAAACAAAACAAAAACACATCTTCTCTTTAACTCACCTTGAAGTCTTTCACGGGTTGTCCAGGTTGGGCATTGATCAGCAGTTCATAGTTGCCGAGGCGACGCTGCAGCAGCTCCTCATAAGTGAGTTCAAAGGTCACCTTGCTGTGAGCAGCGACGGACACGGATGTTTTGAAATCCTCTAAAGTTCTGCCAACAGCACTGTGGGTGAGAGAGACAGAGGCATATTTATTATAGAAACTTGTGAATAGAAAAAGAGTCATTGAGTCTTACCAAACAACACAAAAATATAAGCAAAGAAAAGTTTAGAATTAGGACTAGGCAATATTCACTAAATGATGATGTATTTGTAATGTATTTTTTATATTTCCAAATTACGTAGTTTTGTATTTTATTTTGTTACAATTGATGAGCTTGTATTTGTAATTTGAAATGGAATACTTTTTGATGTATTTGTGCCCAGTTCTGAGCTAAAGGCTAGCGGTCAATCACAGCATAGTTTACTGTACCTGACTAGTCCACCGCTTTCACCTCGTGATACAGCCGCATTGAACTGCCGATTGGCCTCTTCCTTGGGCTTGACTATTCCATCATACGCCCTACCATCAATTGTCCTAAAAAACAAATGTTTGTGACAACATATAATAATCAATAATGACTTCTGACTTGTATTTGTCATCTCACTAAAGTGTTATTTATTTATTTATTTATTTATTTAGTTAATCTAAAACTCACATTCTGAATTTGCTGATGAAAGCGGTTTTGGGGACCTTGACATGGAAGTCAATCTGGGTGGAGTTCTCATGTCGATTGGCTACTCGGCTGGTGATGACTGTGATGGCATAGCGACTCGTAACAGTTGAGTTGACGTGGAAACTGTAGATATCCCAGTCGCCTCTCTGATGGTAATCAAAAACACCATAAAAACTGAAAAATATATGTTGCATATAGGATGTGTTTGTGTGTGTGTGTGTGTGTGTGTCTGTCTGTCTGTGTATGTCCGAGAAAGAGTTGCACAAAACAGAACAGTGGGCTACTGAATTTGCATCTACTCTGCTCTATGCTATCTGTTTCCTCTGTCTTGCCCTCCTGGTGTTTGCGTTGAGTGAGGTAGGCTAATGTAGGCTTGGCTTTACCATCATTTCCAGTTGTAAATCTATATTTAACCGGATCCCACCGCACTCTCGATTAAAAGGTGCCAAACATAAACAAAAACTGTGCAAAATAGAAAGAAAAATGTCTGGGAGCCCTGAGGAAGGTCAGCAGACCGAAAGCTTGGCTGATTAAAAAGAACACAAAAGAGGATTTAAGTGTGCAGACATTTTTCTTTCTATTTTACAAAGTTGTAAATCTATACCTTTGGGAAGTGACTTTGTTCTGTCTGTATTGACTTGATTGAGCTGCCTGTGCATACAAACAGTCACAAGTAAACTATTTGTAAATTTTTTGAAAAGCATTTGAAAAGCTCCAGACAGATTCCCAACCTGTCAAACTATGTGACCCGAGCATTAAAAACAAAACTAAAGTTCAGCCAAAATTTCGCAGCATAATGCATTCCAGAAAAAAAGCGTCAAACAGATTTTAAACAACATTTTATTGGTGGGACAACCTAACACGGGTCAGGAACCTTTTTGGCTTTTTGGTTCTCTGAAGGGGCACCAGGAATGATGGGTGGACGACGACACCTCCCTGAAATAAGTTTCTGTTGGTTGGGATGTATGCATACACAATATGCTCAGTGAACCACCCCTTCTGTATGTGAGACAGCAGCTTTATGTGATCATTCCTTCTATGAGATCTGAAGATAAGGGCCCAAAAGTAAAAGTTTTGATGATCAGTATTATTCTCATAAGGTCAAAAGTGTTTGCATGAACCTCTGCTAAGTCATATCATGTGAATCTGTAGTTTCTTAGTTTTTAAGAGGCATAGATAGGCTACCATATTTCAAACTTAATGTGTGAAGCTACTATGGCTATTTTTTTGCATGGATGGCAGGGTGAGGACGGTTGCAACGCATTGTTGCAACTGTCCCCCTATAGTCTTTTTCAATACTGTTCTTATACATTTTGTTTTAAATTCACTTGTATGACCTCATTACATCCCAAAATGATTGTGTCATACTAATTCTCATTCAAATTATACACAGATTTAACATAGGCTACTGTACATGTAGGATATTGGTCTAAGTCAGTGTTTCTCAAACTGGTGGGCAGGCCCCACTAGTAGGGCGCAGACACATGACAAGTGGGACGCGAGACATCTCTTTGCAATTGACCGTTGTCGCACCCAGCCCCCCAAATTCACAGTTATTTGTCAGATATGCGCATATGACAGTAAATTGAGCTTTCCAATGGTGTTATTTGCTAGTTGCTGTGATGATTGGTTTCAAGATAAATTTGGCTTTGAATTAGTATCATGAAAATCCTAACACTGACAAAAAATGTGCGGAAATTGAGCCTTTCAGGTGGGGCGTGAAAATCCTCTGCTGGATCCAAATCCAAAGTGGGGAATGACAGAAAAAGTTTGAGAACCACTGGTCTAAGTCATGTTCCATCCTTTCCAAAGAGTTGAAATGGATTGCCATTATTCTTAACTTAAATAAAATATAAATAACCACCTTGCATCAGTCAGTTATAGAAATTAATATGATAGTTTTAGTAACAATATTGCCTCTGAAATGACAGCTTTCTGTCATTGGGATTGTTCACTTGACTATTTTGCCTTTTGAACCAGGTTATTACCTCAGGAAACTCAGTACATAGTGATACAGTATATCACAAATAAACTAAAATGTATGAATAATGATGATGAGGAATGATTTTTATCACATTAAAATGACTGTTGCAACTACCCCCTGTGTGGGACAGTTGCAACGGTTTCTCAACCTCCATAAAAAAATGTAAATTACTGGAAAATTGCAACATATTTGCATGTTGTGACATGGGTTGATAGGTGACAGATGAGGGTTTAATGTATCAAAATTTTATCTGCGTATTACAAACAATTTCTGAGAAACGGATATGAATCGTCCCCCACAATTCCCGCATCACCACTCCCACTCGGTTTCTTCGGTAAAATGAATCACCGTAATTCCACAAACATTAAAATCTCAGTACAGGGGCAGGGCTTTTAAAGGAAATTTATACAACTACTTACCAAGAAGGCTACTTCACAGTCTGTAAAATTAAACGTTACCCACTTTTGTAATAAAGACAAAGGGAGCGCCTCGGTCCGAGAAACTTTTTTCTCTTTATTTGAAAAACTAACCTAACCTTCAACCATAGACAGGGGTGCCATCACCAGATTAAAAGTAGTATTGCCAATTTTTTGCCCATCCCGGTCAGGCCTTACGAACGCGTACGCAGCGCGGACGGTCTGAATAATTCTCAGTCCGAATAAATTAAATGTTATTATGCAACATCATTATTATTTGGTGCTCAAATCAGACACGTTATCTACTACTGAGTGTAGATGCATCCCATCACCCTGAATTGACTAAAAAGTAAAACAAATGTCTCAACATTTTGTGTTAAACAGCTCAACATTTAATGCACATTTTAAAATAATAAGTCCCAGAAAGGACTGACATAAGAAAAGTGACAATGACAAGTTTACAGACCTGAATATAGCAATAGAAAATTTGTAGTAATGGAATAAATGTACCAGGAAGTGGACATTCTTCAGCACTTGCATTTTTGTGAATTTCATATCACTGGGAGCATTTTGTTCATGGATGGAGACCTCTGAAAAGTCACGCTTCTCACCGGTGGGGAGTCTTTTGAAGCTCTGTGTGTGTTTTTCCTAGAAACATATAGGCGACACTATTAGAAAACTTTAATCTTCAAGTCTTAAACCTATATACTGTAGTAAAAAAAAGACTCTGATGTGTCAATCAGTCATGAAATTCCCATTCACCTGCAAGGAAACTTAGGAGGAGCAAACAAATTTAGTTGGAAACTACATAGCATTTCTGAATGTCTCTTAGTCTTATGTAGCCTATAGTTATGTTTAGGCCTACAAGGTTCACACTTTAGAGGTCTTGTCCAGATGCCTTAATAGAGTTAGTTTTAGAGTTTAGAGTTAGTTAGTTTTCTTTGAACCATTCCTTTAAAAAACGTTTTTTGTCTAGTTGTTTTACACTAAATTTTAATGAAAAAATAATTTCATGCCATTCACTTTCATATTATTATTGTTGAGGTTTTCTAGAACATAAATACACTTTTACATAATTCATCCAATTTAGTTGGATGAAAAACTTGTGTAGCAGATAGCAGAATGCCATTGTGCAGCAGACTGCTTTTGAGAGGCCCTAACCCTTCGTAATAAAGGAAATCAAGGCATGTATGGATTTTGCTTTGGTTAAACCACAGGAAAACTGTACTTATACAGTACATAACAGCAACAGCAACAGTTGGTGCTACAAAGCAACTTACCAAGCTGAATCTTCATCCATGCACTGGTTTGTGTCAACAACTGCAGCATTGCTAAATGTTTGTCTAAGGAACATTAAGCATAAAAGGTTAGACAGATATGATGTGGCAACAAAATCATCAAACAAACAATAGAATGGTCACACATGATCGAATGTGTTTAATAGCTGTAATAACTTAGTTGTAATTACCTAGTCTTCATCCATGACTTGGTCTGGGTCAACCACAGCAACACTGTATGTTTGGGGAAATAAGAAACACAGTACACATACAAGGGTTTATTTTTGCATTGTGTTAAATACAGTGGTCACACATAAAAGTTTTTTTTTTTTTTTTCATAGTGTGATCCTGGTGTGGGATGTCACATGACACCTACAACAAACATCATGACTGGTGCATGCATGTTGTGTGTTTAATTCACTGATGAAGTTGATTATGACCTGTCAACCCAGTTTACATTGATGTGATTACTTACCTAGTTGCATCTTCATCTATGACCAGATCTGGCTCAACCACAGCAGCACTAGCCTCCTTCTGTCTGTTTGGGGAAATAAAAAACACATACCAGTAACTAACAGATACTGGCCCAGTAGGGTTTCGCCTTGCATTGTGTAAACTAGCCTTCAGCTGTCACACATGGCAGAAAGTGCAGAAAGTGTTTTTGTATTGTTTTGTAGTAGAAGTCTTAATTTTGTGTGGGATATGTCACAAACATCAGGACCTATATTGTGTTTCACCCCCTTTGATTAAAATTAACTGATGAAGTTGATGATGACTACCTACCCAGTTTACATTGATGTGATTACCTACCTAGTTGCATCTTCATCAATGACCAGATCTGGCTCAACCACAGCAGCACTAGCCTCAGGCTCAGTCTGTCTGTTTGGGCAAATAATAATAAAAAAAACATAACTAACACATACTGGCCCAGTAGGGTTTATCCTTGCATTGTGTAAAATAGCCTAGCCTTCAGCTGTCACAAATGACAGAAAGTGTTTTTTTGTAGTAGTAGTACTGTGTTAATCGGATGTGGGATATATCACTAACATCAGGACCTAGCCTATGTTGTGTTTTACCCCCTTTGATTAAAATTAACAAATGAGGTTGATTATAACTACCTACCCATTCTGCATTGATGTGATTACTTCAGGTCCATCATTGATGACCAGATTTGGGCCAACTACAGCAACACTGGCCTCAGGGTGAAAACACCACTAATCCTTGGGCCTAGACAAACAAATATTGACTCAGTTGGATTTGAAATGTAGTACATTTCATGTTCATACAGTACATGACAGAAATACAAAACTACCATAATTGATGTGTTTAATTTTTCCAGAAATTTGATTTGATTACCTGCCATACAAAGTACAAGACAGTATGTTTTGATACTGCCTGCTGATAATAAAACTTCTAGCCTAATGATACGTTTAAAGTGTTGGCAGCATCAACAAGTAAGCTAGTCAGTAACCTGAGTGTCAGTGTCTGAAAAACTGACATGTTTGTTATGGGTTTTTTTTTTTTTTGACTGATAAGACTTGAAAATAGAAGCGTTTGTCAAAAATCAGTCAAGTTAACTTTTTCTTTCCACTGTAGTGATTGTATTAGCTGAAGGCTTACTTGCTAACACTTTAAACGTATCATTAGGCTAGAAGTTTTATGGTAAGGAGAACAAGAGAGCAAGGCTAACCTAACCTGAAAGATCATTTGCTAGCTTTATCTCAAGCAATATTTCGTTTAGAAATCCACTGTCCAGACAAATATAAACAAATTTATAGCTGCATCATAGTTGGGAGAGGTTAATTAGGACGTCTTACCTCATATTTTGAAATTCCGATCGTTGTTGACGATGATTTTATCCAATATGTGTTGCCGACATGCAACTCTGTGCAGCTGAGAACGCAAAGCACCGCATATGATGAAAGGAAACGCCCCCATTCGAGTTCTGAACGTTCATTCCAAGTTTGTTTCGCTTTGCGTTATCACGCTAATTATATATTGGTTAGTCGCTTTTAAGAATGTAGGACTCAGAACCGTGTAAAATACTTAGGCTGTAGTGATGTGAGAAGCTATTTCATTAGGTTTTTCTGAATGAGCCAATTCAAAGATGTCACCAAAAAGTAGTATTGCCAGGCAATACCACTTTGAAAAGTAGTATTGCCACGGCAATACTGGCAATACTGACGACGGCGGCCCTGACCATAGAGCACAAAACGCAAATCAATGCGCTCATTCTTTTAGAATATGATGTTATTGACTGCATTTACCGATTAGCCCTATATTTGGGAAAGGCATGTAAACCATACAGCATAAAGATGTGAACGCAGTCATATAATCAGAATAGAAATCACCCATGTTAACACCCTGACTAGAATTTCTGGTCTAAATAAAATTGTAATCAGAATATGCCAGTTGCCACCATATAAACGCTCGATCAGAATACACTTTTAAAGTGCATGCTCACTGCTCATCTTTCAATATAAGCGAGCCTGTATTTCACGAAAATAAAAGCCTCTGATTGCTATTTCACTGCCGTCGTGATAAATGGTGGCATAAAGTCGATTGTGGATTTAAGGTCTATGGCGATAGCCTGGGCGAAAGCGACTGTACGTAGGATGGCATCGCCAGGCTACTATGGCGAGCTCACTGCGTTGAGGCCATGCCAATTATGCCACAATCATTTTTTCTTGGATCAGTATGAAATCATGAAGAGCATGGAGCTTACCTTCTTGGCTTGACAATCGGCCGCGACAATTAAGACAAAAATGAAAAGAATTGAGACTTTCAGTCTTCCCATACTGGCGTCTATCTGAATTAGCCCCCTATCTCTCCTGCATCGACCTACTTGCATTGGGTAGTTTCACTTTCTCGTTTCTACAATGTTTTGTGGGAGGGGTCTTTGGACCAGACGCCCCTAGCGGTACCAAATGTAATTTCACATGCCTGGCTAACCCTATGATTCCCTTTGACAGTGCACTTCATTCTTGTTGGAAGGAAAATACTCAGAATTCAGATTCTTATCTAAATTTTCGATCATAGAGTGTAGTAGCGTAAACGAATAAAGGCCTGTATGAAAAATAACTGGGCTACTACTACTGAATAAGTAGCCTATAGTAGCTTAGTTGAACTATGACAATTGTAAGTAGGACTATTTTTAAAATTCAACCACCTTCAAAATGTGGGTATTGCCTGTAACTCTGTACATAGGGCTAGCAAGATATATATTTATATAACATTTACAGTCTGTAACATTAGGCGCCTTCTTATTCTGACTCAAGGATCAAGTTTCTGATAAACTGGGTAATTCTTAGGAAAGTTGCATGTTGCTGCTCATTGCTTTCCAGGCTTAACTGAGTTCATTCACTACAACACTACACAAACTCACAATTACCCCCAAAATACTGGAGCAGAGTAGTCTGTGATGTGGCCAAAGAGGACAAATGCATTGACTTGGTTTAAACTTTGAAAATTGTCCAAATATTTAGTTTAGACACGAGTGTGAATTTCCAGTAAATGATACATGTAGACTACCCTCTGTAGCTTTAAACATGAAAATGTTATGTCTTTTACTCGCTTTTACAAGAGAGAAGCAGAGGGAAGATGCAGTAAAAACACTAGACCTGAACAGACAAGTGATATAAACCAAAAACATTTATTCACTTTTATAGACTTTATTTATTCATTTATACACTTTGATGATTCTCAACTTTTTTTTTAACAAACGTCCCCTTGGGTCCTAATGACACCCCTTGCTGCTTCAGTGCAAATACAACCCCCCCACCCCACCCCCAAACACATACACACACACACACACACACACACACACACACACACACACACACACACACACACAGTGGCGCCTCCAGGCGTACGGCTGTACGCACTGTGCGTACCTTGTGAGAGCGAGCGAGAGAGAGAGAGAGAGAGAGAGAGAGAGAGAGAGAGACGCGCAAGCGAGAATCGGGCTGAGAGATTTGTCATTTGTAGAGATTTTTCAAGTTCTGAAGTAGCCTATTGAAATGTTTTAAATGTGTCAATAGGCAAATTTATTTTAGGAGGCTTGCATGGTCGTATCTATCGACGACATGATGCGATTTCGCTCTAGTGTTTTTGTGATTAATGTTTTCATGTAGGCTATTTGCCTATTTTCTTTTGTTTGAAAGCTCGAGAAAAGCAGTAGGGCCTAGCCTTTTTGGCGAGTGCCCATGCCACGCCGATATCACCCTAGGCTATGCATTATAATTTTCTTACAATGGGCCATTTGCGAGTTGTGGGCGCCCTTCGTTTCGCGCACTAGTGGAAGGCAAAGGGGAGGGGGAGAGGCCCTGTCCCTACACCGGGCAGTGCAAGAAGTTGGTGTAGTCTACACCACGCAGTAATTCCTTCGAAATAAGCATAGGCTACTTCATTCATAATATTGTTAAGCCAACCCGACAATATCACAAACAATTTCCTGGGTTGTGCGAAATCTTCGCTTGCCTACATTTCAAAACAACAGCAACAGCATCAAAGCGCTTAGACCTAATTGATGCATCATACATGCATGATGTCCTCTACCTTCAACAGGATAGGCTGCTCACAAACCCAAATTAACCCTCCGCGAATGTGAGAACCAGGAGTCTCCATTTGTCCAAGACACGTCCTTCCCATATAATGACAGAAAAAAATTGGTTCTCCCCCTAAAGTAACACAGTGCCGCCCGCGTGCGTGTGTGTGTGTGAATGCAACAAAAGCTCACTGTCGAGTTTATCGTACATAATCTATGTAGGCGAGTTAATGTTCATGTAGGTCAATTTTGAAGTTCAAGTTCAAGTTCACGTTGTATTGAAGTTGATTTCTAAAGAAGAACGGCTGACGCACGCACACACACTTTTTTTTTTTTTTTTTTTTCCCGCGGGGCATTTGTGCGTACCCTACAGTTCAATCCTGCAGGCGCCCCTGCACACACACACACAAAAACACTGATTTAACCAATCCAGGGAGTTGTACAAACACATCACACAGGTCATCACACAGTTCACATCATCACACAGAGCAGTGGGCACTGGGCAGCTTTGACTCTTAGATGACCTTTCCATGTCAACTCAAAGCTAAAGTACAGCAGTGCTGGATTTTACTGATGAATAATCTTAATATTCAATTAATGCAAATTGCCTAATTATTGTTACTTTTAGCAACTAAGTTGGCTTTCATCCACAAGGTCTATAGATGACATTTCTGAAATAAAACTTGGTGTGAACATTTCTGGGTCTACTAGGGGGCGCTATCAACCTCACTCACGTCAGATGATTTGTTACCCTGCAAGCCTTAGCACTCAGTCATCTGCAAGCTCTTCATAGGAGAGCTGTTTCAGAAGACTGGACGTCATCACTTTACTTCAATCATCAAACCCATGACAAAACACGGCCTCGCATGATGCAAAGCAATTTCTAATTTCTCAACGATACATATAAAACATAAACAAAACAACCAAAAATAGACGTCAGTATCTGTCGCATAACTGCCACAATAATCTATTTAACTCAGAACATAGATATATTTTTCATATATAACTGTTATAATCATGTTTTTTACATTTTACAAGTCGTCACTTTCTGACTGTCTCTGTCCCTCCTGATTGGTTCGTCTGTTTCATCTTGGTCCTGAAATCCTTCCCTTGCAGCGTAGCGTGTCATCTGATGTGAGTGAGGTTAGGGCCCTATAGGGCCTCTACTAGAGTATACACCAACTAGTGATGGCCATATTAGTCTAGACTAATTAAGCCATCACTGGTTGGTGTCTCATGAATCAATGGCTGTTTGATACACATAATCTGTCTTGATTCCATGAGCTGTTTGTATTCTGTGTATATTCCTTTAAAATATGCACAAAAGAAAGACACTGCATAGGCCTATTGTTTGTACATACCAATTAGTCAATAAAATAATTGACAGTGACCCTGATCAGCACTCAAACTTGCATCTATTTTCAGATGCAGGACATGAGACTTTAGTCTTTCTTGAGTCTTCTCAAAGTGGTCTGGTCCTCTGCGGAATGCATAGCATCACTTGTTGTTTGACAAACAGTGGCCTTATCCCATATCTGGAAGAGAGACACACAGACCATTTTATCCAATAGCTTACAGATGTATCATCGAAGAGCAGAACAAAAGTCAATTCAAGCCAATCTGTAATGTCTACTTTACTTGTTTTCAGTGCAAAACTTTCTTAACAGATGAACTTCAATAAATCGTGTGACGCATGGAGAGAAGTTAATACCTTATGAAGACCATTAACATTTTGGGGATATCTACATGCTCCAAAAAAATCCATGATATTCTGACTTTTCATGTTTGGAACTATTGAAATACCGAGGCTAGTGGGAACCCTGCATCTTTTAATTTTCATTTTTCAGTACTCACAGTACTCACAGGATCCTGAGTCCAGGCCCAGAGTCCAGAGCCAGAATCCTCTGTAAAAAAAAAAGGAAAGAAAGAAAAGGAAATTATACAAATCGATGGAAAACAAAAAGGATGTGATGTATGTGACGTGTGGGGAAATATACTGACCTTTTGCATGATTAGCAGATGGCCTGAACCGAAGAAATAGGAAGAAAAAGAACATTACATATTCTGCAGTAGTTAAATTTTCTGGACCTCTTGGTAAATTCAGTTTGATATATATGTGTAACACTGTCTTGTCTTACCTTGTGTTTTCACACCTTCCTATGGTAAAGAGTAAAAGAATTTGCTTCATTAGCAACACTTTCACACAGATACAAAGAACGAATTAAATTCAATTATATTTGGCAGCATCAAATATAGTACAACTGGCTGTTTGTGCTTTACAGGAGCAAGACAAACAAACTCCTCTCAGGCACAGTAGTTATTTAGGAAGAAACCTTGGGTAGATCTGCAATCAAGGGTTCAGCCCAACTGCCAGGGCACACTGAAGTACTGTATGTGAACAGACAGTAGTTTATTAGACCACACTGATAGACCACACTTTGTGCATGGTTTTGGATAAGCATCATTGCAGAATTCTGTAAATGATCTGGCAGTTGGGTTGCCATGGATCTGCCCAAGGTTTCTTTCTTAGGTAAGGGAGTTTTTCCTTGTCCTGTTGCTCTTCGGTGCCCCTTGTGGGTGCCATAAAGTGCTAACATACAGTAAATCCTCATAACTACAAACATTATTCAGAACTGCTTATAAATTATCATGACTGTAATCATTAGGAATTTCAATAGTCATATAAACCTATGTGTCACAAAGCATTATAAGCATTATGAAGCTTCTTTGGCCTTTGGATACGAGGAAAATGCAACCACTTTCCTTAGGCCTACTGGTGACTTATTAGCAGAAATGTATAGTAACGAAGTAGAACTACTTAAGTAGCCTACTTAAGTACTAAAATGCAGTATCTGTACTTTACTGGAGTATTGTTTTTTTCTCCTACTTCCACTTTTACTTCACTACATAATTTTGATACATTTAATACTTTTACTCCAATACATTAGTCATGTGGTGAATCGTTACTTATTACTTTTATAAAAACTTTGCAAATCATACCACATCCAATGGTATCAATGCCAGACCGGTAGATAGCTCTGTCACCAGGTTTCCAGGATCATTATTGGGCGATTCAAGCGATCAAGCAGTATGTAAACAGACCTCATGCCTCCCTTCAGCCTTTCACAATACTGCATGCATTCAATTGAGTCAGTCTACTTCTCCATTTCAAGATGGAGGATAATTCAGAAACACCAAGTTACACCCAGGCGAGGGTGATGAAAGTGCCAAAAAGACAATTCGTATGAAATGAAGTGCCTACTCAGCTTCCCTTCAGCAAAATAGATTGTGCCCAAAACTCTGTTGTAAAAATGTTGAACTTTTGACAGCTAATATAGGCCTACATCTACTTTCAGTACTTGAGTAGTAATTTTTAAAATACTTGTACTTGCAATACTTACAAAACATTTTGAATGCTTTAGTACTTCCACTTAAGTGTGATCTTTAAAGGACACTTCAACTTCTACTTAAGTCACTTTTTTGATATGGTACTTTTACTTCTACTCCACTCCTCTACTCCAGTACTTTATACAACTCTGCTTATTAGTTTACACAAGTAATTATGTGTTCATCTTGAACATATGCAATGGACTTAAAAGTGCAATGGACTCTTGAGCACTAAGCAATTTGAAATATAAAAGGACAATCAACAAGGTGAAGCTGTATAACACATTAAGTGACGCATTCATTATGAAAGGCTTATAAGATAACATGGCTTCCTGAGTATGAGAATGTATAAATACCAATGTCAACAGTTATAATACTTTAAAATTGCATTATAACACATTAAGAATGATGGATACAGACAAAAAGTAAAAATGTTAACATCATAAAGTTGTCCCACA
This sequence comes from Sardinella longiceps, assembly GCA_027497455.2. Classification (NCBI taxonomy): domain Eukaryota; kingdom Metazoa; phylum Chordata; class Actinopteri; order Clupeiformes; family Clupeidae; genus Sardinella; species Sardinella longiceps. The sequence goes on from JAODXP020000017.1 coordinate 14,493,896, forward strand.
GCATTATATATACTGTAAACTACTACAGTAGTAGTTGGCCATTGGTGGTTATTCTGGTTGGACCACAAATTTTCTATGATTCTGGCCAAGCATCATGAACAGATTTTGTAGACAATTGTAGGTCTAAAGGCACGCTAAAGGCAGTGAGTGTGCTGCACCACTATTTTAATTCTGAGGGATACTAGTGGTTACTAGACTAATACGGTGCTCCAATATAGACATACACTTAATGAATGTTAAAGGGATGTTAGCGATTACTAATACTGTGCTCCAATATAGACATACACTTAATAAATGTTAAAGGCATGCTGGCGATTACTACTAGAATAATACTCATCTCCAATATAGACATACACATACTGGATGTTAAAGGCATGCTGGCGATTACTAATAGACTAATGCTGTGCTCCAATAAAAACATACTTACTGAATCCAAGCACAGAGGCCAAGAGGAGTCCCAGGAATATACACGCGGTTGATGCCAACAATCCACATAGCAGCAGCCCAATGCCATTAGTGATCACACTGAGAGCGTGCGTGGTGTGTGTCGGTGCGTGTGCAGATAAATCATCTGAACATAAATAAATAAAGAGAAGAAAGCTCTTTTACTTGTCCTGGACACCATCATGGAACTTTAATTCACACAGGTCAGACATTTAAGAAAATAATGCAACGGTACCTCTCAATAGGTGGTCTGCATCAGAGTGAAGTTGAGACGCTGTAGAAAAAGGAAGGCAGTCAAAGGGGAGAGTTGAGGGTAGGAATAAGTCAGGGACATTTGCTGCCTAGGTTGGAAACACCTTGGCAGAGAGACCTTGTCCATTCTTTCCTTACTGTATATCAGGATACATTGAGACCTGTTATCCTGCTTTTCACCAGGTTGCAACTCATGCGTGTGGACATGTATCAAGCATTTCAGTTTTAAAAGAAGCTAACATGTTCTGTTGCTGTACTGTTTTCTATGGTTACCGGTACTGGCCATAGTGAGCTTGACATGGTCACTGTAGTAACATCCGTGCCAATAGATCGGATGTGGTGGTGTATGTGTGTGTCCCTCAGCATGCAGTATGGCCAAGACACAATATACTGTATATAACATTATTATATTATATAACATTATTATATTATTACCTTGAGGGGCATCATCCAACCCCAGATAAACTTCCCCCACATTCTCATGATAACCTGGTTGGTCAAAAAGGGTGTTTATAAAGACATTATGGCTCTGTGGTCTGTGCATAATTTCTGTCTTTACAATTGGCTATGGGGTTCAGTCTCTCTCTCTCTCTCATGCAAATACACAGATATGAAGCACTTACACAATTATCCAGATATGCATGTCTGTGTGTGTGTGTGTGTGTGTGTGTGTGTGTGTGTGTGTGTGTGTGTGTGTGTGTGCATGTGTGCAATGGATGTTAGAGAACAGACACACACACTTATATAGTTACAAAGACAACACAACTTAGATCTGAAGGGCTTTAAGATGAACTATGAGTTCCCTCATGGATTTCAGCGTGATTATACTTTTGACGCAAATCGGAAGCATCTTCCCTTGATCCAATAGCTGCCTTCCCGCTGAATAAGACAATCCCCACCACCCCACCCTCAACTGTCAGTGACTGAAATCTGGTATGTTATATTTTGGTGCCCAGCCTGTGCCCATAGTGTTTGACATTTACAGCCCCTGTGTTGCCTCCCGAAACTGGACTTTTCCCAGTATATTCAGGGAGCAGGTAGCTAGCTGATCAAGGGGTGACGCCTATGATTTGAGACAAAAAAGTGGAATCGTGCTGAAACCACACAGAAACTATTTTACCTTTAAATATTGATCCAGATATTGGTGTGTGTGTGTGTGTGTGTGTGTGTGTGTGTGTGTGTGTTCCAAAGATACAAAATGTAAAGACTTAAAATACAACTGTATTTGTTACCTTCAAAGTCGGCATACATGTAAGCATCCAATTCATCCATTTCATTGTCCTCTTCCTCCTCATCCTCAGTCTCCTCCAGAAACCCCCAATCGTCTGTGGAAAACATAGGACAGAATGAGAGAAAACACTGTGAGTTAATGTGTGTGTGTGTGTGTGTGTGTGTGTGTGTGTACACATCAAACAGATAGCCTTTCACATTCAGACATTCTGAAGTGATCAAAATCTTTTAAGGGACACCAGGCAGTATTAGGAAAAATACAACTGCGTTACACATTCTCAACAATCGATGTAAATGTATTTGCAAATCAAAGAGTACAAATCAGATATGATATTTTTTGTGTGTTACGTTGTCTGACAAGCCGGTAATAAATGCGATTTCAGTTATACCTACTTTCAATTTCTATTTCGTGGACCCGACACTGCCAAACTGCAAGCGGGATTACCGTGAAACAAATGCTTGAGTCTGATGAGAGGGCCAGCCATTGGTCACCCCGTAATGAACCATCTAATCATCAAAGTGACTTCGAGGCTGATAAATTAACAGTAAAACGTTGCCTGGTGTCCCTTTGATTTCCCTTTGTGACTGCACCTCAAACTGAACATCCGCTAAAGCAGCAATGACACCTACAGCACCAGAGAGCATTTTAAGTACCAATTCACATCCCTACAAATGAACACACTTCATTGTGTGTGTGTGTGTGTGTGTGTGTGTGTGTGTGTGTGTGTGTGTGTGTGTGCGACAGAGTGTTTCCTAAATAAAAAAAACTTTTTAACCAGGGATACGACATTAAGGAAGGATGGAGAACAAGAAAAGTCAAGGTTCTTAAAAGTTTACCTCATACAAACCATTCATGACCACACATGAAAATGAAGGAAATCTTACCCCCTGTCAGTGACAAAAACAGAAGAATAAACATGTTACCGCCTTTATCCTTTCTTTTGTCTTTGCAACACTGACAGTGTGGTTCAATGAACACAAATTTGAACTCTGAATGAATTTCCTTTGGGATGAATTAAGTGCCAGTCTATCTGTTCAATCATCATTCACAACTGGTAGACATAGTAGGCATAACAAGAGATGTCATAACCTCCCCAATTCCTCAGAAAACATTTTATTTCCACTAACAGTGAGGTATTAAAGTATCTACAGGATATCTATGGGATATATATAACAAACACAATATAATAAGCATGTATGCATAAAAACCTGCTCTGAAACTCACAATAAACACGCTGTTGCTTTTGTGTTGCCATAAGCTTATCAATCGGTGGCTGTTGGGTCCGTTGCTCTTCAGGTTTGTCAGCCACCTGAGAGTCCTCGCCCTCAGGCTTGGTGACCACCATGGAGGTGAGTGGGGTCACAAAACTGTATTTGAGAGCAAGATCAAGGGCCTCCTTCTTCACTGCCTCCTTCTCCTCACCGCTCAGCGTCAACCTAAAACAAGCATACACGTGTTGTGCATGTGTGAACATGTATTTTACAGCTAAAAACCAAATAGAGAGCACATTCCATTTGTAGCCACTAGGGGGCGTCTAGATTTCTACGCCAACCTACTGACAATGACAGGACCACTATATGGTGGTGCTCAATATCCACCAAAGGCACTAAAGTCTCTTACTGGCATTTTGACTGAACAATTTGAACCAGTAGTGTACATCTAAATAAAGCAACATATTGATCCATATTCAGCATCCACTCACTCCTTCTCCAGAAGCTGCTTGACTGTGAGGCATGCCCAAAGTCTCTGCAGGAAGTTCTCAAAGCCACTCGTCACTGCAGGGAGTTTGTCCTCCTCAATGGGTTCTATATCAGCATACTTCACTTTGCTGTCTGTCTGCCATTTTAAAGTTCAGAGATTATGAAATAATATTGAAAAACAGTACATAAGAGTAAAATGACAGTTCTTTAAATGCTTCCAGGTGGTTAGTGTCATATAAAAATTAAGTGTAAAACATGTTATGTCATTAAGAAGATCTCTGGTCTTTCTTGCCCTCAAAGGCACGTTCCAGGCAGCGATGCCATCAAGGCACTACACCCCCAGGGTTAGGTAAGGGGGTTAGATTTAGGTTTAAGTTTAGGGCGAAAAGTAGTGCCTTGCAGGCAGGGCTGCCAAGAAGATGCCGTTGAGGGCCAAAAATACCTTCAAGCTATTGAGAAGGAACTGCTGACAGGCGATAAACTTACTGATGTTCCTGTGATCTCTGTGCTAAAGCTACTGATGTCAGTGATTTGTCCAGCAACCACAATCTCTGAACCATTGTAGTAGTGGCTGAAGTTTGTTTGGGTCAGTTTTGTGGCACCAGTGTAATTCATCTGCACATTTGTTAACAAGGGAACAGCCACTTCTTCGTAGAAACCCTATGGAAGAAACAGGTGAGCTGTAGTCATTAGTCTTATACTTTTATTTATGACATTTAATTGGGGCCTACATTATTTTAGGAACATTTGTCCATCAATCTAGAATTAGTTTACTTAGACTCATACCTTCAGCTGAAGAGCTGCGTCTGAGTCCTCATAGATCCTGCGAGCCACACCACTGTTCTCCTGGGCCATCTTCTGCAGGAACTCAAACTTCACATCAAAGCCGAAACCCAGGCAGTAGAGTGGAAACCTCTCCCCAATGGCCCCTCTCACATTGGACTGGATTCTAGGCATGTTGGTCTCACCTTCAAGACAAAGATGGACTGTCAGTATTAGCTGCACCATATATACAGTCTGTGAGCTGCACTGAGTGTTGATTAAACCTGGCCTTTACTGATTAGATCATTTCCCCTCAGTGCATCGTGAAAAATTACTGTCTGTGACGAGGCACAGAGAGAGACAACCAGCAATCCTGGATTCTAGCCATGTTGGTCTCACTTTCAAATATGTATCATCAATATCAGCTGTAGTGTTTTGATTACCTGAGATCTAGGCTATAAGGATCACAATTCCCGAGCAGCAGGGCGGCCTTTGGTATTTTTTGCCCTCAGTGGTGCCTTCCAGGCAGCGCTGCCTCCAAGGCACTACTCCACTCAGTTTAGGGTTAGGATGAGGGTTGAGGGGGTTAGGGTTGGGAATAGGGTAAGGGTAATGCCTTTTAGGCTGTGCTGCCTGGAAGGTGCCGTTGGGGGCAAAAAACACCATTGAGCAAATAGGGCATCTTCTCAAGATATAATCTTTGCTGTGGTTGGACTGAGTACATAAAACAGTCAAGAGACACAACCTGCACAAACTGTTCCTCATGTCATCAAGTTGTGTTCATGAGTGTCCAAACCTGATGTAGGATCTCCATCTGTCAGTAGTATAAGGATGGATGCTGAACCTTCTCTGGGATTTTTCTTAATCATCTCCACACCTCTCAGCACTGCAGCGTTTATGTCTGTGCCTTTAGATAATTAAATGTAGAATATGACATCATCCCAATCAACACCCCCCAAACAACAGGTGAGGGGTAGATTACACAAATTTAAACATATTGCCTGTTAACTTCCAACTACAAACATGAATAGTCACTGTTTGCCATTACATTTGCAATTATGCATTTAGCAGATGATTTTATTGTAAAATTCAATGTTAACTTAAATTCTGGATAGTCAAGCTGAATTGATAAATGACCATTTGGCTTGTCATACTCTCTCTAAACTTGACAGTATTTTGTTGAATGTTGGAAACCAACTTACTTCCACGGTCAGTTATTGTTCTGACAAATTCTTTCGCTTGTTCCAGGTTTTGTCGGGTTGCCCTGAGGAGTTCTTGTTTCCAGGGTGATACGTCATGATCAAAACAAATCAGGCCAAAATGGTCATCCTCTGCCAGATCATCCAAAATCTTCAGTAATGCTTCACGAGTCTGAAATATTATCCAAATGTTTGAGTGTACTATAACAGAAGTTACTACACTGTGATTTTACCATGCCCTGGCAAAAATCTACCCACATGATCTAGTAAGATATGCAAATTCAGATTTGCTAGCAGTATGATTTCTGGGCTACTTACACAAGAGGAAATCACATCACTAGGATAAGCAAATTATTAACTGTTGTTGTTGTTAACAATAACATTGTTAGGCGATGTTGGACAGATTAATCAGATAAATTTAATCTAATTTGTGTTATTCCAGCATACTGAGTATAGCATACAGTGTATATGCAGTACTCCATAAATTATCCCTTGATACTTTTTGTTACGTCGTACTTACCACTCCTTGCCCACTACTTCACTAGAGGAGTTGGTACGACTCTGGCACAACAGGAATATGCTGGGCATGTAAATGTAATCAAATGGTTACCTTTATATTACGTCCTTTTCTCAACCCACATACAGACAAACTTATAACACGTTTTCCCACAGGCATTACAGTAGGTTCATGTACCTGCTCCATCTTCTTCCCAGCCATGGAACCACTCTGGTCAATAACGAAGACCACATTTTTGGGAATGCGTGGAAGACCAGTGGGGGCAAAGTAATGGACGAAAAAGCCACCATATTCCTTCAGGACACACAAACACGGTGTGAAAATAACATACCAATATTTTTTTTTTTTCTCCAAAATGTTCCTACAATCTGCACACATTAATTCAACTTGTCATACTCTATGATGTCATACAAAAAAATGTCATACATCTGCAAATCTGCCACATACCCTTATCTCCCCCTTAGAGTGGGGTCTCTCAACATCAAAGATGATTTTGAGATCGCCACTAAGTCCTTTCTCTCCACAACCATCACATTTTATTTGCTGGTCTAGGGTGGGGTGAAAGTTCACCTGTGCCTAAAGCAGAAGAGTACAAGACAATGCAAATGACAAGATTTCAATGCCATAAATATGGTGAAATGAAAGAAAAGTGACTTCCCCCACCACCCACCCCCCATCAGCGGGAGATGCATACCTTTGCATTCACATGTGATTTTGTGAGGGCACTTGTCAGGTCATCTGAGGCCAGTGAATCTTCCACCTTCAGAAGGTTTATTCCTGGCTTCTCATGCAGACTAACATCAATCTGATGGAATGGCACAAGACTAATATGTCAACAGTGTGCATCTTGCTAAAGGTTATGTGAAAGATTTGCCTTTGTCCTCTCTTTCGGCCTGTCTATATGAGAAAAATGAGAAAGAGAGACCGACTGAGAGACATACCTTGAAGTCGCTCACAGGTTGTCCAGGTTGGGCATTGATCAGCAGCTCATAGTTGCCGAGGCGACGCTGCAGCAGTTCCTCATAAGTGAGTTCAAAGGTCACCTTTCTGTGAGCAGCGACGGACACGGATGTTTTGAAATCCTCTAAAGTTCTGCCAACAGCACTGTGGGTGAGAGAGACACATAAGCACACCTGTACGGTACTTGTATTACTTGCATTTATTACCATCCTGTGGGGTGGAGAATGTACGCCAGCAAGCCAAGCCAGTCATCTGTCAGTCATCGATCAGGAAAACAAACAAACAAACAAAAAACCAACAACAAAAGACAATAATCTACAATTAAGGTCCACAGACATTAGTACATACACAGAGATGAAAAGACAAAAAATATCAAAGATCCTTGACAACTACCTTCAATCCTCCTATAGTTCGTAAATAAACATCTTGCTTTTAAGCATGTACACACCCAAAGGTCAGATGTGTATCCATGCCTTTTAAATCTTATTGTGATACATAAAAGTAGCACAGATTATTATGTGTGTCAGATAGACTGTATGTATGGTATATTGTGGTTCCAGTTAGGTATAGTATGGTATAATCTGTTCCAGTGTGTAATGGTATAGTCTAGTTCCAATATGGTCCAGTAAGGTACCAGTATAGTTGTGTGGTGCAAGTGTAATGGATGGCAACTAGCTCGGTTAGCTGGCGGCAGTACGTGTAAATCCTCACAACCCAATTGCTTGAGCGTTTCTAGCTGCTGAGTTAGAAGCCTGGGCTTTTAGCTCAGTGGTTAGAGTGCTGGACTCCCACGTCGGGAGTTTGTAGCTAGTAGGGTGGCGGGTTCGAGACCCGTGTGCGGTGCGCACTTCCACCGACTACACATACCTGACCAGTGCAGCGCTACGGCCCTGTGACGCTGCCTGTCTGAACTCCTGCTTGGCCTCTTCCTTTTGCTTGACCACTCCATCATAAACCTTCCCATCAATTGTCCTAATGGATAGGAATACATACAATAAAGGACATAGGACTCTACAGTATTTACTTTAATGTTATTAGAAATATTAACCATACCTTTTCCGTAACACTTTATTTTAAGGATCACTTTATTTTATAGGCATCGTGGAATGGCCCACCAACTTCCCACTGTAGCCATCAATGGCCATGGCATGGGTCACACCAAACATCACCAACTTCTCGTTTTGATCCATATGGATCTTCTCCCCGAAATAATCAGCCCGGTAGGGCACGGGGTTAAGGTTGCGAGTACCCTAAAACCAGAATAAGAAAACAACACTTTAATAACAAGAAAATGAACACATAATGCATTTCAGAATTGGTTATATCTGGGAGAGTTGCCAATTGTTTAGTGTCAGCTTATCATCATAGGCTTACCCTTTGACGATTTTCGTGCTGTTGTGGGCGGACAGCTTGCATAGCTGCTCCCACCCGCATGTGGCTGGCATGCACGCCCTTTGTTTCCAGATAGCCCTTCATGGTCTTGCGACCATACATTGGTCCAACCTTCAAATATAAGCAATTATTAGTCATTTGAAAGGCATTTCCCCTTCCAACATAAAAATAAATAAATAAAAACCCCTGCTTTTGTATAAGGGGCAAATATTTCATCGGCTTGCTTGACCCTCGAAACAAAATAGTTGTAGGCTTTTCTTTAATTTACTATTGAAAACCAAACTTTTCCATTCCTTCGAAGTGGCGAGCCCTTCGGCGCCCCACTACCCAGCACATAACAGAGACAGCACAACAGGGATGCTGGATATCGACAATAGGGCTAGTACAGTTGGGTGTCCTTTTTGCTTATCTTATGGAAATTCCCATTTCCGCCTAAAGAATTAGGCTACGTTTTTAGAGAAAAAAATGACTTTGGGTTAATTTTAAGCTATAGTCAATTTATTCAAATTCAATACCAAAGTAGACTATTTTTGTTTGTCATATAGCCTATAATAGCCTATGACTTGAAGTAGTGTAAAACATGTGAATAGGGGACCGCCTTCCATTCCGACATCCCCCCTCTCCATTCTGACATCCCTCCACTACGACATCCTTCCATTACGACATCAGCCATTCCAACATTTTTCATATCGCCATTCCGACAGCATAATGAAGCACGTCCCTATTTGGGGTTATTATCTTTTATTGGTTTATTTAAGCGAAAGGAAAAGTGCGCCCGCTCTGAGATAAGTGCCTCTCCCCTCTGCTGTCGCCTGAGCGGTGGCCGCTATCACCCTTGCCACAATTTTTACCTAGGCTACGCTTTGGGCAGCCTAGGTAAATAGGCTGTGCTCATTCTGTGCTCATTCTGGGAGGGTGTCTTACCGTTTGTTGTGGGTTTGTCGTGGATATACTCTATAGGCTAGAGGCTATTCTCCCACGTGTGGTAGGCCTAATCTGTGCGATCTGATGAGCCAGTCCACTTTTGGGCAGTTGGCATGGCATCTAATTATTTTTTACGCAAATGCAAATATTTCAAATTATTTATTTGTAAGTGAACATCATGTAAAGCGTCTTTGAGTAGGCTATTTAGAAAAGCGCTATAAAAAATATGTATTATTATTAGGGGTCCAAGCAGCGAAGCTGCGCGGAACCCTATTGTTTTTGTTCCGTTTTTTATTGGGGGCCAAGCAGCGCAGCTGCGGGGCACCCTTAGTGTTTCTACCTTTTCTTATTATTATTATTATTATTATTATTATTATTATTATTCCTCTGCCATTGAAGTCTATGGCAGCCCATAGAACCGCTTACGGGAAAATGCTGAAATTTGGCACACTGATTGGGGACACGCCCCTGATCATTTTGACCAAGTTTCAGGGTCCCATCACACACCCTGTAGCGCCACAGCCTGGTCAAAGTGAAAAGTGCAAAACATCAACTTTTGACTCGTGCGACCCATCTTCGAGCAACCAGTACCGTTAGAGTCCTTGGACCAAGCCCACTCCAACGCACTCTGTGACGTAATTTTCCGCCATCTTGGAATGACGCCATCTTGGATTGATTGGAAAGTGAAACTAATTTTACAGCGGTCCCAAACTTTGTCCGAATTTGACGAAACTTGGTATACAGGGTCTTCAGACCACGCCTCACAAAACCTATCAATTTTGTCTTCGGGTTCGAAAGCGTTCGGCCACAACAGCCAATGAAATTTGACGGCGAAGCCGCCAAACAGGAAGTGACCTCAGATCTCGGAGACCCTTTGACCAATCTTGACCAAACTTGGTGGGTGGACTCTACACCCGACCCTGACCACTCCCACCTATCCACGTTTGACACTCTAGCGCCACCAGCTGGTAAAAATCAAAAAATGCATTCTTACATGCTAGCTTAACATAACTAGTATCTTTGGAATCCTTGGTCCACGCCCATTCCAACGCACTCTGTGACGTAATTTTCCGCCATCTTGGAATGACGCCATCTTAGATTGATTGGAAAGTGAAACTAATTTTACAGCGGTCCCATACTTTGTCCGAATTTGACGAAACTTGGTATACAGGGTCTTCAGACCACGCCTCACAAAACCTATCAATTTTGTCTTCGGCTTTGAAAGCGTTCGGCCACAGCAGCCAATGAAATTTGACTGCGAAGCCGCCAAACAGGAAGTGAGTTCATATCTCAGTAATACTTCCATGTATCGCAATGAAACTTGGTACGTGGACTCATGATCACATCCTGAGTTAATATATAAAAGCAGTTCACCACTAGGGGCGCTATAATTTCTTGAATATTCTCCGATTGACACCAAATTTGATACATAGACTCAGGACACTGTCCTGAACACGCCCCATTAATTTGGTGAACACTGACCACTAGGGGCAGTATAATTTCTTGAACATTCTCCGATTGACACGAAATTTGGTATATAGACTCAAGACACTGTCCTGAATAAGCTCAAAAAATTTGGTGAACACTGACCACTAGGGGCAGTATAATTTCTTGAACATTCTCCGATTGACACGAAATTTGGTATATAGACTCAAGACACTGTCCTGAACACACTCAAAAAATTTGGTGAAGATTGACCACTAGGGGTAGTATAATTTCTTGAACATTCTCCGATTGACACCAAATTTGGTATATAGACTCAAGACACTGTCCTGAATAAGCTAAAAAAATTTGGTGAACACTGACCACTGGGGGCAGTATAATTTTTTGAACATTCTCCGATTGACACCAAATTTGGTACATAGACTCAAGACACTGTCCTGAACACACTCAAAAAAGTTGGTGAACATTGACCACTGGGGGCAGTATCATTTCTTGAACATTCTCCAATTGACATCAAATTTGGTACATAGACTCAAGACAGTGTCCTGAACATGCTCCATTAATTTAGTGACCACTGGAGAAGGGGGGGGGGTGTTTGGTGTAATGGACACTGGACAACAGTTTTAGTGGACACTGATCGCTGGGGGTGCTGGGGTCACAGGGGCTTGTGCGACAAAGGCAACACTGCGACAAACTCAACAAAGCACTGTGGGTGCTGGGTTCACTGGGCACTGGGTCTTTGTGGCAGGGGGTGGGTGGGGCAGTGTTGGGTTTAATGGACACTGTTCAACACTTTTGGTGGACACTGATTGCTTGGGGTGCTGGGGTCACTGGGGCTTGTGCAACACTGCGACAAACTCAATAAAGCGCTGGGGATGCCAGGGGTGCTGGGGTCACTGGGCACTGGGTCCTTGTGGCGGGGGGTGGGTGGGGCAGTGTTGAGTTTAATGGACACTGGACAACAGCTTTAGTGGACAATGTTTGCTGGGGGTTCAAGGGGTGCTGGGGTCACTGGGCACTGGGTGTTTGTGGCGGGGGGGTGGGTGGGGCAGTGTTGAGTTTAATGGACACTGGACAACAGCTTTAGTGGACAATGTTTGTTGGGGGTTCAAGGGGTGCTGGGGTCACTGGGCACTGGGTCCTTGTGGCGGGGGGTGGGTGGGGCAGTGTTGAGTTTAATGGACACTGGACAACACTTTTAGTGGACACTGATTGCTGGGGGTGCTGGGGTCACTGGGGCTTGTGCGATAAAGGCAACACTGCGACAAACCCAACAATGCACTGTGGGTTCTGGGGTCTCTAGGCACTAGGTCTTTGTGGCGGGGGGGGGGGGGGGCAGTGTTGGGTTTTATGGACACTGGACAACAGCTTTAGTGGACAATGTTTGCTGGGGGTTCAAGGGGTGCTGGGGTCAATGGGCACTGGGTGTTTGTGGCGGGGGGTGGGTGGGGCAGTGTTGGGTTTTATGGACACTGGACAACACTTTTAGTGGACACTGATCGCTGGGCGTGCTGGGGTCACTGGGCACTGGGTACTTATACCTAGGCTGACACTGTCGAAACATGCTTGATGCGCTTTTTGGGGGTGAGATAATGTCACGTTGTGGTTAGGAGCTTGGGAGTGTTGCGCGGGGGGCGTGTGCGACAAAGGCGATACTGCGACAAACTCGACGATTGCTGCTTGGCCCCCTCATCGCTGCTCGCAGCTATATTTATTATTATTATTATTATTTTTCTCCGCTAAAAGTCATGCTGGAGCCTAAACCATAAGTCCCAGGATCATGAAACTTTAGGGTCTGGTCCCAAATTGCCCCCACTACTCAGATACCCATTTCTGAGGTACTGCATCCATAGGTGGCGCTATAATAAAGCAATTTCCATTTCAGCCCATATCTCAAGATCACATTGACCTAGACTCCAAATTCTTAGATCACATTAATCTCTACATCCAATAGCATCTTTTCTCAAATACCATTAATGTCAAAAAATATTTAGTTTTTTCACAAATTCACTGAAAAGCCAAAGTGAAAGTAAACTATCACAGGCCACAAAATTGGTCATATCATGATCAAATTTTATACAGATCATCTTCAGACCAAGCCTCATGAATATTATCAAATGAAATTTTCATATGTCAATTCATATTAATATTATAGTGCAATAAAGTTAGACCACCTTGATCAACATTGACCAATCAATACCAAATTTAATGTGGTTAATGATCAAGTCAGTTCAAGCAAGTGTACAAAATTTCGCTGGTCAATACTTTACCAAAATGCTTTAATTTTACTATGAAATCTGTACCTGGCTTGGGACCTATTCCTTACCACCTTGAGTAGGTGACTGAAAGGGAAAAGACATTGTAGGTCCATTAGCTCAGTGAGCTCAGGCCTAGGAGCACAAAGCAAAGACCATGAGATCGCAGGTTCAAAACCCATCTCCGGCACTCACCTTCTCAGTGGCCAAATCTTCCAAGGAGAGAAGGAGTGCTAAAGCTTTAACGCGGTGACCCAAAAATCATGTGCTCAGAATGCCATAGTCAACTTCACAATAGTTTCATACACCTCATTGTCATAGTCACACATGAGTCATGGCCCTTTCCCAACATGCTAAATTCAAATCACATCATTTGGTAATGAACAGAATACATATGTATAGAAAAAGTGGTCATAGTGATACTTCAAACTCAAAATTCTGCAATTCAATACAAATCCACTTTATTATTCCCTAGAGGGAAATTAAGTTCCAGCCAGTCATTTAAAAAAAGACACATTGAAATGAACAAATAAATAAACAAACAAGTACCATATAGGTATTCACCAGTAGTCAGTAAAGAAACACAAACACAAACAGTAAGCACCTCACCAACATTGAAGTATTTCTTTAGGGTTGAAAGTTAGAGTTTCTCAAATTCACTTTCCATGATGCTTAGATGTGTCTTTTCAAGGTCTAAAGCGACTGCATTTCATTGCTGTCCTCAATCAATTTCACCTGTCCTCATCATTCACACCTGAATTCCATTTGCAATCCTATGCAGACCCAATACACACACACACACACACACACACACACACACACACACACACACACACACACACACACACACACACACACACACACACACACAAAAAAAAAACAAAGACAGCAAGCAAGCAAGTGTACAAGCAAGTGTACAAAATTTCGCTGGTCAACACTTTATCAAAATGCTTTCATTTTACTATGAAATCTGTACCTGGCTTGGGACCTATTCCTTACCACCTTGAGTAGGTGACTGAAAGAGAAAGACATTGTAGGCCCATTAGCTCAGTGGGCTCAGGCCTAGGAGCGCAAAGCAAAGACCATGAGATCGCAGGTTCAAAACCCATCTCCGGCACTCACCTTCTCAGTGGCCAAATCTTCCAAGGTAAGAAGAGACAAGCAGTGTTACTGCTTTAATACGGTGACCCAAAAATCATGTGTTCAGAATGCCATAGTTTCATAAACCTCATTGTCATAGTCACACATGCGTGATGGCCCTAGCCCAACATGCTAAATTGAAAACACATCATTTGTCAATGAACAGAACACAAATGGATAGAAAAAGTGGTCATAGTGATACTTTGGTGATGATCAAGACCAATGTGCCAAACTCAAAATTCTGCAATTCAAGACAAGTCCAGTTTATTATTCCCTAGAGGGAAATTAAGTTCCAGCCAGTCAGTTAAAAAAAAGTCCTCATTGAAATCAACAAATAAATAAATAAATAAACAAGTACCATATAGGTATTCACCAGTAGTCAATAAAGAAACACAAACACAAACAGTAAGCACCTCACCAACATTGAAGTATTTCTTTAGGGTTGAAAGTTACAGAGTTTCTCAAATTCACTTTCCATGATGCATAGATGTGTCTTTTCAAGGTCCAAAGCGACTGCATTTCATTGCTGTCCTCAATCAATTTCACCTGTCCTCATCATTCACACCTGAATTCCATTTGCAATCCTATGCAGAGCCAATGCACACACACAAAAAAGACAGGCAGTTTCGCTGAGTCTGCGTAGCGCAGGGGTTTGGTTGCCACCTAACATGCAGAAGGTCCTAGGTTCATATCCCAGGTGAAGCAACAAAAATGTGAGCTGGAGTAGGGACAGAGGTGGTGCTATAATAAAACCAATTCCATTTAAGCCCATATCTCAAGACATCATTGGCCTGGACTCCAAAGTCTCACATCACATTAATCTGTACACTCATTGGCATCTTTTCTTAAATGCCATTAATGTCCAAAATTCAAAAACTCACTGAAGTTACAGAGTTTCTCAAAATTTACTTTCTATGATGCTTATGTCTTTCCAAGGTTCAAAGACATTGCATTTCACTGCTGTCCTCAATCAACTTCACCTGTCCTCGTCACTCACACCTGAATTCCATTTGTAATCCCTTGCACAGCACAATACACAGGAAACCAAGGTCTCATGTAATGTGTGGGACTGCATAGTGCAGTGGTTTGGTTACCGTCTAGCATGCAAATGGTCCCAGGTTCGCATCCTGGATGAAGCAACAAAAAATAGTTGGGCAGGAGCAGAGGGCAGAGGGGCCAAAGGCCTAGACCAAGTGCCCATAGCTTGGACCCCGCTCATTGCCGCTAGCGGCTATATTTATAATTATTATTGCTACAGAATTACTAAATTTAATATTTAGCCTAGTATTAAACTATCATTTAGGCATAGGCCTACTATTTGCTATAAGATGGGAAGCTTCAAACTTCTTCCTTCTGCTCTTTGAAATTATGGACATTTTAGTGATGTGACTCAGTCACAACCCTCTCTGTGAGAGTACCGGGTAGACTGAGTACAGTTGAGACAGTTTTTGCTCTCTCCGCTACGACTCAAATTTTCGACACTAAAAACATTGAAAACTAGTTAATTTTTAAATGGTGCATCCTATAAGTCTGCACTACAATAAAACAAAAAACTTATATTACTATGTTGTTTATTTTTTTCACAATGAACTCTTAAAGACTGTACCCTGTTGAGACATAGCATGGTAGGCCTACAGTTGAGACACATTGACAATGCTGTAAGGCTGACAAGCCAAGATGGCTCATTTTTAAAATATGTAATTTTAGAGTTTCTTTTTAGTTAAATATATACTTTTTCTTCTAGATCAGCTTTAGAAGAAGAGATACAACAGGCACATCAAGTTTGAAGAGGAAAAAAATATTTTTCTTTGTTTTATCATCACTCATTTTATAAAATATTATGTTATCTTTACAGCCATCATGTTAGAAACGTATGTCCTTTAATAATATATAGTTTAAATATGAAAAATCTTTTATTCTATTGACATTTGTGTTGCATATTGCCTAAATTCTATCATAATGTAGGCACAGATAAACAACATGCAATCAAATGGGAATTTTACATCCAGGGGACAGTTGAATTGTCATGTCTCAACTGTACCCTGCTGACCATCTTGCACATTTTTCTAACTAATGCAACCAGCTTGCATAATATGATTTTATAAAATATGTCAATTTATCGTGCAGAGAATTACCTTTTAAATGGTGTAAGATAAGTTTAACAGTCTAGCAGGAGTAAAGATATTCACTGTGGAGCATGGTTAACTGAAATTCTCACTATGGTAAAAAAAAATACTTTCCCCAATATCTTTGGACTGGAGGTATGCACGATATCCAAATTTTCCATGATTAAAGAGGGCATGTGTGTAGCAAAGTGTAGCATAGTTCTAGCTTGTTGTGCACGCAAGATATTAACAGGTCTCAACCGTACTCCTGTCTCAAATGTACTCAGTCTACCCTACCTAACTTCTATTCCGGACACATTTACACAGTCCTTTGAGGACCCTCATCGTTTACCATGGACTACATTGCGAACAACAGTAAATATTCAGAGGAAATCTGCATCGCCTTCGTCAGGGTGTTTGTTAACACAAGTTCAAGTAATATTATGCTATATTGTTCATGACGGACAAGCATTGATCTGAAATTTTTACTGAGTGATCAGTTCATGTGGGAGATTTATTGGTTTAAAGAAGGCCGTGACGTGAACTGAGCACTTTTGCCCAAAATTCAACGCCCTTCGATAGATGGAAAAACTATAGACGTCACCTGCTAGACTAACATCAGCCTAATACCTCACCCCGTCTCCGTTTAAATTGTAGACAAATGATATCCCCAATTTAACACGTTTTTAGTCCACAAATTCTGACATGGCATTTGTCCACGACAGCCCCAGTGCTTGCTCGCCTCACACGTGGTAGAATGCTAGCACAGCGTGGTGCCATTTCACGCCTCATTAACTTTCATAAACATTCTAAGATAACATTCTAGCCCGTAGCGACAGCAGCGCCAGCGCAGACAGATAGCCTACGATGAGGCTCGAAGCTGTAGCAGCTCTTAGCAATTTATGGAGAACCACTTGTCATGTTTTTGTGAAAATATATCACTAAATTAAAGGTGTATTGTGTAAGAATTGAAGTTTGAAATATGAAAAAATAAACAAAATGCAACAGGAGAATGTGAAGAAACAAATGCAGGCATCACACAAAAAATACGACCATGTACTCAGCTGCTGAGATATCAACCCAAATTAGCATGCTAAAAATTAGCCACGGCCCTGATGCCTATTTATTTGTATTGTAATACCAATTTTGCCACTAGTAATCGCTAGCGACTAACAGGCCTGTCACAGCTCGCAAACCTCCGATTGGTGACGAAGAAATCGCCTGTGGTTTAGTAGCACTTGGCTTGTAGTTGAAATTAATCTGTCAGAGTCCATTTATGCCCTGTTAATGTACATGTTTATGGCTATTACGCATTTTCTGGAGTAGCTGTCAATTCTAGGGAAGATACAAAGTCCCACGTTTCCATCAGAATGGGAAGTAGAAGGAGCGTACAAGGATTGAGCCAGGCATGGACTGGCCATAGGGCATACAGGGCAATGCCCGGTGGGCCGACGGTCATTTTTGGGCCGGGGCTGTCATTTACTCATAATTTTCATGAAGGATATTGGGCTAGTTTGCTTAAATTTCTCATATTCATGCAATATGTCCTACATAGAGTATTATTTTAGCTAGCCACAATGTTGTTATTATTGAATAAAATGATGGTGGGCCGCCATGGCCGGAAATGCCCGGGCCATTTTTTGGTCCCAGTCCGGCCCTGGATTGAGCTGTACTGGATTAGCTGAAACTAACGTCAACCCCACCACCACCACAAGTTATGGGAGCCAGGAACACACTCATTGAAAAGTGAAGATAAGAACCAATTAAACTGGAATTAAACCATCGACATAGTTTGAAAACCATTCATGGCAGCTGGAGCAAGTAACGTTAGGCTAAAGGAAGATTGATGGTGGAACTGCAATGTTTCGTCTGGACAGGTAAAAAGACTAACATTAGGCTACCACTGCCCATGTCAAAAGTTATGTTAGATAGATAGCAGAGCCCGTAACGTTACAACTATACGTCCTATGGTTAAATGTAGCGGTATGCCAAGCTGATGTTTGCTAACACAGGGGCTTGTGTTAACGAAATTGATCTGTAAACGTAAAGTAGACCCTGTCAAAAGCAATCAAGCTGTTAACGTTAGTAGCCCGACTCTTGTCAGTGGGTGCAGTGGCGGCCAACTAGCTAACGTTAACGTTAGTTGGCTCAAATATCAATATGATCTAAATATCGACCAACTCTGGTAACATTGATTTGCACACCTAAATAATAGTGGACATTCAATTGATTTAATCGAGGTGTAGGTAAGGAATATCTCGATCACAAATTCGTTAGTAAAGGAAAACACATGTGCATCGCTCATCGTTCTTGGAATGGTAACGTTATGAAGCGGGCAGGGTGCTTACTGCTGACCTGCATGTCCCGAGTCAAACGATAACTCTTATCACCCACTAACGTTAGGCTCTTCCAAAGGAGAAGCCTTCGTTTCGGTGTTGCCGATGCATTGTCCCCTGTCAATTTGTTGAACTTAGTTAACGTTAGTCTGTGTTATTTTCATGGGCTCTTGCAGAAATCAAGCTTCTTGATATAGTTGCATGTTACCCATCTTTGTAAATTATGGTGGAAGCTTTTAGTTTTTGGATAGGGTAGAATATATACTTTGTGAAGAGCCTCAAACTCTACAGGCTATGGCTCTGGTTTATGCTGAACACCACCCCTTGAGTGTGGAGTATGGTATATGATTTTTTGACAGGAATTCCACATAGCACCTTTAATAAAATTAGGACAATGTTTGGCATGTCATTGGAGCATTTATGGAGTTCGTTCATGCATGCAAAAATAGGCTAATTCAGGTTTAATACATTTTCAACAGGTTGACGTATGCAATAAGCTATTAACCTACCTCTTGAATAGCCGCCTGCACGGCAGACTCCAACTCACCCTGTGACACCTTTCCCCAATTCCTGTCCACCAGCCCCTTTTCTTTACAAATTTTTTTTAAATTTGCCACTGATGCACCCCTCTGCACACCAGCATTTTCTAGGAAAAAACTAATTTCCTCATAGCTTTTCCCCTCTTCTTTAAGAGCCTTAATATTAGTGTAGTGCCCTTCTAGTGCCATCGCGTGTCTGTTAAGTAACGACTTTGCCCATTCACCCCCCTCCACCCCCCCCCCCCCCCCCATAAAAAAAAAAAGAAGAAAAGAACAAAAAAATATATATGAAATTTGAGAGCACAGGGGAGGCGTGGCTGACCAATACATGGGACACATAAAACAAGTGTGCCCTCTGCAAATCTTTCTTTAATATCATGGCCGAGATCAGCGAAACCACGCTGCGCAGAGGGAGGACGGAGGTGACTCTCCGAGTCCTGGACCTCACAGTCCAAAATATTTCCAGAGTATTCCAGGTAGGCCTACATTGTAAAATAATTGTTAATGTTTTTGAGAATTAAAATTATTTAGCCTAATATTTTTAACAAGCAGCTGGCAGACTACTAGCACATGTTACAGACAGGCTATGTGCATGTAGTTTTTTGCTAATGAGGCTATTGTCATATAAGAAATAGGCTCGAGAGGTAGACGACCTAATTGTGAGGATATCATTCATTGCATTTTTTGGAAACTATTTTAAATAGATGAAATTGAAATATTTATAGCCTATATGCAATGCATGCCCTGGATTGCCTAACATTTCCCAGCAATGCATGGCTGGGGAGAAAATATAAACTGATTTAAATTATGCAGTTGGCCTTTTCTTTGCTTTTCCTTCAGTTAATTTATTTCCATTTATGTACAGTATATTAGCTATTGTAGTGTCATAACAGTTTTTTTTCACGAAAGAAATATTCTCGAACTGTTTGACCTAGCATACAACTACTGTGAGAGCGATCTATTCACACGTGGAAGCTATGTCACTAGGACACTAGCTGCAGCATGCCGTCATCTTGCCGTCATGACCGATTTTGTCCGATTCTTGTACTTTTCTCAATTTACAATTAAATGTCATTAACAGGCTCTTTAACCCATGCCATCTGACCATAAATGCCAGTATGATAACCTTAGGAATGAAACATTTTTGCCCCATTTGAACGTTGGACGGCGTGCAAATGCATGCCAGCTTGGGGTGCCCAACCTTTTACAGCTTGCAACAATATTTTATATATTAGGAAAAGTGAGGGGGGGGGGGGGGGCGTTATAGAAAAGGTGTAAAAGTATAACAATATTTTCATAGGGACCAACATTTCTAGCTGCGCCCCTGATGGCGCACTGTTATTTTCGTTAACGTTAGGCTACTGTCATTAATGGTCTGTAGCCTAATACAAAATGTCAATATTCGCAACCACAACTTCTACGACAGCTTGACCTATGCTACCATTTTCATGTCAACCATCAGTAGATTTGCCATCATTGTACCTGCTGCATAGGCCAATTAAACTTTGTCATTAAGACTGTTTATCTAAATTCACAAGAGAGATTAAGACTAAGTTAGGCAGTGGTTTGCAGCAGTTCTGTAGAGTTAATGTCAATCGCATGTCATAGGCTATCCAAAACAAAGACAAATTAATTAGCCAAGATTTTACTGGTTGGGCACCGCGAAGTGCCAAAACAAGTGTCAACCAAAGTGCCAACCAAAGTGTCTTTAAATTGCTTGCTGTTAAAATTACAATTTGTGAATAATACCGCTGTTAGTTCACCTGGCTACAGCATCTTTGTAGTTTGTTGGTTTTCTTGATCATGGAGTTTAAATAAATGCGTAAATTTGAATCAGATTTAAATGTAGTTACGCTCTGCCTGTAATGTCATGGATTGCCTATAAGCCACAAATAGGCAAAGTGTGCAGTCATATATGTCAAATTCTGATTTTGCAGATCACTGCAGAGTCCCTCTACCTTCGGGAGCCAGACACAGGCCGTGTGAGTCTACCAAGTCCAGAAGGGTTTTTTCATGAACTCTTCATGAATGTTTTTGAGGTGGAGGGAGGTCCTCTGCACCTTCCACCGCCGCCGCCGCTCCCGCACCTGCCCAGCCGTTCATCTTCCCCCCTGGCCGTCCTACGGAGCCCCCACGCGCCCCTCCACAGAGGACGTATCCACGGTAAGTATTGTGCTACAATTTCATATAACTGAAAAAGTGTTAGGACCTGTGGTGAACTATTTATTTTCCATTTTATTAGTAACATCTTGGTGACTAACCTCGTGGAGGGGGCGTGGGAGCAGACGCTGTTGGTCGTCAATTTTCGTGCCAGCGACGCCTATGAGCTCCGATTACGTGCAGTCATACTCGCTGTCGTTCTCTCACTGGCTAAACATCATATTATTACAGTAGCCTAGGCTATTGCATGGATAGTCACCCAGTTGCATAAGCTGACATGATCTTACTTGTTACTGTACAGTTGCAAACTTTCTGACTGGGGAATTGTAGTCAAATCTGTTATGATGAAAGCAAGAAAAATAGCTAGCCTACCTATGCTGTTTCTCACAGTAAAAGCCAGTTTGGGTCATTTTCAACAAGGCCAGTAGGCTACTTTTCGCTATCAGTATGGAACAGTTGCCTGACAGACGATCACATAATGTGTCTGGCGAAAAGTGATACCCCGGGTATACTAAACCTACAAAACCCACTTCACCACAGACAGCTTACTATAATAATAATAAGAAAAAAGCTTTTTGAGGCTAATTGCTGCTGTACAAAACATGAGCACATGACGTTTTTATAGTCTGTATCTAAACTTCTGAACGAATTGATTTATTGCATAGGCTACCCACTAGAATTCATAGTACTACCAGCAACTTGTAACCCCCAGTTATGGAATAGAACAATAAGTGAAAAGATGCTGTAACCTGCATATCCATTAGTAAAACAATTTGGTAGACCTAGCCTACTTGGTTAAATGTTAAGGATCTGCCACATGTTTAGTAGTCCAGTGAACGCATAGGTGACATTTAATCAACTAATGGACCGAACAGGATGAAGGATGATTCAGTTTTATTCCCATCAGTCATCCATCATGCACTGTGCGATTCTGGGTGGGATTAGGAAACCAAACTAAGAGAAACAGTTACAGTATGACAATCCAAACTTATTTGCCATTTGGTGCCCATTCCGACATCCCTGCACTGATGTCTTTCCATTGATACATCCCCATTCTGACACTTAAGATTATTGCCTTTAGGCTATTTAAGACATCTGCTGTTTCTGAAAATGACTACTGCATAGGCTACTACTCACATACTGATCTCTGCATAAAGCAGTGCGTGGTGGCCCAGTGCAGTACATGTACATGCATTAATAGCACAGGAATAGTGTATGGGACTCAATGAGGAGCACCTGCTGTCCAGTTATTAATGAACTGGTAGCCTCTTCTGATACTGCTGCATGGGGAGAATTGGAAGAGGCCCAATAAACTTTGAGCCATTTTGGTAGGGCACCTGCAGTTAATGTATTAATTAATTGGGTGGGCAGTGTGTGCTGCAATGTGTGCTGGGCACATGTAGTTTGTAGCATAGCAGTATAGACGAATCCGACGAGCGTTTTGTGTAGGCTAACATCTTGTGGCGACGCCATTGTTGGACTGTAAATACATTTTTTCAACAATGCACACAAAGACCATGGAATACTCTGTCATTATACACGTAGTAGTGAATCTTATAAATCACAGTATTTTATGGTGTGCTATCACGTTATCCCTATGGACAGATTGGCGATCCAACAGCTCAACAATGGCACCTGCTTACTTCGGTAATTTCGTCGGATTCGTGTAGGCCTATACCATTTTGGAAATGGCCAACATGTTGATTTCTTAACTCTCAACAACTTTCAAGAGAGTGTTAACAAAATCCAACCACTGAAGCTGAGGACCTCTGTCATATTTTGCACTAAATATTAAATAAATAACTGTTAGAAAAAAAAAGATTAACATAAAAAAAGTCTCAGTGACAAGAGCATAGCTTATTCTGCTAAACATCAATGCCTGCTTCGTGTGCGTGAACGAAAGCAAGTTTATTGGACAACTCAGCCAGAAGCCTTCATCACATGTGTGGCTATGACCTGTCACATGTATCAGCCTTTACATCACAGCAGAAGTGTGCTGATGGTTAGGCACATTAGGGTCTTGAACGTTATACATCCACAAAGGTTTTCACAAGTGTTGCAAGGTTTCTGACCGTCTGCAAAATAGCTCAAAAAGCATTTGTTTGAAGGACATTTTCAGGCTATGTAGGCAGACAAGGAACAGATTATACATTTGGTGGTGATAGCCCTTCATACAACAAAACTCTTACCCTCCATCTTCTACCCCCCTTAAGTCGTGGTACATCATGACTCTGTTGGATGAGAAATCTCCAGTTCAAATAGGCCTACCAATAAAAGTAATTTCAGCTATACAGTATATCTATTGTGTGAGGTGTTTAACCCATACATCAATCATCTTTGCGCTTCACAAACCCCATTTTAAAATGCTTAAAGAAGCAGTATGTAGGACTGTAGCCAAAATTGACAACAATCAAGTTTAAATACAAAGTACTTAGCTGCTTTAAGCTGTCTCTATTGTTCAAAAGGATCTTCTATACAGCCTATTTTTGTTTTATTTCTCACTTTGTCACAATCTAATATACAATGTATCTTCTATAATTACAAAATGTCAACTTACTCGCTTTTGATTTTCTTTTTGAATAAAACTGAGACACATTTTTTGATTCCCAAGAACATAACCAATAATAAAAACATTAACACAGTAAGCAGAGTCAGTATGACGTCTACAGAATGATAAGCGATCCAGGACATCCTGAAAGACTGAGTGCGTAGGTGAGGGGCCCCTCCGTTCCTCATGATAAACTCGATCCAGAAAACGGCACGGTCCAGAGGCTTCATGGGCTGGTCTTGATGGAACCTGGAGAGCCTCTGCATGTTCTCCCTGTAGGACGGCTCATAAAGCAATTCCTTTAAAGCCTCCACAAACATTGACCTGTCCAGTGTGGCAATGTCCACCACCTTAGCAGCTCCTCTTGCCACCATTTTGGACAGGTTATCAGGCTGATCGAACATGAGGGGCAAGCCTAGTATTGGAACCCCATGGTAGATGGCTTCAAAGATACCATTTGTGCCCCCATGGGCTATAAACAATTTAGTCTTTGGGTGCCCCAGGAGGTCATTTTGAGGGAGCCAGTCCAGCAGTAGGGTGTTGTTGCCAAGAGTGGAGGGCTTATTTCCATCATATCTCCAGATGACCTTCTGTGGAAGCTGAGCGAAAGCTGCTGCAATCTCTTCTGTAATGTCTCCAGGTAATTTGGCAACCAGAGTTCCAAGGGACATGATGATGACCCCATGCTCCCCTGAACTCTGAACAAACTCTTCCAGGTCAGCAGGAAGTGGTCTAGCAGGCTTGCATTGGAATCCGCCAATATAGATCACATTGGGCATAGTTGGGCGTGGAAACTCAAAGGTGAAGTCATATCGCACAAGCCATAAATCTGCATCCTGGTACAATGACTTCAAGTCAACGTCTGGTCCTAAAATACGATGTGAAAATTCTATCTCTGGCCCAGTCAACTGTTTTTCAAACCACTTACTAAACACAAATGAAATGCAATTGTATATCCTTTCAGAGAATGACATGCGGTCAGAAAGCTTGGTGCCCATCACAGGGACATAAGAGAGAGGATAAGGGGCAATAACAGAGTGAATTTCTCCATAAAATGTTGATCTACCATTGAGCACAAGGGGGAGCTGTAGAAGATGAGCAAGCATCACTCCACCAGTGATAATAGGGTCAGTCAGAACCAAGTCATATTTCGTTTCCTTGAGTGACTGCATCAGCGCCTCATCGGTGAACAAGACTGTCATCATTGCCATTGCACTCCTACTTAAGGCATTAAAGGCTTTCATGAAGAATGATGTTTGCTCCAACTCCCTGTCAGGCTTTCCCTCTATGGTTATATTGAGCAGTTTGTCTACAAAGGAGTTGACGAGTTCCTGTGTGGCGTCATCAGTTTTCTCTCTGTGGATGGTGATGGCACTGTAGTGGGGTGAGTCCTCTTTGATGTAAAAGCTGTCTGAAGGTCGCACCACAGTGATGCTGTGGCCCCTGGAGTGCAATTCCTCAATGATGATCTTCATGTTGATCCAGTGACTAGCCTCTACAGGGACCACCAGCACCTTCCCTCCACTAGCCCCAGAGAGGCACACCGAGACCAGTGTCAGAGCCAACAGCATGGGGCCATGCATCCTGAGACAGCACCTAGGACAGAAGGACAAGTAGGATTCAAAATCATCATCCTGAGACCGCTAGTTTTATGACATGAAGTCTGCAAGTATTTCCTGAGGGAGGAAACTTACACTGTTGTATAGCTTCATAAACAAACTAACATGGTGAACATTTGTGATGGTTACAGCCAAAGTGCAGCAATCTGGACAGATTTAGAATAGAATAGAATAGAATAGAATAGAATAGAATAGACTTTATTGTCATGCCAGCATGAAAATTGCCTTTGGTCTCACTGTACAATAAAAACACAAATACTCATTCATTCCAATGCTCAAAACAAAAACACATACACAAATAATTGCATCCATCCCCTCCCAGCATACACTTCATATACAAGTCACGCACCACTTCCAATTTTGCAGATCAGTGGTATGTTTTATGGGGTTTAGGGTGGAAATCTGGAAAAGGTCGTTTTAGAAACATACATTTACATGTAGGGCACTACATCTGACCTCTGTAATTGCAATCAAGAGTTTATGTACCAAATATTAAGTTTTTCTATTGAAATCGTATATTTAAATGAATTATCTGAAAATCATACAGTGCCATTTTCTGCATTTTTATTTTAGAATGTTGTCACTCACAGTTGTCTAGACTATAGACTTCTCTATTCCTTGTAGGTGGGGAAACCTGGCAGTGGATGAGATTCGAATTTTCCCCACTGTATATCTGTTTCTATAATAGACTTCATATACATCAGAAAATGACAAGACAAAAATAGTGTGCAAGTAGCCCTGTAATGCATGTGTGGTGAATGAGAATGCATGGCGAATCTCTTACGCTCAAAGCACTAATTGAGAAGGTGCCCCTGAGTGTAACTTTAAGTGGAAATAGAGGCAGCCTACAATGGCTAAAAATAAGAAGGCCGGGGAGGTACTATTCAAACCTAGCCTGACATAGCCTGACCATAATACTGCTGTTCATCCGTATTCATGGTCTGGAGGTTCTTTAACCTGACACGATTATACTGCGGAGGGGAGGGCATTCACTTCTGGTTTGAAACGATTGGACAGCTCGTCTAATCAGCCTCGCTTATTGGCCGGTAGACTCTCTACCGATGTAAACACGCCCCAGAGGACCGTTCCCAGACCATGGATACGGATGAACATTCGTATTATGGGCGGGCTATGTCAGGCTAATTCAAACCCTGCTGCATCAGCAAAAAAGAAAAAAAGATCAAAATTACGAGTCTAATTTGACGTAGTGTACGTTGCATAGGCTCATATTCACTTGGAATGATAGGCTATGTACTCAGGAGTAGTTATTTTTTCAAGATTTACTGATTGCCAGCATGTAATAGCCTATAATAGATCAGAATACAGTTACAGTTTTTTTTGTACTTTCACAAAATGCCCTGCAGGTGGACTTGTTGAGAGACTCCTTGAGACCATCATGTGGTCTCTGATTACTCTGGACGACATGTAGGCTAATCTACGATCTATGATGCAGTGTAAAGTGTTGGAAAGCAACAAAGATTTCAAGAAAAGGTCAGAAAGCTGTATGTTCAAGATGGACTTTGCAAACTACTTAGGCCCAAACCAGTCTCCCCAGCCCAACAAATGCACCATTGTTCTTCCCGACAGGATGTTTTTAATTCTGAAAAACCTAAATGGGCCTTGGTGAAATCAGCTAACAAAGCCAATGGTAGACTACAGCAATGACAACCAATACCTGACGCAAACATGATGTATACCTACCACTTTTGAACAGACAAAGAGAGGAATGTGTTCCAATTGTTAGCCTTGGGAGCACCCGTTTTGGGTAAATACTGTATGTCCAATGTTCACATCTAGCTATATTTGAAATACACACGCATGAAGGGCATAATTTATGATGAGGACAGTAGAGACCTGCTGGCCATACCTCTTTCCTGAAACCTAAAATTATCCCCACCACTTTTTTCCAATATAGAAATTGCACACACATTTAGAATCGCAATCACAACATGAATTGTGAAATCTTGAGGGTATACGCTCTCAGAAAATATTGATTTATGAGGTTTAACAGCCCAGGTTTCCCATAAATGCCACTGACCTAAATGTCACCAAACACAGCCCAATTTACAAGCACCAAATTTCTTAATTATGGCCTTCACTGTAATGAGGAGGGTGGGACATGCCTCATTGTCACACCATGCCATGTTATCACATCTGAGGGTGATGCTTTCAGAAATATATGGGATAGGCTATGGTGAAATTAAAGCGGATAGAGTAGAGTAGTGTAGGGCTAAGTAGGCACTAAAATCGTCGGTGGAAAAGGGCTATTTAGTTTCACCTTCATACTTCAGGTCAAAATGTAGGCTAGTTGTGTAGGCATTTTCCTCCAAAATCCTGGGAGTTTTTACTTTCCACAATTATTTCCTCAAATTTTGGACTCTTAGTATAGGCTATTGTTCTGGACCTCTCATAAAAATGACCGAGCTGGGGTCAAAAAAAAATACAATAAGTATTATTGTACTACTCTGTCGTAAAACGCTACTTTGCCTGGACTATGAACTAGCCACTACCATCTTTGGCTTGATTGTTGCTGCACCTTGATTGGACCTGGATTACCTGGTAAATGCGACCATGTGATCTCACCTTTTTTTTTTTTTTTTTTACAACAGTGACAGCTTATAAGTGAAAGGAACTTGTAAATTCTAATACCAAATACATTTTACGTTTTTTTTGCTCTAACGTTAACTTGTCTGACGCCAAGATCAACTAGGTCGTTTACAACACCCCCAAGCCTAGGATACCTTGTTTATGACAATATATGCCAGACGCCGACGACGAACAAGGGCCCAATTTCAGTAATTAGCCTGCTACTGCACATTTCAGTCTCTGGTTAAAGCTCATACGAAAAGGATGACTTGAAATGTAGCCTATACTTACTCTTTGCTGAAACTGGGCCCCCAGTCAAGCAGCTGTTGTGGTCAGCTCCGCGTTCAAGTTGACCGCAAGTCCTAGCTGTTGGATCAAAAGGGAGGGGCGAAAGCAAGCTACCGACTTTCACAACACTTAGCGATCGAAAAAAAACAGCCCTATAGACCCATAGAGATGAAGATAGAATTGCGAGGTGCGAAATAGGCATAGCCTAGCCTGCACGACAGGTTTTTATAGACCCCTAGGAAATGTGTCGCTGAATCACGTTTCACTAGGCTAAGTGAGTGTGGAAGTGTAGCCTACGCACTAAAGGAAACGCATTGTTTTTGTCGTGATTGAGCCAATCAGGGCGAAGTTTGACATCGCGAAGCCATAGCACTAATATAAATGTATAAACTGTACATTCTGTCATTGAAATGCATTGAATTTTGTTCCTCTCTCTGACTTGAAAAAATGGGTAATAACATTTAAAACATGTTTGGATTCACTTTCTTTCAAATAGCCTAGGCCTAATGCATTAGTCCCGAAGTCCCGAACAGATAAAAGTGGTTTTACATTTTTGTGCATGAATATTAAAAGCTCAGGGACTTCACAATTTGCGGGATTTCCATTTGCATTATTTGAAAGAAAGTAAATTTAGACATGCTTTAAATGCAGTGTTGGGTGTAACGCGTTACAGTAACGGAAGTTACAGTAACGTAACTACTTTTTTCGCAACAAAAAAAAGTAGTGTAACGCGTTACCGCTGAAAATTTGGTAACGAAACGTAGTTCCTTTTCCAATACGGCCCAACGTTACTTTTCCTATGGACATTTTTGAGAGCGGCACCGATTCTCTGTTCCATGTTGCGCAATAGCGCCATCATTTAATAGCCTAGAGACCCTTCAGTGACTGATGGCATGAAGAGAACAAGCAGCAGCGAGAAGCAGCCAACAATAACTTTTGAGGGACTATGCTCATTACTTAGAACTCAGAGTAGAGAATAGAGAGAGGTCTGGCTCCCATGAAAGCAGCAAACTCAAACATCTGTGGGGGCTCTGACAATACAATAGTATATAATATTTTACTGATAAATTAAGTTGTCATAAGCGGGGATCAAACCGAGCTATGGGAGGTGGAACCTTTTATGGAGTTGCGAGCGCGCTCCAGCTGGGAAGCGCTTGTTACGGGGGTGTTTTTGATCATCTTTTCTTTTTGTGTTATTGCCTTATTGGCATGCTGTTATTATGTTCTCTGATGCTTGCGCAGTTGCAATGTATAGGTTGTAAACATAAGTCAATGTCTTAATTGATTGTTAACCATGATTTGGTTGTGACCGATAGTATGTTACCATGCGTAACAGTCGGTGTTCGCCTCTGACGGGAGAGGATCTAACCTAATGATGGTATGTTATATTGCCTAGTTTGTGGGCCTTGCCCCTGTTTATTTTCAGTTTGATCAGTGTTTTGTTTGTTTAGTTTGTTTGTTAATTTGTTATGTTATGCACCCCGCCGGTGGCCTAATATAAAATAAAAGAAAGACGTCTGCATTATTCCAGTTTCGGTTTTAGCCTACTTCAATAAAGCCAAGCATAGTCCTACCGTAGCTCCAGATAGTAAGATAATGCGCGGCTCTCCCTACGTCAACCTCTCTCCTAGATAGGCTATTGCTTTAACCAGGCTATTCCGATCATGCTGCGCATGATGTTAACGTTATTGAGGATTTCGTGCAAGTAGCATATTCACCGAAATTAATAAGTGCCAGTTCACCGTTGTGCATAACATTCAGCCAGAGGTCCGGGAGAGAGAGAGATAGAGAGAGACATTGTCAACTTGTCACATTGTAAGGTCAGTGCTTGCTTCCCATTACATTCAAAAGTCCACAAAGCCTTTACTGAACTCCTGCGCCGTTGCGCAGACTGGAGAACGACGAAAAAAGAAAAAAAAAAAAAAAAAAAAAACATCCCATACCATGCCATTTTGAGGTTGTCATCACATTCATAAGGAGCCTGTATTGAGGCTGTTATTTACTACTGTTTCACAGGGCTTTAGTGTTGAAGCCTGTAGCCAAATATTTTCATGTTAAAAGCAGAATAAAGAGCATAAAAGAAATATCTGTTATGTCATCAATAGAACTTTCTTTCTTTCTTTTTTTTTAAGTAACGTAAAAGTAACGAATAACGTAAAGAAGTTACTTTGCATAGAAGGTTACTAAGTAAAGTAACTGACTACTTTTCCAAGAAGTAACGAGTAACGAGCAAACACTACTTTTTAAAAGTAACTTCCCCAACACTGTAAATGTCACCCATTTTTTTCAAGTCAGAACGAGGGATAAATTCAATGCATTAATGATAAAATGTTTAGGCCTACTATAAAATGTTTAGGTGATTGTAGTCCCAAAAGGACTCAATGAAGAGCTAAATATTAGACTCTTGTTTACAAAGTGTAGACATGATTTTCTACAGTTATTGTCTATCATTGAGCTACGTATTTTTTCCCCACCAATAATGGAATCATTTTTTTTAACACTAGACTATTTTGGGATTGTTTGTTCATTGCTATTGCTTAAATCATATGTCAATTACTAGCGTATACTTTTCTATGTATAGGCATATAATTATAATATAACAAATGATAAAATGGAAAAACGTATTGTAGTGTAATTATGTCATTTTGATTAAGACCACTACAAATATGTTAATAACCTATTTAATACCATTTATATGGGATGGCTATTATAAAGTAGTACCAAAAATAGTTGATAGTAGTGGCATGGATCACAAAAAATCACTTAAATAAAAGCCACACACCTATTTTGATATGTAGTAATATGACTATTGAATAGTCATTAATTAGTACTAAGCATTAGCCTGGGAGTTCCCATGCTCCTTTGCGCGCTTATTTCATTTCACTCTGCAAATCAGCATGGTGACCATGGCTGATTTTCTTGCCGAACAAAAAGGGACTAGCACAGCCCTCGATTGCATTTTACGTCACATGGAGGCTCTGGTATTGGCCCCGAGCTATGTACAGACGCTATGATAGACATTCGTAGCGCCCAATGAGAGGCTCTGGACAATAGTAACCGATGCTTCCGCTACGAGAGATGCAATAGATGGATCTCCAGACTAAATATCACTTGTGATTTTTAGTTTGGCATTTGCCAATGTAGCCGGACCGCACACAGGTCTCAAACCCGCCACCCCACAAGCTACAAACTCCCAGCGTGGGAGTGGAATGTTCTAACCAACTGAGCTAAAAGCCCTAGCTTCTAACTCGGCGTGTTAGATGCACCCATGGAATTGGGTGATGAGGATTTACACGTACTACCGCCGAGCTAGCTGGCCTCCGTTACACCAGGCTAACTAAGCATAGTTGATGATTTGTACATACATTACAGTGTATTGAGACAGCTTTAAGATTACTTTATTGACTGAAAACAATGTAATCCATCCATCATGGAGTACTAAAAGGTAACAGCTTTGATTCTTAGCCCTAGAGATGGAGCAACAGTAACTTACATAGGGATTATTACAACTTTTGCATCTTCTGTAACAAAATGTCACATTACTCACTTTTGATTTTCTTTTTGAATAAAACCGAGAAGCATTTTTTGATTCCCAAGAACATAATCAATAATGAAAACATGAACACCGTAAGCAGAGTCACTATGACATCTACAGAATGATAAGCGATCCAGGACATCCTGAAAGACTGAGTTCGTAGGTGAGGGGCCCCTCCGTTCCTCATGATAAACTCGATCCAGAAAACGGCACGGTCCAGCGGCTTCATGGGCTGGTCTTGATGGAACCTGGAGAGCCTCTGCATGTTCTCCCTGTAGGACGGCTCATAAAGCAATTCCTTTAAAGCCTCCACAAACATTGACCTGTCCAGTGTGGCAATGTCCACCACCTTAGCAGCACCTCTTGCCACCATCTTGGACAGGTTTTCAGGCTGATCGAACATCAGGGGCAAGCCTAGTATTGGAACTCCATGGTAGATGGCTTCCTGCACACCATTCATGCCCCCATGAGCTATAAACAATTTAGTCTTTGGGTGCCCCAGGAGGTCATTTTGAGGGAGCCAGTCCAGCAGTAGGGTGTTGTTGCCCAGAGTGGAGGGCTTATTTCCATTATATCTCCAGATGACCTTCTGTGGAAGCTGAGCAAAAGCTGCTGCGATCTCTTCTGTAATGCTTCCAGGGAACTTGGCAACCAGAGTTCCGAGGGACATGATGATGACCCCATGCTCCCCTGAACTCTGAACAAACTCTTCCAGGTCAACAGGAAGTGGTCTAGCAGGTTTGCATTGGAATCCACCAATATAGATCACATTGGGCATAGTTGGGCGTGGAAACTCAAAGGTGAAGTCATATCGCACAAGCCATAAATCTGCATCCTGGTACAATGACTTCAAGTCAACGTCTGGTCCTAAAATACGATGTGAAAATTCGGACTCTGCCTCAGACGTCAGTTTTGCAATCCTCTCATTCATCAGAAACGCATACCAGTTGAATATTCTTTCTGAGAATGACATGTGATCAGAAAGCTTGCTTCCGTACACAGGGACATAAGAGAGAGGAGAAGGGGCAATAAGGGGGTGAAAGTCTCCATAAATTGTTGACCTGACACTGAACACTAGGGGGAGCTGTAGAAGACGGGCCAGGATCACGCCACCAGCCACTACAGGATCAGTCAGAACCAAGTCATATTTAGTTTCCTGGAGTGACCACATCAGTGCCTCATCATTGAAGAAGATTGACATCATTGCACATACATTCCTACTAAAGGTATCAAATGCTTTCACAAATTTTGTTGCTTGCTCTGCTTCCCTGTCATGCTTTCCCTCGATCATTATATTAAGCTGTTCGTCTACAATGGAGCCAAGGAGCTCCTCTTCAGCATTATCAGATTTCCCGGTGTGGATGGTGATGGCACTGTAGTGGGGTGAGTCCTCTTTGATGAACCAACTGTCTGAAGGTCGTACTACAGCAATGCTGTGGCCCCTGGAGTGCAGCTCCTCAATGATGATCTTCATGTTGATCCAGTGGCTGCCCAGTACTGGGACCACAAGCACCTTCCCTCCGCTGGCCCCAGAGACCCACACCGAGACCAGTGACAGAGCCAACAGTATAGGGACACGCATCCTGAGACAGCACCTACTGTAGGACAGAGGGACAAGAAGTATTTAGAAATCCCCATCCTTGAACATACTAGAACATGAAGGATTCAGAAATGACCCTTGTTGGACACTGTAACTTGACAGTTTGACTCAAAAATATAGTATTAGTATTCCAGCCATTCAGGATTGCACTATATTTACAAGTACAATACATATTCATCGGTAGATAGTACTGATAATACAGTATACCACAGAAGAACAGGTCACATACGGTGCAAAAGGTCTGTCTGAGGCCCAACATGGGGAGCTTTGATTTCTAATGTGATTTCCATGACTTGTCAAAAATACAAATGGCTGTCAATGGAGATACACACACACACACACACACACACACACACACACACACACACACACACACACAGAGAGACATATACTATATGTCTATATGTAATATATATATTGGAAATTTTAAACTTTAAAAAAAATTATAATTTTGCACACTAAGAAACTCAACTTCAAAAGTTAGTTTTTGTGTCAAAGCATGGCTGTACGAGTCTGCTGATTGCACTAGATAATGAGTGGAATGAAAACATTTGTAACAACATAGGCCTAATGGAAATGCCAATGAGCACTTTACATTGAGTCAATAGACCATACAACATTCAAAAGAAACCGAAAGTAAGATGTAAGGGTGCCACATAGTATTACAACTAGTCTCATTCTGCTAGCCCCCTATCAAATGCATATAAGTGAGTTATCTAGCACTGTGCTATTGAAATAAAATGACCAAGTATGTCTCTAAATTCAAAACAATGCAAATCCATAATAACAACACAAATTTGCCTTGCTGGCAAATGCAGAATGACAAAGCCAACACCTGATGCTAACATATTACTGTACCTCTCAATTGGACAGAGACGGAGGGAGCGGAATGTGCTCCTCTGGTAGGCAAGTACCCTGGAGCCTTTGGAGTGCTCGTAACCTAAGTAAACATGTCCAAAGGTTCAGGGGTGGTTGACGGCCACAAGGGTGATTGGGCAACGCACTGCCAGCCAGTGAGAAATGTGCTGTTTTTTTCCCTTATCAAATTATAAATACCAGTAGTTGAATCTTTGGGTTTTCTTTGGGTGATTTCAGTGACTTTTTAAAGTCCCCCTATGCCAATTCTAGTTGTGCCATCTACAGGACAGGGCTAAGAAACATTCAAACATATCAAACATTCCTGTCAATAATTCTCCATGTGGACTAGTTGATGGAGACAACCACAGTATCAAAGTGATTTGATGGTCGAATGGACTGAGAAGGTAGCCTGCCCTGCATTGCACGACCACTGTGGTTTTGGGGAGCGTGTCTATGTTCCCACAGCTCTATGTTCCCACAGCCCTATGTTCCCACAGCTCTATGTTCCCACAGCCCTATATTCCCACAGCCCTATATTCTCACATTTCTAAGAGTTTTTCTTTCTATCTTTCTTCAAAGTCAGGTACTATAGTCCCAAATTTCTACCCCTGCCTGGTAGACCCCCTATGTAAAATCAAGCAAGATTCAATCTTTGGTATTATTTGCCCTCAATGGTGCCTTCCGGGTAGTGGGGTTTAGGGTAAGGGTAAAGGTTCTTTTATGCTGTGCTGCCTAAATTCATATTCACAATGAAAACGATCTTCATCCACTCTTGTTTTCAGAACGTTTTGCATCCACATTCCACAACGATTTTATATTCATCCACCTCAGCGTTCATTTTTGAAATCAACCTTAGCAATCATTTTTGGAATCATTTTCAGTTTCAGAATCCTCCATTCTAATGTGAACAGAAGGGCAAACTGGATAAATATTACGTGTGTTGGTGTGAACATGCCCTTATCAGAACATATTGCTCTGGGAAAATAGGGTGTAATTTTTTAAAAAGTCTGTGGGGTTATGGGAACATATGGCCCAATTTCCCAAATTTCCTAAGAAATGTGGGAACATAGAGCTGACCCCAGAACTTAGCAGCAGCTCATTCAAATAAGCCCATTTTCAGTGAGTACAACGTGGTGGGTGTCATATTTGTCATGAGGAGTTTCAAACCAATCGGAATAATGAGTTACGTCATGGGGGTGGGATGCATCCTCTTGCAGCCGAGAAAAAGGAGATGCAGGTTTTGGCTGCAGGCGCCTTGATACCGCGAGTTTTGAGTGACGTGCTGTGGGCGTATTTTGGTGACACATTCAGAAGTTTGGCGAAGTCAGCCGGAAGTCGGACACCGCGTCTAACCACAATGCATCGCTTGGCTGCAGCCAGCTTCACATGTCGAAAACGCCTATTATTTGTGTTAGTATTCCTTAATTTTGGGAAAATGTTTATGCACAGAACCACAAAGAGAAATGCGTCATTTTTGCAAAGGAGATTCAAGCCAATCAGGGTGAGGTTTATTGTCATGGAGGTGGTTCCATGCAGGAGCAGCAGAAAGCAGCAAGGGTAGATCTGCTGCTCTTCTGCGCAGCAGGAGAGTTGCTCCCGCGATATCTTAAGGCCATGTGACAACAACTGCCGTGCAGAAAGAACGCCCATTCTGCCCATGTTGTACTTGCCTGGGTGAAAGCGACTGTTGACTATGTCATACAGTCTGGCCCAACGCAATTGAAATAGGTTTCCGTTTGGATATGACGTATTAACTCGCCTGACCTCGCCTACAACCAGGGCCGGATTGGGACCAAAAAATGGCCTGGGCATTTTTGACATGGTGGCCACCATGATTTTATTCAATAATAATAACGTTGTGGCTAGCTAAAATAACACTGTAAGTTGGACATATTGCATGAATATGAGAGATTTAATTAAACTAGCCCAATATCCTTCATGAAAATTATGAGTAAATGACAACAACTGCCGTGCAGAAAGAACGCCCATTCTGCCCATGTTGTACTTGCCTGGGTGAAAGCGACTGTTGACTATGTCATACAGTCTGGCCCAACGCAATTGAAATAGGTTTCCGTTTGGATATGACGTATTCCCTCGCCTACAACTTTCACTTTCAGTATTAACAGATCTCTCGCAATTTCTGATCTATTTTGACATCGTAGTGGCAATAAATCCTCAAGATCATGGATGCTAATGTCATGTACCAATTTTGTGAATGTAATTCGAAAGTGGGGGAGAGAATAACAAACACGTCCCTATCCTGTAGGACTACAACATTTTGAGACATCGCTCTAAACTGTGTGCTGATTGGCTAAACTGTAGAGTAACCGAGGGAAAGGCGGGAAGGGGGGTTTATTCCAGACTACGTGCGGAGATAAAATGTTTAGCGGATGTACGTAGGATGGCATCGCCATGTTGGACAACTTTTCACCCAAATTGTACCATGTGTAGCGCAGGCTGCGGAGCAGGCTGCACAGCAGCAGGCTCCTCCCACATGTCGAACACGCTCATTATGGAGATCTATGAGTAGTTGCAGCATCATAAAATACCTTGCTCATACTTCCACATTGTAAGAGTCGGTTCGATTCAAATGTTCGGTCAGAAATACGCATGGATAGACAAATGCATCAGGGAACTAATTTTTCGAAGTTTTAATATTAGCCATTCATTACCATCATGCATTACTTCCTCACGACACTATGATGGACTGCATTGCTGTAAAAGGGCTTTAAAGTTTGTCAATGGTTGATGATTACTACGGTTTATGCTGAGTTTCATGCAATATACACCGTTTAATCATTCTCAGCAGTGGTCCTGTTTAAACTTGACTCAATCTAGTTTGTTTTACGCATGTATCATTAATGTTTCGCCGTGTTCATTGTGTGTTTAGTTGTGTTGCCTATGGTTCAACCATTCGCTCCCCCAAGGAAAATATAGTCTTTCTCATCGTGGCCCTGAAAACACGCACAACTTTACAATAGCCAAGGATGAAAGGATTTTCGACCAGGCGTCGTGCTCATAGGTTGAAGCACAGCGATGAGGGTTGTGCTCAACATTGAGCCCAGCCCACATTGAGGTAGCAAGTCCGCAGCTGGGGGCTTCTCCGCATATTACCACGGCGCGAATGAGTCTGTCTGGCAATGCATTCTGGGGGGCTGTGTGCTTTTTCATTGGGCGGAGGTTGTTGGTGTTTGGTGTTGCTAAACTTAATTAGGTGGGTCCTGCTCCAAGATGTGCAGGTTGGTGTGCAGAAGGTAGCAATACAATCAAACAGGAACGGGTGTGCGCTGGACGCGTTGTTGCCTCTACCATCTCGTCTTGTGTTTATAACGTTACAGGTGGAGGTGGTGGTTAGATCACAATAAACCACTGGCAATATTTTCTTGGGTGTTCATAGCTTACTTGAACTTAAAAAAAAAAATTTAGAATTTAGAATTTAAAAAAAAAATTAATTTAAAGCATTAACAAGTAGTGTAATCGTGAAATAGTGTAGTGAAATATTGTCCAGTACAATGCCATTATTTTTCACAAAATGATTGGCTTGGCTGTGTCCACGGCACCATATGCATCTACTTCATTGGCAAAAAATTAGGTGGCACTGAACTGTCTTTTTCCAGCCATTCTGTGGTGTGTGTGTGTGTGTGTGTGTGTGTGTGTGTCAGTGGTTGAGGGGTTGTTGTGCTGTAGAGTTCTGATTGACTTTTTTTTTTTGCGTGTCACAGAGATGAATCTGATGCAGATTGGGAGCCCGTCAACAAGAGGCAACGAAAGTGTAGTGAATCAGAGGAGCATCAAGGAACCTCTCCACTCCCAACCTCAACACCTACTACCCCACCTGCAAAGAGAGCAGCTTTGGGAGCTGTCAGGGGAGGGAGAGGAAGAGGAAGAAATAAGCAGACACATAAAGCAGTGGAATTTCCTCAGTGGCAGGGCACGGAGGTTGAAGACATCCTGCCACCACAGCCAGCATTCAGGCCTAGACGGACACCGGGCCCACAGCTGGTAACCGGTGCTTCTTATTCAGTCTTGCAGCTGTTTCAACAGTTCATCTCCAACTCCATTCTGCAAACCATTGTGCGTCACACCAACAAATATGGGAGAAGGCGCAATGGTAAAAAATGGCAAGACCTCACCTTAGAGGATATATACTACCTCTCTGTTATCATTTACATGGGTCTTGCCCGTGCCCCAGCCCTTTCAGATTATTGGTCCAAGTCAGAATTGTATACCTTTCCCCTCCTTATATCAACAATGACTGGCCGGAGATTTAGCTGTATTTCAACCAATCTTCACCTCAGTGACCCGGATGATGATGAGGTCAATGAGACCAAAAAAGGCACCCCACATTATGACTGTCTGCAGAAGATTAAGCCCATGTATGATGATATGCGTGAATGCTGCAAGGCAAATTTCCATCCTCGCCAAGACATTGCCGTTGATGAGCGTATGGTTGCCTCCAAAGCCAGGATAGGCATTCTGCAATATATCAAGAATAAGCCTGTGAAATGGGGGTACAAACTCTTTGTTCTAGCAGATTCCCAGTGTGGATACACTTGGGATTTCTTCATCTACCAGGGCAAGAGAAGCATGAGGTCTGGTAATGGACTGAGTTATGACTACGTCATGGATCTTGTCTCACCAACTCATCTGGGCTCAGGCTACAAGCTGTTTGTGGACAATTACTACACCAGCCCAACCCTGTTTCGGGATCTCCTTAAAAAACGGATCTGGGCTTGTGGGACCATCCAATCACATCGCCTGGGACGTTTCAGGAAGAGTCCCGGCGGAGTGACCCAGAAAGATCCCAGGGGCACCATCCGCTGGATCAGAGAGGGACCCGTTGTGTTTGTCCAGTGGAAGGACTCCCGAGTCGTCCACATGTGCTCCACCCTCCATCAGGCTCACGCTGAGAAGACCATCAAGAGGAGAGTGAAGCTGAAGAATAATAAGAGGTCCTGCTCTGTCTCATCAATGCCAGTTCCACCAGCTGTGGAGGACTACAACAAGTATGTTCTTCTGTGTTTTAATTAAAGTTATATATTGCCAAAATAATTAAATAATGATAACAATTGAATGATTTAATACATATTTTATCCTAAATGCACATATCAATAACAATCTCTCTTATCAAGGAACATGGGTGGCGTGGATCTCTCAGATGCCTTAATTGGGTACTACAACCTCCATCGCAAGACCAGGCGCTGGTACAGAACATTTTTCTATCACTTTGTGGACATAGGCATTGTGAATGCCTATATTCTTCAGAAGGAAGTAGCCAAAACCAGAGGTGAGAGACCCTTGACACAGAAGGCTTTCCGTGAGAAGCTGATCCTGCAGCTTCATGAAGTTGGTTCCACCACCACGAGAGTCTACAGACCAAAACCACTTCCTGTACATTCTAAAGGTCTCCACCTGCCCATATATATCTGTTCTGATGCCACTAAAGGTCGGCAGAGGTATCAGCACTGTCAAAAGAAGACCCCAATCATGTGCAGGTTCTGTCATACAACCCTTTGTTTAGTTCCCACGAGGAACTGTTTCAGTGACTGGCACGCACAAAAAGAGCTGTGAATATTCTCTATCCTTCACCTGCTGTACGTAGAGGAAGGTTGCTCACATCTAATTAGACTACTTGCCAATATAATTTCCTGTCGTTATTATTTCTTGTATTTTCACTCGTGAAGATAGGTGAAGATAAACTAGACCAATTTTGGCATATGACTTAATTGAATCTTATATTGATCACAGGTTCATGTAACCGCCGTTATTAACTGACTATATCAACATAAATGTATAAACGGGACTGGCATGCTTCCTACCGCGAATGCGCCCGAATTGTCTCCGAACACTTCCGAAAACATCTGCAAACATGGTCGTAGCCGTAGGAACTATGGTGGTACATACCAACATGGTAGAAACTTACATAGTAGTCTACCATGTTGGTAGGCGTTTTTGGGAAACACCCATAGCTGAGCACCTACCTAGTTCCCACGAACATCGTACTTTGATGGTAGAATGCTAACATCCATCGTTGTACGGGAAACGCACCCCTGTTCTTCAAACAAAGTTGTCCAATCTGCATTTTCTGTCAAATTATAATAGGCATCACATTGCAGTAGGCCTACAATCATGTAGCCCAAATGGTCCTTTTTGTAAATAGACTTTTCAGTTAGTTTTGTTTTTCTATTGTTATTTTTTAGTGTCCTACAATAGTGTGTTGCTTGAACTTTTTGTATATTTTTATGACTTACATTTTTAGTGTAATTTTCAAGTGCTCATAGTTGGTGTCTGCATGTTTCTTCAAAAGCAAAACTTTTTACTCAGAAGTCTGTCTTTCATTTGAGATCAAGATTATTCTTGAATTTAATTGATTTTTTTAATGTCATTGCACATAATGGAATGGAAATGTATTATGTAATCCTCAAGGTGCTTTAAGATAAAAAAAAAAAAAATAGTGCTAAAAATAATGTAAAACAATGCAAACACATACACATTCATCCCCATTCTCCTGTCCGTCCATAACCCCAGGGACCTCACATACATACGGACATACATACAGTGATGTAGACAGTAGAAAAAGTACATAGGCTCAAAAAGTCCAAACCTCAGAAGGGCACATAACAGTCTCTTGTTTCTAGATAAACCATGTGTGGGAGTGTTCAATGTCCGTATATAGCAGTGGGGTACAAACGGTTTTTGAATATGTTGGCGTGTGACTTGATGGACATGAAATGTTTGCCAGAGGGCAACAGTGCAAACATACAGTATGATGCCAAGGCTTTTTCAAAATGGTTTCAGATTTGGTGATGCACTGGGACTGGAAGTCATCCTGCAGGGAGGGCAGCCTCTTTGCCATCCTCCATGCAGCCCACCAATTTGTCTATTGATAAAATAGTACTTTATTTCTCTCATAGGAAATTTTAGATTACAAGGTTGACTTCATCCAGATTTATGACTTGGCCACCAACCCAAACCTAGATTAGCAGAAAGCTTCATTGGCAAGTGGTTGCTCCATGCAAGAGAGATATTCATGCAACGATGCTGTCCATTCTTGAAGGAGCTAATAAGAGTTGACAATATAAAATGGCAGTTGTTAAATTAGTGTAACATTAATATTGTAGTCAGTTCACACTTGTAATTGGTTGAAAATTGTGCCCTTAATTTTCCCATTGGCCTGTTGAAGCTTAGAATTATCTTTTGGTTTCCTGCGTGTTTCCCATTCTTTGATATAGGGGTGTCAAACTCATTTCTATCATCAATTTCAGAATTTTATTGGAAATAAAACTGAGCAATATGTGCCTTTAAAAAAAAAGCACACACACAAAAAAATAAAAAATAACATTTGACATCTATAGCACACTGACCTGTATAGATTAACACATTCTACACCTTATAAATTTATGAACAAATTTATGAACTTAATTTTGATACTGATAAACGGGTACCAGTGACAATGTTAATAATAATGCTTTCGCTACCACAAAAACAGCCAAATAACATTGCTAGATTATAAAATTGAGATGCAGGAAAAATAGAAAAATGAGGTAAGTAATTAGCGCAGAAATCCTTTCATGAATCAATAATATATAAAGCATTTAAAGCAAATGGTGCACATACACAAGGATCAGCAAAGCATTTTCAAAAAAAGAAAGCTGTGGACTGTCTTGTCTGAAACAAATGTAGAATATGTTGATGATGCTGGATCTTAATTCACTGTGAATACTAGTTGTAGCAGCGATGGACTTCCACTCCAGCCTGGACGGTCAGGGAAGTTCACAGTCATGTTACTTCGCCCTGTCAAAGCTAAAAGAGGAACAATGAGTCATTAGAACTGCCCAGAATGCCAAAATTAAGCACACTTAAACACAGTACTCTGGAACACTGGAGTGCCTTACCTGATACCACACCCACTCCATTGACAGTGATGTCATATTTGTGATTGGTATCAACAGGGCGTACACAGTAAAGACCGCTACATTTGACGCTAGTGGATAAACATCCTTTACATGAGTGTCTAAAGTTGCAAGTCTTGTTTACGGTCTCAGGAGTCTTTAGCTTGACTGTGTCCCCCGTCATGAAGCCTGTGACTATAGAAAAAGAAAAGGTTGTCATATGCGATGAATTATGTCCAGACTCATCTGTGCAACTCGTAGGTTAATGATATTTCAGTTAATCGATTAGATTTTGATGACCCTTTATATTACTTTTACATAAAAGTGTAATTCCCATTATCTTAGAGCTTTTTAATAGGCATAATAATTCATTATACCTTTAAATATTGACTTGAGGAACTCTTGTATTTTGTTTTTCAGAGATGGAACCACTGGTTTCAGAATTTCACTGAAGGAGAACATAGGCTTAAAAGTAACTTCATCGTACTTAGTCATTGATGAGGAGAAGCGTGACTGGAAACCCTAGAAGGAAGCAAAGAGACATATCAGGGACCATGATCACACACTTGTCTTGTTAGAACCATGCTGTCCACAGATGCTTTGATTATAGGTGTGTTGGGTCTAAGCTACCAAGCAGGCGGCACCAATAAATCCCAAGATGCCATATGGTTACACTTTTGCCAAGAAATATATATTTTCTAGATGAATACTGGCCAAGTGCAGCAAATGTAAATGTTGTATGGTGCCATGATGTCTCCTGATGATGTCTTGGTCAATCCAAAGAATAGAAAATGGTGATAATTTTGGAGAGTTAGGCCTACAATATGTTCACAGACAAGGTAAAGAACACAAATTAATAACATGAAAGTCTAACAGAGGTAGGGGTAACCCAAAGAACCTTGATTCACCCTGCTGTGAGTAAAAATAAATGTTTTGTTCTGCTGTACATAGTTGACAGGCTCCATAAAATGTATAGACTGGCCACAATAGATAGATCCTTGGTGCACAAACTTTCAAAGTGCCCCTGCATACGATAAGATAGCGTTACGAAATCAATTTGTATGGCTCTGGCTACAACCAATCAGATCAACAAACGAACCACTTCAAACAACGCTAAGCCAGCCCATCAACTCAACATTGTGATTGGCTAAACACCACCAATGTCTGAATACAACCGTTCCTTATGGTTCATGGCTAGACGTACTCTCTGAGCAAATCAATTTGCTACCAGTACAGGGTACGTCTAGAGTTCTAGGCTAATGAACTAAACCATATTTTAAAGAACCTTAAAGCTGTCACCTGAATGAAATCAATGGGGTCCTCTATTGGCTGGAGTTTCTCCATCTCAGCATCTCTGTTCTTCAGTTCAGCCATTTCCAGCTCCAGCTTCTCCAGGAGTTCTTCAGCTCGACTCACCTCTGCCCTCTCCTGAGCTCTGATCTTCTCTGTCACCTCAGAGCGCTTTTGTTCCAAGAAGTTGATCAGCTCAGTGAAGATCCTCTCAGTCTCCTTAACAGCTTTCTGTGTTGAATTCTGATGGAAAGCGCAATGGCATTGTTAAAGTTGCTAAAAGCTTGGACTTGGGACAAATTGTTCAAAAACTTATTCATACTTACAGTAGGAACTGTTTTAAGGGGTTTCTTGAGGAGTTTTTGTCCATTTATTCACACTGGCATCAAAACCCCTAAATAACAATACTTTACGCTCCCCCCTCCCAATGTATTACAGAAGTCACTTTCACTTTATCTATGTATCCACAAAGCTGACCATTTGGTCACATTGACTTATTTAAGACCAATTCAATAAAATAGTGTCTTTATTCTGACATTTAAATACAGTGAATGTAAAAAATGGTCTCTCTGATGTAAACATTTCAACTATATTATGAGAGGAACATGACCTATCCAATTTAATAGTGGATACTTCCTGATAGAAGGAAGCCGACACCTTAAAAATGGCACTCTCAGTGTTAAACATGTAAAGTATGTCTGTAC
The DNA here is from genome assembly GCA_027497455.2 of Sardinella longiceps. Taxonomy (NCBI): domain Eukaryota; kingdom Metazoa; phylum Chordata; class Actinopteri; order Clupeiformes; family Clupeidae; genus Sardinella; species Sardinella longiceps. The sequence goes on from JAODXP020000017.1 coordinate 14,538,175, forward strand.
ATACATTTGTATGTGCCGTATAATTGGGTTCTCAATACCGCTTAATGTCATGTCAAAATGTGTGTTCTTAGTGTGTGCTGTAATTAAATTGAGCATGTGATTTATGCCTCATATCCTCAAATCACATCCTTTTACCACCTTTTACACTACCAAATTTTCCTTTGATTCATGACTTTTGTAGCCTGGCATACGCGACCACGTTCAGAAATGAACTGTGGTCTGGCAAAGCTAACACTGCCCGGAATTCTGCGCAGGATTAATAAGTGTTTGTCAAATGTGATCAAACTTACATCAATGTTATGGGACAGAGCTGGACAGAGTCATTGTAATCTCGCCTTCATCAGCCTACTCATTTCTTATTAGAAAGAGAGTTGAGGGAATTGTCTCCTTGGTGAAACTGACTTGATCGCGAAACTTCATGCAGCGACAGGAATTATAGGCGGGCCCAGGCTATGACTTTTGTTCATTTGTCTTATCAGTTATTTAACTTAATGGGAGAAGGAATGCAGAATGCACGTATGATCAAGAGAAACTGGGAGACAGGGTGCATGAATTATAGTAATAGGCCTACATTATATTATTATATTAAATATGAAATATAGGCCTACATTATATTATTATTAAGAAATACCTGTGAAGACACCTATAAGGTCATTTAAAACATTGCATTCAAGAGAAACAGGGAGAGTTCCGTACAACAGTGGTTGTCCAGCCTCATCTAATGGCCCAATGGCATCATATCATTTTGGTACAATTGTAGTCAAACAGCCCCATCTTGAGACCAAGTCAAGTACAGACTCAGTAGTGGATGAAGGGTCTAAATGGGGCTTTGAAATTTCATTAGTTTTATCAGTAAAATAAGATAAGTCTTCATCCTATTTGCTGTATTAAAATGATTTTGGGACAAAACATGCACACACACTAGGATAAATTGTGGAAGAAATTGGAAAAGAAAATGAGAAGGATCGGGAAGATTACTTGGACCAGATACTTTTGCTTCCCCTAGTGACATTGTGCAGGTCACTGAACTTCAGCATTACTCGCTGGCGTGGACAATAGTTGCTTTGAAGAAAAGTCACACTATTTTAAATGTAAGCAGGGCTGTGAATGAGAGCTGACTTCAACCATGGCATTTACCATTTACCCAAACAAAAAGTCATTTATTAAAACTAAAAGGTCTCACTAAAAGGAAAAGGTTTTAAGAGAACTTTCTCTGCTAAGGTAAAGTTTGTTGTAAATAACGTTTTACTATTAAGAATCCCTGTTTAACGGTTCCATTTTATGCAAATTCATATGAACCTTCCAACACCACAACACAACTAGTACAAAGACAGGTGAAACAGAGTTGAAACTTAACATTTTACCTGCAGGTGGTACTTCAGAGTCAAATTCACATCCTCCACCTCATCCTCCTTATGTTGGATTTGATTCTGGTTTTCCTTCTTCATCTCCAGCAACTCTTTCTGTGGACACAATTACATAGACATAAAGACACAGAGGCGCCACTATACGTGCAAAAAGTAAAGCTGATTCTAAGGGCCTGGCACCAGGGGCGGTCCTACCCTCTTTGGTGCCCTGGGCGAACATCTTATCTGCCCCCCCCCCCCCCCAAAAAAAAATAAATAAATAAATAAATAAATAATAATAATAATAATAAAATAAAAATGATGCAGCACGCCTCATCATACTATCATGGCCTTGAACAAGAGAATAAAAATAACAAACCAAAGATATTGCTGCTAATTTCCATTTTTTCTATTTTTTGCGAAATTCTTATGGTACCTTGGTACTTATGGTAGCTATTAGTTACTCTCTGCATGTCTAGCTGCTACAGCAAGGGAAAAGATCTGAACCCCAAACCCCTCCCCTTTCTTGTGTGTGAGACTTCAGCACTGAAGTCTGAAAGCAGGCAAACCTTTAGGGATTTGGGGTGCTCACTTTCTGCAAATGGGTGATAGACAACTCTTCTGTTCAAATTATACCATAAAGTGTAGTGATTTTTTTTGTTTAGTTTTATTTTTTGAGCTCTTGGTTATTGGATGGAACTCCAGCAGATAACTAATCCAAGTTTATAACACCAGATAAAGATTTTTCCCTTGTCAAAATGCCAGTGATCTTTACACTGAAATGGAACCCCCTTATTTTCAAGCAAGTACATTACAAGTGGTACCAATGCATGTCTACTTTAATTTGATACCAAATACCTCCATTGTAGGCGCAGATATACCCATACCAAAGCTTCCCAAAGACAATGACGCAAAACCGCTTCACCCGCGATTGTATTTTTCGGCGCTCGCATGCGCAAACAAACAAACAAACAAACAAAAAAAAAAAACTTCGGGTCCTCGATGCCGCCCCCGACGATGCCGCCCTGGGCGACCGCCCATATCGCCTATGCCAGAAACCGCTCCTGCCTGGCACTGACAGTGGGCCACAGAGAAGATTTTAATATTAAAATCAATAATTATTCAGACCATAATAATAATAATAATCACTATTATTTAATAAATTACCTGCTTTACAGTCCGTTCTGCTATTGCAGAGACAGCTTTATGTCCACCATGGTCATCCATTGAGCAGAGCATACAGATTAGCTCCTCATCTTTGCGACAAAACACCTCAATGATCTTGTTATGCTGTGAGCAGATTCTGTCTTGCATCTGAGTAGCATTCACTAGAATGTGCCTTTTGAGACAGGCTACTTCATGGGCGATTCCGCCGAATCGGTGCCTTTTCAGTCCCAATGGCCTTAGGTATATTTTCAGACACTTTTTCTCCCCCAAAGTCACATTTTATTGTTAACTAAGTATTTCTGCACATGTACTTAATTTCAAATTCCAGATACATGATTTAGAACTTTCATAAAACCATCCTAAAACATTGAAAAGCAGCATTGTCGCACTGTCCCCAGCACTGAAATCTAAATTTCAACTTAAAATATCTTGGCCAAAATCACTCTTGTATCTTCTTTTGTTTCTTCTCTTGTACAATTGAATGTCCCATCTAAGTCTCTAAATGATTTTTTCATAAGAAATTATTTTTTTTATTATTTTAAATACACACTTTTGCCGCGTCCCCAGGTTTTGACTCATTCCTGTTACCCTAACATATTTTACCTCCTGACAAATTGGAGTAATCAGCAATCACTAAATTCAGTTATCAATTAGATCACCTAAGCCTTCTGAAGGCCATGGGAAGGTCAAAAGTAGACTCTTTCCTTTTGTTTACTGCATATCTTATGAAGTTATACAGCTGACTGAATTCGTCAATCTAAAATTTCATTCCTGTTACTCAAATTATTTTCATTGAGAAACCAATAACATAAAAAATATCAAATTATATTAAAGCCTTAGAGTGTGTTCAATGTCCCCATAAAGTTAGAATAGACCTCAGTTTGACATTTTGAATGTATTTGCATATTATATGCCAAATTCTCATTGCTGTTACTTTATTTGCTGTTACTTTTAAAAGGATTCGCTCCATTGAAAAACCATTCAAAAAAATTTTTTGGACTCATGAGATTGACCAATGCACTTTTTGTATACTTCAACATGTGTGGTTGCTAGATTTTGAGTACAAAATGCCTAAAAATGAAGTTCATTTTAGAGGTTTTTTACCTAGCAAATGGCACCCATTCGGCGGAATCACCCTCATAGTGTGGTTGGATGTGAACTTCACAGTAAGATCCCATGCATGTTAGGCAGGACTTGATGGCTTTCTGTTTTTCCACAGTGCAGAAATCACACTCCACTTCATCTGACCCTAGAAAGCAATTAGCCTTAGCATCAGACTGGACTTCTGTCCTCTTCAACTTATCCACCACTTCAGTCAACATGGTGCTTTTGCGGAGAACAGGCCTAGGAGAAAAAGTCTCTCTGCACTGAGGGCAGCTGTAAACACCTTTCTGGTCTTCTTGGTCCCAGCAGCCTGTAATGCAGTTTAAACAAAAACTGTGTCCACAGAGAACAGTCACAGGCTCCTTTAGAAGATCCAAACAGATCGGACAGCAAAACTCGTCTTGAGAAACTGAAACACTCGCCATTTCCAAACACACGTGCGATCGGCATTAAACGTTGAGAGAACAATCACAGTGTCGTGGGCTACGCCTGATGATGCGTAAAATGGCAGATGAATAAACAAGCTCTGCGATTAACAGAGAATCTGAAGGCTACTGGAAGAAATCAAACTGTCGTTTTGCCGTGAGCTAGTTAATGGTTTCAACTCGCGTGACGGCGTTTCGGATAGCCCACTGGTCCGTCACTAGGCCTGCAGCGTTCCTTCCTGTTTGATAGAAGGTGGGTGAGAAGCGTCTTGTGAAATGGGCGAAGCCAGCTCATTTTATAGCAGGGACACCGGACCAATAGCCTGACACGTCAGACTATATCATAAGAATGTATAGTCTGAAGACCACTGATAGACAGTACCTCAATGGAGGGGCGGGTGATTGCGTTGTCTTTCAAACTGCCTCTCCACGTAATAGGCTAGCGTTCCGGCCAGTAGTACCAGCTGGTATTTCAAACTTTTCCCGTAGCCCGTCGGTAACACGGCAAAGACATCTTTTTCAGAACGAAAAACTTCAGTGCACTTTCTTGTTTGACTTTCAAAGAAAATGACAAGTGCAATTCGTCCAAAACTAAAGCCAAAGACGATTCCGCTCTGGTTTGAGCAGGGCTGTCGTCATCGTACAAAGCCCGCCTTACGATTTCCTGTACGCATACCGCGCTGTGATTGGTTATCCGCCTCCAGAGGAAGGCTAAAACGGGTTTCTATCAGTGGCCTCTAGACGTACCTCTGTGCAAATTCAAATTTGCTACCACTAGGGGTACGTCTAGAGTCTAGGCTACCGGACCAAATTTACTAAAGCAAAATAATAGCCTATCCCCTAAATAGCCTATGTTTTAAAGGTCATTAACTATTTTTGAGTTGGAAAAAAATAACAACCAAACAGTTAATTTGTCAAATTATAAATCCCACAACTAATCAAAATCAGGCATAGGCCTAGGCCAGTGGTTGTCAAACTGGGGTACGAGTACCCCTGGGGGTACTTGGATGGGTTCTAGGGGGTACACAAAATTAATCTGTGAATAGGCTTTCAGCCCTCATTAGCATAAAGATAATATGAAAAAAAGATCTTATACTTAAATATGGCCAATATCCCCTATTGCTAATGCATTGCTTTGTACCAGTATAAGTAATTTCTCTTCACATTTTTTTAGTGCAGCAAAAATTACACAACAATCTTAATTCTTGCGGCAAGATGTCCGTGGTGCAGGGGTACTTGTTAGGATCAGATTGGTTCAGGGGGAACGCGACAGATAAAAGTTTGGGAACCACTGGCCTAGGCTATGGACCAGGTTTATCAATATAGCCGAAGTCTGAGTCATAGTGCTATCAGAGAAATTTTAATAAGGGTCACTGACTGCACGAAATACACCCAAATCCGGAGATATGCAATTCAGGCCACTGCTGAAATCTGGAGCATATCTGGAACATATCTGGATGTTTTATAGCCTATTTGTGTCATATATTATGAAATACTGAATCTGGATACTCCTCATGTAGTTTAATGTATCCAGATACACCTTGTGCTGCATACCAATTGTGTCAAATACCAAAACCGAGGGTCAAGTCATATATTGAAATATTCTGACTACGTATTTCATTAGAATTTGACCAAATCTGCAGCATATCATGAGTATATCGTCTTAAGAAATATAAGAAAGAAAGAAGAAAATATAAGAAATATTATACTATGAATAGAATATGTCGTCTTAAGAAATATAATAATATTATACTATTCACATATGACACATGTCATATTTTGCCTTGCTGTCCAGCTATCCTGGCAGGTGAAATACTGAGTCTGTATTTGCCTCATGTAGTATAATGTATCCAGATACACATTCTGCCGATACACTTTGTGGCAGATATTTAAACACTCTCTCAAACAATATATTGAAATATTCTGACTACCTATTTCATTAGAATTTGGCCAAATCTGCAGCATATCATGAATATGTCGTCTTAAGAAATATAAGAAAGAAAGAAGAAAATATAAGAAATATTATACTATTCACATATGACACGTCATATTTTGCCTAGCTGTCCAGCTATCCTGGCAGGTGAAATACTGAGTCTATATTTGCCTCATGTAGTATAATGTATCCAGATACACCTTGTGCTGCATACCAATTGTGTCAAATACCAAAAACGAGGGTCAAGTCATATATTGAAATATTCTGACTACGTATTTCATTAGAATTTGACCAAATCTGCAGCATATCATGAGTATATCGTCTTAAGAAATATAAGAAAGAAAGAAGAAAATATAAGAAATATTATACTATTCACATATGACACATGTCATATTTTGCCTAGCTGTCCAGCTATCCTGGCAGGTGAAATACTGAGTCTGTATTTGCCTCATGTAGTATAATGTATCCAGATACACATTCTGCTGATACACTTTGTGGCAGATATTTAAACACAGTCTCAAACAATATATTGAAATATTCTGACTACCTATTTCATTAGAATTTGGCCAAATCTGCAGCATATCATGAATATGTCGTCTTAAGAAATATAATAATATTATACTATTCACATATGACACATGTCATATTTTGCCTTGCTGTCCAGCTATCCTGGCAGGTGAAATACTGAGTCTATATTTGCCTCATGTAGTATAATGTATCCAGATACACATTCTGCTGATACACTTTGTGGCAGATATTTAAACACTGTCTCAAACAATATATTGAAATATTCTGACTACCTATTTCATTAGAATTTGGCCAAATCTGCAGCATATCATGAATATGTCGTCTTAAGAAATATAATAATATTATACTATTCACATATGACACATGTCATATTTTGCCTTGCTGTCCAGCTATCCTGGCAGGTGAAATACTGAGTCTATATTTGCCTTATGTAGTATAATGTATCCAGATACACATTCTGCTGATACACTTTGAGGCAAATATTTAAACAGTCTCAAACAATATATTGAAATATTCTGACTACGTATTTCATTAGAATTTGGCCAAATCTGCAGCATATCATGAATATGTCGTCTTAAGAAATATAATAATATTATACTATTCATATGACATATGTCGTATTTTGCCTAGCTGTCCAGCTATCCTGGCAGGTGAAATACTGAGTCTATATTTGCCTCATGTCGTATAATGTATCCAGATACACATTCTGCTGATACACTTTGTGGCAGATATGTCTCGAAATGTGAATGTGTTTATGGGTGGTGCTATCCAAAGACAATAGCATGTTTGTTGTTGCTGGTTATTTGGCATTTTCTCTAGTAGTAGCATAAACTACTACCACATGATGTTTCATATTATTTATTTATTTATTTATTTATTTATTTATTTAAATAATGTGAAGATTGAGCCCAAAGTATTGCCTATCAGTCTTCCTGTATCCCTCTTGGGCTTCACCTTGACATAATGGCCAGGTAAGAAGTTGGTGGTTGGGATCAACAGTCCAAGCAATCAGTGTAACATGCAGGAGGCCGGAGGGTGTAGAGGTGCCGTGTGAGTTTAATGTGTGTCCAGAGACAACCACTGATAGACATATGCTCCTACATTGTTGGTCCCTACACTTAAAGACTGTTAAATAAGAAGCTTCATTCAAGTTCTGGTTACAGGATCTGTCATCATGAACTCAAGGCTTACAAATAGCAAGAAGTTGGCAGTTCATTAGAGGTCAAGATAGCAGCCTGGCTTGTTTGGTCTCTATTTCCCCATGTATTAGCCTATGCTTAATGGTGTTTAATTGCCCACAATGGCACCTTCCACCTCCTAGCCCTCACCCTAACCCTAAATTTGGAACTAGATAATGCCTTGAAGGCAGCGCTGCCTGGGACACACTGCTGAGGGCAAAAAAGACAAAAGACCATATTTTATAATATTAGGAACACATTAAAAAAACTACTTCTGAGTAAGAGGTGATGAGCATAACACAAGCTTACTGCCAACCTATTGCTATCTGGGGGTCTGTCCCCTTGACCATATGTGCACTGTAAAAAAAACAAAAAAAAAAATTGTAAAGGTTACTTGAAAAATGTATGGAAATTCGTTGCCTCAAATGAGTTGAATAAATATGACTTTTCTTTTTTCAAGGTTCCACAAATTTTTCAAGTAACCATTACAAATTCTGTGTATCAGGACTGGCAATCCAAAGCCAATACCTCATGGTTTCACTCAGAACTTTTTGAATGAATGAATGAATGAATGATGATTTTTGTTGATGGGGTAAGGATGATTCTAAGGCACTGACAGGGGCCTGTAGGAAACATTCTTATATATCATGTCCAGTGTTTGGGGGCCCAGAACTCCTAGCAGTGCACATTCCTGCCCTCCTGTCTATAATTTTTCCCTGCTATGACCAACTTAAATAAGTCAATGAATAACTGTATTTTGTCCAGTAATTTTATTGAGAATTATAAAGTGATGAAGCAACAAGATTTCCATTCAAAGCATTCCATTTAAAAGTTTTTTAAACCACAACCCTGTTGTTTGAGCTCACTGAGTCCTGGAGGAAGTAGGAAGAAGAAGAACAAGGAAATTTGGTACAACACATAGGCCTATACTGAATAGTGAACTGGTTGTTTACACCAACTGCATGGCACCATGAACTAACTCTCTGTTACATTACCCATCACATTCAATAAGTACCCGGTTTGCGAGTCAAGGTTGTAATGCTCTAGCTTCTTACTACCGACAACACTCTGTGAGCTCAAACAACAGGGCCATGGTTGGAAATACTTCTATCAGTCTAAGATACGACTACTAAATTCCTATACACAACACACACAAAAAAAATCTGGGACTCATTAACAAACAAGTCTCCTTCTACCATGAAACAGAGAATTGAACAGGCATAGTAACATTAAAAATATAATAATATTGATACCTTTAGTTAAAGTAGGCAGAGAGCATGGGAATTATTTCTAGATCACTTGACTCATGTTGTTCATACAACCTATTTAAATAATATAGCCTATAGCAAAAAACATTTAAGCCAGTGACAACTAAAGCATTTTCAAAGAGATGGTGTGATTTGGTAAAAAATAAAAGAAAATTAAAAAATGCCTGTGACCATGAATCTTAATTTATGATGAATACAGATTCCAGAAGAGATTGATTCCCTCCCCAGCCAGAATGGTCAGGAAAGTTAACGGTAATGGCCCTGTCAAAGCTAGAGAGAACAATGTGATCAATTAGAATTGCACATTAAAAATTCTCTTGGCAAAATAAGGGTTTGTTCCTTTGTAACAGACACAGTATATCATATACAGTACCAGTAATTCTACATTCATTGTAGTGTGACATGAAGCGATAGAGTGTACATCTACAAGGGCTTTACCTGTTACCACACCCACTCCATTGACAGAGATGTCATAACGTTGGGTTGAATTCTTCTATTGCAACGACAATAATTGCAATGGCCAGATGAGTCGCAGATCTTGGAAATGGTCTCAGGAGTCATCAGTCTGACTGTGTCTCCAGTCATGAATCCTGTGACTATATAAGGAACAAAGATTTTCAAGAGAGAATATCTTACTAATTGACACCTTCTGTGTAGCTCTACTGGTGTCACCTGCTAACTGATGCTGGTCTTCCTAATCATGCCTGCAGTCACCTCCAGTAATCTATCTATTAATGCAAGGAACGTCTGTCTGTGTGTCTCTGTGTGTTACACAAACCGCTTGTCCCAACTGACCTCAGATTTTGTATACATCTTGCCAATTACACAAGTGAGTGCAGTGGGGGGGACTAACGGACAATGCACTAATATAGTAAACTATACCATGGGCACCCATCCTTCATCCCTCAGATTCTGTTCATATTCTCACTCCACAATGAGTTTTTGTCCTTCATTAGCCTTGTACAGGTGCTGTATAGTATGGAGTTCAACCTTTGCTGAGTGAGTCATCTCTCCTTGCTGTCTACTGGTCTGGTCTGGTTTTGACTTCAGCCTGATGATTCCCTGGACCCACCTTCTCTTTGTATGACTCCATGTACTGAATAGCTAGCTTTCTTGTGCACCTTTACCTACCTAATAATAGTAATAATAATAATAATAATAATAATAATAATAATAGTAATAATAATAGATACCTTTCAAAATTGCAAAGAGGAACTCTTTTGTTTTGTCTTTCAGAGATGGAGCCACTGGATTTATTATTCCTGGGAGGGAGAACTGGGGTGCAAAGGTCACATTGCTACTGTTTGCCACAGTTGAGGAAAAGATAGACTGGTAACTCTACAGGGGGAAAAAGGGACAGATTAGACTGCATGAAGACTACTCTCAATTTGCTCTGATAATGATCTGGTGTTCGTTTCCCAAAAGCATAGTTGCTAACTTAGTTGCAACTTAGTTAGTTGGCAATTGGAAACTGCATTGCAACTTTACATTTATAAAAAAAATGTTTAAAATCTAACAGTAAATGGAATATTGTTCATGACTATTGCTTGTTGTTGTAATACCACCAGATATTCAATAAAACCAGTTGTTAATAAAGTGTATGTATTGTTATATTATTATTATTATTATTATTATTATTATTATTATTTCAAATATAGTAATTGGGTCAATGTAAACCCATTGGGCTAGTGTACCTGACCCAGTAATGTTTTCTATTTACCCAATATGTAAGAATGACCCATATTTTGGGTTGGTCCAGCAACCCAAATACTGGGTAAAAATGCCCTTTAACCCAGTATGTGTTACAATAACCCAATGGGTTATTTCCAGCCCAATACTTTTTAGACTACACTTGATTGTTGCATGGTGCACACGTCAAAATGATTATTGGAGGCAATAAAGACAAATTGATTGGCTATAAATTGTTTGTCTTTGTAACATAAGTACGGTAGGCTATCGTTGTTAATTTATGTATTTTCTTGCACTTATGTGCGTGTAAACCAGTGGTTCTCAAACTTTTTCTGTCATTCCCCACTTGGAAAGGCAGAGAATTTTCACGCCCCACCTGCCAAAAAAACCCAGAGATGAATGGGTAGGCCTAAAGATGGACATATAGCCACGTAAAGTAATAGAATTTCTATGTAAAGTCAAAGCTAAATTTCTTTCCAAAAAATTTCTCTGCGAATTATCTGACAGAGAGGCAGGGGCGATTCCAGGTTCTGAACTTTAGGGGGCTCAGCCCCCAGAGTTGATAGTGTTAGATAGAGTTGATAACATCATGCTTTCCAATGCTTACTGTAGATTTACGCATTTTTAATCAAACAACCAGCTACCAAATCGATCCAACCACAAGCACTGACATGCAGTCCCCGTAATGTTGTCACTTCATAAGACCTAATAATGTTTGTAAAAACATGTAGGCTATGCAGAGGTGCCATCACATGTTTTAAAGTAGTATTGGCAAATTTTCATGGTGATTAGCCTAAAATGTTTTAGAC
>JAODXP020000017.1:14549721-14574721 GCA_027497455.2 Sardinella longiceps
AACCAGCTAATCAGATAGCCAGCTCTCCATTAGCTCACAGCATAGAAGCCCTCTGACTTTAGCAGCAAACTAGCTAATCAGATAGCCAGCTCTCCATTAGCTCACAGCATAGAAGCCCTCTGACTTTAGCAGCAAAGTAGCTAATCAGGGGTTGGTTTCCCAAAAGCATAGTAGCAAGTTACAGTAAGTTAGTAACTCTGTTGGTTGCAACCAACAGCATGGCTGCATACTTTTGAGAAACTTTTTAGCAGCTAACTAGCTTATCAGGTAGCCAGCTCTCCAGTAGCACACAGCTAATCAGCTAGCCAGTCTTCCCTTTGGCAATTAAACTCTTAACTACAAACAGTCTAATAGTTGCACACAACTCTCACAGTCTTATTTTTGTACCATAGCACAGTACTGAAGTAGACTGCATGTAATGCTCTGCTGTTGTCTTCTTTATTTAGTCCTAAACCTGTAAGTACTTATTTCATATTTCAAATACTTGTAGCACTCAAATTTGGACATGTTTGAGGCCAGTGGCCCCCAGTAACTGTTATGTCTGTGAATGAATCGTGTGTCAGTCAGTTGTGAAGTGGATTCTTCCTGTCTTGTCGTAGCGCGTCTTCCCGTACTCGCTCATCAAGTTTGACGCAGAGAAGGAGGAGCCTGTCCGCAACGCTGACGGACTCTGTGTGAAGGCGGCCAGAGGTCAGTGGGGGAGTGGGTAGGGGTCAAAGGTCATGTGTGAATATTTAGCCATCAGTGGAGGTCAAAGGTCACGTGTGAATATTTAAAACCATGAGTGGAGGACTAATGTTACTTCCATGGTGTCCTATTGTGACTGAAGACCAGAGAATTATTGTAGCTTTTGACTTATGAGTCGTGGGATTAGAACAGGTTCTAGATTTATGAGTCGTGGGATTAGAGCAGGTTCTAGATTTATGAGCTGTGGGATTAGGGCAGGTTCTAGACTTGAGGGACAAAAGAGAGCGTTGCCAGAATTCCAGTGAAGATCACATACAGCCACACACACACTTGAAGAATCACACATAATGGTTTCTTGAGCAGGTCAACAGTGCTGGGTGCCTTTAGAATCCTCACACACTCCAATATACCACCACCTATGTACATGTACACACACCACCCGTGTACACACACACCACAATGTATCACCACCCGTGTACACACACACACACCACAATGTATCACCACCCGTGTACACACACCACAATGTACCACCACACGTTTATACACACACACACACACAAACATATACCACCCATGAACACACACACACACACACACACACACACACACACACCCCAACCCATATGTACACACACACACCACAACCACCACCACCCATATGTACACACACACACACACACACACCACAACCACCACCCACATGTACACACACACACACACACACAAACACCACAATCATCCGTGTACACACACCATAACCACCACCGCACGCATGCACACACACGGAGAGAACAGTGACCACTACTGACTAACCCCCTAATTGCATCACCAGTCTCACCTGCCCTTCCCAGCAGGTCTCCCATCCAGGTACTAACCAGGCCGACGGCTGCTTAGCATTAGTCCCTCGCCAGAGGCAGTGTTTCCACTGGGCCACCCGCTGGCCGATTATTAGACACACGGAGAGCAGTGTTATTGAGGAGAGGGTCACACAGGAAGTGATGTCATAGAGCTTCAGATAAATAACAGGTGACTGCCTGTGTGTGGTTCTGCAGGTGAGACAGGCCTGTTGGTGGGTCGGATCACTAAGCACTCGCCGTTCGTGGGCTACGCGGGGAACAAGGTCCAGACAGAGAAGAAGAGACTGGCGGACGTGTTTGTGAAAGGCGATCTCTACTTCAACAGCGGCGACCTCCTCAGAATCGACTCCGACAACTTTGTCTACTTCCAGGACCGGGTGGGGGACACCTTCAGGTGAGGATAGCGCTGAATTACAGTTTTCTCAGATCAGAATTGAAATTCTCAAAACTACTTGGTCAATCCTCATATTATCGTGTCATTTGTGCACATCAAAACAGCAGTTTCTTATTTGTTGTAGCAAGTTGCAAATGCATTGGTATGCAAAAACTTGTGTACAATTCTCTGTTGAATAGACTCACACCCCATAACATTTAGGCATTGGTTCATCATGTAACTCTTTACGTGCAAAATGGTTGAACATGTTGTCATAATATGTCAAGGGCAGAAGCATATAAGCAAAAGGCATGTAAACAAGGTGTAGGAAGACTAAATTACAATTTCTATAGCACTACGTGTATAGTTTCCGCAAATGACTGTTGACAGTTGACTGTTTTGTCCACACGTGATGACACAGACACAAGAACTTGTCCTTCTGATGGCTTGACATGTTCATTGACTCAAATATTTAATTTTGCGAGATGAATTTAGGATTTTGAGCAAGAGAGTTGGTTTTGCAGGTAATCTTGCCATTTGGCCAAATTGTTTTGAGAAATGCATTTACTGTTTTGCCAATAGTAAGGATGATTTCCAGAATTGTACCAAAGCGACTAAGAAAAACTGCAAGAAATAAATGTGCGGACAGAAGACCCTCTAGTCCAGCTACTCTAGCTTATAGCAGTTTGGTGCTCACGCTCGACAAGGTAGTCCACTGGTTGTGTTCTGATGACGTCTGTGTGTGTGTGTGTGTGTGTGTGTGTCCTGACGGCAGGTGGAAGGGGGAGAACGTGGCGACCACAGAGGTGGAGGACATCCTGTCTACGCTGGACTGCATCGAAGAGGCCAACGTCTATGGCGTCAAGGTTCCAGGTGAGACCTGATTGGCTGTTTTCCTGTGACATCATTTTCCTGGTGTCATACAGACACAGTAACTAGAGGGATCTTCTGATCATGAACATAATCGTCTGTCTGTGAGCGCCAGAGATTTGCTCAGTGACGCATCCTCCCTCTCCACGTCTGTCTCTTCCGCAGGTCACGAGGGCCGCATCGGCATGGCTGCCGTCACACTACAGGAAGGGAAGGCGTTTGATTGCGTGCAGTCCTGTCGCCAGATGGCCAACTACCTGCCCGTCTACGCACGGCCACGCTTTGTCCGCATACAGGTGAGCAAGACCAGCATCACACAGATCACATAACACACCTCAGTGCAGCTTGGGAATTACAGTATGTGTGTGTGTGTGTGTGTGTGTGTGTGTGTGTGTGTGTGTGTGTGCGCGCAACTCTAACAGACTTGTGTGTGCGTGAGAGACAGTACGCTGATGTTGGTGCTCAGTCTATGGTCACTACCAACAGTCCCCATGGTAACCTGCCTCTGTGTGTATGTATGTATGTGTGTGTGTGTGTGTGTGTGTGTGTGTGTGTGTGTTTCAGAGGTGTCTGGAGATGACTGGAACTTTCAAGATGAAGAAGGTGAAGTTGGTGGAGGAGGGATTTGACCCGGAAGTCATTCAGGATGAACTCTACTTCCTGGATCTTGAACAGAAGCAGTATGTGCCTTTAACACGGGAGATCTACGACTCCATCCTGGCCCGAGAAATCAAACTGTAGTCAGGAGAGACAGAGAGAGAGATGGAGAGAGAAAGATGGAGAGACAAAGAGACAGACAGACAGAGAGAAAGATGGCCGTGTCTTGTTGGGGTCGTCGAGAGGCAGGTTCTGTACAGGCAGGAACTAACCCCCCCCTCCCCTCCTCCTAGCCTTGTTGACTAATCTCAGGGACTTGAGCCTTAATTAAGCTTTGAGTAGCACACACACACACACACACACACACACAGAGACCAGACCAGACCAGTGCAGAGGTACAGCAGCCTATGGGCTTGTAATGCACCAGACCAGAGGACCATCTCAGCTACAAACACACACACACACACACACTACGAGACTGTCTCAGCGACACACACACACACACACACACCATGGGCTTGTGATGCAGCAGACCAGAGGACTGTCTCAGCTCCATGCTTTGGTGGCTCACGAATAGCTGCTCCATATGGAAGAATGTGATTTTTACTGAATAATAAATTACTAATAAAAGTAGCTCTTGTCCGCTTCTTCAATCCTCCTACTGTGCTGCTACAGAGACTAGCATTTACTGGACCTTTAGCTCGCTTGCACTGGGCCTACGGTACCGCTCGGGAACTTCACTGACAAAACACACACACACACACACACACACACGATTAAACACAAACATTACAAACAGTTGGTACTTTAAAAATGAATTTATTTATTAATTCAGTGGTATACTTAGAAATGTGTTGCAAAGGAAATAATACAAGGGAAAATAAGGACAAATAAAAAGAAAGAAAGCAAGTCAGCCAGATGAAGAGAACACAAAAGTGGGTCCAAGCTGTGGTTGGTTGGTTGGTTGTTTATCAAAAGAAAAGCAGTAGTGCAGTGCCTTCATAAATCGTCTATTTGTAGAAAAATACATTTTAGGGCACCGCTAGCTCAAGCGTCCTGGACCCCAACGAAAGCATGGAGTCTGCCGTCCACCCATGCAGACCAGCGCATACAGATTCCTCAACTCTGTTCAACCAAGCATCTTCTATTTGGTAAATAAGAATAAAAAGGTTCTGACTGTTAAAAATGCCTTTAAATAGTGTTTCTAGATATATTTCATTATTTATATATATATTTATATATTTATGTGTATATTGGTAGAAAAAAGTGGTTTAATGCTAAGTTCCAAGGCTCAGGGGTTTGCCCAGAATACAAACATAACCAAGACCAGCATTTTATTTATTCACTTTTTTTCTTTTCTCTTCTTTTTTTTTTAAGAAACTTTTTCCTCTTTAGTTTTTTTCTATAAAATCCCAAAGATCCAAAAGGGCCGAAAGGACAGCGATCCACGGCCAATACTAGCGTTATTTACAGCGACAAGTTAAACATCACACAGGGTTTATTTTCTTCTTCATTGGACTTCATATGCATAGGCGGCAAAGAAAGCAGATCTGTTTGATAGCCTCGGTTATTGGGGACTAGTCCAAGCTCACCACACACAGAGTGGGCAGACCATGGCCAAAGACCACTTCCATCTTTTTTTGTTGTTTTTGTTTCTCTGGAACTTTCTGCTACAACTTAAAAGTGACGTCTGTAGTTTCTCTTCTTCTTCTCTCTCCTCACTCAGATATGCAGTAAAGGAAAGATCTGCAGATAAGGCATCACTGCTTGCAGTGTAGAATGGGAAGGGACAGGGTGTGTGTGTGTGTGTGTGTGTATGTGTGTGTGTGTGAGTGAGTGTAAATGTGTGTTAAACTAGTAGCAGGCTTCTGCACCTGAGTCTTAGCACATGCATAGATCTCTAAACAGCAGAGGTTTGGGACTCGGAGCGTCCCGTCCAAGATGAGCTCAGCTCTCCAGCGCCACAGTGCCCCCTAGAGGCACCCACGGGTCCTTCAGTAGTCCTTCAGTTAGCCCTCCAGCAATGGCCTTCAGGTCCTTCTCCCCCCTCCAAACACTACAACTCCCATAATCCTTCAGTAGTCCTTCAGTTAGCCCTCCAGCACTGGCCTTCAGGTCCTTCTCCCCTCCAAACTACAACTCCCATAATCCTTCAGCCCCCTCATCAAGGGCTCAGCATTCCAGAACATTATGAAGTTCCTTCAGGAATCCCATCCCACCACCCCCCTCCCCGTAACCTTAAAAAACAAACAAACAAACAAACAAACAAACAAACCCAAACACAGCCACAGTCCTCACAAACAAAAAGTTCAGCATACATCAACTTTGTTGTTTCTGAGCTTAGAAGTAGAATTCTCAATGCAATTTTTAAACATATTACTTAAATTTACTGTCATTTTGTCCCGTCCCTGCTGGCTCTGGTCAGTCATGTTCAGCTCTTGGTGTTGGTCGCACACGGACGGGCCTGAGAGCGTCAGCGTGGGGAGTGCGGTCCGTTTGGGTCCGTCTGACCCTTTGACCCTTTGACCCCCGGGGGTGAGGGTTTGGGTTTCACCTGTGTGACCCCCGAGGGTCAGGGTCAGAGTTAGGGTTGGGGTTAACCCTTTGATCCCCGTCATGCAGTTCAGTACTTCACTTAGATTCATTTATAAGGAGGTCATTTTTTGCAAGCCTTCAAGCACCAAAAAAGATTTTTTTTTTTCTTAAAAAACTGTTTAGGGGTTGTAGATAGGCGGTGTTGTAGAGAGGGGTTTAGGGGGCGGGGAGAGGGGTTTAGGGGCGGGGAGAGGGTTGAGGTGGGCGGGGGAAAAGGCTGGATTTCTGCGTGCTGGATGAGTGGATGAAGCGACAGGTGAAAATCCTCCATTTGCACGGAGCCAAAGCCCCAGAGAGAGATGGGGGGAGGAGTCAGAGGTGGGGGTGGTTACATGGGGGAGGGGCCAGTGAAATAAGCCCCTCCCGTCGGTGATGTCCCTCCTCAGAAGTGGTCGATGAGTACAGACACGCAGTTGGCCCCCACCAGGTAGTTAGGGTCGCCAGGTAGCGATTTATTCTGCCAACTCTTAGGGTCACCTGGACAGGACAGACAAGCAGACGGGCACATGAACACTGCAGGGCCATCGGAGGACACACACACACACACACAGCCATGCCACATCACACCTGACTGACACAAGACACTGACCAGTGTTTCTCAACCGGGGTTACGCTGTGCAGTGTGTGATGTTGGTAAAACACAGCTGTGCAGTGTGTGATGTTGGTAAAACACAGCTGTGCAGTGTGTAATGTGTGCAGTGTGTGATGTGTGTGTGCAGTGTGTGATGTGTGTGTGCAGTGTGTGATGTGTGTGTGCAGTGTGTGATGTGTGTGTGCAGTGTGTGATGGATGTGTGCAGTGTGTGATGTTGGCAAAGCACAGCTATGCAGGGAGTTTTATTCTCCTCTCAGCACTGGGTCGTGTTTGACCGCTGCTTGAGCTGCGCATGTGTGGATCTGACCCCTCACACGTGATGGACGACTACAGCAACGCAGGTAGAGAAACACTAATGCCAAGTTCACACTACACCATTTTAGAGACCATTCTGAGGGCGCAGGGTCGATTACAAATCACAGGTAATCGTGGGGAAACTCGGCAGTGGATCATAAAGCGCAAGTCATCGTGTGAATTACTCTCCGACACGATTTAGGGCAAACGTGGGCTTGACGCAAGTTGTCGGGGGACATCTAGCATGCTAGATATTTGGAGAAGTTGTTGCAAGCACTTCACGGGGCAACAGCCAATCAAGAAACATGACTAACATGGTCGTCTTTAAATATGATTTTTGGAAGCTGAGTTTGGAAAATTTAAAGCTGCACTTCTTCACCAAGCAATAGCTGTCTTTGAAGAGTCATGTGAAGTTGTTTGCTAAAACACAAGATAAAATTGACTACCTAGACAACCTCGTAAATAATTCGAAAATATTTTTGCGGCAATAACGAGGGTGAAACAGTACAGACATGAGAGCAGTGGCAAACTACCGAGTGGCCGACAGGCCTGTGTAGTCTATATGCTATTATGTAGAGCGTTATATGAATGTGGACACACTCAGCGCATCCTAGGCTCTGTCTGTGTGAACACAGAGGTCGCATGTCAGCCTTGTGCCCGACCTTGAGACTCCCGATACTAAAAATGCTAGTAGTAAAATGTGGGCACTGGAGAGCTCACAGACGTGTCTTGTTTTGTCGTGTCGTGGCAAATATCGTGTAATCTGAACTTGGCTTAAGAGTCTGCCGATAGTGTGTCACAACTCACAGGCCCACGCCCACATGGGAAGACTGGCACATTGAGGAGCCAATCCCACGAGATTCGCACTCTGAGGAGCCAATCCCATGAGCGGTCCTAGAGCTGAGCGGCTGTGATTGGCTGAGCAGTGATGAGGAGGGCGTGGTCACTGTGTACTGAGGCCAATCACCATAGAAACCCGCCTCCTTGCATCACCAAGCCAATCACGCTGCAGCAACTCCCGAACTGCCCAAACCCCACCACCTCACCCCCAAATACACACACACACACTCCCCCACACACACCCAGAGAAGTCTTTTTACAGTGAAAACCCAAAGAGTGAAACTACCCAAAGAGAGAAACTGCCCAAGCAGATTACCCCCTCGCCCAATCTGCCCACCCCCCCCTGCACCTGCCCCTGACATAGAGAGGAGAGGAGAGGAGAGGAGAGGAGCAGAGATAAGCAGCGTACCCGACGAGGAGTCGGAGGATTTTAGAGCAAAAGACCAACCATCAGGGGTCATAGACGCACAGTGAGGCAGACGCAGCTCCACCGGCTTCTGGAACTTCAGGCCGTGGGGGCCGCACATCACCAGCGGACTCAGCAGGGTTTCACCTGCGGGAGAACACACACACACACACACACACACACACACACACACACACACATTAGTCTCAAACACACACTACACACTTCAGACCGCACATCACCAGCGGACTCAGCAGGTTTTCGCCTGGAACACACACACACACACACACACACACACACACACACACACACACACACACACACTAGTCTCAAACACACACTACACACTTCAGACCGTGAGGACCGCACATCACCAGCGGGCTCAACAGGGTTTCACCTGGAACACACACACACCACACACGTAACGCACCTTTCTCCTTGTCGAGTGGGGGCAGGATGCTGTTATGTGTGTGTGTGTGTGTGTGTGTGTGTGTGTGTGTGTGTGTGTGTGAGTGAGAGTGAATAACACACCTTTCTCCTTGTCGAGCGGGGGCAGGATGTTGTTGTGTGTGTGTGTGTGTGTGTGTGTGTGTTAGCAACACACCTTTCTCCTTGTCGAGCGGGGGCAGGATGCTGTTGTCCCTGCACACCTTGAAGTAGATCTCCTGCTCCAGACCGTCAGGTATGGCCCCCTGTGGGATGATGATGCTGACGCCCGTCTCTATGGAGCTCAGCACGCCGCCGTTACAGTTGAAGATGCCCCTCGCCGTAGCAACCACCGTATGGCCGTCATCTTCATCATCCTCCTCCAGCGCACTGGGACTGAAACACACCAACATCATCATCATCATCATCACCACCACCATCATCACGACCACCATCACCACCACCATCCCCTCCTCCTTCATCATTCCTGTACCCCCCCCCCACCCCCCAGCACCGCACTGCACCACGGCAGAGGGAAACTGCTCTAGCCAGCCAGCTTTCCCATAACAAACATCAGAAAAAACTAAATAAAGAAATGAACACTTCTGTGAAATGAACATTGTTCACGAGTCACAAGGCTCAAGTCCAAGTCAAGCCTCAAGTCTCCAGAATGAGCGACTTAAGTCAAGTCCAAGTCCAAGTCCCCATCACAGGCTCTAGCGCAGGGAAGCAATTGAACCCTACAGGGGTTAGCGCATCGCATACAGTGTTGCAGTTACTGCATGCTATCTGAGATCTGAAAGCACCTTTATGTACCTGACGGGCACGGCCTTGGGCAGGGCGTTGATGTAGTTGTGCTGGAGCCCTGTAGGGGGCAGCGTATAGCATATAGTGTACATGTACAGTGTGTAGAGCGTAGCGTAGGGTAGGTACCTGACGGGCACGGCCTTGGGCAGCGCGTTGATGTTGTTGTGCTGGTACTTTGGGCGGTTGTCGATGGTGCGTGTGAAGGTGTCGACTCCGCTGTCGTGGTCGGGCTGGGGCGAGATCTGAGGCTTGCTGACGCCGCTGTTGCCCAGGCTGCTCTTGTCGTTGGGCAGCAGGTTGTGGTTGAACTTGGGGCTCTCAAACTTGCGCTCGAAGGGCCGCGCGGAGCTGGTGTAGGGCTTGGGGGCGTAGCGGTTGTAGCTGGTGGGGGCGGGGACGCTCTTGGGGGGGCCCTCGGTGCCGTTGACCGGGGGCTTGGGGGGCAGGTAGCCGCTGGGCACGGGGCCAGACACGTCCGGCTTCACTTTGGGAGAGTTATGGGGCTCTGGGACAGGGGGGACTACAGAGAGAGGGAGGGAGAGAGAGAGAGAGAGAGAGAGAGAGAGAGAGAGAGAGAGAGAGAGAGAGAGAGAGAGAGAGAGAGAGAGAGAGGTGGATGAGCACACACACAGACTCAGGACACATACTCACACACACACACACACACACACACACACACACACACACACACACACAGAAACACACACACAAACAAGTACTACTGATAGGTGGTACTCCGAAAAAATCCAGGATACTGACGGATCAGCAAGGCTATCAAGCGACGCTCTTTAGAATCAATTAAGAATCTAGAAGCTAGAACACAGCAAAGGATGCTACAATCAGTACCTGGAATATCGGTATGTATGTATGTATATATGTATGTATAATGTAAACAGGGATGTTAATATCCAGATTTCTCTGCATTCATATAAACACCTGATGCCCTATATGATCAACACCAGGATAAGTCTCATATTCGGGATACTGAAGTGCATGTTAACCTACAAACCTCTCTCTCACACACACACACACACACACAGACACACATACAGTAAAGTAAGAAGCTCACCGTCTGTGGGGTTGAGTTTGGGGAGTGAAGTGGGCGGGGCTGGTGGGACATACTGTGAAGGGGCGGGGCTTATTTGATTGACAGGCTCATATCGCTTCTCCACTGGACTGCTCTTGTCCACAGACTCCGCCCTGAAACAGACACACACACACACACACAGACACACACCGCACACAACATACCGCTGTAACTCATGAACCAACACCAACACAACACACACACACACACACACACACACTGTGTGGTCTTGGCCTGTGTGTGTGTGTGTGTGCGTGTGTGTATATACCTAGAGTGTGTGTGTGTGTGTGTATATACCTAGAGTAAGGGTATCCCAGCTGTGTGGGTGGGTAGCGTGTAGTGGCACTAGGGTTGGCCTTGCTGTGTGTGTGTGTGTGTGTGTGTGTGTGTGTGTGTGTGTGTGCATATATACCTAGAGTAAGGGTATCCCAGCTGTGTGGGTGGGTAGCGTGTAGTGGTAGGGTTGGCCTTGCTGTGTGTGTGTGTGTGTGTGTGTGTGTGTGTGTGTGTGTGTGTGTGTGTGTGTGTGTGTGTGTGTGTGTGTGTATACCTAGAGTAAGGGTATCCCAGCTGTGTGGGTGGGTAGCGTGTAGTGGTGGGGTTGGCCTTGCTGTGTGAGTGTGTGTGTGTGTGTGTGTGTGTGTGTGTGTGTGTGTGTGTGTGTGTGTGTGTGTGTGGGTGGGTAGCGTGTAGTGGTAGGGTTGGCCTTGCTGTGTGTGTGTGTGTGTGTGTGTGTGTGTGTGTGTCTGCATATATACCTAGAGTAAGGGTATCCCAGCTGTGTGGGTGGGTAGCGTGTAGTGGTAGGGTTGGCCTTGCTGTGTGTGTGTGTGTGTGTGTGTGTGTGTGTGTGTGTGTGTGTGTGTGTGTGTGTGTGTATACCTAGAGTAAGGGTATCCCAGCTGTGTGGGTGGGTAGCGTGTGGTGGTAGGGTTGGCCTTGGTGTCGAAGTTCCTGCGGTCGAAGTAGGAGAGCTGCTTCCTGTAGTATTCCTCGTCCTCCTCAGGGTCATAGTGGGAGTTGGAGCGAACCACATCATCCACCGCCGATTTAGACTGGGGCTTCTGAGGCTCCGGGGCTCTGGAGAGTGAGAGTGTGTGTGTGTGTGAGTGTGTGAGTGTGTGTGTGTGTGTGAGAGTGTGTGTGTGAGAGTGTGTGTGTGTGTGTGTGTGTGTATGTGTGTGTGTGTGTGTGTGTGTGTGTGTGTGTGTGTGTGTGTGTGTGTGTGTGTGTGTATGTGTGTGAGTGTGAGTGTGTGTGAGTGTGTGTGTGTGAGTGTGTGTGAGTGTGTGTATGTGTATGTGTGTGTGTGTGAGTGTGTGTGTGTGTGTGTGTGTGTGTGTGTGTGTGTGTGTGTGTGTGTGTGTGTGTGTGTGTGAGAGTGTGTGTGTGGATGGGGTGGAGAGGTGGAAAAGGAAAGAAAGGCAGTGAGTGGAGTACATTATGAATAATAGAGTAAGCATATACAAGCGGGAGCAGCGCAGAGGTAGGTGGGTGTGTGTGTGTGTGTGTGTGTGTGTGTGTGTGTGTGCGCCGAGGTCAGTGGGCCATCATCTCGTCTGGGAGCCTGCACTTCAAGTCCACATGATATAATTGGCGGCACACACACACACACACACACACACACACACACACACACACACAGGCAGTGCAACAGGCAGCCTGCAGTGGCAGTCAGCATCCCCTAGATGGAGGTGTGGGGCCTGGACTCAAGTCTCAGCTCCTCCCTCATATGATATCAGCTCTCCAACACACTGGAGTCACCAGCAGGGTCTCTCAAGGTCCACAACTGCCTTACTACAACGCCTTACTAGAGCATCTCCTTAGTAGAACGCTTCCTTACTAGTGCATCTCCTTACTACAACGCCTTACTAGTGCATCTCCTTAGTAGAACGCTTCCTTACTAGAGCATCTCCTTAGCAGAACGCGTCCTTCAGAGAATAGCTGTTTAGTAGAACGCTTCCTTACTAGTGCATCTCCTTACTACAACGCCTTACTAGTGCATCTCCTTACTACAACGCCTTACTAGTGCATCTCCTTAGTAGAACGCTTCCTTACTAGTGCATCTCCTTACTAGTGCATCTCCTTACTACAACGCCTTACTAGTGCATCTCCTTAGTAGAACGCTTCCTTACTAGAGCATCTCCTTACTACAACGCCTTACTAGAGCATCTCCTTAGTAGAACGCTTCCTTACTAGAGCATCTCCTTAGCAGAACGCGTCCTTCAGAGAATAGCTGTTTAGTAGAACGCTTCCTTACTACAGCATCTCCTTAGTAGAACGCTTCCTTCAGAGAATGGTTGTTTAATAGAATG
Source organism: Sardinella longiceps (assembly GCA_027497455.2). NCBI lineage: Eukaryota > Metazoa > Chordata > Actinopteri > Clupeiformes > Clupeidae > Sardinella > Sardinella longiceps. The sequence goes on from JAODXP020000017.1 coordinate 14,562,473, forward strand.
CTTCCTTACTAGAGCATCTGTTTCCTTAATAGAACGGTTCCTTAGTAGAACGCTGCCTTACTAAAATGTTTCCTTACTAGAACACTTCCTTTTCCATTCAATTCAATACAATCTGTAGATTTATATTTCTCAGACAATAATCGTGCCACCAAAATCTGTAATAGTCTCATCCCATCGCGTGTCCTTACTAGTGAGTCTCCTTTGAAACCTTACTAGAGCGTGTCCTTACGATTGAGTCTCCTTTGAAACCTTACAAGAGCGTGTCCTTACTAGTGATTTGTTTTGACAACCTTCCTTACAAGGCCGTGTCCTTATTAGTGAGTCTGCACTGACAACCTTTCTAGCATTTCAAATAAATCTGCTGCCACTGCAAATTTAAGATCTTCCAGTGTGTGTGTGTATGCAAGGGTATTACTTCCTCCAGTGTGTGTGTGTGTGTGTGTGTGTGTGTGTGTGTGTGTGTGTGTGTGTGTGTGTGTGTGTGTGTGTGTGCAAGGGTATTACTTCCTCCAGTTTGTGTGTGTGTATGCAAGGGTATTACTTGAACGTCAAGGACACACTGACGCATCCTTGAAAAGTGTAAGTGGATTTCGGAGGATCCCTGACTTTGGAACAGTGTTTGACGGCGTTCAGTGACGCAGCCAAGAGTAAAGAAATCAGCATTGCATGGCTCATGCCTCTATATGCTGTGGATAGGCTGCAGGTCATTGAGAAGCAGCTATTTTTAATAGGTTAGGAAGTCTCTCCTGAACCCATGCAGGCTTATGGCCCAGCAGCTTTTCAGAACTTTCATGTGAAACTTAGAGATACAACTAACTGGACCTGAAGGTCGGGAGTGAGCCTTACCAAGAGCTACTAAAGCTGTAAAATCGCTTTTGGCGCTCAAAAAAGCAGCTGCTAAAAAGTCTGGGTTCACCCAAACCGCTCCATCGCTCATGACGTGCATGTTGTGAGTCCATTTAGAGCACAGCATTTACGTTTTACAGCTGAAACGCGTCATAGCTAATTTGCTTAAAGTTGACCGTTTTTTAACTTTTTTTAGTCGCTCAACTCGCCCAACTTTTACGGCTGGTAGGTTTTGTAGCTTTTGTCGCTCAAAAGCATGAATGACTTCCGACGATTTCACAGCTTTAGTAGCTCTTGGTGTGGACGTACAGTTAGGGGTGACTTTTTTGGAACAGAAATATCTATCGACCTACCATCTAAATTTTTTTCTGATTTTAATTTTACAGGAAACAAACATATTTCTGACGTTGGCCTGAGCACATCCCATCCATGATAGAATGCCCAGATCAAGCTGTGTGTGTGTGTGTGTGTGTGTGTGTGTGTGTGTGTGTGTGTGTGTGTGTGTGTGTGTGTACCTGTAGGAGGGCTTCTCCTGTTCCAGGTTGCTGAGGGAGTTGGCTTTGAGCACAGGTCTAGGAGTGTGTGTGTGTGTGTGTGTGTGTGTGTGTGTGTGTGTGTGTGTGTGTGTGTGTGTGTGTGTGTACCTGTAGGAGGTCTTCTCCTGTTCCAGGTTGCTGAGGGAGTTGGCTTTGAGCACAGGTCTAGGAGTGTGTGTGTGTGTGTGTGTGTGTGTACCTGTAGGAGGTCTTCTCCTGTTCCAGGTTGCTGAGGGAGTTGGCTTTGAGCACAGGTCTAGGAGTGTGTGTGTGTGTGTGTGTGTGTGTGTGTGTGTGTGTACCTGTAGGAGGTCTTCTCCTGTTCCAGGTTGCTGAGGGAGTTGGCTTTGAGCACAGGTCCCGGAGTCGTCATGGGTTTGGGAAGGTCAGTGGGCTAAAAGCACAGAGCCAGAAAGAGGGTTACACACACACACACACACACACACACAGAAAGTGTGTATAATAAGCTGGTCAGGCTGCAGTAAGAACCCCAAATACAATCACAATCACAATCACAATCACAATCACACACACACACACACACACACACACACACACACACACACACACGAGTCCACCTACCCTGATGCTGCCGGGGTCTCCTGCGTCTTTGGCGCGGTCCACAGACACGGAACGCTTGTTCTCGAACATTCTGACCCGGTTGAGCACCGACTGCGGCTTCATGGCGGGGTCCTCGTCCAGCTCGTCCCGTGGGGGTGGGGGGAGGGGCTTGTCTCCCGGCGACAGCAGCGTGTCCGGCTTGGGTGGAGGAGGCGGCGGCGCGTCAGACCCGTAGGGACGCATGTGTGTGTCAGTGTGTGTGTGTGGTGCATCAGAGCCATAGGGCCGCATGTGTGTGTCGGTGTGTGTGTGTGGTGCGTCTGAGCCGTAGGGAGAGCGGGCGCCCGGGCCGGGTGTGTATGCGGTGCGGGGTGTGTCGCCGCTGTAGTAATGTTTGGGGGGGTCGGGGGAGCGAGCGGGCGCGGTCGCCGGGTAAGCGTGAGGCTCGGGCTCGTACGGCGAACGCGCCTCATAGGTCGCTGGGGGAGGGGGTGGGGGTGGCTCTTCATAGCGTGCGGGGCCAGGAGGGGGGTTCTTGGCGTTGCGGGGGCGACCGTCGTCATAGCGAGGGCCGCGGGGCGGACTGTAGTCTCGTGTGGGGGGGCCATCCTCGTAGGGAGAGCGCGGGTCGTAGCCCATGGGGGGCGGGGGCTGGTGGTAGGCGGAGCTCGGGGGCTGCTGCTGCTGGCCATAAGGGGCGGAGCTCCATTCCTGCTCGCCGTAGACGGGTGCACGGGGGTCGTAGTGTGTGTGTGTGGGCGGTGGCTCGTAGCTGTGCTGCTGCCGTGGGTCGTACCCGTAGGGTGTGTGTGTCTGTGGCTGGGGTGAGGTGTCGTGGTCTCTGTAGGGCTGCTGATGCGGGTAGGGAGCCCCCTGATGGCCAGACAGCGGAACTGCAGCCGGCCTCATGCTGTGGCTCACCCGCACCGCCTCGTCCATGCTGTACAGCTCCTTCTTATACATCTACACACACACACACACACACACAAACAACACAGACACAACATACACGCACACATACACACACAAAGAACAAAGGTCAAATACAGCTCTAGTCAATCAGAGGGTACAGTTTAACCACACCTAGCCCATCAAGAGGGAGACACCCAGGAAAAACTGCAGAGTAGTTGAAGAGAAGAGAAGAGAAGAGAAGAGAAGAGAAGAGAAGAGAAGAGAAGAGAAGAGAAGAGAAGGCTGTAGTATAGAGGTGAAGAGACTGTACACCCCCCCTCAGTGCTGCCACTAAGGGGCGCTACAGGCATATGTATGTATGTATGTATGTTTGCATGGCCACAAGCTGCCCTAAGAGCTCTGGGACGGACTGGCAGGTTTGCTGCCCCTCAGGAGTCATGGAGACAGAAGAGTTCTAGAACCCACTCACTCAGGAGTCAGAGTTCTACAACCCACTCACTCAGGAGTCACAGAGTTCTAGAACCCACTCACTCAGGAGTCACAGAGTTCTAGAACCCCACTCACTCCGGAGTCACAGAGTTCTAGAACCCCATTAAGGAGTCACTGAGTTCTACAACCCCACTCAAGGTGAATGGAGACTCAGGAGTGCCGGAGACTGAGGAGTGAGGGTGCCGGAGCTGAGTGGGCAGTGGGCCCTTGGGGGCAAGAGAGCTCCAGACACACACAGAGCTCCTGAGGGTCACTACAAACCACACCAGTAGCCTGGAGACAGCAGACTGGACGCTACACCATACAGCACACCTGCATTACAGGTGACCAGGAGGAGAGAACGCATCTCTTTAGCCATTGGCCAGGGAGCCAGGGTCAAAGGTCATGTCTGAAGTGTGAGTGTTAAAGTGTACATTGTGAAGTGTTAAGTTGTGAGTGTAAAATAGATAAAGTAAAGTGTACATTGAGAAGTGTAAAGTTCCCAGTGTAAAATAGATAAAGTGTGAGGTGTAAGCAGTGTGAGTGTAAAGTGTACATTGAGAAGTGTAAAGTTCCCAGTGTAAAATAGATAAAGTGTGAGGTGTAAGCAGTGTGAGTGTAAAGTGTACATTGAGAAGGGTTAATTTTGTGAGTGTAAAATAAAGTAAAGTGTACATTGTGAAGTGTAAAGTTGTGAGTGTAAAATAAAGTAAAGTACACATTGTGAAGTGTAAAGTTCCCAGTGTAAAATAGATAAAGTGTACATTGTGAGGTGTAAAGTTCCCAGTGTGAGTGTAAAGTGTACATTGTGAAGTGTTAAGTTGTGAGTGTAAAATAGATAAAGTTAAGTGTATGTTATGAAGTGTAAAGTTCCCAGAATAGATAAAGCAAAGTGTACGTTTTGAAGTGTAAAGTTACAAGTGTAAAACAGAGTGTACATTGTGAAGTGTAAACTTTACAGTGTAAAATAGATAAACACAAGTGTAGATTGTGAAGTGTAAAGTTACTTAAAGTTAAGTGTAGATTGTGAAGTGTAAAATGTAAAGTTGTGAGTGTAAAACAGAGGGTAGATTGTGAAGTGCTAAGTTGTTAGTGTAAGTTTAGTGTACGTTGTGAAGTGTAAAGTTGTGAGTGTAAAATAAGTTTAGTGTAGATTGTGAAGTGTTCAGTTGTGAGTGTAAAATAGAGTGTAGATTATGAAGTGTTCAGTTGTGAGTGTAAAATAAGTTTAGTGTAGATTATGAAGTGTTCAGTTGTGAGTGTAAAATAAGTTTAGAGTAGATTGTGAAGTGTTCAGTTGTGAGTGTAAAATAGAGTGTAGATTATGAAGTATTAAGTTGTGAGTGTAAAATAAGTTTAGAGTAGATTATGAAGTGTTCAGTTGTGAGTGTAAAATAAGTTTAGAGTAGATTATGAAGTGTTAAGTTGTGAGTGTAAAATAAGTTTAGAGTAGATTATGAAGTGTTAAGTTGTGAGTGTAAAATAAGTTTAGAGTAGATTGTGAAGTGTTCAGTTGTGAGTGTAAAATAGAGTGTAGATTATGAAGTGTTAAGGTGTGAGTGTAAAATAAGTTTAGAGTGTACGTTGTGAAGTGTAAAGTCTGAGCACTGCTGTCTGCAGGTTAGATACACATGCAGAGGGATCTGATCTCTACTTGCAAATTCATTCTTTTCTCAATTTGCAACTAGCAAAGCTTACCACTACAGGAGCCTTCAGTTAGAGCACTGTGCATCTACAAGGAGCACACACTCTCACACACACACACACACACACACACACACACACACTCTCCAGGTGCCTCTACTTCTACAGACCAAGCTTAAAGAAAAACCCCAACAGTCAGGAGTCATGCACAGGACCACAGGCACTTTGTCACACACACACACACACCCTCTCTTACACACACACACACGCAAAGGCACGCAGTGGCATTGAACCCCTCCACTTTCTCTTGGGCTCTCCACAGAGAATGTGCTTCAGTCTCACACACACACACACTCGTACGCTCTACAAGGCGTCTGAAAGTGTGCTCAACCACTCACACACACACACACACACACACACACACACACACACACACACACAGAGGGTGGTGCAGCACTCATGCAGACAGCGGTGCTGGAGAGAAGAGGGGAAGAGAAGAGAGGAGGAAGAGGAGGAAGAGGAGGAGGCGCAGAAGCGAATGCGGAGGAGGAGAATAAAACAGGCAGGAGGTGCGGAGACTGAGAGCCAATGGGCTCCTCCGGTTCGGAGAGTGGCAGTCGGAGTGTGAGTGTGAGCAGGCCAGCGCCCGTGGGCCAGAGGTGAGTGGGGGGGGGCAGCGAGGGGGAGGGAGGGTCGGTGGGGGGGTACCTGAGGCTGGAGGGGGTGAGGAGGAGGAGGAGGGGTGAGGGACTCAGACTCTGGTTCAGGCTCTGGTTCAGGGCTGGGATTGGTGGGCTGGTGCTCGGGGGCGGGGCTTAGGGGCTCCGAGGGGCTCGTACCCGCCAGCTGGGCGCCAGAGGAAGAGGCGGGGCCGGTGGACGAGATCGCCACGCCGACGGGAGGCGAGGGGAGGGAGGGCGACACGGAGACCACGCCCCCAACCTCAGCCTGCGGTGGAGCAGCGGGGCAGAGAGGTTACAGCGCGCGCACACACACACACACACACACACACACACACACACACACACGTGCACACTATGCTTATTTCACCACTACACAAAAACACAGCTATCCTGAGACATACACTCAATACATATATGCAACGTTTCTCCCACCACACACACACACACACACACATTCATAAATTCATTTGTAAATCAGAATGTTTTTTGTTGATGGGGAGAATCTCTAGTCTGGACCAATGAGAATCTGGCCTGCTGAACGAGCCGAGAAGCAGCAGCAGCAGGAGGAGCAGGTTGGGTCTTTCAGGTAGGGCTCTAAACAAGTGCCTAAATTACTCACACACACACACACACACACACACACCTGAAACAATGCCTAAATTACTCACACACACACACTTCTGAATCAATGCCTAAGTGCACACTGTCTATACATATAAAACCATCTTCCTCTCCATCACACACACACAGGTGATATCTGGCGGAGTGTCCACCTACACACAGAGCTGTACCTGAAGAGAACACATAACATCCATCTATGGAGACAAAATACGCACACTGCGGTACATCTCACTCTCACACACACACACACACATACGCAGTGGTAACACATTCTGTTCCCTTTTGGAGCAGACAAGGGCCTTCAAATGATGGATGTCTGTTCTCTGGTCCACTCAGACACAACACACACACACACACACACACACACACACACACACAGAGCAGCAGGATACTGCTGAAGAGCCTCACTCATCCTTACATCCTGAACACAAACACATAATGCTTCACAGTGACACACACACTCACACAAACACAGACACACACACTCCATGCTGAAACACTTAAGTCTGTTCAGTTCAGTTCATTAAGGTGTGTGACCACCATCTCAAGATTCTCCTTTAATGCAACACAGAAACACACACATTCAGTTTCGATAGTTAATAACACTACACACACACACACCATGCTGTAAATGATTGGCTCTAGGTGGGTGTGTGTGTGTGTGTGTGTGTGTGTGTGTGTGTGTGTGTGTGTGTGTGTGTGTGTATAAATATCAATGCAATATCAATGGTGTTGGTCTTTGGCTATGGCTGATTTCAAATGTGTGTGTGTGTGTTTATGTGAGTGTGTGTTTATGATTGCCAGTGAGTGGGTTAAGGCAGGGTGTGTGTGTGTGTGTGTGTGTGTGTGTGTGTGTGTGTGTGTATATTACCTGCTGCGGTGCGGGCCCTTTAAACCCTGCAGGGTCGATGCGGGCCCCTGCACTGATAGGCTGAGGTGTGTGTGTGTGTGTGTGTGTGTGTGTGTGTGTGTGTGTGTGTGTGTGTGTGTGTGTGTGTGTGTGTGTGTGTTACCTGCTGCGGTGCGGGCCCTTTAAACCCTGCGGGGTCGATGCGGGCGCCTGCACTGATAGGCTGAGGTTCGGGCGTTGTTGCGTGAGGGTTGTGTGCGGTGGTTACTGCGGCGACGGGGGCGGGACCGCGCTGGTAACCAGGGTAACCTGTGGCATCCTGGATGACGGGCGGCTCGTCGCGGACCGGCTCGCTGGAGCGGGTGATGGCGGGTTCGGGCGGCGGTCCAGCCTCGTCGTTGAGCGTCTCGTCCAGCTCCTGGTCGGTGTAAGCCCCGCCCTCAGTGTCCGTGTCCTCGTAGTCGGACGTGTGGCGGCTGTCGGTGGAGTACATGCTGTACTCGCTGCCCGGGGCAGACAGGTACGACAGACGGTCATCGTGGATGTCCAGATCGTCCTCTGGGGCACCGTCAGCCTGGAGGAGGACGGGATGACAAGCACTTAGTCACACCAGCTGTGTGTGTGTGTGTGTGTGTGTGAGAGTGTTTGTGAGAGTGTGTGTGAGAGTTGTATGTGCATGTCTGTGTCTCACCGATTTGTGTGTGTGTGTGTGTGTGTGTGTGTGTGTGTGTGTGTGTGTGTGTGTGTGTGTGAGTTGTATGTGCATGTCTGTGTCTCACCGATTTGTGTGTGTGTGTGTGTGTGTGTGTGTGTGTGTGTGTGTGTGTGTGTTAAAATCGTGTTGTGGGTGCATATTGGACATGTTTGTGTGTGTTGCCACCTGAAACCCAGACCAGCTGGTTATGAGTGCGCTTTGTACGTGCTCAGAATGGTGTGTGTGTGTGTGTGTGTGTGTGTGTGTGTGTGTCTGTGTGTGTGTGTCCTCCCCTTGCCCTCTGAGACCCAGACCAGCTGGTTCTGTTGCTGTGTGTGTGTGTGTGTGTGTGTGTGTGTGTGTGTGTGTGTGTGTGTGTGTGTGTGTGTGTGTGTGTGTGTGTGTGTGTGTGTGTGTGTGTGTGTCCTCACCTTGCCCTCTGAGACCCAGACCAGCTGGTTCTGTTGCTGCTGGGTGGTCTCCTTCAGCGCTCCGTACCAGCCGTCATTCATGTTGTTCAGGTTGATGGTTGCTACGGGAACAAAACACAACACATATCATCACCATGACAACACCTGAATGACTGACAGGGCTCATCTTCTTCAGAACCTCTCCCTCTCTCCCTCTCTCACACACACACACACACACACACACACACACACACACACACACACAGGTGAAGAGGTGGTTGTTGTTCTCCCTCAGTTTTTAGCACTCTCATAGAGCACACACACACACACACACACACACACACACACTCTCACTGGTGAAGAATTGGGAGTTGTTCTTCCTCAGTTTGAGCGCTCTCACTCACACACACACACACACACTCTCACTGGTGAAGAATTGGGAGTTGTTCTTCCTCAGTTTGAGCGCTCTCACTCACACACACACACACACTCTCACTGGTGAAGAGGTGGGAGTTGTTCTTCCTCAGTTTGAGCGCTCTCACTCACACACACACACACTCTCACTGGTGAAGAGGTGGGAGTTGTTCTTCCTCAGTTTGAGCGCTCTCACTCACACACACACACACTCTCACTGGTGAAGAGGTGGGAGTTGTTCTTCCTCAGTTTGAGCGCTCTCACTCACACACACACACACACTCACTGGTGAAGAGCTGGGAGTTGTTCTTCCTCAGTTTGAGCGCTCTCACTCACACACACACACACACACACACTCACTGGTGAAGAGGTGGGAGTTGTTCTTCCTCAGTTTGAGCGCTCTCTCGTAGAGTTTGCGGGCGCTCTTGCGTGACTCGGGGCACAGTCGGGTTCTCATGTTCTTGACCCCCTGCTTGCTGTCGGGGTTGAGGAACACTACTATGGGGTACCACTGCGCGTAGTTTAGACGGTCCACTGCATTTGGCGTGATGTCGAGCAGAGCGTGCTTGTCCTACAGGAAGTGAGGTCACATAAGGGTTAGAGGTCAGAGTGGGGTCAAACACACTTCAGGAGGCCATATACTTCCACGCACACAGGCTTGTACATAGTGCACTTAAGGAGACAGTATACTTCCACACACACAGGCTTGTACATAGTGCACTTAAGGAGACAGTATACTTCCACACACACAGGCTTGTACATAGTGCACTTAAGGAGACAGTATACTTCCACACACACAGGCTTGTACATAGTGCACTTAAGGAGACAGTATACTTCCACACACACAGGCTTGTACATAGTGCACTTAAGGAGACAGTATACTTCCACACACACAGGCTTGTACATAGTGCACTTAAGGAGACAGTATACTTCCACACACACTCGAGATGCGCGTCAAGGTCCTGTGCCGTTCCACAGCAGCAAAGTTACACACTTAATGAACCTCAACCATAACTAATAGACTAGTTGTGTTCAGTTACCACCCATAATACACACACACACACTCACTCACTCACTCACTCACTCACTCACTCACTCACTCACTCACTCACTCACTCACTCACTCACTCACTCACTCACTCACTCACTCACTCACTCACTCACTCACTCACTCACTCACTCACTCACTCACTCAACTCTTTAGAAACATCCAGCTTTACTCCACAAATGAATATTAGTTAACAGTTTGATCTACTTGTGGGAGTGAGTGCTCGATGCACGCAGCATTTTGTGGTTCCAAAACCATGAAGGTACGCACATGCATAAGTGTGTGCGTGTGTGTGCGTGTTATATACGTGTGCTGTAGGTATGTGTGTTATATACATGTTCTGTAGGCACACCAGAAACATTAAGGTGGCAACATACTCGACGTGTCTGCTGGTGCGCGCGCCATCGGTGACGTCACATGTTCGTACGAACTCTTTATACCTGCCGCACGACCAAATTCGACAGAAGCGCCGTTTTGGCATTATTCTCCCAAACAGCAGATGGCGCTGTACAGCGAAATCGCATAGGCTACAGTAATTTACAGGCAGTGAGTTAACCCTGTGCTTGCTTTGTTTGACTGTACTTAGTTGTGGATTAAATTTATGGATTAAATAAACATGATAAGTATCTCCAAGTTTCTGGTGAGTGTTTGCATACAACCCCTGATAGTATTGTAGGCATGCTTCAGTTTGTAAAAACGTTGTGAGGGATGTTAGGACGGACGGATGACTGGGCTAAATTTAGCTTAACAATCAAGGTTTTAAAAACGTTTCATCCATGATAAGTATCTCCAAGTTTCTGGTGAGTGTTTGCATACAACCCCTGGTAGTATTGTAGGCATGTTTCAGTTGGTAAAAACGTTGTGAGGGATGTTAGGACGGACGGATGACTGGGTTAAATTTAGCTTAACAATCAAGGTCTTAAAAACGTTTCATCCATGCTTTAAGATGTTCATGCATTAGCTGAAGATATGTTTATGTGTCAGTTAGCAGGGTGATGAATGCTTCTTGGCAGAAGAGGGTGAAATAAGCTCTCATGCATCTTGGTGTAGTTGCTTATGAATGGCCCGGCTGAGTGGCGCATAGGGCTGGCGCGCGGCGAGTTACAAAATCTGTCGTGCGCACGACCTCGCGAAATTCCCCTGAAAAGCGCCGCGCGCCAAGGGGGTCCACGTCATTTTGACGTCACACAACGGCGCGCGCCGCTTGCGCCCGACGGTGTAAATTCAGTTTTATTCAGCAGCTAATCCAGTCCAAATCTATTCTTTATCCTGAAGATTTCCATCTAATGCAGACGCATTGTTTAAGAGTGTGTGCACCTGAACTAGCCACGCACAGTGAGCAGTGCACAGCCATTTTTGCCGTAAGAATGTGTGCACGTGAACGAATGGTGAATTAAGATGCGTGTAAACGAGCGGTGAATTAAGATGCGTGTAAATGAGCGGTGCACGGTGAGCAGTGGACAGCGAGACAAAAGGGAGGAGAAGCGGACAAACCCGGTCGATTATCTGCTTGATGGTGTGGAGGCGGATTATTCCAGAACTCCTCTGGTCCGTCCCAGCATCACGAGGCTCACTCTCTGAAGACAGGAAAGAGAGAGAGAGAGAGAGAGAGAGAGAGAGAGAGAGAGAGAGAGAGAGAGAGAGAGAGAGAGAGAGAGAGAGAGAGAGAGAGAGAGAGAGAAGAGAGAGAGAGAGAGTGCGAGAGTGCAAGAGAGAGAGAGAGAGAGAGAGAGAGAGAGAGAGAGAGAGAGAGAGAGAGAGAGAGAGAGAGAGAGAGAGATGGGGGGGTTGGTGGGAGAAAGAAAGGGAGGAAGGGAGAGAGAAATGGAGAGATGGAGAGAGGGAAGGAGAGAATGAGAGAGGGTGAGAACACAGAGAATGAAGGAGTGAAACTCCTACACATTAAACCAGCAGAGATGATATCATGTCCCATTCCCAGTCTCAAGCACAGCAAGCTCTGTGTATTTCTGCATGTGTGTGTGTGTGTGTGTGTGTTGCAGTCACTCACTGGCCAGCTCAAAGAGATCCTGCTCCTCCCTGGAGAGTTTCTCTCGTGCCATATCAGCGATGGGCCCAAAGATCACCACTGGACGCAGGAAACCAGCTATGGGGGGACAGGCACACACACACACATTTTTACAATCACAGCCAAACATATGCTCCAAGGTGTGTGTGTGTGTGTGTGTGTGTGTGTGTGTGTGTGTGTGTGTGTGTGTGTGTGTGTGTGTGTGTGTGTACCCTCTCTGAGGACCACTCTCTCGTAGGCGGGGAATTTGGTCTGGACGGGCTGAGCGCTGAGATCTTCTCGGCTCTTCCTGAGGTTCCGTTTGGAGCTGCGTAGGCCACGGAACCGCCAGAAATCAGCGCGGTCTCCACCCGGGGTCTTTGGTAGGGTGTACTGGACACTGGACAACTGCTCCGCTCTGACACACACACACACACACACACACGCAAATGAGCTACCATATTATATATTTGAAATACTATTTCACATACACACAGTGTTAGGGGGAGAAGGGCATCATCCACTGACATCATCTGACACACACACCGATTTTTCCC
>JAODXP020000017.1:14589721-14592221 GCA_027497455.2 Sardinella longiceps
CGTGCAACAGGGCTATGCTTAAACTTACTCTGGAGCTATCCTTTAATAATGAGGGCCTAATTGTTAGTTTTAGGCAGCAGAACTACTTTATTTTATCAATGAAAGAAATATGAAGCAAAATGGCAGATAAACTGACCAATTTTATAACCCCCCTTTTTTTCTTTTTTTTTTCTTTTTAAATACCGAAACCGTACTGTTACCGTGGCCCCAAAATCAAATAACCCTAACATCCCTAATACATACATCCACACACACACACACACACACACCTCAGCTAAAATGCAAATAGTTGAAGTGGGGGAAGGGGAAAGGGATGAAAGAAGGGCAAAATCAAAGGATGAAAAAAGAAAGGAGAAAGGGATTGGAGAGAAGGACAAGATCAGAGAGAAAAAAGGAGAAGAGATGCTGGAGGGCAGAGAGACGAGAGAGAGAGAGAGAGAGAGAGAGAGAGAGAGAGAGAGAGAGAGAGAGAGAGAGAGAGGGCAGCCAAGGACACACAGATGGATGGTAAGAGGAAGGGAGGGAGAGGGGGAGGGTGGGGAGACGGAGAGCGATTTCTGGTAAATAAAAATGGTGGTCTTACCCTGTGGAGAGTTACTGTGTGCTGTTCCCAGATTACCGTCTCCTCCATCACTGCACTCTGAGAGAGAGAGAGAGAGAGAGAGAGAGAGAGAGAGAGAGAGAGAGAGAGAGAGAGTTAACACTCCTTTATTCAATCAATTTGCAACTATGCAACCAATTCTGATGCCATACAATGTGGCAGTTCCTAGCAATGCATCAAATCAGCCTACAATTTCACACACACACACACACACACACACACACACACACACACACACACCTCAGTAGCTCACGCATCTCCCATATAGCTATCAAACCCCAGAGAGAGAGAGAGAGAGAGAGAGAGAGAGAGACCCTCAAAACTCTTTGATGTGCTTCTACTCTCTCTCCTTCTCTTTATAGCATCCTCCTTTTTTTCTCCTCATTATCCTCTCCCCTCATTCTGTTCTTCTTCTCCTCTCCCCTCATTCTGTTCTTCTTCTCCTCTCCTCTCCCCTCATTCTGTTCTTCTTCTCCTCTCCTCTCCCCTCATTCTGTTCTTCTCCTCTCCTCTCCCCTCATTCTGTTCTTCTTCTCCTCTCCTCTCCCCTCATTCTGTTCTTCTCTTCTCCCCTCATTCTGTTCTTCTTCTCCTCTCCTCTCATTCTGTTCTTCTTCTCCTCTCCTCTCCCCTCATTCTGTTCTTCTTCTCCTCTCCTCCCCTCATTCTGTTCTTCTCCTCTCCCCTCATTCTGTTCTTCTTCTCCTCTCCTCTCCCCTCATTCTGTTCTCTTCTCCTCTCCCCTCATTCTCTTCTTCTCCTCTCCTCTCCCCTCATTCTGTTCTTCTTCTCCTCTCCTCTCCCCTCATTCTCTTCTTCTCCTCTCCTCTCCCCTCATTCTGTTCTTCTTCTCCTCTCCTCTCCTCTCATTCTGTTCTCTCTCCTCTCCTCTCCATCTCCTCTCCTCTCCCCTCATTCTGTTCTTCTTCTCCTCTCCTCTCCCCTCATTCTGTTCTCTTCTCCTCTCCTCTCCCCTCATTCTGTTCTTCTTCTCCTCTCCTCTCCCCTCATTCTGTTCTCTTCTCCTCTCCTCTCCCCTCATTCTGTTCTTCTCCTCTCCACCCTTTCATCTTCTGTCACCTTTCCTTTCTTTTCTCTCTCCATCACACTTTCTTCTCTCTCTCTCTTTCTCTCTATGGCATGACAATGCAGCAGTCCACCAAAAGGATCCCTCAGAGAAGCACGCACACACACACACACACACACACACACACACACACACACACACAGTGACAGCCAAGTGATGAGAAGGAAACACAGATAGAGAAAAGTGGAGAGTTCAGCAACACAGCAGAAAAGCCCAGAGTGTCTGCCAGCTCCACACACACACACACACCACTCTGCATGGTCAGCAGCAGACACACACGCAGACACACACACACACACACACACACACACACACTGTTTTAGTCTTTGCTGCTAGGGTAGGCTAGGCAGGGAGGTTAGAGTCCCATAAATGGCCACACACACACACACACACACACACACACACACAAAGTGAGTGAGAGACCTGCATTCTGCTCAACTTCAGCTATAAAATGGCTAGACAAATCCTATGGACTAGCTCCACACACACACACACACACACACACACACACACACACACAGTGAGTGACAAATCCTCAGTACTAGCTCCTGTATGTCCAGCACCAGAGGAGGGGGAAATGACCACTTGTGAAGGTGGACCAACATGTGCAAAACTCTCCTTCCAATCTTGAGCTGATTTCTCCCCCCTGAACTTGTCCTTATTCGCCTTATTCACCCGGAACGTTCTAAAGACGTTGAGGGGTACACTCGGCTACACCGTTGCTACACAGCCAGCTGTAATGGCGCCTCACTGTTGTGTGCCGAAATGCACATCCTCAAAAAGGAAAAAATCATACCGTGGGCAGACTTTCC
>JAODXP020000017.1:14604721-14612221 GCA_027497455.2 Sardinella longiceps
AACAAACACACACACACACACACCTTAGATTAAGACCTTAGTGGCAGATTTACTCAGGCCTGCACATCAGTAACCCCCATCCACAAACACACACAGATTAGCAACAAGGAAAGAATCGACTGACAAAAAAAAAAAAAAAAAAAAAAAGAGCTAGTGCACTTCCTAGTCGTTACATCTGTGCACAGCACATGAGTGAGTAAGAATGTGCATCATTACACAAACACACACACACACACACACACACACACACACACACACACACACACACACATTAAGCAAGTCAGTAAAAACGGTTGTGTGCTGTGTAATGATGCACATGCAAAGATTATGAATGAAATATTTTCAATATTTAGCAAGATTAGATTGTGAGATCTTCATCTTAGTTCAGATACGTTTAAACATCTTTTGGCTCCAGAGCTTTGTGCCCAATACACAAATATATAAATGAAGTCTTCGAAGATCCGGCTGACTGCAAAGGGCCCTGTACACAAATATATAAATAAAGTCTTGAAAGCATCACTGCATGACCTCCAGGAATTGATTTTCGGTTCAAAGACAAAGTTCACTTCCCCCTTCACCTTGAGAGACCAGGAAGACAAATCATTACAGACAGGGCAGACAGGACAGGACTGGGCAGACACACACACAGGGCAGACACACACACAGGGCAGACACACACACAGGGCAGACACACACACAGGGCGGCCGCATCGGGTTTCTGCTCCTCTGCAAGCTTTTATTCACATCCGCCTCCTTCTGTCAAACCTACTGAGGACCAACATCACTACCCAACACTATAGAACACTGCCCAACACCATCCAACACAGACCAGAACTGACCAACACCAACCAACACTCACCACACATCCGCCTCTTTCTGTGAAACCTACTGAGGACCAACACTGTCCGACCGGGACTGCCCAACACTGCCCAACACCACCCAACACTGCCCAACACTGACCTGTACCACCCAACACCACCCAACACCACCCAACACTGGCCAACACCACCCAACACTGGCCAACACTGGCCCCGGCTCAAGGTGCTGTGTAGCTGTGCTGTGCAGCTGTGCTGCCAGATGCCAGAGAGAAACAAACATGGGCACAGGGAGGCAATCTGGGAGGCCAAAATGCTCCATATGATGCAGGCTTAACGCTTCCCCATGTACTTAAGCTTAAGTGTATTACCCAGCCTGCGCTGGGGGGTGAGGGGAGGGGGGGGGTCTACATGACAAAACAAAGCTGCTCTAATAATCTGAAGTCATAAGTTAATATGGGGCTTTCCTGTGATTGGGGAATCAAGTGCCCGATGTGTCTAAACAAACAGAGGCACAAACTATGACACTGGCCTGACATTAACCCTGGATACAGGAAGTGCGAGAGCGCATGCCCATCAAAACAAGGTGAAGAGGGAGAACTGGCTCGACCAAGCTCACGGTCCGGGGATGCAAAACCGGTTTTCAAACCAGACCGACGCTAACGTTACACCTGTTGGTCCGCACTTGGTTTCTCTCTCTCTATCTCTCTCCAGTGGCACGCCCAGAGCAGCCGGGGAATTCTCTCCGTGGTTAAGCAACTATTTGCTGTCTGACAAAACCCTCACTCCACTAATAGACAAGACACATGCGTGACCAAAGTCCAAATCGTAGACTACATCAGCCACACAACATTTCACAGTGGTAAAATAATATTCTGAACCCAGTTTAGGAGCTTGAGATAGATTATAGCCCTCGTCTTTGGCCGTTTCCGAATGTAAACGTTAAGTTACTGGCATACTGTAACCTTCATGACTCATGTAGCCATCACGAATTCTGGACAGAACTGTCATGTTGATTCACCACAGCAGGCAGCACTGCTGCAGCACAAAAAATTGGAAATATTTCTAACTTCACGTTTCAACAAAACAAAACAAATACACACAAACGATTTGGGTTAAAAATGCCCTTCGCCAATTTCGGATGGCATAACGTTAACGTTACTGTTTGAGTCAAACAATCCAGCATCTTTCCATGACTACAGCGTTAGTAACACAGGAATGACACAGGAGTGGGTCTTCAGGTCACATCTTGGTTAGTATTAACAGAGGGTTGAAGCGGTCAATATTACATGATCTTTGGTATTAACGTTCATGAAAAGTTTTAATGCGAGACCACAATCTGATCCTTATTGGTATAAGAGAGGTAGTTATTTCATTCATATGCATTCTCGGCAGTGACTTTCGTGTTAATCTCTTCTTTTTGAAAGTCTGGTTTACTTTCATCCGGCTAACTAGACAGCGACCATAACCTAGTTAACGTTAGCTCGCTGTGTGTCGCTTGATGAGTAAACACGAAGCTGCCCATTTCCACAAGATCACTCACATTAGCCAAACGCTCATCAGAATGATGCTTTCGATAGGCAAGAATATAGAGTATAGCTATAACCTACTGATTCAATCCCCTGTTGTTGAAATAAAAATTATGAAAAAGACTTAAATAGCTAGTCAAGCGGCATGTTCGCATGGTCCCAAACCTAACAATCAGCTAGCTAGTAGCTAGAGCGCGTAACGTCACAGGTGGGTGAATTAGCTTCTAGCTGAACTAGCCGGATGACTGACAGGCGTTTGGTTTAGATTAAAATGAATGAAGAATTGTCGTTGTGGGCAGCCGTATAAGTCAGCACATCTGCGAGGCGATAACAGCTACACAGCAGCTAACGTTACGATTAAAACATACTGACAGGGATGCGTTTCGTAGTCGGCAGCTGTGGCAGACATTTTGTTCCTGTTAGCTAACGTTAATGTTATTCCCGGTGAAGCAAGTTTTATGTTGTGATATGCAGCCATCGCAGGTTTAAGCTAACGTGGTGGTTTCATACGTTAGACCAACAATATGTCATCAAACTTACATTCGCCCGAATATCGCAACGCCGAATTGCAGATATAAGTGTGTGAAAGACAACCACACAGTCATATTTAGATGTCAGAAAGTCCAACGTTCATAAACCAACGTTTGATAGAAGGTTTGACGGAATGTTGCCTAGCATTAAGCTAACTGGCTAAAGCAATCGCTGTATCATTAGCAACAGCTAGCCAGTGCCTCAAAACGCCACTCACTGTGTCATCACAGTCTTTTCTCTAATACCTGCAAATGCGGTGACTTACGAGTATTTTTAATGTGGCTTCCGATTTTCCTTCATCAAATCTTGTTCGTCGTACCGATCAACTGAATTTTGATTCCGTTTGCCAATATGTGGTAGTTAGTGCCGTCCTCTCGGCTCCAAAGCGGCAGCACTGCAATGGCAGGCACTGGATGCCTTTTCTCTCTCTCTCCCAATGCGCTTCAATTCTCCAAGCAACAACCGTGACATGTCTGTCTGGAAGAGTCCATTCCTCCCCAGGGGTGGAAGGAAAAACGGGACATAAACGGACTGGATCTATCGCTGAAATGATATCAAGGTCGAATGTCCCTCTTCATCACAATTAATAGGTTTTGAGGTCAAACTGTGAAGATCTGTGTGCGCTGCCTGATTGTCCACTCGCGTTCTCATCTCAGGAAAATGCAGGTGCATGGATATTTTCGGTCTATGCGTTGCAATGAGATGGGTTTGGGCTGCAACTTATTTGGATAGCAAACCAATTATATAGTCTTGCTAAAATTAATAAATAAGTTAAATAAGCTGAATAATTTGTTTACAGTTTTTCTCAGTCGCTTTGGAACATTTCTTAGATCAGAAATGACGTTTTCCCCAAACTATGAGTTCAGTTTTCACCTCATTGTAGGCCTATAGTCTATAGGCTACTACAAAACAGCAGTTTATCATTTCTTTCAACAAGATGCAAATGCTCCATGTAAATAGGCTAATTCTCTGTTGAATAATCTCACGCCAAAACATTAAGACATTATAGTTCATGGCATAGCCTGCAAAATCTGCAAAATGGATGAATAAGTTGTCATAATATCGCAAGGACAGTAAGCAAGGTAATGCACAACGAAGACACTACTGCAGTTCTTACTGAACAGCTCTGCACACAGTTCCCCCTAAGTATATTGTCCACGTTTTTTCCCCCCTTTGTGCTGTAAGTGTCCTCTCTGTATAGCAATAGGCTACATTAATGTGTAACTTACAATTTATAATAATTATCATCAAAACTTTATAGTTTATAGAATAGTCCTCATGTGTAGGCCTCCACTGTTATATTGACAGCATGACTAAGCAATTTGACTTTATCCATAGACTGACACAAGGACTTGCTATTCTTATGGCACTGATATGCTCATTGACACAGATATTTACTTTTGAGAGATGAACTAAGGATTTTCAACAGAACATTGTTTTTGCATGGGGTTATGATTTGTATGAACTGTTTTGATGTAGCCAGTAGCCTACTTACTGTTTTGCAAATGTATTGCGGATGATTCGAGAGATGTACAGAACCAAAGCAACTCAGAAAAACTGTAGAAGTGCACAAGGCTTGTTGACATGCGAACAGTAATTTGGACCTGCAGTTTTAATGGATCTGTTGCTCTTTTGTATTTAATAAATGACTAAAATATATAGAACTCAGCATAGCAAGACACTTTAAAATCCTAATTCCAATTTACTTTCAATGCAATAGTTTGCTGGGAGGTTATCAGCTCTATTTGTTAGGAAATGCAGACCATCAACAACCAATAGAATATTTGTAGCAAAATTTCAAGCAGGAATGGAAAAAGGGCTTTAAAACAAATTCTTAGGATTCTCTCTCATCCTGTGTTACTGTTATAACAAGGTAATAAATTAAATGGAAAAAGGGAAAGGGCTCTTCTCATAATGGCCAAATAGGGAAGATATCACCATGTTAACCACCTTCTTGTGGTTGCACATTGCTAACCACACAGGAAGCCTGAGAGAAGAAAAACCCTCAGTGCTCCCTTCCTAGTACAAGCCCACAAGCCCACGAGGCCACCCACCCGAGACCAGACCACAGGGGACGTCAGAGAGGGCCGACTGCTCCTGTCTGGGGGACCCTCTGCTGCAGCCTGAGCATGCTGTAGCTGCATATCTGCTTTGCTCCACTGCAGCCTGAGCATGCTGTAGCTACATATCTGCTCAGGCTGCCGCCTGGGGACCACTCTGCTGCAGTCTGAGCATGCTGTAGTTGCATGGCTGCTCTGCTGCAGTCTGAGCGTGCTGTAGCTGCATGGCTGCTCTGCTGCAGTCTGAGCGTGCTGTAGCTGCATGGCTGCTGTGCTGCAGTCTGAACATGCTGTAGTTGCATGGCTGCTCTGCTGCAGTCTGAGCATGCTGTAGCTGCATGGCTGCTCCACGGGGGCGGGGCTTGGTGAGCATGCTGTAGCTGCATGGCTGCTCTGCTGCAGTCTGAGCATGCTGTAGCTGCATGGCTGCTCCACGGGGGCGGGGCTTGGTGAGCAGGGCAGGAGGGCAGGACATTGATTAGCAGTGGGACTTGCAATGTTTGCTTTTGTTTTCACTTCTGCTTTCACAGAGTAGAACAAGCTGTTGTCTTCAGCTAGTCTTTGCACTGGCATAGATTTGCCATCAGTCAAGGCTGAGCGAATAGAGAGGCTGCCGCTGGCCAGAGTTGGGTCATACTGGAGCTCAGCGCTGGAGGCAGCAGCAGGAACAGTGGGCAGGCAGGGAGGAGCAGTGGGCAGAGAGGAGCAGTAGGGAGGGAGGAGCAGTGGTCAGGTAGGGAGGAGCAGTGGGCAGGGAGGGAGGAGCAGTGGGCAGGTAGGGAGGAGCAGTGGGCAGGGAGGTGCAGTGGGGAGGGAGGAGCAGTGGGCAGGCAGAGAGGAGCAGTGGGGAGGGAGGTGCAGTGGTCAGGTAGGGAGGAGTAGGCCTAGTGGGCAGGGGAGGAGCAGTGGGCAGGCAGAGAGGTGCAGTGGGGAGGGAGGTGCAGTGGTCAGGTAGGGAGGAGTAGGCCTAGTGGGCAGGGAGGGAGGAGCAGTGGGCAGAGAGGTGCAGTGGGCAGGCAGAGAGGAGCAGTAGGGAGGGAGGAGCAGTGGTCAGGGAGGGAGGAGCAGTGGGCAGGGAGGGAGGAGCAGTGGTCAGGGAGGAGCAGTGGTCAGGTAGGGAGGTGCAGTGGGCAGGTAGGGAGGAGCAGTGGGCAGGTAGGGAGGTGCAGTGGTCAGGTAGGGAGGAGCAGTGGGCAGGCAGGGAGGAGCAGTGGTCAGGTAGGTGCAGTGGGGAGGGAGGAGCCTTTTAACTCTTTATCACATAATTATGACATCACTCTTTTCTCTTTATTACACACATGTAGTAACTAATAGTCTTTAGTGAATCATGAGAAGTAATCCACACTGTACCTGGGGCTCTAAAGCTCTCATTTGAAATACACACACACACACACACACACACACACACGCAGAGAGACAGTGACTGAGACCCCAGTGGGGAAAGAAATCTAATTTACTAGAAAAGACCAAAGAAGGAGGCACAGCAACAAGCAAACATTGGATAGACTAGACACACACACACACACACACACACACACACACACACAACAACAAGCAAGCATTGGATGTACACACACACACACACAGACAGACAAATAGACACACACACACACACACACACACTCAGAGAGAGCAACAAACAAGCCTTGGGAGGACACACACACACACACACAGACACAGCCAGGCAATGGGTGAGAGTGAGGGTGGAGCGTTCCCCAGCGTGAGCGGGGAGATGTGCCCAGCGAAGCCTTGCTGTCATGTAGTGTTGCCGTCATAATTGTGTGGAAACGCGACCTTTAGGTTGTCTGGCGGAATGAAGAGATTGGTCTGGACTTCTAGAAATTGGTCTGGAGAAATTCTGGCACCAATTACAGCGATTCAGTAGCTGTTAAGTGTTTGCTATACTACAGGTCATATACAAGTAACTAAGGCCAGAGGAAGAGGAGAGAGAGAGAGGAGGAAGAAGAGGGGAGAGGGAGAGAGGAGGAAGAGGAGGAGGAAAAGAGGAGAGATAGGAGGGGAGGAGAGAACAGTAGCTGTTAAGTGTTTGCTACAGGTCATATAACTAAGACCAGAAGAAGAGGAGAGAGAGAGGAGGAAGAAGAGAAGAGAGAGAGAGAGGAGGAGAGGAGGAGGAAAAGAGGAGAGATAGAGGAGCAAGAAGCAGTGAGACGAGTAGAGGAGCAAGCTACAACTCGAGTGAGAGAGAGAGCGAGAGAAGAGCGAGCTAGAGGGAGGAGGCATGAAGAGGAGAGATAGACGAGGAGGAGAGAGGTAAGAGGAGAGAGAGAGGAGGAAGAGGAGAGAGAGGAGGATGAAGAGGAGAAAGAGAGGAAGAAGAGGTGAGGAGGAGGAAGAGGAGAGAGAGAGGAAGAAGAGAGGAGAGGTAGAGGAGGAGGAGGAAGAAGAGGAGAGATAGAGGAGGAAGAAGAGGAGATAGATGATGAGGAAGAGGAGAGAGGAAGAGGAGGAGGAAGAGGAGAGAGGAGGAGGAAGGAAGAAGAGGTGAGAGAGAGGAGAGATAGAGAAGGAGGAAGAGGAGAGATAGAGGAAGAAGAGGAGAGA
>JAODXP020000017.1:14649721-14657221 GCA_027497455.2 Sardinella longiceps
GGCCTGAGAGAGATTTATACTGTGTTGCATTGCAGTCAGAGATCAGTTATCGGAGGTGATGAAAGGCCACGCCCACTGCCCTTTGACACCCTCTGACATCACACTGCTCAGAGTACCCAGCGTAACGCCCAAAATGGCCTCATCCATAACCCACTAAATTGTAAAATAATGCACTAAATTCAATACTATCCTCCTGTAAGCTGCTGTGTACTAAACTCTATACTATCCTCCTGTATACTGTGTACTAAACTCAATACTATCCTATATGCTGCTGTGCACTAAATTCAATATCCTCCTGTATGCTCTGTATTAAACTCAATACTATCCTGTATGCTGCTACTATCCTCCTGTGTGCTGCTGTGTACTAAACTCAACATTATTCTTGTTATTTAAAATTGTTGGACAGAAAAAAAGGACTGTTTTATTTTCAAGTTTGAAATTGTGACCAAACTTTTCATTCAGACAAGGAAAGCGTCCCAAAGCAGTCCATATCACTAACTGTCGGTTTCCACAGGGCGAAAACTCAGCGAATTTCGCCAGGCGAATCTTCGCTGGGGGGCGTGTACCAAGCAGAGGTCGTAGCAGGGTGTCTGGGTCGGTTGCGCCGGGTTGCTCACATTAACCTAGCAGCTAAACTTAACCAGGAGTTAGAATTGGGATTTACAGTGGTTTATTTGCCCCTATTATGTTCGTGTAACACATGCAAATGTTCGTTTTGGTTTTATTTTATTGTCAACGGTAATTTGTGTCCCACAAGTCAATATTGACTGATACCAGTGTGCTAACACGGCTAATCGTTAGCTAGTTATTAGCATTGAGCTAACTGAAGTTATTAAGCTCATTTGTAAACCTACAGTGTTCTACCAGCCACGATAGCACTCGTATACAATATTAAACTCAATCGGGGACGATGTAGACAGAAACTATGGCCCAAGGATCCTTAAATCAAACAATATATTTTTCATATAACGAAGTCATGGATGCCGCCATGTTGCTTGCAAAATTTTGTACTCCCGCCCTTGTCTTGTCACGTAACGTTTCAAATGAACTTGATTGGTTATCGCCTGGCGAAATTCGCCAAAAGTTAAACATTTCTCAACTTTTTTCGCCGGTCTTGGCGAATTCGCCATTCGCAGGGCGAAATTCGCCTCCCATTCATTTCAATGGGAAGTAGGCGAAAATTTCGCCCTGTGGAAACACACCGTAAGATCGAGAGCGAGAGGAGGCGTGGCTTACGAGGATAGCACTGATGATGAGTGAGAGGAGGCGTGGCTTATGAGGATAGCACTGGCGATGAGCGAGAGGAGGCGTGGTTTATGAGGATAGGAGGCGTGGCTTATGAGGATAGCACTGGCGATGAGTGAGAGGAGGCGTGGCTTATGAGGATAGGAGGCGTGGCTTATGAGGATAGCACTGATGATGGGCAGAGGAGGCGTGGCTTATGAGGATAGCACGGATGATGAGCAGAGGAGGCGTGGCTTCTGATGATAGGAGGCGTGGCTTATGAGGATAGCTAGCCAAGGTGCCTGTAGGATTCTCGATGCAGGTTACAGTAAATGAGCTAATTCTGGAATATGAAGTATTTCTATTATTGATCATACATTGTACAGAGGTCAAAATGATCATATAGAGATTATGATAATAACACTGTACTATAAATATTATTCTAATAAGACTATTCATAAATGTGTATCTATAAGTCCCAGCCCAACGCCTCATTCACAGTTTTGTTTGTTTGTTTGTTTGTTTGTGCAGCTCTGGGAGTGAATTCTGTTGGCTTATCAGTTTGATGTGTTTCTGTGAAGCTTTTGAAAATAAGATCTATTTTTGTGGAGTTAGGGAATCCCTGAGAGCAAACGTGTGTGTGTGTGTGAGTGTGTGTGTGTGTGTGTGTGTGTGTGTGTGTGTGTGTGTGATGAAACGTATGCTGTGCCAAGCAGCAGGGGGTGTGAGTCAGACGTCCGTATGGATGCAGTGAGATGACATCAGTGAGCAGGAGAGGAGAGATCAATCAATCCTAACCCTAACCCTACCCCCCCCCCCCCCTATAAATAAATACTGAATACAGAAAATAGCCACTGCCCCCCCGATAAGTAAATACTGATTACAGTAAATACCCCCCCACACACACACACACACACAAACACACACACACACTACTGTGTCCAAATTAAGTGTCCATGCACAACTCTTCTACATGTATAATCCAAACATCTCTAGACAGGAAATGGAGACTACATGAGATGCTGGTCACCTGACTATTCCTGCGCCGTGTCACATGACCACTCATGCATGCAGAGATTGCGCAACAGGAAAAACAATTGTGTTTGGCATGCCACTAATTGCAGTCAAGAGACACTTGCAGCATCTCTTACTGTCTATGGTCATAATGCCTTATTTTACTGTCTATGGTCATATAGCCTTATTTTACTGTCTATATTTGTAATTATTTTACCACCTAGGACATATACAGTAGCCTATTTTACTGTCTATATTTGTAGCCTTATTCTACTGTCTATGGTCATATTGCCTTATTCTACTGTCTATGGTCATATTGCCTTATTTTACTGTCTATGGTCATATTGCCTTATTTTACTGTCTATGGTCATATTGCCTTATTTTACTGTCTATGGTCATATTGCCTTATTTTACTGCCTATGGTCATATTGCCTTATTTTACTGTCTATGGTCATAGCCTTATGTTATGTATATACAGTCTGGCGGTGATGTATGTATGTATGCTACTGCTTGATGAATCGTATGGCCTGGTGATAAATGTATGGTGATGTATTTACAGTATGTATGGCAGTGATGAATGTATGGCGGTGATGAATGTATGGCGGTGATAAATGTATGTATGTATGTTGATGAATGTATGGCGGTGATGAATGTATGTATGTATGTTGATGAATGTATGGCGGTGATAAATGTATGGCGGTGATGTATGTTGATAGAATGTATGGCGGTGATGAATGTATGGCGGTGATAAATGTATGGCGGTGATGAATGTATGTATGTATGTTGATGAATGTATGGCGGTGATAAATGTATGGCGGTGTATGTATGTTGATGAATGTATGGCGGTGATGAATGTATGGCGGTGATAAATGTATGGCGGTGATAAATGTATGGCGGTGATGAATGTATGGCGGTGATAAATGTATGGGTCGTCCTCATGTTGCCATCATCAGAGGCAGAGTTGGTGTTGCCGTGGGAGCAAGGGAAGGAGGCAGGACAGGGGTTGGTGCTGATGCTGAGGGAGTCGGTGCTGAGGCTGAGGGACGGAGACCAAGAGATGGAGAGGGAACCGGAGTCGGTGCTGAGGCTGAGGGAGTCGGTGCTGATGCTGAGGGACGGGGGTGATGCACGATGCTGGCTCCAGCCGTAAAGGTGCAGAGGGAGTCGGTGCTGAGGCTGAGGGAGTCGGTGCTGATGCTGAGGGACGGGGGTGATGCACGATGCTGGCTACAGCCGTAAAGGTGCAGAGGTCACGGCCCATTAAACAGAGCGACAGGCTGACAAGCCCACTGAACGCACAACACAGGCGCTGGTCACACAGCAAATAGGGCCAGGGAGGGAAGAGACAGAGACAGACTACTCTGTGTGTGTGTGCGCGCATGTGTGTGTGTGTGTGTGTGTGTGTGTGTGTGTGACAGAGACTGAAACGCTGATTCAGACGGTTTAAATCATATCTGCCATAATAACCTTAAGTGACCCAGTGGATGGACAGAGAGAGAGAGAGAGAGATGGAGAGAGAGAAAGAAAGTAAGAGAGAGAAAGATAGCTAGTTAAACAGACAGACAGACATATCAAGTCATATAAAGACAGAGATAGATTTATCATTAAAGGAGCACTGCAGTGTGTAGCACATGTATTCCAAATAATCAGGAAATGGCCCTGATCGGTCACCACACATGAAGGAATCATTTTAAACACTAATATTACTGACAGTTGTATTCCAGCCAGAATATTTGCATTTGAAGCCCACAATCAGAGTTAATGGTGTCATTTCAAGTGGAGTTTGTGTTGTTGTCACTGTCAAGGTCTCCTTCTGCTTCCCAAATACTACATTGTGACAAAGAGAGAAATAAAACGGGGGGTGGAGTGATATAGGAGATGCTTCTGAATGATGGAGACGGCTGAAAACAGCAAAATATTTTGAGCATGATTGTAGTAGGCTACCGATTTTGGCCACAATCCTACACACACCTCCTTTCAGTTAATTAGAGAGTTATCGAGAAACAAAAATACACACACACACACACACTCACACAGATAGTTGGATAGATATAAAGATAGATTCATTATTAATGTAACTCTCACTCTGACACACACACACACACACACACAGACACACACACACACACACACACACACACACACACACACAGATATTTGTATCCATATACAGATAGGCAGATCATTGTTATTGTTGGATGTCATTCTCTAGTAACTGAAGATGGTGTAAATCCAACGGAACTCAGAAGGTCCAGGCTGAACTGAATTGGTCCAGGCTGGGGCTTGACACACGGTGTGTGTGTGTGTGTGTGTGTGTGTGTGTGTGTGTGTGTGTGTGCGCATGATATCTGACAGATGAGTTTACACTCCCAGCGAATGACAACAAACACACACTTGTGTCTGGAAGCGGCTACAGGAGGCTAATTAGTCATTAGATTTGCTCCTCATCAGAACGCCAGTCCTGCTGAGATCACACACACACACACACACACACACACACATTGATTCCTTTGAGAGTAGATTACGAGCCACTGCACCAGTTTACAATACAGCCATACAGGGTTCAGGTGGGGGGGGGGGGGTTCACAGAGACAAAGCATGAGCAAACACTAATGTGAGTGAGCAAGCGTGCACACACACACACACACACACACTCACTTAAACACACTCACGCACACACACACACACACACACACACACACACACACGCACACACACACACACACACACACACACACACACACACACACACACAGTTTAAGCATGAATGCCATGTCAGTGGTGTTTATGGGATGAGATGACAACAACAACAGCAATACATGAAAGAGGCAACAAATAAATAAAAACAACACAGGGTCACTTTCATGCAGGAGATTTTTTTATTCATGTGTACAAACTATCCAAAGCAGAAAGAACATGACGGTATCACAGCTGCAGTCAGAGTAAGTTTCGGGAGCGGATGAATTATGAATGAAGCGCATGGGAGAGACTGAGAGAGAGAGAGAGAGAGAGAGAGAGAGAGACGCGGAGAAAAGGAGAAAAGAACAGGAGCGAAGGAGAGAAAATAGTCATGATATCATGAGCCGACTCTAGCGCACTCCACATCTTAGACGCTTTCACACCACAAGTCATTGGAGCGATTTATTGTACCTAAGTAGCTAGTTTTCACACAGACTCTCTCTCTCTCTCTCTCTCTCTCTCTCTCTCTCTCTCTCTCTCTCACACACACACACACACACACACACACACACACACAACACACACACTCTCTCTCTCTCTCACACACACACACGCACGCACTCTACACATAGAAAGAGGTTGAGAACTCACGAACATCCCGTCACTGTACGCTACTGTACCCCTTGTTCTAGCCAAGAATAATTACACCGCTTTGCGAATCTGGCTTCGGTGTTAAATAGCATACATGTCACGGGACGAAAACGGAGAATATTGGCGATGGAACGTGTAGGCTATCTCGTTCCACCATGACCCGTCCGCTATTAAGTAACACCAGTCCAGTCCGCCAGTGTGCCAGCCCCCCTCCCTCTGCCCGGTAATAGCCCGCATCACATCATTGTGCGCTCAGCTCATCTCCGTTCATCTCCGTTCTGTTCCGCAAGCTCGTATTACTCACCACATATGTTTTCTTGGAGGAAGGCAACGGTGTCTGTTGATTGCTGTCACTCCTAAAGCCAGCTGCATTACAGTTATGTATTTCTGGTAATTCACCATGGTACAGTTCAACGCTGTGAAGAATCCGCTGAAGAAATGCACAGGTAATCATACACTCTCTCACACACACTCTCCCTCTCTCTCTCTCTCTCTCTCTCTCACTCTCTCTCTCCCTTTCTCTCTCTCTCTCTTTCTCCTCCTCCTAGATTCTGGCGGCCGCTTCCACTGCGTCTTCCTGGTTCAGCATCAGAGCGCCATTTCCAGCATCGCTGACGGACAGACGGGGACTAACGCGAACGCTCTCCCGGTGGGGCTGCTGAGCGGGAGGTGCCACACCACCGCGACCCATCACCACAATCACGAGCTAACCGGAAAACGTCTCGTCTCGCTACAGAACGCCTGTCTGTTGTCCGTTAGATTCTAGTCAGGCTTTCCACATTCTCCTCCTTCTGCTCGAAACAATCTCTCCTCTCCTCTCCTCTTCTCTTCTCTCCTCTCTCACACTCTCTCGCTTTCTTCCCCCACTCTCTCTCTCTCTCTCCCTCCCTCAATCGCTGCAGCGTCCAGGCGTCCGTACGCGTGAGGTAGGGTAGTGTGTGTGTGTGTGCGTGTGCGTGTGTGTGCGTGAGAGAGAGTCTTTGAGAGAGGAAGGAGGGAGAGGGAATGAGGTGTTGAGAAGCAGAGGGAAAGTACGGAGGGGTGGCATTGGACGGAGAGGAGAATGAATAAACGAAGATGTTCTCCTCCTCTGGCGAGCTGTGTTTCCCCGCCAGCAGGGTCAAGCAGTGGTGATGCTGGCAAACACACACACACTGTTTCAAACACACACAGTGTTACAAACACACACATTGTTTCAGGTGTCTGTAGCCATCACACCTTTCGTATGATTGCCCAGAAAATCAAAATAATCTGTTGTGTTGTGTCTCTTTAATTTTATTACAGGCTATAAACATACAAAAATAAAAAGAAGTGATTAAAAAGAAAGCCTTTACAGAGCCTAACCCTAAATGTCCTGAGTGTCCTTGCTGAGGAGATGAGCCCTATAGTGTAGTGTACTCAGGGGTTAAAGTGGGATTTGGCAGGAGGGGGAACTCTCATATTTTGTGTCTGCACAAACAAAGAAAGATGTATAGGAGAAGAATAGGATATTTATCTGAGGTGCCTATACTGATTACCCCCCCCCCATTGTTAACCCCTGAGTGTGAGTGGAGTGGATGGAGTGTGTATTAGTGTGTATAGTATATTAGTAGCAGTGATGGTGGAACTAGGCAACGGTACTAAGTGTGGTCAGGGTACTACTGGTAGTAGTGAGTAAGTCATAGTAGTCCGTGAGTTGAGTACCAGTAAAAATATGTAAATTTAGCCTGTGACACTAATTGATGGCCAAAGATTAGTTGTTCACTGAATATAAGTACAGTAGTATAGACTACTAATATTATGGTGTAGTATAGTAGTAGTCTAGTGTGGTTGAGTACAGTAGTATTAGTGTGGAAGAGTACTAATTGTAGTAGTGTGGTGTAATATAGTAGTCTAGTGTGGTTGAGTACAGTAGTATTAGTGTGGAGGTACAGTAGTATAGACTACTAATAT
>JAODXP020000017.1:14667221-14669721 GCA_027497455.2 Sardinella longiceps
AGTCATCTAAGTGGACACATATGGGGTCAAACTGTAGGCACTGACTGACACACACACACACGCACGCACGCACGCATGCACGCACGCACGCACGCACCAGGGGTCCAAACTGTAGGCACTGACTGACACACACACACACACACACGCACACACACATACAGACACACACACACACACACACACACACACACACCAGGGGTCCAAACTGTAGGCACTGACTGACACATTGAGTGAACTTTCAGGACACTTCCTCTTACCTGCCTACTCACATCTACACACACTCAAACGCGCACGCACACACACACACACACACACACACACACACACACACACACTCACTCATGCACACGCACACATATATACACACACAGGCACACACTCATGCACACATACACACACACACACACACTCACTCATGCACATACACACAAACACACACACACACACACACACACACACACACACTCAGGGGAGTGATGCAGAACGGTGTGGTTTGGTCGTCAGGTGGTTGCCAGGGGCTGAGCCTCATTCTGGGAGACACAAAGTGGTGTGTGTGTGTGTGTGTGTGTGTGTGTGTGTGTGTGTGTGTGTGTCTGTGAGAGCTATTCAACAAAGTGGGGCGCTGCATGACATGGCTGTTTTAGTGACACAAAAAAGAAAACATTTTCACTGCAGTAGCAGCAGTCCCCAGTGTGTGTGTGTGTGTCTGTATGTGTGTGTGTGTGTGTGTGTCTGTATGTGTGTGTGTGTGTGTGTGTGTGTGTGTGTGTGTGTGTCTGTATGTGTGTGTGTGTGTGTGTGTGTGTGTGTGTGTGTGTGTGTGTGTGTCTGTATGTGTGTGTGTGGGTGTGTTCTATTAAACATTATGATGTGCAATGTGGCATGACTGTTTCAGGCTGTCAGTTACTGTAAAAGTAAGTAAAAGTTGTTGTTGCTCATAGTTCTGATCTGTGTCATGACATTGTAAACAGAAACAAATCAAACAGATTCTTATTTTCGCCATATAAGATGTTATTTGTTAGCCTGCAGGCCATACTATATCATTGAAATGTATAGTCTGGCATCGAGAGATAGACCAAACTCAATCGTGGGCTGAACAACGCTGCTATCTTTCGAACTACTTCGGGACGCAACAGGATAGCCTATGGCCAATCGCAGGAACAAACAAGATCGGCAAAGCCCGCCCTAAACACATAGAACATTGTGATTAGATGTCGCCAACGGCGTCATCCAATCAAATTCCTTATGGCTTTGCTACTAGACGTACAGGCTGAGCAAATTAATTTGCCGCCGCTAGGGTACGTATAGATTTCTAGGCTAGTTATTTGTCTGATTTTCGCCATATCTGATTTTCGCCAAATAACGTTATTTGTCTGATTGTGGCCCTAAAACATGTTATTTGCTATATTTAGTGTAATTGTGTGTTGGGAAATAAAAAGAGAACATTCTGATTTCCTCAGATCGGATGCAGGATTCCTTCAAATCAAACAATAGTGGCCTGGGTTTAGCTTGGCTCCGCCCACACGGCCTGGGTTTAGCTTGGCTCCGCCCACACTGCCTGGGTTTAGCTTGGCTCCGCCCATTTCATGGGTTTAGCCTGTCTCCGCCCATTTCATAGGTTTAGCTTGGCTTAGCTTTAGCTTGGAGTGAGTGAGTGAAATTAGGATTATTTATTTATTTATTTCATTTGATTTGCCAGTCCAGAATCACCCAGGGCCTTCTCTGATGTCATTCAATCTATTCTTTTCATCATTCATTACAGTTTGGTTTGCAACAGCCACATAACAGGTGTGTGTGTGTGTGTGTGTGTGTGTGTGAGTCACACCGCTGTGTGGTACTGACAGTAGAAACTGTATGTGTGTGTGTGCGTGTGTGTGTGTGTGGTGTGTGTGTGTGTGTGTATGCGTGTGTGTGTGTGTCACTCTGCTGTGTGGCATTGACAGTAGAAACTGTATGTGTGTGTGTGTGTGTGTGTTTGTGTGTCACTCTTCTGTGTGTGGTACTGACAGTAGAAACTGTATGTGTGTGTGTGTGTGTGTGTGTGTGTGTGTGTGTGTGTGTGACAGAAAGCACGAGGAGAGGAAGAAGAGATGAAGAGGAGAGAGAGAGAGAGAGAGAGAGAGAGAGAGAGAGAGAGAGAGAGAGAGAGAGAGAGAGAGAGAGGTGTCTGCGTGGGAGGTGTAGGGAGGTGTGTGTGTGGTGTGTGTGTGTATGTGAGAGGTGTGGTGGCATGTGTATGAGTGGGTTCTGTGCGTGTGTGTGGGGGTGGGGTGGGGGGGGGGTTAGGCGTGTGTGTGTGTGTGTGTGTGTGTGTGTGAGGGGGGGGGTTAGGGGTGTGTGTGTCCATTCTCTCCCATTCTCTCTCATCTACAGTGAATGAGTCACTCACACACTTTACTGCACCCTCAACATTATCATCACACAGCAGCCCCATTACACACACACACACACACACACACACACACACACACACACACACACACAGCACACACACACACAC
>JAODXP020000017.1:14672221-14677221 GCA_027497455.2 Sardinella longiceps
TGTGTGTGTGTGAGAGAGAGTGTGTTACCCACGGCGAAGCGCTCTGTGTGTGTGTGTGTGTGAGAGCCATCGTGAAACTGCCATG
This sequence comes from Sardinella longiceps, assembly GCA_027497455.2. Taxonomy (NCBI): domain Eukaryota; kingdom Metazoa; phylum Chordata; class Actinopteri; order Clupeiformes; family Clupeidae; genus Sardinella; species Sardinella longiceps. The sequence goes on from JAODXP020000017.1 coordinate 14,672,307, forward strand.
TGTGTGTGGGTGTGTGAGAGACACGGTGAAACTCTATGTGTGTGTGTTTGTGTGTGTGCAACAGTAAAACGGCATTATATTTTTATATGCTTGAAACACACACTTGACTTGAGGGTGAGTTTGTAGGGGAGAGAACTGTTCAGTCATTTGTGTGTGTGTGTGTGTGTGTGTGTGTGTGTGTGTGTGTGTGTGTGTGTGTGTGTGTGTGTGTGTGTGTGCACCTGTCATCTACATTAGCAATGGTGTAAATCAATCTGAGCCTTTAGTGTACCTGTACGTGTTAGTGTGAGTGTGGTTGTGTGTGGGGTGGGTCATACTGTACGTTTAGTGTGTGTTTGTTGTACGTGTGTGTATGTGTGTATGTCTGAGAGCAAGAGAGAGAGAGAGAGAGAGAGAGAGTGCAGACAGAAAAAGAGGGAGAGAGAGAGGGAGAGAGCAGAGAGAAAAAGAGAGAGAGAGAGGGAGGGAGCAGAGAAAATGAGGGGGTGGGTGTGGTGAGGTGTGTGTGTGTGTGTGTGTGTGTGTGTGTGTGTGTGTGTGTGTGAGGGCAGCAGATGGGCATTCGATAGATGTAGCAATTTGCAGGGCAGCTATGATACCGTAAACAATAATTTGACCCGTAAACTATCAGTGGCACCAAAGATACAGTTACATCAAAGGACAAAACTTACCTCAATACACACACACACACACACACACTGACACACACACACCCCCACACACACAGACACACACACAACAATCCTTGTTTCTTCTAGAAATCAAGGCAGTTTAGTGTGTGTGTGTATGTGTGTGTGTGTGTGTGTGTGTGTGTGTGTATGTGTGTGTGTGTGTTTGTAACTGTAGACAGTTTAGTGTGTGTGTTTGTAACTCCATACAGTTTAGTGTGTGTGTTTTTAACTTTAGACAGTTTAGTGTGTGTGTGTGTGTGTGTGTGTGTGTGTGTGTGTGTGTGTGTGTGTGTGTGTGTTTGTAACTGTGGACAGTTTAGTGTGTGTGTTTGTAACTCCATACATTCAATTCAATTTAATTCAATTTTATTTGTAGAGCGCTCAAATACAGTGCATTTGTCTCGCGGCGCTTTACAGACAGTACGGGAAGCATCCATGAGAAACAGGGGCAAGGAAAAACTACACTTTGCTAGTAATTCATTTCTAGGAAGAAACCTTGGGCAGATCCACGCCTCATGGGCTCAGCCTATCTGCCTAGGGCCTAATAAAGTATCCGTACAGTTTAGTGTGTGAGTGTCTAGACAGTTTAGTGTGTGTGTTTGTAAGGTGTGTGTGTGTGTGTGTGTGTGTGTGTGTGTGTGTTTGTCACTCTCGACAGTTTAGTGTGTGTGTTTGTTACAGTAAACAGTTTAGTGTGTGTGTGTGTGTGTGTGTGTGTTTGTAACTCTAGACAGTTTAGTGTGAGCGTATCTGACGCCATCTGTCCCCCTAGCGGGCGGTTGGGTGGTTGGGTGTGTGTGTGTGTGTGTGTGTGTGTGTGTGTGTGTGTGTGTGTGTGTGTGTGTGTGTGTGTGTGTGTGTGCTCTAACAGGCCAGTAATCTGATCAGGTCTGCTCAGAGATTAGGGCTGCTATTTCAGCCCTTACAGTAGACACACACACACACACACACACACACACACACACACACACACTGTCTGTTATTTCAGACTTTACAGGAGAGAGACACTCACTTAAGATGGCTCCAACTCCTTCAAACTCCTCTCATTGTCTGTAGTAACTCTCTCTCTCTCACTACACACACACACACACACACACACACACACACACACACACACACACACACACACACACACACACACACACACACACACACACACACACACAGTCTGATCCCATCAAAGGTGTATCTGTCTGTTATCCACATGTTGTAAATTTCCTTCATACAACTCAACACAACTCAACACAACACAACACAACACAACACAACACACCACAAAACAGAACAGCAGTGTTGATTTAGGCAACTTTAGTATAAATAGCAGTAGCTCATAGCACCCTTACAATAAAAGGAAGAAACGTAGGCGTGTGTGTGTGTGTGTGTGTGTGTGTGTGTGTGTGTGTGTGTGTGTGTGTACAGTATAAATAGCAGTAGCTCCTAGCACCCTTACAGTAAAAGGAAGAAACATAGTGTGTGTGTGTGTGTGTGTGTGTGTGTGTGTGTGTGTGTGTGTGTGTGTGTGTGCTGCCCACTGTGCTGGTTTAGTGTGTATTTCACTTGAAATGTCCTGAATGTGTATCAGTAATTCACAGATGTAGAATAGAATAGAATAGAATAGAATAGAATAAAATAGAACAGACTTTATTGTCATGCCAGCATGAAACCAAATTTCACACACTCCATAGTGCACACTACACTATACTACTCTACTAAACACTACACTACTCTACTAAACACTCATCATACAAATTACCCAAGCATCTTAGAAATACTACAGTCTATAGATACAGACAGCAAGTCTGGCCACACCCACAAATGTAGCTCCACTGTGGGGAAAAGAAGGAAATATAGTTCCCTGTGGAGGAAAACACTTCGTGGGGAAGTCAATGACAAGCTAGGCTAGAATTAACACTGAGCACCAGCTACAAGAAGCTTGACATATTTTTGAGGGTAATGCCTTAAGGTAGTAATGATGTTCAGATGGTCCAATGTGACTTCTGAAATTAGAAACCTCAAAACACGATACTGGGAATCCTAAGCTTCATTAGCTTGCTAACTAGCCGACCTCAATCATCACCCCAGTAAATGTAGCTAACTTTAGCTTGCTAACTAGCCAACATCAATCATCACCCCAATAAATGTAGCCTAGCTAATTTTAGCTTGCTAACTAGCCGACCTCAATCATCACCCCAGTAAATGTAGCTAACTTTAGCTTGCTAACTAGCCAACCTCAATCATCACCCCAGTAAATGTAGCTAATTTTAGCTTGCTAGACTAAGCTAATCAGAGTTGTGATTGCTTCAATATGACAGGAGCAGAGACATGCTCATGACATTTCTGTAAGTGTTACTGGAATAAACAAATCATGGAAAAAATATTTTACTCTAAACCCAAGTATAACAGGTCATAATCAGACAAAACATCTAATATGGACTTTATTCAATTTTACTTTGCGATCTCTAATTGTTAAGCAACTTTCTCTACCTTGTCCATTCACCATAATGTTAATTTGGCCTCTGTTATCCCCCACGCTGACTCCACCCTCGCATTTTCGGGCCGTTAACCGTACTTGCAAACTGTATCTATGCAGTGTGTGTGTGTGTGTAGTGTCATAGTGTAGTGTGCTCTATGCAGCGTGTGTGTGTGTAGTGTCATAGTGTTAGCACCTCCCCCATTGAGTGTGTGTGTGAAGCAGACTAGGCAACTAGGGCAGGCAGACACCCGAGGAGACTGGATGATACAACACAGATATACTAAACACTCTTCTACAGGAGACTTCTATTGGACACACAATCTAAACCTGGACACACACACTTGAATAGTAAACTTGGACACACACACTTCTATTGTAAACACACACACACGCTTCTATAGTAAACTTGGACACACACACTTGTATAGTAAACTTGGACACACACTTGTATAGTAAACTTGGACACACACACTTCTATTGTAAACACACACACACACACACTTCTATAGTAAACTTGGACACACACGCTTCTATAGTAAACTTGGACACACACACGCTTAGTAAACTTGGACACACACGCTTCTATAGTAAACTTGGACACACACACGCTTAGTAAACTTGGACACACACGCTTCTATAGTAAACTTGGACACACACGCTTCTATAGTAAACTTGGACACACACACTTCTATAGTAGACTTGGACAAATACACACTTCTAGTGTAAACTTGGACACACACACTTGTATTGTAAACAAACACACCCTTCTATAGTAAACTTGGACACACACACTTCTATTGTAAACACACACACACGCTTCTATAGTAAACTTGGACACACACACTTCTATTGTAAACACACACACACGCTTCTATAGTAAACTTGGACACACACACACTTGTATAGTAAACTTGGACACACACACTTCTATTGTAAATTTGGACAAATACACACTTCTATAGTAAACTTGGACACACACACTTGTATAGTAAACTTGGACACACACACTTCTATTGTAAACCTGGACACACACACACACACACTTCCATAGGAAACTTGGTCAGGCAGTGTTCTATAGTAAACTTGGACACACACACTTGTGTAGTAAACATGGACACACACACTTGTATAGTAAACTTGGGCAGACAGACACACGTCTATAGAAGGGCAAATTGTCTTCCCAGTGGAGCAAGAGAACGTTCAAATGATCCAGTTTATAAAAGCAGACCAAAGAGAAGCATCAATATGAGCAGTATCCATGAACAGCCCTCAGGTCACACAGCACTCATATACAAAACTACTCTTTATTGGGCTGTGTGTGTCGTTGTTGTGGTTGCATGTGTTGTTGTTGTTGTTATTGTTGTTATGTGTGTGTGTGTGTGTATGTATGAGAGTATGTGTGTGTCTTGCCCTCGGTGTCGATCAGGAGGCAGGTGAGTAGATGTGTGTGTGTGTGTGTGTTTGTATGAGTATCTGTGTGTGTTTATGTGAGTGTGTATGAGGAGGTGTGTGTGTGTGTGTATGAGGAGGTGTGTGTGTGTGTGTATGAGTGTGTGTGTGTGTGTGTGTGTGTGTGTGTGTGTCTTACCCTCAGTGTCGAGCAGCAGGCAGGTGAGCAGGTGTGGACACACGTCCTCGAGTACGGAGCAGAATGTGAGGAATGCGGCGGGGCCTTTGGCGGTCAGTCTCTCCAGGAAGAGTTCTGCCCTCTGCCGCTGCCCCTCCAGGCCCAGGATCTCCTTGTACTCGGCAGGTGAGAACACCTTAGCGC
>JAODXP020000017.1:14689721-14692221 GCA_027497455.2 Sardinella longiceps
GTAGAGTATATGTATATGTAGGCTATGTGTATATGTAGAGTATATGTATATCTACAGCAGGCTATGTGTATATGTAGAGTATATGTATATGTAGGCTATGTAAAGTATATGTAGAGTATATGTATATGTAGGCTATGTGTATATGTAGAGTTAGTATGTATATGCAGCTCATGTGTATATGTAGATATATGGATCTACATACAAGCTATGTGTATATGTAGAGTATATGTATATGTATCATGTACAGCAAGCATGTGATAGTGAGCATTCTCATGTAGGCCTATTTCAATCCATTCATCTATCTATTTCAGTCCAATGTGACTTGAATAGCAATTGTGAGAAATGGAAAGCCATTCACAGATGAGGAGTATGCCAAAACACTCTTTTTCTGTACTTTTTGATTACTTTTCGAATAAAGATAAGATAAATGAATGAATAAAAAACATGCCTGTATATTGTATGGCTCTCATGGAAATAAATTTTAAAATATGTGCCATTAATGGCTCTCTGAGCCAATAAGGTTCCTGACCCCTGTGCTAGCATATTACATGTTTACATGTTGGAGCAGTACGGGTTGATAGGTAGCAGTATGGGTATAGGTTTACATGTTGGAGCAGTATGGGTAAGCCTATAGGTAGCAGTATGGGTATAGGGTTACTTGTTGGAGCAGTATGGGTTGATAGGTAGCAGTACGGGTATAGGGTTACTTGTTGTGTGCAGTACAGGTGACAAATGTGGGTTTAATGTATTAAAATGTTGTATTTGTATTAGAAAGGGTCTCTGAGAAAATGAAAGATAATATTATGGAAATCATAATATCTTATTATGGAAAACGTGTTCCAACTCTTCTCTTTCTCTTAAGTGTGTTAAAGCAGTCAGCAAAAACACTAACTCCAATTTGCAATGGCTCTGAGCATTTTTATCGTTTGTAATGTTCAGGGCAGGCTGGCTGCAGTGTGGACCTGTTACAGCCATAGATATCATATATACCTGTATATAACTTTATTACAGACTCAGGGCCCACAGGGGAGACTTTACAATATACATCAATTACACAACACACTACACATTCCTAAATATACATGTAATAGACAAATAAAAATGGAAAGCTAATGAAGACACTCATACCAGTGTTCCCAGATCATAGACATGTGTCTTACAGAGCTACGACTTAGGTCTACTAATTGTGCAATAAGCCCATTATATAATATGGTTACAGCCCTAACAAGATAGATTAGATCTAGATTTCTAGCTAGTCTCTAGCACCTGGGTAAGGAACAAATATTAGGAGTATCAGCCATTTTGGATTTTGTCAGCAACATCAAAGAGCCCTAGCTGACACCTGAAAGTGAAAGTGTCACCAGATGAGATTATTTAGGCTAAACTATGGATAGACTACTGTTGTTCAGACACCAAAATTAGATTATTTAGGCTAAACTATGGATAGGCTACTGTTGTTCAGACACCAAAATTAGATTATTTAGGCTAAACTATGGATAGACTACTGTTGTTCAGACACCAAAATGAGATTATTTAGGCAAAAATATGGATAGGCTACTATTCAGACACCAAAATGAGATTATTTAGGCTAAACTATGGATAGGCTACAGACACCAAAATGAGATTATTTAGGCTAAACTATGGATAGGCTAAACTATGTTCAGAAGCTCAGTCAAAGGGAAGCAGACACCCCGGTGCTAGATTAATTCTTTATTATCACATAGATTTTATTATTATCACATTTGATATCATATCCAGAGCAGAGGGTTTGTTGGGTGCAAGTGTTGACTTGTGCTGGTGGATGTAAAACAGCTTTAGGCTCAGGAACCAGACTAGCAGACAAGGAGCTGCTCTTGAGCCAGAGCCAAACAGATGATGGTGTCAGAGGAGCATCACATCATCCGCATAAACAAACTACCTTAATCTCTCATCAATGTAGTCACGCTAACTGTAACAGCCAAGCAGTTTGAGGATGACCTTTCAACAGGAACTCTAGTATGGTGCATTAGGTTATTGAATTAATGGATTAAATCAGCTACAAACGTAATCAATTAGTCATAATAAAATTTTGATGTATTTAAACTTTAAAACTTTAAAATGTCTCATAGTAGTGTGTAAAGAGGACCTCTGAAGAGGAACTTAAAGGTTCTTGTAGTGGTGCACGAAGTGGGTTTTTCATTTGGAACTTTAAATGTTCTTGTAGTGGTGCATGAAGTGGGTTCTTCTAAAGAGGAACTTTAAAAGTTCTTGTAGTGGTGCATGAAGTGGGTTCTTCTAAAGAGGAACTTTAAAAGTTCTCGTAGTGGTGCATGAAGTGGGCCTGGTCCCGTTTGTTGATCTGCTGGCAGGCCTTCTCCACGTTCTTGGTCAGACCAGGAGGACCGCAGCTGAACACCCCAATCTTTCCCACCTGGAACAAACACAGGTGCCTTTAGGAACCTTTAGGAACCTTAAGGAACTCAGGAACATCTAGAAACATTCAGGCCTTTTTGGGAAAAAA
>JAODXP020000017.1:14697221-14702221 GCA_027497455.2 Sardinella longiceps
GAGGCTGTGTGTGTGTGTGTGTGTGTGTGTGTGTGTGTGTGTGTGTGTACCTTAGGGTATGGTGTCTCGGGGGCGTAGCACTGTCGGAGGGCGGTGGTCCAGGGTCCTACGGCGCGGATGTGGAGGCTGAGGTTCTCCTGGTGAGGTGCGGAGGTGAGGGTGAAGGGGTGGTACTCGTCCGACCCCAGCTCCAGGCACGCCACACGCACCCACTGCCCCGAGCGATACACAAACCCCTGCGGACGCTTGAACTCCAAGTACGTCACACCTGCAGGGAGGGGTGGGCACCCAACACATGCACATGATGTCATCAGCATGAGACAACTACGGGGACCAATCAGAGAGCAGGGAGGGGGGCACCCAACACATGCACATAGTAAAGTATAGTTTACTTTATTTGATATGGACATAGCAATTCCATTGGACCAGATGCATTGTTTAAGTGTTTTAGCACAGGTGCTAATTCTCAACACTAGTCCATAGGCAGCTTTTCAAAAAAAAAAAAAAAAAAAAAACATAAACTACATAAACAACACAAAGCAAAAAAAAATGTTTATATGATGCCATCAGCATGAGACAACTATGGGGACCAATCAGATAGCTTCCTGGTGGTGTGGGCGTGTCACCTGAGGGCAGAAGCTCCGCCCTGAGCACGGGTAGCTCCACCTTCTTCCTGTGCAGGCTGAGCAGCTTGTCCAATAGGAAGATCAGCGCTGGAGGGATCAGATAGATGTAGAAACGAGGCTTCTGCAGCAGCGCATAACTCCCGTGGATCACCGTCTGCACACACACACACACACACACACACACACACACACACACACACACACACCATTGGATAAGAGCCACATGATAGACTTGCCTGTTTTTGTGTGTGTGTGTGTGTGTGTGTGTGTGTGTGTGTGCGTGTGTGTGCGTGTGTGTGTGTGAGACTCACCAAAATGTAGACGATGACGTAGAGCTTGTGTGTGAGCCAGAAACCGCGGAAGCTGACCCGTCTGAAGTATCGAGACGCAAACACGTAGATGAAGGACAAGACGAGGAGGAGGAGGATTCCTGTCATACCTGGAGAACACAGAGAGACAGGTGTGTGTGTGTGTGTGTGTGTGTGTGTGTGTGTGTGTGTGTGTGTGTGTGTGTGTGTGAGACGCAAACACGTATATGAAGGACAAGACGAGGAGGAGGAGGATTCCTGTCATACCTGGAGAACACAGAGAGACAGGTGTGTGTGTGTGTGTGTGTGTGTGTGTGTGTGTGTGTGTGTGTGTGTGTGTGTGTGAGACGCAAACACGTAGATGAAGGACAAGACGAGGAGGAGGAGGATTCCTGTCATACCTGGAGAACACAGAGAGACAGGTGTGTGTGTGTGTGTGTGTGTGTGTGTGTGTGTGTGTGTGTGTGTGACGCAAACACGTAGATGAAGGACAAGACGAGGAGGAGGAGGATTCCTGTCATACCTGGAGAACACAGAGAGACAGGTGTGTGTGTGTGTGTGTGTGTGTGTGTGTGTGTGTGAGACGCAAACACGTAGATGAAGGACAAGACGAGGAGGAGGAGGATTCCTGTCATACCTGGAGAACACAGAGAGACAGGTGTGTGTGTGTGTGTGTGTGTGTGTGTGTGTGTGTGTGTGTGTGTGAGACGCAAACACGTAGATGAAGGACAAGACGAGGAGGAGGAGGATTCCTGTCATACCTGGAGAACACAGAGAGACAGGTGTGTGTGTGTGTGTGTGTGTGTGTGTGTGTGTGTGTGCGTGTGTGTGTGTGAGAGAGAGAGAGTGTGAAAGAGCAACAGAAATGTAACAAGTCCTTTCACACATTCTTACCTGGAACTGATTGGAAGAACCAAAATGTCCAACTCATCGGCATTTCCGAACTAGAACAAGAACATGGAGAACATTCCAAACATGGAGAACATTCCAAACATGGAGAACATTCCAAACAGAAAGACCATTTTTAGTCCTTAAGGTTCCTATGCTAAAGGTTTATATGCTACATTTTTGTGTCATGTGATGAATGTATCCTGTGCTATGGACAGTGATGGTCTGTGTGAGTGTGTGTGTGTGTGTGTGTGTGTGTGTGTGTGTGTGTGTGTGTACTGGGAGTGTGTGACGTGATGAATGTATCCTGTGTTGTGGACAGCGATGACAGCATGAGTGTAAGTGTGTGTGTGTATGAGTGTATGATGATTGTGTGTGTAAGATGAGTGTGTTTGTATGGTGAGTGTGTGTATGATGTGTGTGTGTGTAATATGAGTGTGTGTGTGTATGATGAGTGTGTGTGTAAGATGAGTGTGTGTGTATGGTGAGTGTGTGTATGAGATGAGTGTGTGTGTATGATGAGCGTGTGTGAAAGATGAGTGTGTGTGCATGATGAGTGTGTGTGTGTGTGTGTGTGTGTGTGTGTGTGTGTGTGTGTGTGTGTGTGTGTGTGTGTGTGTGTATGTGTGTGTGAGTGAGTGTGAGTGTGTGTGTATAAGATAAAGAACACACCTGTCGTTAGGGAGGACCTCTGGGAAGAGGCAGGGTTAGGATGAGTGTATGTGTGTGTGTGTGTGTGTGTGTGTGTGTGTGTGTGTGAGTGAGTGTGAGTGTGTGTGAGTGTGTGTGTATAGATAAAGAACACACCCGTCGTTAGGAGGACTCTGGGAAGAGCAGGGTTAGGATGTGTGTGTGTGTGTGTGTGTGTGTGTGTGTGTGTGTGTGTGTGTGTGTGAGTGAGTGTGAGTGTGTGTGAGTGTGTGTGTATAAGATAAAGAACACACCCGTCGTTAGGGAGGACCTCTGGGAAGAGGCAGGGTTAGGATGAGTGTGTGTGTGTGTGTGTGTGTGTGTGTGTGTGTGTGTGTGTGTGTGTGTGTGTGTGTGTAGATAAAGATAAGATGAAGAGCAGACCCGTCGTTAGCGAGGACCTCTGGGAAGAGACACGCCAGGATGCTGATCTCACTGATGGAGAAGACGTACAGATTCACCAGATGCCCCAGACTGTGAACCACTGCAGACACACACACACACACACACACACACACACACACACACACACACACACACACACACACACAGATTCACCAGATGACCCAAACTGTGAACAACTGCAGAGACACACAGTTTAGTTCCTTTTATTTGGATCTTAACATAGGTTAAACTATCCAATATCCCAACACAGGCCAGAAGTGTGTGACAGAAATGAGTAGGTCAGATCAAACATGTGTGTGTGTCATGTGTGTGTGTGTGTCATGTGCAACTCATCAATAACAGCTCATGGGTAAACAAGGCTCCCTTGTCTCCAGATGGACAAACAACCTGCAACAGCAGAGATGGAGGAATACTTTCTGCCAATCAACTCTAGTCCTCTCAAAACAAGTCCAGGACTCCCAATACAAGTACAATTACTTTGCATTGAAAATAAGTTTGTTACTACACCTGTGCTGCCGCCAACCTCACTGTGCTCAGTAAGGACACACACACACACACACACACACACACACAGGCCACCTTAGTTTGTTACACACAGTTTGTTTGTGACGTCTGACCTGAGCGTGACCTCTGCCCTCTGACCTGAGACTGTGTGACCTCTGACCTGAGACTGTGTGACCTCTGACCTGACTGTGACCTCTGACCTCTGACCTGCTAGTATGATGGCGGCCATGGCCATGAGGCGGTGGCAGTCGATGGCGGCGTCGAAGGGGATGTAGCGGTTGAGGAAGGTCTCACGCAGCAGTGTGATGAGGTTCCGGGAGACGGTCAGCAGCATGTAGGGGAACAGGAAGGAGATGGCCGCCGCCGACCCCCTGGACACCAGCAGCCCCACCACCGTCATTTCCGGAACACCAGACGAGACTGCCTGCAGCCCGTAGTCTAAACACACACACACACACAGTCAGCAGACCCACCACCGTCATCTCCGGGACGCCAGACGACACTGCCTGCATCCCGTAGTCTACAAAGAGGTGGACACAGTTACACACACACACGCACACACACACACACACACACACACACACACACACACACACACACACACACACACACACACACAAATAGTCTGCAGAGAGACATAGTCAGAGTATGACCATAATAAGTCAGCACTCGACAGACACAGCAAACAAATGGCAAAACATCACAGGAAAAACAGATAGCCCCAGACAGTGAAGAGTTTTAGTGGGTAGCAGTAAAGTTATGTGTGAGGATGTTATGTTTCTGAGTTTTAGCTAGTAGCACTAGTAGTTGTGGTAGCAGCAGCAGTAAAACTTGTGTGTAAGGATGTTATGTTTCTGTGTTAGTATTTGGGAACCCAAAGACCGGAGTTGATGAGTTTTCATTAGTAGGCTAATATAGGCTAATATAAGTTTAGACCTACATGCAGGAGTGATTAGTAGTGGTAGCGTAGTCCAGTGTTAAAAAACGCGGCTAACTTGGCTAATAGCCTGCAAGGTGAGAGCTGAAATCCCGACTACCACCGCTGTGCCCTTTTGCAAGGCACTTAACCCTAAGATGCTCTAGGGGAGACTGGCCCTGAAGTAACAAATGTAAGTTGCTTTGGGTAAAAGTGAACGGAAATGTAAATGTAGTAGGCTAAAGGTAGCTAAGCTAAGTGCGCTAAGTGCAGCTAAGTAGACTAGTAGGCTAATTGTGCTAAGCTAAGTGCGCTAGTAGGCTAAAGCTAGTGCGCTAAGTGCAGCTAAGTAGACTAGTAGGCTAATTGTGCTAAGCTAAGTGTGCTAGTAGGCTAAAGCTAGTGCGCTAAGTGCAGCTAAGTAGACTAGTAGGTTAATTGTGTTAAGCTAAGTGTGCTAGGAGGCTAATTGTGCTAAGCTAGTGCGCTAAGTGCAGCTAAGGAGCCTAGTAGGCTAATTGTGCTAAGTGTGCTAAGTGTGGCCGTGTGATCAAGGCTAGGGTGAGTTTACCTCGTTGAGCTGAAGGTTGTTATGATCTCCATGGGAGCGGTTAGGGTTAGGATCAGGGTTAACTCACAGATCCCACGGACGGTGGTGCTGGC
>JAODXP020000017.1:14704721-14712221 GCA_027497455.2 Sardinella longiceps
CTTTAATGATCAAGATGGATAATACTGTTGCCCAAAAAAAGTATTCTATTAACTTACAGATCAGCTGATTGGTTAAACTTACATTAACTGACATTAAAGGAGAGTACCGGAGTGAATTCAAGCATAGCCTTGTTGAAAGAGCTTGCTAAATGCACTAGTTAGCGAGTGGAACTAAATAATTTGGTACAGCACAGACCGAACGGGAACGCAGAAGCGAACAGGCACTTTACACTGAATCAATGGAACCTGACTGTTGGAAACCGAAAGTAAGATCTGAGGTTACATTGACTCAATGTAAAGTGTTTCGCGTTCGCGTTAGGTCTATGCTGTTCGAAAATCTTTCATTTCATGCAAAATATATTGCTGTTAGAAGGCTCGTGCAGCAGGGCTATGCTTAAACTTACTCCGGTATATTGCTTTAATAAAACATTATTAACACACAGGAATAGAGAACATTTTCAACCTTAAGAAGCTTTAACACATTGCAAGCCAAAAAAAGATCAAAGAGTTGCAGTGCCTTTGATGTTGAGCTGAGCAAACTGGAGCTCGTCCTGGTGATCACTGAGGAGCAGGTGGAAGTCCTCCCAGGTGATCTGATCTTTGGCCTCCAACCCCACGGCTTTAACCATGGCATCTATTACCTCCTGAGCCTGGCTCTTAGACAACACACTGCTGGAGATCTCTATGAACGACCTGTGGGGGAACACACACTCTTAGTGTGTGTGTGTGTGTGTGTGTGTGTGTGTGTGTGTGTGTGTGTGTGTGTGTGTGTGTGTGTTTATGGCTCTTAGACAACACACTGCTGGAGATCTCTATGAACGACCTGTGGGGAACACACACTCTTAGTGTGTGTGTGTGTGTGTGTGTGTGTGTGTGTGTGTGTGTGTGTGTGTCTGGATCTGTGTGTAGCTACTCTCAGCTGTGCGATTTGAGACACAGCCAAGAAGAAGGAGAGGCAGGGAGAGGAAAAGGGAAGAAGGGAACACAGAGACTAGAAGAAGAGAAAGAGAAGAAGAGAAAGAGATGGAAGAAGAAGAGAAAGGGATGGAAGAAGAGAGAGAATAGAAGAGATAGGGAGTGGAGGAAGAGAAAGAGACTAGAAGAAAAGAAAGAGATGGAAGAAGAGGAGATAGAGAAGAAGAAAAGAAAGAGACTAGAAGAAGAAAAAGAGAATAGAGGAAGAGAAAGAGATGAAAGAAGAGGAGAAAGGGACTGGATGAATAGAAAGAGACTAGAAGAAGAGGAGATAGAGAAGAAGAGAAAGGGATGGAAGAAGAGAGAGAGAGATGGAAGAAGAGGAGATGGAGAGAATGAGAGAGAAAGAGATGGAAGAAGGGGAGTTAGGGACTGGAAGAAGAGAGAGAGAGATGGAAGAAGGGGAACTGTGGAGTTAAAAAGTGTAGAAGGAAGGCTGTACTGAGCGCAGAGAACTGAAAGCTGATTGGTTATGAGGAGAGCAGAGAACTGAAAGCTGATTGGTTATGAGGAGAGCAGAGAACTGAAAGCTGATTGGTTATGAGGAGAGCAGAGAACTGAAAGCTGATTGGTCATGAGGAGAGCAGAGAACTGAAAGCTGATTGGTTATGAGGAGAGCAGAAAACTGAAAGCTGATTGGTTACCTGAGGAGAGCACAGAACTCATCTCTGGAGAGATGGCCGTCTCCATCAATGTCGTGCATGCTGAACAGCAGTTTGGATTTCTCCTCTGGGGAACCTGAAACACACACACACACACACACACACACACACAACTGCTTCTTTAAACTCAATACCTAGTGTTAACACATGATTACCATGCTGTAATGTGTGTGTGTGTGTGTGTGTGTGTGTGTGTGTGTGTGTGTTAGTGTGAGAACAGACCGATCATGAAGATGGCGATGACGTCGAGGAACTCCTGCAAGGACAGGTATCCGTTTCCGTCCTTGTCGGCGAGCGTGAACATTGATTGGACGAACAGCGAGTCGGGCTTGAGGCCGAGGGCCGTGGCAAACTCCGCCCCCGAGAGCTCACACTGCAGCGCCTCACGCGTCTGACGACTGGACACACCCCTCAGGTCGCCCGCATCACGCCGCTCAATGTCCAACACCTGAGAGAACACAGACACAAGGAGCGTGTGTGTGTGTGTGCGTGTGTGTGTGTGTGTGTGTGTGTGAGTGTGTATATGCCCCTAAATGTCCAACACCTGAGAGAACACAGACACAAGGAGCGTGTGTGTGTGTGCGTGTGTGTGTGTGTGTGTGTGAGTGTGCATATGCCGCTCAATGTCCAACACCTGAGAGAACACAGACACAAGGAGCGTGTGTGTGTGTGTGCGTGTGTGTGTGTGTGTGTGTGTGTGTGTGTGTGTGTGAGTGTGTATATGCCTCTCAATGTCCAACACCTGAGAGAACACAGACACAAGGAGCGTGTGTGTGTGTGTGTGTGTGTGAGTGTGTATATGCCTCTCAATGTCCAACACCTGAGAGAACACAGACACAAGGAGCGTGTGTGTGTGTGTGTGTGTGTGTGTGTGTGTGTGTGTGTGTGCGTGTGTGTGTGTGTGTTACCTGAGCAAAAGCGTGTCTGAAGAACACCTCCACTATCTGGGCTCTCTGTGCTTTCGTGACGGCATGTGTGTGTGTGTGTGTGTGTGTGTGTGTGTGTGTGTGTGTGTGTGTGTGTTACCTGAGCAAAAGCGTGTCTGAAGAACACCTCCACTATCTGGGCTCTCTGTGCTTTAGTGACGGCATGTGTGTGTGTGTGTGTGTGTGTGTGTGTGTGTGTGTGTGTGTGTTACCTGAGCAAAAGCGTGCCTAAAGAACACCTCCACTATCTGGGCTCTCTGTGCTTTCGTGACGGCATGTGTGTGTGTGTGTGTGTGTGTGTGTGTGTGTGTGTGTGTGTTACCTGAGCAAAAGCGTGCCTAAAGAACACCTCCACTATCTGGGCTCTCTGTGCTTTAGTGACGGCCTCCTTGAAGAGCTGCTTCTCCTTCACCATCCTCATCCTCACACTCTGCTCTTCCTCCCCCACCACGGAACGCAGGAGGCCCAGGAACGAGGAACGAGACTCTTCATCCTCAAACAACAACACCTACAACAACACAACAACACAACTCCTTACAACACAACACACAACTCATTACAACACAACACAACTCATCATAAGACAACAGGCCCGAGACTCTTCATCCTCAAACACCAACACCTACAACAACACAACAACACAACACAGCATAACACGATTTAACACAACACAACACAACAGGCCAGATAGTCTTCATCCTCAAACACCAACACCTGACACAACAACACAGTATAACACAACACAACAACACATTACATCACAACACAACACACTGCACAACTCATCACACCCAGGTCCAACCATAACTCAGCCGTCACTCACCAGATCTCCCCTTGACTCCTTCACTCACAAGGTCCCTCCTTCACCTCTTCCTCACTCCCCAGTCACCTGTAGCGATGGGAGTGAACAGTGACCCCACCCGGTCTCAAACCCCGGTCTCCAGGGTGCTAAACGTGCAACTTGACCGCAACGCCAAAGAGCCTCGTTGGTACGGCAGTCAGAGCGCATACTTAACCGTAGTGACGGTACTTTGTCACAATAACCTTTTCATCCCTCCCCAGGACTCCCCAGTCGCCCCTTCCTGACTCCCAAGGTCACCCCTGCTGACTCACCAGGTCACTCCTTGCTGACTTATTGACTCACCAGGTCGTACTCCTTGGGCACTTTGATGAGGAGGCTGCGCTGCTGGTGGTCAGTGGCCAGTAGGAGGGTGAGGGGGCCGTAGTCCAGGCTGAGGGAGCGAAGGGCGCCCCCTAGAGGGTCACGCACGTACAGACGCCTCTTCTCATCCACCTCCACACACACACTACGACACGCCTCCTCTGGACCCTGCCACTCCTCCGCTAGAGAGAGGGATGAGGAGAGAGGGAGGGAGAGGGAGGAGGAGAGGAGAGAGAGAGAGGGATGAGGAGAGGAGAGAGGGAGAGAGAGGGAGAGAGAGAGATGAGGAGTAGGGATATAATATTGCATTTCCAGAACTTCTGAGGAAATCTTCACATTTTCAAACCTGTAATCCTGTAATCTCTTCCCTACACACCTGCAATCTCTAACCTACACACCTGTAATCTCTACACTACACACCTGTAATCTCTACCTTACACACCTGTAATCTCTCTCCTACACACCTGTAATCTCTCTCTCTCTCCTACACACCTGTAATCTCTACACTACACACCTGTAATCTCTCTCACACACACCTGTAATCTCTACATTACACGCCTGTAATCTCATTCCTACATACCTGTAATCTCTACCCTACACACCTGTAATCTCTCTCTCTACACTACACACCTGTAATCTCTCTTCCACACACCTGTAATCTCTACACTACACACCTGTAATCTCTACACTACACACCTGTAATCTCTACCCTACACACCTGTAATCTCTCTCTCTACACTACACACCTGTAATCTCTCTTCCACACACCTGTAATCTCTACCCTACACACCTGTAATCTCTCTCCTACACACCTGTAATCTCTCTCCTACACACCTGTAATCTCTCTCCTACACACCTGTAATCTCTCTCTCTACACTACACACCTGTAATATCTCTTTCACACACCTGTAATCCCAGTCGGAGACTCGTTGTCTTTCCCGGGCCCCTTTGACTTTTTCTGGAATCTCTTGAAGCGGTACTTCCTGTAGAGAGCCACGCCCATTGCAGCCAGGAAACTCACTGAGGACAGAGGAGAGAACACACACGGCTGTGAGGAACCCAGAACCCAGAACTAAGAACACGCCTCTCAGTATCACAGCTCTGAGAAATGTGTGTGTGCTGACCCAAAGGAAAGAGGAAGAGGGCGATGATGAGGATACTGTGTGTGTGTGTGTGTGTGTGTGTGTGTGTGTGTGTGTGTGTGTGTGTGTGTGTGTGTGTGTGTTCTGACTGAGAGGGAAAAAGAACAGGGCGATGATGAGGAGGCTGTGTGTGTGTGTGTGTGTGTGTGTGTGTGTGTGTGTGTGTGTGTGTGTGTGTGTTCTGACCCAAAGGGAAGAAGAACAGGGTGATAATGAGGAGGCTGTGTGTGTGTGTGTGTGTGTGTGTGTGTGTGTGTGTGTACTAACCCAAAGGGAAGAAGAACAGGGCAATGATGAGGAGGCTGTGTGTGTGTGTGTGTGTGTGTGTGTGTGTGTGTGTGTGTGTGTGTGTGTGTGTGTGTGTACTAACCCACAGGGAAGAAGAACAGGGCAATGATGAGGAGGCTGTGTGTGTGTGTGTGTGTGTGTGTGTGTGTGTGTGTGTGTGTGTGTGTGTGTGTGTGTGTGTGTGTACACTAACCCACAGGGAAGAAGAACAGGGCAATAATGAGGAGGCTGTGTGTGTGTGTGTGTGTGTGTGTGTGTGTGTGTGTGTGTGTGTGTGTGTGTACTAACCCACAGGGAAGAAGAACAGGGCAATAATGAGGAGGCTGTGTGTGTGTGTGTGTGTGTGTGTGTGTGTGTGTGTGTGTGTGTGTGTGTGTGTGTGTGTGTGTGTGTGTGTGTGTGTACTAACCCACAGGGAAGAAGAACAGGGCAATAATGAGGAGGCTGTATCCGGCTTTGCTGGCGCCGTCAAAGAAGCTTTTGGAGAAGGCCGGAGTGCAGGGAGGCAGAGACGAAGACGTCAGCTGCTGGGGCTGGGGACAGGGGTCACCTGGACACACACACACACACACACACACACACACACACACACACACACACACACACACACACACACCTTTACCAATACACTCCACCCAAACAAGTTCCCTTACAGCAGAAATTAGAGAAGGCAGTTCAAACAGTTCATTAGAGAAGATCAGAAATATGATTGATTCCCTAGAAGGCACAGTACATTGTGTGTGTGTGTGTGTGTGTGTGTGTGTGTGTGTGTGTGTGTGTGTGTGTGTGTGTGTGTGTGTGTGTGTGTGTGTGTGTGTGTGTGTGTGTGTGTGTGCGTGTCTTTACTATGTTTCCAGGTGAACACATCATTCTGAATGTCTCTCGGCTCTGCGCTTGTCACAGCAACAATGACATCATGGAAGGTGGTGTTCCGGATTGACAGGATTTCCTCTTCTGTGAACAATCTAGAACACATCACAAATAACTATCTATCAGTCCAGAAAATATCACTAATACAAATCTAGAAAATATCACAAATACAAAATCTAGAAAATATCACAAATACAAATCTAGAAAATATGACAAATAAAAATCTAGAAAATTTCACAAAACGCATCTGTTCATCCTCTCTCGCCCGAGGCCAAAAGATGGGAACATTAACATTAACTTCCAGGAATTTCCCTGAATGTTCCATGATAGTTACAGTATTTCTACGGTCATGTTTTAGCTCCAGTACGGGGGGGCAAAGTGGGTTGTGTGTATTTTAAGGGGGACAAACCCCCAAACCCCACCCCCAAAATCAGGAACTGGCCCCAGTAAGTGGGGTTGTCTGGTTCATGTGCTCTCCCCTGTGTGTGTGTGTGTGTGTGTGTGTGTGTGTGTGTGTGTGTGTGTGAGTGAGTGAGTGTGTGCTCCATCCTCTCACCCGTTCTGTCTGTTCTCAAACCAGAAGCGATCTCCGTTGCGGATGCGCTGGAACTGGTCAGAGATGAGCGCGGAGAACACGGGTCCAGGCCCGTCCACCGACTCCAGCAGGCCACCAGGGAACAACTCCAGACGGGAGAGATCACCTCCGTACAGCCCTGACAGCTCCTCAAACAGCTGACACACACACACATACATAAGCATGCACACACACACACACACACACACACACACACACACACACACACACACACACACACACACACACTGTGGTGAGCACACCTGTAAGATCCTCCCTGTGGCTGAACTAAGCCAGCCATGAGTATGATGGACAGGTGTGGTCTTATGCCGTGTGTGTGTGTGTGTGTGTGTCTCTGTGCAGACTAAGCCAGCCATGAGTATGATTGTCAGGTGTGGTCTTCCCCAGGTGTGGTCTCACCTGTGGACTGGACTTGTTGAGCGCGGGGTTCAGGTCTGCCCAGGTGTCCAGCGGGGGGAGGCCCAGCGCTTCTCTGACCTCACTGTAACTAGGGAGCCCAAAGTCCCGCCCACGCTGAATCGTCATAGCAACCGCATCCGAGCGCGAGAAGCGTAACGGACCGTACAGATAATCTGATACAAGAGGAACATACATATAATCTGATACAAGAGGAACGTACAGATAATCTGATACAAGAGGAACAGACATATAATCTGATACAAGAGGACCACACATATTATCTGATACAAGAGGAACGTACAGATAATCTGATCACAGAAGAGAAGCGTAACGGAGCATACAGATAATCTGATACAAGAGGAGCGGAGCAAAGGCAGAGAAAACAGAAGAGGAGAAGACAGGAGAAGAAAGAGAAGGAGAGAAGAGGAGAGAGAACAGAAGAGGAGGAAAGGAGAGAGAAGAGGAGAGAGAAGAGAAGGAG
>JAODXP020000017.1:14717221-14725994 GCA_027497455.2 Sardinella longiceps
ACACACACACACACACACACACACACACACACACACTGTGGTGGATAAAGATTGTCAGCTGTACTGGCTGTAGCAGACCACATAATGAAGGGATTACAGAAGATCAGCCTTTAGCCATTACAGCATTTAGCCGTTAGCATTTAGCTTTTACTCAAACACTGTCTCACTGCTACCTGTCCCACTGCTACCTGTCCTGTTCCTACCTGTCTCATTGCTACCTGTCCTGTTCCTACCTGTGCCACTGCTACCTGTCCTGTTCCTACCTGTCTCATTGCTACCTGTCCTGTTCCTACATGTCCAGTTCCTACCTGTCTCACTGATACTCCTACCTGTCTCATTGCTACCTGTCCTGTTCCTACATGTCCAGTTCCTACCTGTCTCACTGATACCTGTCCCATTACTACCTGTCCTACTGCTACCTGTCTCACTGCTACCTGTCCTGTTCCTACCTGTCCCATTACTACCTGTCCTACTGTTACCGGTCCTGCTCAAGCCTCTCCTATTTCTACCTGTCCCACTCCTACCTGCCCCATCGCTACCTGTCCTGCTCATACCTGTCCTGCTGCTACCTGTCTCACTGCTACCTGTCCTGTTTCTCCCTGTCCCATTGCTACCTGTCTCGTTCCTACCTGTGCTGCTCCTACCTGTCCCATAGAGATTGCTAAGGTGTTGTCATCACCATGGATAGCCGCAATGCATTCTGGGTTTGCCCCGGACCTAGCTTAACTAACCGCTATCTCCGGGTCAAGATGGCGCCGTTGATGACGTTTATGACCATTCGGTGACGTATCTTGGCAATCTCTATTGCTACCTGTCTCGTTCCTACCTGTGCTGCTCCTACCTGTCCCATTGCTACCTGTTGTCTGGAGCAAAGTGCTCAGCCTCAGACAAGTATCATGTTTCCATGGTGATAGCATGCTGCATCCCATAGTCTGTTACCATAGAGACCAGCCGGGCCCGTCTCTCCGGTGCTGGGGTTGGGCGCGCTCCACATGATGTTCCCTCCCCCGCCCCTCTTCGGAATGTTAAACTCGGAACCAGACGCCAGGTGACCCCCGGAGAAACTCCGCAGAGCGTCCACAGCGGAACCGGACGAGCCGTACACCGAACTGCCATCTATCCACGAGGACACGTGGTTCACCTACACACACACACACAAACACACACACACACACACACACACACACACACACAGGGTTATGGGTTATTGGGGTACCTGTGTACGGGAGTTTGTGTTGGGTACCTGTGTGCAGGTGTGTGTGGTGGGTACCTGTGTGCAGGTGTGTGTGTTGGGTATCTGTGTGCAGGTGTGTGTGGTGGGTACCTGTGTGCAGGTGTGTGTGGTGGGTACCTGTGTGCAGGTGTGTGTGTAGGGTACCTGTGTGCGGGGGTTGTTGGGGCTCTTGCCGGACTCCTGGTCCCAGGCTGCCCTCTGGAAGCGGAGCAGGGGTGCGGGGGTGTGTGTGTCGTTCCAGTGGAAGGTGGGGTCTCCCTCGGGAACCGAAATGTCCAGGAACTCTGGAGGACAGCCAGGCTTCCGAGCCTCCAGGACCTCCAACACCACATGGTAGCCTGGAGGAGCAGCCACACACACACACACACACACACACACACACACGACTCAGTGTCTCCACGTTTTGGCTTTAACAGGTCATTGGGTCAGACACACACTCCGCCAATGTTACAACCCCAAGAGACGCCTCGAGACGGGGGGATACCCAAAGGTACACACACACACACACACACACACACACACACACACACACACACACACACAGACACACACACACACAAAAACACACACACAGTGGCCAGTACACAAACACGTGAGTGGGAAGGGTGTAACTTATTTTAACTTTAATATGCAGGTTATTGATTCCCGTAGAATGGATACAGTGGAGCAGGCGTGTTGTGGCTTGGTTATCTCAGCAGTGTGTGTGTGTGTGTGTGTGTGTGTGTGTGAGGGCTGTGGCTTGGTCATCTCAGCAGTTTTCTCTTTCCTGTCTCTTTCCTTAGTTCAGTGACACGGAGGATATGTACCTCCGACACAAACACACTAACAACTTAGAGTAATTAGCCTACAGGTGGTGATAGGAGAAACTGCTTCTGTTTACAGTGTTTGCAGTGGTTTCACCTGATTTCTATTGACAAGAGCCTCACATGTGACTCGTGCTGTTTCCCTTATTTGGAATTTATCAGTGGCAGTGACCGCTCATCATTATGAGATACACAGTATAGCATATATAATATATATATACAGTAATATAGCCAAGGGAAAAAAACTAGCAGTGTCCTCCATGACAGTGCAAAACTGTTTTCAACTTGATTGCTTAAATAAATAATTAGTCTTTTCTTTAACAAGACATTCCAATAACACCAATGATGGACTATCCAAATTAGTATTTGCAACCCGTCTTTGAAGCCGTTTTTATCATTTAGAATGTGGATCATTCATGACGGAAAAGAGATTTCTGAGTTTTGATATCATCTGTCCATAAATAACATACACACACCGAGATAATGTATAATATTTGTATTGTAGCCTATATGTGCGCTCTACAAATAAAATTTAATTGAGTTGAACTTATTACACACAGACACACACACACACACACACACACACACACACACACACACACACACCTCTTATGCAAATCCATAACCCAGGCAGGTAGGTCTTTAAAAGCCTGAGATACGGAAACTCAATAAGCTGACACATGAGCACAGATAGTCTATCAATCTCAACAATACTTTATCAACACACACACACACACACACACACACACACACGCAATAAGCTGACACATGAGCACAGATAGTCTATCAATCTCAACAATACTTTATCAAGTTTATCAAGATGTAAACAAACGCGGCACAGGTTTGGGCGCAGTGCGGAGATGTGAGGGAACTTAAGGAGCGTGCGGAGCGTGGTGCTTTTTGATTGGCTATTATTTTCAAGACTCTAGTATTTCGGAACCAATCCTTCAGTTACAATAAAATGCTCTTTTTAAGGCGGCGGTGTCGGGAATACCGCTACTGGTACACACACACACACACACACACACACACACACACAAAGGTAAATCACAAGCCCTTCAGAGACACACACACACACAGCAGTCCCAGTTGTGTGTTTGTGTGTGTGTGTGTGTGTGTGTGTGTGTGTGTGTGTGTCACCCTGCGGACAGATGGCTCTTGACTGAGCTCCAGCTAAACATTTAAACAGTAACACACTCTACTCTAGTCTACTGTAGTTAGTCAGGCACTGACCGAAAAAGAGCGCGAGGACGGTCTGGTTCCGGGAGGACGGCAGTCCCGACGGGCCTCTCGTAGCGGCGTTGCTCACGCGCCGCGCATTGGGTAACAGAGGCTCCTCCAGTGCCTGATAGACCCCGTCCGAGTAGCGCGCCGGTAGCAGGCGCATCAGCGGGCCACCTGCGGATTCAGAGAGAAACAAACACACACACACACACACACACACACACACACACACACACACACACACACACACCTGCAGAGTCAATGACAAACATATATATATATATATGTAGTTTAGAATGTAGACTACACAGAGCCTCCCACACACACACACACACACACACACACTGCAGATTCAGAGACAAACATATATATGTAGTTTAGAATGTAGACTACACAGAGCCTCACACACACACACACCTGCAGATTCAGAGACAAACATATATAGTATAGAATGTAAACTACACAGAGCCTCACACACACACACACACACACACACACACACACACACACACACACACACACACACGCAAACACACGAGAAATATAGGCCACCTCTACACCACAAACCATCATGTACACTGAAACACAATGACCAAAAAAGAGCGTGAGGTTACAGGAAGGCATTGAGTGAGTCTGAAACACACTAAATATAATATAATATAAATAAATATTGTACTGAAGTCATTTTTGAACGGCTAGACACAAACACACACACACACACACACACACACACACACACACACACAGGTACAATGGTAAACTGTATCAATACTCTAGTGGTGTGCACAATGCTAACACCTAAGACAGAAAATTAAAGGCGTTTTACTCACCGCGGCTGTGATAAGCTAAATTATTGTACCAGCCACACACACACACACACACACACACACACACACACACACTCACTCACCTGCGGCCCCGCGGCTGTGATAAGCTAAATTATTGTACCAGCCGTCATAGCGTTGGATTTCCCAAGGTACGCTGGAATCTATGAGGAATGGGACACAGTTAGGTTTAATTAACACACACACACACACACACACACACACACACACACACACACACACACACACACACACACAGGACCACGGACCTATAAGTGGAAAGTCACATTTAAAAACGAATGAATGGCCTAAGTTTGATGAGCATCAACTAATTTCAGCGGTTTTAAACCGTTTTGTAGCGTATTTATGAATGAAATGATGAACACTTACTGGAGCCGACGAAAGTCACTGACAATAGAATCAAAACGCCGCAAAACTTTGTGCGTAAATCCATGACTGGCTGAGGCATCCAAGCGCAGCTTCGCTCAAGCGTTTCTAAGGACACTTGAGAAGATTTGAGAGGGGTAGAGAGAGAAAAAAAGAGAGGAGAGCAAAAAGAGAAAGAAGAGACCGCACTTTTATTCAGTCACTAGCTCCTGCTGTAAGCAACACTACCGGCGGTGGTATTGTCTGTTATGACATCGGTTTCAGAATAAAGAAAAAATGAAGCATATGACACCAACACAGCAGACTCCGATTCCAATAGAAGAGTGAGAACAACTTACCCAGAGACGAGAAAACTTGCCAGGGAGTGCGCTCACTGTTAGGTCGTTAACTTGTTTGTGTAAACACGTGCGATTAAAGTTAAGGCTTTGAGTTCCCGTGAAGGGATGACCGGAGCAGGTGCACACCTCCACGGAGAAGTGCCAATCACGCGGGAGTGGCGCGAGCAGGTAGGACACGGCAGTGGTATATAACGAGCATCACTGACACACTTCACTCACATCAGACAAGATATTTCAGCCTTTGCATTTCATCTACGGAACGGACGCACGCACGCACGCACAGGTAAGCGCATGACCCGGGACTAACTCAAGTGATATTTTGTGCTGTAGACTTTACCTCACTCTCTCCTCATTTTATTATAGGATAAAGAGAAAATCATCTCAGAGCAGTTGCGTGCGTGTGTGTGTGTGTGACAGGATGTTACCACTAACTACTAGTGCAGTGTATAGGGTTGCCAACGGATACGGATTTGTTCCGTATTTCAGTGAGAAATTATGCGTTCCTTATTGCAGTAATAACGCATTTTTGTTTCGTATCCCACCCGGCCTGAACGTCTCTGAGAAGCAATAGCCAAGACCTAAATATAATTGATACGTTTATTCGAATTTTACAACGTTTTTAACAGATCCACCTCAGTTATTGGTTCCATTACAGAATTTAAAGTAACAGAATTTAAAGCAACGCTAACAATTGTATGTTGTTAATTGCATAGGCTATCACATTCTTGCATTGTATTCAAGGCCAGCATCTTTGTTATGAACGCGAACATGCTGGTTTATAGGCTACTACCTGCCTTGCAAGACTTATTAGAGCTGGTAGAGAAGGAGAGAATTATCATGTGGAATAGGGAGAGATGACCGACAGTTTCAACAAGGAGCACAGGTGGAGAAAATGACTCAGATAAACCTTGATAAAAGCTATAAGGAAAAAAAACAACATTTTTTTTTCCAGTTCCCAATAGGTCCATAAAGACACGTATGCCCTTGTGTCACAGCCACGCCAAATTATTATCTATTGATCCTTTTTTGTCCTCATTATTTATTTATTTATTTATTTTGGTGATGTGGAGTCTTCAGTCTTACCCAGGGGCGGACTGGGACAAAAAAATCGGCCCTGGCATTTCAAACAAAACCAGCCCACCATACTTGTCAGACCATTAGAAAATAAGCCTATGATTACAGTTACAGCAAGAATGTCAGGGCCGTCGGCCCAAATAGTGTGTCGGCCCACCGGGCATTTGCCCTGTGTTCCATATTACCAGTCCACCCCTCTTACCCCTGCTATCTGGGCCTCAATCCTCTGCTAACGAGCCGCCCTGTAATTGCGCTTGTCACAGGAGCTGGGAAGATGACTTTCTACGATGACATCTATCCGTTTTATCTGCTACCGAGGACCTCGTTCCTCTTCAGCACCAACCTGCTGACAGTCATTCTGGTCTTCGTTGTCCTCGCGGCGTCTTTTCTTCTCGTTCTTCCCGGGATCCGTGGGAGATTGGTAAGTGTCCCCGAGACGCGTATCCATTTTACGCATGGAGGATTAAATGGTCCAGACAATGGAAAACATTTCTTTTATTTTGCATTTTACTAATTTATTAAATCAGGAGATGTTGTGCATTGTTACAAAGCTGTTATGGACGCACTCGATGTAAATCTTCATTGGAAATGTTGGCACTAATTTGAGCAAAACTTCCTTGTGATGGTGGCATGGGCTTGCCATTTAGCCAAAATTTACCATTTAATTATCATTTAATAAATAAATAATTTCATCCCCAGCCTAAACTATGTAAGTGTGTAACTGGGCTTGAAATTCACAATTATTGAAATTAAACAGGTTGTTTTTATTGTTTTTATTTATTTTTCTAGAGGATTCTCTGGATGTTTCGGATAATCATTAGTTTCTTCATTGGGGGTGTCATAGTGGGTGAGTTTAACTGAGTTATTGTCATATTTTGCATGCTTTGTGTGTAGTATGCAGTATGCTTTGTGTGTAGTATGCTTTGTGTGTAGTATGAGCAGTGTGCTTTCTATGTAGTATGAGCAGTGTGTGCTTTGTGTGTAGTATGCTTTGTGTGTAGTATGCTTCTATGTAGTATGAGCAGTGTATGCTTTGTGTGTAGTATGCTTTGTGTGTAGTATGCTTCTATGTAGTATGAGCAGTATGCTTTGTGTGTGTAGTATGAGCAGTATGCTTTATGTGTAGTATCTGTAGTATGCTTTGTGTGCAGTATGCTTAGTGTGTAGTACACACAGTATCATTTGTGACGCCTCTCTGGTGTCTGTCCCTTTGTAAAGCGCTGAACTTCACTGCAGACTGGGCAGAGGCCAGCGTGTCCACCAACAGCACCTACAAGGCATTCAGCAGCGCTGTGGTCAGTGTAGACGTCGGCCTCCACGTGGGGCTGAACAGTGTGAACATTACTCTAAAGGGTGAGGCCTTGCAGCAGCTAACCACATCATACACACCCCATAGCACTGTGTGTGTGTGTGTGTGTGTGTGTGTGTGTGTGTGTGTGATTGCACTCTGCACTTTCATTCTCTCAACCTGATGTCATAAAATGTAACATTGCACTTTCATTTTCTACTCCCCCCATAGCTGTGTGTGTGTGTGTGTGTGTGTGTGTGTGTGTGTGTGTGATTGCACTCTGCACTTTCATTCTCAACCTGATGTCATAAAATGTAACATTGCACTTTCATTTTCTACTCCATTGTATTTATCATGTCATGTGTAAATCTATCTATCTATCTATCTATCTATCTATCTATCTATCTATCTATCTATCTAACAGCTGTGTGTTTGCCTCCCTCAGGAACACCAGTGCACCAGCTGAATGAGACCATCGACTATAACGAGGAGTTTAGCTGGTTGGGCCACGTGGATGACCAGTATGCGGAGGCTCTGGACCGCGGGCTGCCCAACCCCATCCTCTACCTGGCCGAGTTCTTCACACACAACAGCGCCTGCGGCCTTATCTACCAGTACAGATACTCTGGACGCTACGCCTCCGCCACTATGTGGTGAGCACAGACATACTGGCCAATGCATCACACCTGATCACCTAGGCCTAGAACATTCTAGATCCTGCTCACCTGTGTAACATTCTAGATCCTGCCCACCTGTGTCTAGAACATTCTAGATTCTGCACACCTGTGTCTAGAACGTTCTAGATTCAGCTCACCTGTGTTTAGAAAATTCTAGATTCTGCTCACCTGTGTAACATTCTAGATTCTGCTCACCTATGCCTAGAACATTCTAGATTCTGCTCACCTCTATTTAGAACAATCTAGATTTCTTTATTCTAAAACCCTTCTAGATCATTCTAGACCGTTGGTTCTCAAAATGGGGGGCACATTGCCTGGGGGTCCGTGTAAAAGTTTGCTAGAAAAATAAACGTTTTATCATAGGGATAGAAGTACTAGCCTACTAAAACACTTTCCTTGGGCATTTTTAAAACAGTGGGTCTACAGAAAACCACATCTGCACTGTCAGATTTTGCCCCATGCAATTACTTGCCTATTTAAAATTGCATCTGAACGAAACAATTAACTATAGATTTTTGTTTTTTTTTGCGATCAAGAGGGGTCATTGAAAAAATGTTGGCTCCATGAGGGGTCCCCGGCCAATTAAAGTTTGAGAAGGCCTGTTGTAGACCATAGGGATATAGGACACTTAAAGTTTGAGAAGGCCTGTTGTAGACCATAGGGATATAGGACACTTAAAGTTTGAGAAGGCCTGTTCTAGACCATAGGGATATAGGACACTTAGAATCAGTCAGGGCCAGAAATTTGTATTTAGTGAAAACTTATTGAATTATTTGTTTGCAAAGTTTACTCAAAAGTTGTGATAACGCCCCCTATTTGTTGTTGAACGTCCTCTAGATTATCTACACCTGTGTCTGGAACATTCTAGATTACTCACACCTGTGTCTCGAACATTCTAGATTCTGCACACCTGTATCTGAAACT
>JAODXP020000017.1:14726094-14728594 GCA_027497455.2 Sardinella longiceps
TCTGTCTGTTTGTTTCTTCTGTCCATAAGTTCTTTCTGTCTGTCTGTCTGTCTGTCTGTCTGTCCATAAGTTGTGTCTGTCTGTCTCTCTGTCTGTTTCCATCTGCCCATAAGTTCTGTCTGTCTGTCTGTCTGTCTGTCTGTCTGTATGTATGTATGTATGTATGTATGTACTAGGGTTGTTAATGAATAATCGATTATCGATTATTTGTTTGTTAAGGCTTGTTCGAATAAAAATTAAAGCTTAGCGAATAATCGTTTAATTTATTGCGCATTAGAGCAGCTACATCTTCCGGTACGCTATTGCGCAACAACGAGGAGAGGTGAAGGAGGTTAGGAGGAGAATAGCAGTGTGGGACCATTTCTCAAGAAACATGGGCCTATAGCTTATAAATTTCAATGCAATTACGGTCTGATACTGGAGAACTGTTCTCATATCAGCTAGCTTGGCAAAAAGTATGTGCGCATTGCCTAGTCGCGATGTTTTCTCCGATGTGAAGGGAAACAGGCATACTGTTGATAAATTGGTTACTGCTTATTAGACCTACGTAATTTGAGAAAAAAATGTTATTCGTTATTTAACGTAGCCTACTTGGCTACTGAAGGCTATTACAGAGCGCGTCAATTTTTTATAATAATTGTCTCTGCCTCGGAAAGCATGAACTTGTGATCCACTGGAATATGCATACCTGTGTGCGTTGCTCGCCCGCCCTCTCGTCCTGAGTTTGAACAAAACTATGTGAAAGTTCTTCCTATCACCAGCTGTTATCCGTTGGCAATTTTGGTCAGAAAAGTTCCATATTTCGTCGTGCATTCAAAAATGCTCATGATAGCCTATGCTGCATTCAAGACATTGTGACAAATCTAGCCAAGAGCTGGATTCTTATTTCACAATCTGGGACGTCATTAAGTTCTGGATAAAAGTACAGTCGAATAAAATATTTAACAGCATTAACAAAAGCTACATTAGAGCTCTAATAACTGACGGTCAATTCCTTCACGAAATCCCTAAACATCGCAACCAGGTCTACACGGTTGATGTGGTGCAAGTTCGCACCTTAATGCACACTGATCCTTTCGCTCTCATGCTGCGGAAGGCCAAAATGCTGTATTTCCTTAATAACTTTGGAGAAATATAAGTCATTTTATGTGCGTTTTTTTGACATTCATTTGCGTGGGGAAGATGGGCGCAAACCCATGTATGTAGACTATGGCTCTGAAAGTGGGCAAATGACGTCTTTTTTTCGCAAATAATCGATTAACTGTTTGTTAACTTTCTGAATAATCGAACATGAAAATTTCTGAAAAGTCCCAACCCTAGTATGTGTACTAGTGACTCTGTGTGTGTGTGTGTGTGTGTGTGTGTGTGTGTCTGTCTGTCTGTCTGTATGTATGTATGTCTGTCTGTCTCCTGAAAGCTAAGCTAACACTAGCTAACAGTGGGGATGTTTAGTCAAACAGGAGAAAAAAAAACAAAACACAACCACCACTATTCAAAAACAAAATTCTTACAGCAGTCTGAAACACAAATGTACACACACACTCAGTGTAGATGTAAGACAGACAGACAGACACACACATACTCTCCGTCTTCAGAGTGGATGTAAGACAGGCACACGCACACGCACAAACACAAACGCACGCAAACACACGCGCACACACACACGCATGCAAACACACACACTCTCCTCAGTGTAGATGCAAGACAGATACACAGCAGGCCTGCAGCCAGGAGGACAAATGTGTCAAACCCCATTAAGTCATAAGGTTTGCGTTCACACACACACACACACACACACACACACACACACACACACACACACACACACACACACACCTGGCAGAGGCGGCAGCTGCTTGTCCTCTGTGCGGGCGGGGGCGTCCTGCTTGGTCGTCTCCTCCACCATCTTGGCGGGCATGGGGATGGGCGCCCCTTGGAGACGCGCTCCTCCTCACGACTCCTGTGGCTGCCATGGCAACCAAACACAAACACAAACACATCTCAGGACGGAATCACACACAGACATGTCTATCTGCTTGCATTCACACACACACACACTGTCACGGAGGCAAGTATGTCTGCTTGCACAAACAAACACACACACACACACACACACACACACACACACACAGGTCAGCGAGGTCTGTACACTGTCACAACTAAGTCAAGAGTCATGCATCACAGACAGAAAACACACACACACACACACACACACACACACAGCCGAACAGTTATGATGGCTAAGAAAGACACACACACACAGCCGTACAGTTATGATGGCGAAGGACACACACACACACACACACACACACACACACACACACACACAGCCAGACAGTTATGATGGCAAAGAATAGATTCGCACACACAGTTATAATGGAGATGGACAGAAATTCTTCAATTAGATAGATAGATAGATAGATAGATAGATAGATAATCTATCCAATACAATAACAGCAACACAGTAGAGAGAGAGAGAGAGAGAGAGAGAGAGAGAGAG
>JAODXP020000017.1:14733594-14738840 GCA_027497455.2 Sardinella longiceps
TGTGACCGTCCCGTTAATCTACAGGGGTCATATTCTTCAGATTAGCATCTTAACAAGACTCTTGACAACACACACACACACACACACACACACACACACACACACACACACACAATGTCGACTGATACAGAAAAGTCAATAACACAAACAGCCAAGAGAAGACGATCGAAAACACACACACACACACACACACACACACACCTCTCTCACACACACAGGCACGCTTGATACAGTATGTTAAAATGATAGTTTTATATTGTGAATGCTTGATATTAGCATGATTGTGTGGTACTGAGAATGTGTGTGTTTTATTCAAAGTGCTGCATGTTTATGTACTGCGTGCGTGTGTGTGTGTGTGTCTGTGTGTGTGTGTGTCTAAGTTGCAGTGTTTCAGTAACCTTCTGTTTGCCCTTCATTTCTGACCTTCCCTCCCTCTCAGCTTAAGCTACAACACACACACACACACACACACACACACACACACACACACACACACACACACACACACCCTTCCTTCCCTCCCTCTCTGCTTAAACTACAACACACACACCCTTCCTCTCAGTTTTTATCCCCCTCTCTCTTTCTTCACCTTTTCCCACTTCAATCTCTCGCTCTCCACACACATCTGTTTTTTCATCCCTCCTTTATACCACATCCCCCAGTTGTGTGTGTGTGCGTGTGTGTGTGTGTGTCTCTCTCACCTTGAGCACCACGTCTCCCTCCTGGATGTTGCCGTCTCGGGCGGCGAGGCTCTCGGGAGAGATGTCCTTCACAAAGATGTGGCTGGCCAGCCGCAGCCCATATTCTGCTTACAGAGTCAAACATGGATTCACACAAATACACACACACACACACACACACACACACACACACACGCAAGCACGCATGCAAACACACACACACAAACACACACACACACACACACACAGAGCATGTTAGCCTATTAGCACATTAGCACCTTGGAGCTCCGCTCAAGGACAAACACCCCACACACACACACACACACACACACACACACACATGCAAATAAGAGGATATCAGAATGGAGCCAGAGGGTCTCCCCCCCCCCCCCCCCCCCCACACACACACACAGAAGGAGTGTTAGAGTGCAGCCTGTTAGTGTGTTTGGTGTGGAGCTGAGAGAGAGGAGTAAGACAGGATTAAAGATCACTGATACACTCAACACAGATACACTGGTACACACACACACACACACACACACACACACACACACACACACACACACTGTGTCCCCGAGTGTGTGAGCCTCACCTTCATTCTTGCGGGACTTGACGAGTGTGACCTTGGCTGGGCGTGGCGGTGCGTTGGAGGCCAGTGAGTGGCGGTCGGAGCGCGGTGACACACTCCTCTCCCGAGAGGCGCTTCGCTCACGCTCCCTCTCACGCTCACGCCGGCCGACTCCGCCCCTCTCCCCTCTGCCCGCCCTACGGCCCGTGCTGTAGGCACTAGGACCACTGCGGCCGCTGCGCACCTCATAGATCTCGTCCTCGTAGCTGTCCTCATCCTCGTGCTCCGACATCGTCTCCCGCTCGCCCAGACGCCCCATCGGCACCTGCACCTTGCGCTTGCGACGGATCGTCTGGGGGGAGGAGTTACAGTTAGCCTTCATCCAATCACACTGCTACCAGTGTGTTAACGAGCCTGACCAGTGTGTTATTGAGTCTAACCAACTGTGTGCATATGTAGAGATGGGGGGGCCTACGAGTCTAACCAGGGACAGATGGGAGGGGCATACTTACAATCTTGGCGTTCTTGCCACTCTTGCGGAGCTGCTGGACTGCATATGCATGCTCCACGTTGTCCATGGAGACTGCATTAACCATGACGACACGGTCATTTTCTCTGCACACACACACACACACACACACACACACACACACACACACAGACACACACACAGACACACACACAGACACACACACACACGGTCATTAGACAGGGGAGCTGGAAGCCTAGGGTACCATTTAAACTAGGACTGTCAGTCTGTCTGTCTGTCTGTCTGTCAGGAAGTAGTTAATGCAGAAGGCCCTTCAGCTCCAGCTTTCAGGACATCAGTGATGACGATGGACATCATCTGTGTGTGTGTGTGTGTGTGTGTGTGTGTGTGTGTGTGTGTGTGAGTGTGAGAGAGAGAGAAAGTCTTACTGCAGCAGGCCATCGGCTGGTCCGCCCTTGAGGACATCAGAGATGACGATGGACGTCTGTGTGTGTGTGTGTGTGTGTGTGTGTGTGTGTGTGTGTGTGTGTGTGTGTGTGTGTGTGTGTGTATGTGGGTGAGACAGAGAAAATCTTACTGCAGCAGGCCCTCGGCTGGTCCACCCTTGAGGACATCAGAGATGACGATGGACGTCTCACCGCTCTGGAAGTGGGGGTTGTCCCGCCCACCAGAGATGGCAATCCCAAAACCAAACCCTGGTGCCTACAGGAAACACACACACACACACACACATATATACATACAGTACATATACATACACACACACACACACACACACACACACACACACACACACACCCTGTATATACATACTGTACATACAGTACAAACACAAAACATACATACATACATACATACAATGCACACACACACACACACACACACACGCAGGATGCAGCGGTTTTCGTTTTCTCATCGAACCGAACGATACGCCCTCAGCGGTTCAATAAGCTTACTGCACGTGAAGCGCAATATTTGGGTTGATTATTAAAATAGGATTCTGTTGTAGATCCCTGACATGTGCTCATGCAGCAAGCCTTCACAAGCTTCCGTCTGGTCTCTGCACATCTCAACCAATCAGCATGCTTCTATGCAAATAAGCTCCGCCTGGTTGGAGTGAGAAAAACATTCACGGCAGAGGGCGAGAGAAGTGGGCTATAAGCTGCGCTCGGAGAGTACATTGGTAGCCCATAAGAATTGCTGCTGTGGTAGATTTTCGTGCAAACTGATGACCGTTTAAACAAACGAAGCACTTAAAGAAGTGGCCTAAAATGCGTCTAATACGACAAATGCTGCTATAAACTGGTTGTCAGAAAATAGCACTTCCCACTTGCCCAAATTCGCCAATCGTTTTGCAGAAAGACATCCTCTGGTTCCTCTCATCCTCGGCTATTCAAACAGCCTCAGTGCAGCACAGTGTTTTAAAGAAACTGATAATAGACTCCCTGGATTTCATTTCTGCGGTTTGGGATGTCATGCACTGCATTGTCATGCAGTGGGTCTAGCTAGCCTACAGACGGTTTCCCTCGGGTGCCGTAGGGATAAAAGGCCTCTCACGCTCACTCTCGTAGCTGCAGCACTTGAAGTCAGTGCCATGTTTTCTGACAATACATTTCCTGAAGTGAAATGATGCTGGATCTTATTTTGGATTTGAGCAAATAATAAAATGGGCCTTCAAGAGGATATTTACTGGTTCAGGACATTTCATCACATTTTGAGAACATTAAAGCGGTGCTCTGGAGTGATTTCAAGCATAGCCCTGTTGAAGGAGCCAGCTAAATGCACTAGTTCGTCGATTCGGTCTATGCTGTTCGAAATTCTTTCATTCCATGCGAAATCGGTTGCTGTTAGAAGGCTCGTGCAACAGGGCTATGCTTAAACTTACTCTGGAGCTATCCTTTAATAATGAGGGCCTAATTGTTAGTTTTAGGCAGCAGAACTACTTTATTTTATCAATGATAGAAATATGAAGCAAAATGGCAGATAAACTGACCAATTTTATAACGCCCTTTTTTTTTGAAAATACCGAAACCGTACTGTTACCGTGGCCCCAAAATCAAATAACCCTAACATCCCTAATACATACATCCACACACACACACACACACACACCTCAGCTAAAATGCAAATAGTTGAAGTGGGGGAAGGGGAAAGGGATGAAAGAAGGGCAAAATCAAAGGATGAAAAGGAAAGGAGAAAGGGATTGGAGAGAAGGACAAAATCAGAGAGAAAAAAGGAGAAGAGATGCTGGAGGGCAGAGAGACGAGAGAGAGAGAGAGAAAGAGAGAGAGAGAGAGAGAGAGAGAGAGAGAGGGCAGCCAAGGACACACAGATGGATAGTAAGAGGAAGGGAGGGAGAGGGGGAGGGTGGGGAGACGGAGAGCGATTTCTGGTAAATAAAAATGGTGGTCTTACCCTGTGGAGAGTTACTGTGTGCTGTTCCCAGATTACCGTCTCCTCCATCACTGCACTCTGAGAGAGAGAGAGAGAGAGAGAGAGAGAGAGAGAGAGAGAGAGAGAGAGAGAGAGAGAGAGTTAACACTCCTTTATTCAATCAATTTGCAACTATGCAACCAATTCTGATGCCATACAATGTGGCAGTTCCTAGCAATGCATCAAATCAGCCTACAATTTCACACACACACACACACACACACACAAACCTCAGTAGCTCACGCATCTCCCATATAGCTATCAAACCCCAGAGAGAGAGAGAGAGAGAGAGAGAGAGAGAGAGAGAGAGAGAGAGAGAGAGAGAGAGAGAGAGACCCTCAAAACTCTTTGATGTGCTTCTACTCTCTCTCCTTCTCTTTATAGCATCCTCCTTCTTTTCTCCTCATTATCCTCTCCCCTCATTCTGTTCTTCTTCTCCTCTCCTCTCCTCTCCCCTCATTCTGTTCTCTTCTCCTCTCCCCTCATTCTGTTCTTCTTCTCCTCTCCTCTCCCCTCATTCTGTTCTTCTTCTCCTCTCCTCTCCACCTTTCATCTTCTCCTCTCCTCTCCTCTCCCCTCATTCTGTTCTCTTCTCCTCTCCTCTCCTCTCATTCTGTTCTTCTTCTCCTCTCCTCTCCTCATCCTCTCGATTCTCTCTCCTCTCCTCTCTCACTCTCTCCCCTCATTCTGTCCTCTCCTCTCCTCTCATTCTTGTCTCCTCTCCTCTCATTCTGTTCTCTTCTCCTCTCTCTCCCCTCATTCTGTTCTTCTTCTCCTCTCCTCTCATTCTGTTCTTACTTCTCCTCTCCTCTCCCCTCATTCTGTTCTTCTTCTCCTCTCCTCTCCCCTCATTCTGTTCTTCTTCTCCTCTCTCTCCTTCATTCTGTTCTTCTTCTCCTCTCCTCCTCATTCTGTTCTTCTTCCTCCTCTCCTCTCCTCCTCATTCTGTTCTCTTCTCCTCTCCTCTCCCTCATTCTCTTCTCTTCTCCTCTCCTCTCATTCTGTTCTTCTTCTCCTCTCCTCTCCTCTCATTCTGTTCTTCTTCTCCTCTCCTCTCCTCTCATTCTGTTCTTCT
>JAODXP020000017.1:14743940-14761440 GCA_027497455.2 Sardinella longiceps
ATCAGCACCCCCCTGTCGACCTGCAGCAGTGTCCCCCCCAGCCCCGTGGAGTGTCGCAACCCCTTCGCCTTCACGCCCATCAACTCCAGCATCACCGGTTACCATGACGGCAGCGTGGTGTCCAGCAGCCCGGTCAAGCCCATGCAGCGGCCCATGGCGACGCATCCGGACAAGGCCAAGATGGAGTGGATCACTAGTCGCTACGGCAACACCGCAGCCGGCACCACCTCCCCCTCCGCCTCCATCCTGCCCAGTTACCAGGACCTGGTGGACGACCACTTCCGCAAGCCGCACGCCTTCGCCATTCCCGGCCAGGCGTTCCAGGTTCCGAGCGTCTCCCCGGTAACCGCAGCCCAGCAGCCAGCGGGGGGCGGCACTGTGACCGCCACATCCACCGTCACCACGGCTACCGCCGCCGTCGGCCCGGGCAACAAGCAGGAGAGCTTCGCCGTGCCGGCTCCGCTGGACGGCAAACCTGGGAGCGCGGTCGGGGCAGGCGGAACCTTCCGCTGCAGAAGCGTGAGCCCTGCGGTGCGACAGCGGAACCTCAGCGGGACCCCCGGAACTCCCACCCTTCCGCCGCGGACACTGGAGTCGCCCTTCAGCTCCCCGCTGACGGCCGAGGTGCTCAGCATCCTGTCAGGCAGCCAGGCAGTGGTGGGCGGGGCCAGCATGGCCCAGCGCAGCCAATCGGTGCCCATCAACGTGATGATGGCGTCAGAGATGCTGCCGATCCGCGTGCCGGTGCAGTCCTCAGCCAACGCTGTCAAGATCACCAACGTGCTCCTGAGCAAGATGGAGGCAGACGCGGACGACGCGGTCCGAGGCCTCGGTGTCAACAACCTGCCGTCCAACTACACGGCCCGCCTCAACCTCACGCAGATGCTGGAGACCAGCGCCGCTGTCACCACGGCAACGCAGCCCAGCCCTGTAGCCTTCGACTTCCAGAAGCCTGTGTACCTTAGCAGCGGCCGCCCTGAGCAGACCGCCTTCTCTGCCACCGCCACAGACGTCCAAGCACAAGCAGCCTCCTCCGAGCAGATGCAGGAACAGCAGCTCCTGCAGGAACACGCCCTGTTGCAGGAGTCGCAGCTGCAGATACAAGAACAAACCCTGCTGCAGGAGCAGAACTTGCTGCAGGAGCAGAACTTGCTGCAGGAGCAAAGCTTGCTGCAGGACCAGACTCTGTTGCAGGACCAGCAGCTGCAGTTGCAAGAACAGACTCTACTGCAGGAACAACAGCTGCAGCTGCAGGAACAGGTGCTGCTGCAGGAACAGGCGCTGCAGCTGCAAGAACACGCCTTGCTGCAGGACCAGCAGCTGCAGATCCAAGAACAGACCTTGCTGCAAGAACAGCAGCTGCAGTTGCAGGAACAGACATTGCTGCAGGAGTCAGCCTTGCAGCTGCAGGGGGAGGGGGGGTTGGTGGGGGTGGGGGAGGAGGCGCAGCAGGCACCCATGCTGGAGGGGGAGGCGCAGCAGCAAGAGGAGCAGCTGGACTTCAGCAGCACGGTGAAGGACCTGCTGGGGGACGACGGCCTGCACCCCAGTTCTCAGCTGGTGGGCCAGGTGGCTTCGGAGCTGCACGCCGTCGCCTCGGACTTCTCCAGCGACCTGCGGCTGCCCTCGGACCTGTCGAGCAGCATCAGCGACCTGAACACGCTGGACGCCAACCTGCTGTTCGACCCGGGGCAGCCGCAGGACTCGTACGAGGAGGCGACTCTGGAGGAGCTCAAGGACGACCCGCTCTTCCAGCAGATCTGCAGCGACTCCGTCAGCTCAGCCGGCTTTGATTGGCTGGAGAACAAGGACCAGCCCACCGTGGAGATGCTTGGCTGAAACACTGGCCAGCGCTTTTTTATCTGTTTGTTTTTTTTACTTTAAGTGTTATTTATAAGTTGTGTTTGTTTTTGTTTGTGTTCTTCTGTGAAGTTCCTGTTTTTGTAATTTGAAATGTCACTACAGCAAAAACTGGGACTCTTCTGGACTCTTGTTGCTCTTATGCAGTGCCAAGTGCTGCCTGAGGGGGGCACTGTCTCGGCCTGGCCTCCTCCTGTGGTGTTGGTCCTAGTCTGACATATCTGTCAGGATCTCCATCCCTCTCCCTACCCCATTCTCTCTCTTGCTCTTTCTCCCTTGCACTCTGTCCCGTACCCCTCCTCTCTCTCTCTCTCTCTCTCTATCTCTCTCTCTCTCTCTCTCTCTCTCTCTCTCTCTCTCTCTCTCTCTCACCATCACCGAACACCTAAACTGGTCAGAAGCGATGATGTGATCTTTGTAGATGGAACCTGAAGATGTCTCTTCTTTGGACAAGTGCAACATAAGCACAAGTCTAGACTCAGCCCTGTGATTGGATAAGATCAGCATGGACTTAGCCCTGTGATTGGATAAGATCAGCATGGACTTAGCCTGGCTTTGCCTTCCTATGTAGCTCCGCTCAGTAGTCATCTCCCTCCACGACTCCGTCTGGCATTACGCCCATTGCCATTGTTTGTGTCAAGCAATTCCATACCGAGCTAAAAAGCATGCAGGATCGGGAGTTGTGAGCGATTACGTCGGATTTCTACTCTTGTAAGCTCACTTACTTCATGACCAAGCTGGTGCATAACATTAGCGATTGGGTGAAATCAGATTTTATCCTTTCAAATTCCTACAGTTCACACCTCCAGCTTACAATCCTTCATCAATGGTGGAATGCCAGACCCTTGTATGAAGCTGAAACGTAGACCAAGGGGATGCCAAAGCCAGGCTAGCAAAGACTCAGCCCTGAAAGAAAGAAAGAAAGAAAGGTATCACATACTGAACAATGCCTTCAGACACCTTAAAAAAAAGAGTTCAGGTGTGCAGCCTTAAAGGGATGTGTAGTGACCAATCACAGAGGTTGCAGCCTTAAAGGGATGTGTAGTGACCAATCACAGAGGTTCTCAGTCACAGGTGTGGCCCTGGGCCACAGGTGCGCTGAGGTTCTGAGACACAGGTGAAGTGAGATTCCAGGCCACAGGTGTATCTTGGAACTTTAGGTGCTACTTGGTGTTGACATGATGTCATCACCGGAATTAGTCCCAGACCCATATATATTCATAATACGTAAAATAATAAAGACATAAATAAATAAATAATAAATAGCTTTCTGAATGGCCATGCTAATAACAGAGAGACTGTGAAGAAAAGTGTTTTTTTTTGTTTTGTTTTGTTTTGGCTTTTGATTCTGTGGTGAAATAATGTGAAACTCGTCTCTATGGTGATGCTGATGGAACTGCCTTACCTTGAGTCCGCGGCCATAATGGCCACCTCTGAGGCGCCCGGGGGCTGGCGGCACTCACACACTCATCTGAGGCGCCCGGGGGCTGATGGCACTCACACACTCCCCTTGCTGTTTGCCAAGCCACACATTGGGCCGCTGTTTCCAATCCCAGTGCCACATTGGGCTTCTCTGTTAGGGGGTGTGGTTCCGGTTAGGGGGGGTGGTTCCTGGTTAGGAGGGGTGGTTCCGGTTAGGAGGGGTGGTTCCTGGTTAGGGGGTTCGGTTCTCTTATGGGGCTGTGACTCTGTTAGGAGGTGTGGTTTTCTGTTAGGAGGTGTGGCTCGCTGTTAGGAGGTGTGGCTCTCTGTTAGGAGGTGTGGCTCGCTGTTAGGAGGTGTGGTTTTCTGTTAGGAGGTGTGGCTCTCTGTTAGGAGGTGTGGCTCGCTGTTAGGAGGTGTGGCTCTCTGTTAGGAGGTGTGGCTCGCTGTTAGGAGGTGTGGCTCCAGACCTGCTCCAATCACACTGAGCCCCTCATCTATGTGAAGCAGTTACAGGAGGTCACCCAAGGCATGATGGGAAATAGATGCTGAGTGGAGGCCCTGAAGCATGATGGGAAATAGATAATGATGAGGTGAGGGACTTCCCTCTCAGGAACAGATCTCCCTCTTATTTACCCCAAGAGTGATATGGGCTGTCTGTTGATAATCAGAGCTAATCGACAGCAGTTGTGTCCAGTCGCTGTTTGTATGTCCGTGGCAGATTTGAAACGTCTCAGTGGTATTTTTTGCCCTCAATGGTACCTTCCAGGCAGAATATTCTGCAAGCCCCTACCTGCACCTGAAGCCTAACTCTAACCCCCTTAAGCCTAACCTAGAAGGTGCCGTTGAGGACAAAAAGACCTTTGAAAACATTGCAATTCTTTCCATTGTTGATGCAATTCCCACGGAATCAAACATGTTTGAAGCCATCTTGACTGGTCCACTCTTTCCTGTGGTTCCAAATATGACATCAAAAAGCCAACAGCTCAGTCATGAACTTGGTGCTCATTAGTCCAAGGGGAAGCAGACTCCTCTGTGCTGTGGGTGGGGCCTGCAGGTATGTGGGTGTGGCCTACACATCTGTGGGTGTGGTATTTAGGTAATGAATGGACCGCTCAGTTGTGTGGTGATGACCAGGTTCTAAGGTCCAGATTGCTGTAATGAATGGACTCATGAGTCCATGAGGAAGTTCAAAAGGCGGCCCTGGCTCTAAGGTCCATAGTGGTTGGGACCGGTTCTGAGGTGGTCAGAGTGTTTGGAATTGGTTCTGATCTGAAGTGGTCGGAATGCCATCATAGTAAAGAGCAGCTGCTATGGAACTGGCGTTAGGCTTTAAGGTCGCTGGAACAGCTTAACTCACTCCCACTGGTGATTCCACTGATCAGAGACCCTTTCCCACAACAAAAGACCAGGTGCTGGTTTGGTGCTGCCTGCCAATTATCCAAGAATAAATTCTCTTTTCCACAGGCTGAGAGCCAGAGTTCTGCTTTGTCGCTACATTAGTGCACAAGCCTGTTGTCACAATGGACTACTGCTAAACTTTGAAACCAGCTCCACAGTTGGCAGATATGTCCCTCATATGTTTTTACCACATCAAAGTTTGCTGACAAGCTGTACCTGTACCATTTTAAACTCCTGTTGTTGTAACCTAAGAATATGTTGGCTTTGAAGGTGCCTGTCAGCAAACTATCTACGCTCAAAATGTTAGCAAACTATCTACGCTCAAAATGTTAGCAAGCTAAGCAATCTGTCAGGATCTGACGTCCCTGATTCTTGTCTCTGGACCAGCTTCAGGTTGGTGCCGAGTTGGAACCTGTTTTCCAGAGCCAGGGCCAACAGGTTTATTTGTGTGGAAAACCAAAGAACTGGCTCCAGTCAGTCAGGGGAACCTCCTCAGTGGAAAATGGGAAGTAGATCTCCTGGGCAGAGGAACCTCCTCAGTGGAAAAGGGGTAAATCTCCTGGGCAGAGGAATCTGCAGTGGGGCAGCGGGTAGATCTCCTGGGCAGAGGAATCTGCAATGGGGAAAATGGGAAGTAGATCTCCTGGGCAGAGGAATCTGCAATGGGGCAGCTGTGGCCTACTGTACTTATTTGGCCTTTGGAGCCAAGGCTGGCTAGTGGAATGGGGTACCCTTGAGCAAGACACCTAAGCAGGGTTCTCTAGACACATCCCCCTGCCCTTGAGCAAGACACCTAAGCAGGGTTCTCTAGACACATCACCGTGCCCTTGAGCAAGGCATCTAACTGCTCCCTAGTCACATCACCGTGCCCTTGAGCAAGACATCTAAGTAAGCACTCTAGACACATCACCGCGCCCTTGAGCAAGACATCTAAGTAAGCACTCTAGACACATCACCGTGCCCTTGAGCAAGGCATCTAACTGCTCCCTAGTCACATCACCGTGCCCTTGAGCAAGGCATCTAACTGCTCCCTAGTCACATCACCGTGCCCTTGAGCAAGACATCTAAGTAAGCACCCTAGACACATCACCGCGCCCTTGAGCAAGGCATCTAACGTAAGCACTCCCTAGCACACATCACCTGCTGCCCTTGAGCAAGGCATCTAACTGCTCCCTAGTCACATCACCGTGCCCTTGAGCAAGGCATCTAAGTAAGCACTCTAGACACATCACCGCGCCCTTGA
Organism: Sardinella longiceps; assembly: GCA_027497455.2. Lineage (NCBI taxonomy): Eukaryota > Metazoa > Chordata > Actinopteri > Clupeiformes > Clupeidae > Sardinella > Sardinella longiceps. Next base: position 14,749,867 of record JAODXP020000017.1, read on the forward strand.
GCAAGACATCTAAGTAAGCACTCTAGACACATCACCGTGCCCTTGAGCAAGGCATCTAACTGCTCCCTAGTCACATCACCGTGCCCTTGAGCAAGACATCTAAGTAAGCACCCTAGACATCACCGCTCCCTTGAGCAAGGCATCTAACTGCTCCCTAGTCACATCACCGTGCCCTTGAGCAAGGCATCTAAGTAAGCACTCTAGACATCACCGCTCCCTTGAGCAAGGCATCTAACTGCTCCCTAGTCACATCACCGTGCCCTTGAGCAAGGCATCTAACTGCACCCTAGACATCACCGCTCCCTTGAGCAAGGCATCTAACTGCTCCCTAGTCACATCACCGTGCCCTTGAGCAGGATGGAAATGAACATAAGCTGGCTCACGGGATAGAGTGTAGGAACTTGACATCAGTTAACTTAGCTTATCACCCGGTGGAATGGAATACTGTTTTATGATTGGCTGACAGGGTGTCTTTATAACAGGACACCTGAGATATTTGTCGGGTAAAAAAGCCCCCCCCCGCGTTCACATCACTGCAGACATCATGTCTTTGGCTCGGTGTTGTGGAAGGGAAAGGGCTTGTGACAACAACCTCATTTGCCCACATTAATTACACTCTTTGGTTTGAAAGTGAAGCTGATATAACTGACCACCCTTTTCAAGATCTTCTCAGTGGCAAAGGTGTAAACTGGCCTGTAGCTATGGAGGCCAAATAACTGAAAGACACGCCCACTTCCCTGGACACGCCCACCACACAAGCTCTATTGGAACACTGGGGCAGCATATTGACCGTACTGCTGACCAGTGATGTGCCCAATGAGCCTGGCAGCTATCAGATGGGGTAGAGTGTGTGGGTGTGTGTGAGTAGACTACCAGTTGTCTGTGAATAGTCTGGTCTGGTCTGATGAGTCTAGACTGATGAGTCTGGTCTGGTCTGATCTGAGGAGTCTGGGCTTGTCTGATATGAGTCTGGTCTGATTTGAGTCTGTTCTGATATGAGTCTGGTCTGATTTGAGTCTGTTCTGATATGAGTCTGGGCTTGTCTGATGAGTCTGGTCTGGTCTAGTATGATGAGTCTGGTCTGGTCTGAGGAGTCTGGTCTGGTCTGATATGAGTCTTGTTTGACATGAGTCTGGACTACTCTGAGGAGTCTGGTCTGGTCTGATATGAGTCTGGTCTGATGAGTTTGGTCTAGTATGATGAGTCTGGTCTAGTCTAGTATGATGAGTCCGGTCTGATCTGAGGAGTCTGGGCTGGGCTGGTCTGTGTGTGATGTGATGAGTCTGGTCTAGTCTGGTCTGTGAGGAGTCTGGTGTTGACTCTGCAGTAATTCTAAAGGCAGTGTTGGTCAAGAAGGCATGATGGGGTTGGGGGGGGTGGGGGGGTTAAATATTGGGGGGTGGGGGGTTGTAGTGAGTTGTCAAGTAGATTTCTGGGGCTTGCACTTGGTAAAGACTTTGGCCAGTGTAGTCATGGAGATGGTTGCCAAGACTTCATGTGTACAAAAAGCATCATCATCAAATCCATTATTTAAGACACTGTATTCAACTAAATGATTTCTAGATAGGTGGGATTGCCCGTAAGATATATACTTTATATACATATATATATGATGCATTAGATATATATATATGTATATGTGTATGTGAAAAAGCAGCTAGTTGATGATGTGGGGGAGTAAGCAGCGGCTAAGTTCACTCACACAAACACACACACACACACACACACACATACACTCTCTCTCACACACACACACGGCTAAGCTGTATGCTGTATGTCTGTCTGTGCTCTTGCTGGCTTCTGTCTTGTGCAGTCCTGCTGTCTGTCCGTCTGTTTGCTCTTTAGCTTGCTGATGCCTTTTGCTTTCAAACACAGAGGGCCTGCTCACACACACACACACACACACACACACACACGTGTGGCCAGAGGGCCTGCTCACACACACACACACACACACACACACACACACACACACACACGTGTGGCCAGAGGGCCTGCTCTCTCTCACACACACACACACACACGTGTGTGGCCAGAGGGCCTGCTCACACACACACGCTCTTTTCTCCAGTAGAACTCTCACACTTACACACACACACGTTTGGCAAGATAATCCTGCTTCTTGCTCCAGTAGAGCTCACTCTCTCTCTCTCTCTCACACACACACACACACACACACACACACAAACAGGTGTGGCCAGAGGCCAACTGGAGTATGGTTAATCAAGGGAAAAACTAAACTAATACTGTGTGTGCGTGCGTGCATGTGTTTGTGCGTGCGTGCGTGCGTGTATGTGAGAGATCTGACATGCGAGGGCCCTCCACTGCTCCCCCTGGACTCTGTGGGTCATGTGTGTGTGTGTGTGTGTGTGGACTGTGTGTGTCATGTGTGTGTGGACTGTGTGTGTCATGTGTGTGTGGACTCTGAGGTTGACTTATTGCACTAAATATTTCTAAGTCATGGCTTGGCCGCCTCTTTAAGGACAAATCTGTTACCTACAGCCTGCAGAGCCATCGTATCGTATGGGAGTTTGTGCTAACGTGCTAACGGCTAAGAGCAGAGTGCTGGAAATGACCAATAGTGGCCAAGAGAGGGGTGTGGCCACGCCCCTAAAAGACCAATAGAGTGGTGTGGCGACGCCCCTTAAAGACCAATAGTGGCCAAGACGGGTGTGACCACGCCCCTTATCTCAGTGAGATGCAGCTTACTCGTTCTCATCCACGGGAATACAAACCGTGTCACCCAGGCCACCAACCAATCAAGGCCCTGCACTGGCCACCATGTTAGGAAACGATCATCCAATCAGGGCCCTGCGGCACCATGTTAGGAAACGATCATCCAATGGGGTCCCTCCGTCAGCCGGCATGATAGGAAATGATTGTATGTGCGCTGGCTGGCATGTTTGGGCTTTGGAGAGTCGGACTCGCCGGCTCTCCCTCTCCGCTCCTCCAACCAAACGAAACGAAAGGTGTCTTTGCTACTTGGAGTCAAACTTACTTGCATCATGTTTACCAACTTAATGTTGTTGTCCGTGTTTAGTTGATGAATGTTAGTTTTGTTTTACATTCATTTTGATAATGAATGCCTTTGTGAAGAAAGCTGTACATATTTTATAAACATTTTGGGGTATTTTGATAAGACTCTGACCTCCCCTCAGTATATCCAATGGGAATCGAGATATATAGGAGAGGGCCACAGTCTCCAGGGTCCTAGTGCTCTACCCCCCTATCCCCCCTGCCCCCCCCCCCCCCTCTCTCTCTCTCTTTCTCTCTCTCTGTCTCTCTGGTCTGTTTCTCTATTGTCCATGGCAACGGTCTCATTAGGTCATAGACCTCTTCTCTACTCTTCTCTGCTCTCCGTACTCTGTACTGTTCCTCCTGTCCTGAGTGGGTTCGGTTCGGTCCAGTTTGGGTCGGGTCCACCCCGCGGGCCCCTCTCCTCTCCTCTCCTCTCCTCTCCTTCTCTCTCCCCCGTGTCAGTGTTTGGGTCGAGGTCGGGTGGGGTGGTGTCGGTTCCTCTGCCGTGCTTCTTACTTGTGTCTGGTCTGGTCTGTGCTGCTTCCTGTGCAGTAGCTTGTGTATATCTATCGCCGTGCCGACGCCCTCCACGCCGCCCGCTCACCTCTCTCTTCTCTTCTCTTCTCTTCTCTTCTCTTTTTCTTCTTTTTGTTTTTTATTTGTTTCTTTTGTTTTGTTTTTCTTTTTTTTCAATTGAAAGTACTCCCAGGTGAGATTTTTTTAAGTGGTTTTGAAAGCCAATAAACATTTTTGTAAAGAATATTTGTCTCTAAAAGGGTTTTGCTTATGCCATTATGCTGTTATTTATTTCTCAACACACACATTCTGGTAAGTGCTGCTAGTTGGATGATGGTGCAGGTGCAGGGTCTGACCAGCAGAGGGTGTCCTGCATCTGTAGAGAGCAGAGCCGCATACAGAGACCCTCACAACCTCAGCCACACACACACACACACACACACACACACACACACACACAGCCTATACACAGCTCTGGTAGAGAGCCACACTCACCCAGAGGTCCCGCTTTTCCAACCTTCTCAACTTCACACACACACTCACACACACATACAATTAGATCTGTCCAGAGAAGGATTGTTCATGCTGGAGAATCCTGCCACATACACACATAAATGCATATACAGCAGTGAGAATAAGTTTTGCACACACACACATACACACACGTGGAGAAAATAAATGTTTCAGCACAGGTATACCTGGACTGCCTGCAGAGAGTTGAGTCTGTGAGTTTGTATTGAGTCCAAGACGAGTCTGTGAGTTTGTATTGAGTCCAAGGTGAGTCTCAAGTCTGTGAGTTTGTATTGAGTCCAAGGTGAGTCTCAAGTCTGTGAGTTTGTATTGAGTCCAAGGTGAGTCTCAAGTCTGTGAGTTTGTATTGAGTCCAAGGTGAGTCTCAAGTCTGTGAGTTTGTATTGAGTCCAAGGCGAGTCTCAAGTCTGTGCAGGTCAAGTCTGAAATTTGGGAAGCGGTTTGAATCTCTATGTAGTTTCACTGCGCTGGATTACAGTAGAATATGTAATCTAAGCCCCCTATGCACTGTGCTGGATTACAGTAGAATATGTAATCTAAGCCCCCTATGCACTGCGCTGTACTGCAGTAGAATATGTAATCTAATCCCCCTATGCACTGTGCTGGATTACAGTAGAATATTGTGGGAGACTCCAATAAGGTTTTGCAATGCAATAGAAAAAAGCCCTGCAGACACTTACTGGTCTGGTGGGTGTGTCTTCTTGCTGCTGACTCCAATTAGACGTATTTTTAATTACTCAAACACTTTTGACACATTCTTAAAGCAAAGTAACTGAAGTTGAAGTTACTTAAACACAGTGTGACCAAACCTTTCTCCAACACTCTTACTCCTCCACACTGCTCCCTGTTTGCAAGACACTTTTAAATGAATTATCAAATAATTTAATATCATTGTACCAACTATTCTAAATACAAAACACAGAGTTATTGAAAATACTTAAGTAAAAATACTTACAAAAGAAAAACATTCATCCAACTACAAAGTTCTTGAAGACATTTTGAGAACTTTGCAGGCAGGGAGAAGCAGTGGAAGTGGAGAGAGAGAGAAAGAGAGGGAGAGAGAGAGAGAGAGAGAAGAGGACTACGAGCAGGTCTAAGAGGCCATGCAAGGATTATTATTTCTAATATAAGAGCAACTTTGGTGGGCTTGTCATGAACCATTGGTTGACCATGAGGGGATCTGGGCAGAGTCCAGCGGGTGGACACACACACACACACACTAGTTGACCATGAGGGGATCTGGGCAGAGTCCACCCTCCGCCGCTTCATCATGTCATCCAGAGGGATGTTCTGACTGGAGAACAAGACTGTCTGTGTGTGTGTGTGTGTGTGTGTGTATGTGTGTGTGTGTGTGTGAAGGACATTTGGATTGGAGAACAGGTAGGCATACTGCATGTCAGAATGTATCAGACTCTCTCGTAGGGTTGGGTATCGAGAACCAATTCCAATTCAGAACCGGTTCAAAATTATCAATTCCATCAATATTGTACGTCTCCAAACGTTATCAATTCTCTTATTAATTCTTTAGTTTCTCCGCCACGTGCTAACTGCAATTTTCATAGCAAGCTATCACATTAACTCCAGAGATTCACATAGCCTACCATATTGAGGAGACAGAGACACGTAGCTGTTTTCAAGTCTTTTTTTGGCATGAACTAGGCCACTCAGGAATCGATAAGAGTATTGATAAGGAATTGGATTGATAGGCAGAATTGATAATGGCATTGATGTTAAAATAAAATCTTATCAATACCCATCCCTACTCTCTAGTCTGACTGTATCTACAGCATTACAGTACTGTGATAAATACTGTTTACCAGTAGTGTGCTGCGTGTCTCATTTCTGCCTATTTCTGCCTGAACTGAATTTATGTCCGGTAAAGTGCACCACTTTATGTTGCAACATCAGTCTTTTTTCACCCATGGTCATGTAACAAGGGGCCTATAGGTACAGGTAGGTGTGTGTGTGTGTGTGTGTGTGTGTGTGTGTGTGTGATCCCAGACCCTTGTAGTAATAGTAGCGCAGACCGAGGGTCTGGTTATGACCAGGCTAGGAGTGTGTGTGTGTGTGTGTGTGTGTGTGTGTGTGTGTGTGTGTGTGTGTGTGTGTGTGTGTGATCCCAGACCCTCGTAGTAATAGTAGCGTAGACCGAGGGTCTGGTTATGGCCAGGCTAGGAGTGTGTGTGTGTGTGTGTGTGTGTGTGTGTGTGATCCCAGACCCTCATAGTAATAGTAGCGTAGACCGAGGGTCTGGTTATGGCCAGGTTAATATGGGGGCGATTACTGGTAGAACACACTGACTGTTGTGTTGCTCAGTAATGGAGTATTATGGGGTGTGTCTCTACTGGGGCAGTACTGGTGGAATATATAGTCAGTTGTGTTGCTCAGTAATGGAGTATTATGGGATGTGTCTACTGTATATAACACACTGCCTGTATGTTGTGTTGCTCAGTAATGGAGTATTATGGGATGTGTCTGCTGTATATAACACACTGCCTGTATGTTGTGTTGCTCAGTAATGGAGTATTATGGGGTGAGTCTTTGCCTTGACTACCAGCAGACTCCAGTGCCTGATCTGAGGGGTAAAAGCGCGGCCAGATCGTCCTTTTGAAAAAACCTTTTATGGCTCAGCAGCAGAATATATTTACCTTTATTAGACAGAATTAGGAGGCAGAATATATTTACCTTTATTAGACAGAATTAGGAGGCAGAATATATTTACCTTTATTAGACAGAATTAGGAGGCAGAATATTCTTACCTTTATTAGACAGAATTAGGAGGCAGAATTGGCTTCCAATACTCATAGATTACGGGTCATTCTCTGCCTTTTCTCAATGTGTTCAAACACCCCCCCAACGTCATTTATCAATGTGATCAATACCCCCACCCCCCTACCCCCACCCTGCTCTTTTCACTTTTGTTTGGCCTTTAGAATTCTGATTTCTTTACTTTCTTGGATTAATCGTCTTCTAATGGTCTTCTGGTCAGTAGTCCAGTTGCAAATACATTTATATTGAAAATAAAAAGTTCTCAGCGCTCTACACACACACACACACAAACACGCAAAGAGCACAGACTGGAAGAGAACGTGGTGTAGAGGTTTCAGCGCTCTACACACACACACACACACACACACACACACACACACACATACACACACACACACACACAGCACAGACTGGAAGAGGATGTGGTGTGGGGTCAGAGGTGATTTGAGCCTGTCACAGTGGAGGGGTTACTCACACACACACACACACACACACAGCGGAGGGGTTACTCCTGACCCTGGCTTTGGCGTGGTGTGGGGTTAGAGGTCACTGAGTGTGGGGCACGTTCCCAGGCTCCCCTCTATTCATCTCATGGTAATGACCTCCACACACACACACACACACACACACACACACTGATCCTTTTGCAGCTCGCCTTCTGGCCCTCAGCCTCCTGTCCATCAATCCATTAGCCCCGCCTATGGCCTGGCTGAGGGTGATCACATGACCAGGTCAGTCAGAGGGACCAGGAAGTAAACTAAACTAGAAATGCCTTCTAGCATATGTGTGTGTGTGTGTGTGTCTGTTTATGTGTGTGTGGTCATCTGTCAGTGCTGTGAAACCCACTGTAATGTCTTTGCACTTTTAAAAGTTTTTATAGATGGACAACTGTAAGATTGTTCTGTGTCGCTGGGTGCTGAGGAGGCCTTTGCTTATCTGGGAAGGGTGTGTGTGTGTGTGCGTCTCTGGGCCTGCTGACTAGCCCTGATCAATAGGCTTTTAAACTCGATATTTGGGACATTTTTCATAACAACAGTTGAAGATTCGGCTCATTTGAATGTTTACAATGTTTGGAGGATAAGGATAGGCCTGGTAGGCGGCCATTAACACTGTTTCATCATATATCAAATATATTATAAACACATTGTACACACAGATATATGATAAATGAAAGGTTTGTCATAGAAATGTTTAAAAGTTTAAAAAATACTTTGTAATTTTATAAATAAACAAAATACTATTGGCATTCTACTCAGTCACTTTTGTTGGAAACAGCAGTATCCTCCTTTATCCCCTGGTGTGTGTGTGTGTGTGTGTGTGTGTGTGTGTGTGTGTGTCAGAGGTGTCAAGTAACGAAGTACAAATACTTCGTTACTGTACTTAAGTACATTTTTTAGGTATCTATACTTTACTCCACTACTTATTTTTCTGCCTACTTTTTACTTCTACTTCTTACATTTTCATGCAAGTATCGGTACTTTCTACTCCTTACATTTTAAAAATCGCCTCGTTACTGCTATTTCTTTCGCCAAGTTTTTATTTCGTCTCGTCATCATTCAAACTTTTCTTTTGGGATCTTCAATTGCTCGTTAGGTGCGTGTTAGATGCAGCGCAGCTAACCTCCTTGAGCAGAATCGCCCGCAATGCTTTTCTATCTTTCCTCTCCAAGCTACTAGGAAGAGTCATGTTGCAAGCTTTGCTGCTTTGAAAGCAAGCAACTGTCTAGAATAAGTATCTTCCTACCAAATTGTCTCATTTAAATTTAGGATCCCTGCAACATAGCCTACTGTCAAGAAGACGATTATTTGGCTATTAACGCAGCCTATTTTAATTTTACATCTAAGTAGCGATTGTTAAGCTTACCTTGGAAATGCTGTTGCTGGGCATTTTAATAGTTGCAGGATAATTTTCTGCATAACATAAAAACGTGTATCCTAGAACTCATGTAATAGTCATGGCCGTAGCTACAATAGAGGACACCGAGGTCCTTTTTTCGAGACGAAAATAAGTTTAACATTCTTCAGACGCGCCAATTAAGTAATCCTTTTGCGCGCGCTATGCCTCAAAACATATCACCGGTTTTGCTTCATTGTCTTTCGTTATATGGGTGTATCTGCTCTTACAATCGAGGTATTTGGTATTAAATTAAACTAGACAACCAGATCTATCCATTGATATCATTGGCAATGTACTTGCTAGAGAATGAGAGTGTTTAATTTCAGTACAAAGATCACCTATATTTAGGCAAGGTATGTCTTTATCTAGTGTTAAAGGCTAAACTTGCAAGATCATCACACATTATAATATAGACCTATAAGTTGCAGAGATCATTTTTCAGGTTTTCAATCTCATTGAATTCTGTGAAATGAACACAATTTTTAAAACTGTAATCTGTGGTGGGAGTACATTATTGTAGACTTAATGATTGGAACACTTAAATCATACCCACTGGACTCACTGAAACAAAATATATTTTCTCCAAACACAATCAGTGGCAGGTTACACTGTTGTCACACAATTATAAATAGCCTAAACAATTCTGTGCTAAAAAGAGAAAGCTGCCTGTGTAGCCTATTAGGAAGGAAGGAGGAGCTGTGTTTCATTGACTTTCAGTGGGTGTAATTTTTGTGTTTCCATCACAAAAAAGTCTATAATGATGTGCTCCCACCATTGCATTTTTATTAAGAATTGTGTTCATTTCACAGATTGCTGTGAGATCATTTTGAAGTTTTCTATCACCCAATTTCAGAAATGGAGCACCCTCATTTTAGGTGGTGCTGAAGTCTCACAACTGATGGGAGAAGGGAAAGGGAGAGGGGTTTTGGAGTGTCTCAGACCTTTCCCTTTACTGTGGCAGTTATGCATATAATAGTGTATCGAGTACAATAAGTGAGTTTAGCAAAGTCAGTAATGAGCAGGGGAAGTTCAAAGATTAGTTCAAACACTATTTCAATAGATTTCCTATGTTCATTTTTTTTCTATTGTCTACTATTGATATTGCTGTTTAAAACACAGCTTGCAAAAGGTTGAGAACCCCTGCCATAGAACATGTACCATTATCCCATACCACAAAAGGATGCATGGCCTATCACTAGGCTATGTATCTAGAAATGTAGGCCTGCCAATGCGCTGTAGGCCCATGCAGCACGGCCTAAGCCTTTTTGCCTTATATGGCATTTTTTCTCTAAAATTACTTTTACTTTTATACTTTAAGTAGTTTTAAAACTAGTACTTTTATACTTTTACTTAAGTAACAAGTTTGAGTTGATACTTCAACTTTTACTGAAGTCTTTTCAAACACTAGTATCTATACTTCTACTTAAGTAATGAAAGTGAATACTTTTGACACCTCTGGTGTGTGTGTGTGTGAGAGAGAGAGAGAGAGAGAGAGAAAGAGAGAGAGAGAGTTCAGGGCTGTGGTTGGGAGCGGGGGCACCCGTAGAGGTTCACTCTCATCAGAAGCACAGCTGGCCCGCCACACACACACACACACACACACACACTCACACACTCAGCTGGCCCACCATTGTCTCCGGGTGAAAGGACTCCGGCACGGGTTGCTCAGTGGTCATTGTCAGCAGGCACACACACATGGACACACGGACACACACACACACACACTCGATCGATACGAGCAGTCGCAGGCCAGCTGACGTGCGGCCATCAACATTGGCCCATAACTAGCCAGATATATCCAAGCTTAGAGGCAGCATTAACAACTAGATTCATTCTGATAGCCTACTCACTGATGCTAAATAGCCTTCTCTCAAGCTCAAGCTTAGAGGCAGCATTAACAACTAGATTCATTCTGATGGCCTACTCACTGATGCTAAATACTCTCAAGCTCAAGCTTAGTTATGCAGAAATTAAAATAAATTGTGTTGAAAAGAAAAAAAATAACAACTTCCTTATAACAAGTTCCTGGTATAACTCTACACGCAGAGGATTTTGAAGTGTGGGTTGGTTTAGTTCAGTTGTTCAGTAGTTAATAAATTAATAAGTTCAGATCAAGGAATATAGAACTTTACAAAGCAAGCTTGAAGTTCTTCATATTAAATGTGTTGTGTTGGTCCAGGGCCAGGTCCGAGGTTTAAGTTTTAGGGTGAAGGCCATTGCCTTTCTCTCCTCCGTGGCTGGGGGTAGGGAGGTGAGGTCAGGACAGGTCACGGGGTCAGTGGGGTGGGGGTGGACACACAGCCCCAATCTCCAGCGTTCACTTGCGTCTCCATCAGTTGCGCTCAGACCACTGGACTGAACACGCCGCGCTACCGAAGCGGCTTTAAGACGAGAGGATGAAAGAACGTCTCGAATAAATGGAGTTTACCAAAAAGGAATTTATCCAGCGCTTGCTGTTTTTTATTTTATTTCTGCCGTTAACGGGTAAGTCAGAAGCATATTTTCTTCCCAAAAAGTTCATTATAGAGGCCGTTGCGTGTTATGATGTCGCCTTCCAGAATAATTGAACTGAACGCTATTTTTTAAAGAAAAGTTAACGAATTCTGTGTTATAACCTACCAAGTTCACGAGATTGTTCGTTGCACTGTTTTCTTGAATAGAGACAAACTCACTAAACTGCGCATCCTCCAAAAGGGCTAGTTGAGACTGAGACTGAGGACTTGCACCAATCTTGAGCCTATTTGTAAACTTCAAAATTATTTTTGTCTCTGGCGGCTTGATGAGACAAAATCATTTGAAGCTGTCCTCTAAAATCCAATACGTTTTATTTGTAAATTCAGCTCC
>JAODXP020000017.1:14781440-14793940 GCA_027497455.2 Sardinella longiceps
CACACACACACCTGGGGGCCCAGGAGGGGGTGTCTACTCTGTCTCTGTGTGTGTCTGCGGCGGGGGGGCCCATAGACAGCCCTGAGGGGGGCAGCAGCTGCACTTCCACAGTCTGCCAGCAGAGGGCAGCAATGGTGCCTGTGCCTGTGGGGAGTCTCTGTCTCGGCCCTCTGCCCTCCTCCTCTCCCCCCCAGCACTGCTAGCCTCTGCTACCGCTAGTGCTACTGGTGGTGCTAGTGCTGCTGCAGGCCTACAGGTGGCGCTAGTGCTGCTGCAGGGCTCAATCTCTCAGGAAATGGCCGCTCGTTAGGGGTGGTGGTTCATGGAGCTTTAGACCCCCGCCCAGGGTCCGTCCACTTTAGATCGCCTCAGGGGCTGCCCTCTGCTCTCACTCTCTCTCTCTCTCTTTCTATCTCTTTTTCTATCTCTCTCTCTCTCTCTCTCTCTCTTTCTATCTCTCTTTCTAACTCTCTGTCCCTCCTTTCCTCTACTCTCTCTCTCTCTCTCTTTCTATCTCTCTATCTCTCTGTCCCTCCTTTCCTCTATCTCTCTCTCTCTCTCTCTCTCTCTCTCTCTCCTTTCTTCCACTCCTCCTCCATCCTGCACTCCTCCTGCCCACAATCTTCCTCTTCCTCTTGGCCTGGAGTCCAGGTAGAAAAAAGCACATACTGGGCATCCACAATAAGCCTGTGTGTGTGTGTGTGTGTGTGTGTGTGTGTGTGTGTGTGTGTGTTTTATACCTCTCACCAAAAATGAATGTCTCCAAAGAATGTCCAAACTGTGAAGCTTTATGATGCGTGTGCTTTAGAGTGTTTGTGGGAGGGGCCAAAGCCTTGGCCCCGCCCTGCAGAATGTCTACCTCAGGTTACCATGGATACAAGTGATGCTTTACCTCCATAAGGGCCTTACGGTGTTGCTGCTAGGCTTCTTTATGTAACTGATAACATGCCATTCTCTGTTCATTTCATACCGTTTATGGGTTCCTTTATGTTTGTATTTATTTATTTGATTTTGTTTATTTGTAGGGAACTACAGAGAGTTTAGTTTCCCCTGTGTGGGAGATCCAGTTGGGTTTGTTTGGGATGTTGTTTTGATCTTATTTCTCTGAGACATGTGTGTGTTTTATCCCAGGGCTCTGAAGTTCTTCTCATGAGGAATTGAGTTCAGTTTCTTTAGTGATACATATTTTGTATTTGTATTTTGCCAAATAGTTTTCCCATGTGTATATTTTAAGGTTTCAATTCTTTGTATGATTTGGTGATCAGTTCTATTTTACTTTCATCCTCAAAAACAACCAAAAACTGATCTGAGCTTTTCAGATCGTCCTATGAAAGCTTTAAACGATGACCTCAGTGTCGGAGGTCATGTTGGGAGATTATCGACTCCTAATCCAAAGAATAAATAAATAACAGGAAGCTGCATTGCTGTAGAATGTGCCAAACAGCTGTTCCCTCCAAAGAGAAGAGATATCTATGATCTATATTTGTGTATCAATTATTGTCCACAGAAGTGCCGGAGGGAACAGATCACTGCTGTTCCTCGAGTAGTTCTGGCTTCTTTTAAGGCCTAGTGCTAGAGTTTGATCCTTTGCTTTGTAGTGAGTAGAGACTAGTGGTGATGGCTACGCTACTACCCAAAGAGCTGCCTACGCCGCACAGGTTAGTCCCGCCCCCAGCCTTCAGCCTTCAGCCTTGATGATGATAATCCTTGAGTGACACAACGGGAAAGCCAATCATGTGGGAATATTTGTGTCCATTCATCTGTGTAATAGAGAGATCTCTGGTGCTCACAGGAGGAGCAACACATACTGTACAGTGGCGCCACCTGGCTGTGCTGGAGGGAATGACACCACTGCAGTATTAGCCTATCATTGGTGTCTCCCGACAGCAGTGGGCCAGTTTGGTCCACAGAGGGTCAGGACTACCTGACTGTGTGTAGAGCAGCGAAATCACTTCCATACAGGCTTTTAGAGACTTTAAATAATGTATACCAAAGATTCAGTGGTCGCCACCACCAGCGTGTTTCGTGCATTCAGTTGGTTTAGAACTTTTTCAGACATCTAAGAAATTTTTTGACTGCTATATTGCATTTGTTTTTGAACCATGTTTCTGATCACAAGTGTGCCAAAGAGAGTTGTGTTACCAAAACTATGAATGATGATGTTTAATGATGAATTATGTGTCCCTAAGATGATGCATCAGGTTCCCAGCTGACTAGTGCAAACTGGTTTGTTCCTTTTTGTATTTACATGCCTTTGCATTCACTTCTGCTTTGAAAAGATTGGACAGCTTGTCTAATCAGCTTCGATTATTGGCCAGTAGTCTCTCTACCGATGTAAACCCGCCCCAGAAGACCGTTCCTAGACCATACGGATGAACATTCATATTATGGGCTATGGGCTACATGTATGTCAGGCTACAAACATCTCATCATCTCTTAGTAGTCTCTGTATTTTTACCAAAAAAACATATTTTTTTTTCACAAACCATTTTTTCTGAGTCAGCATTTGATGTACACTTTATGATGTCATTGTATCAGAAATATGTTCAGAGCATTGCACAATTTGATTAAAATAATAATGCAAATCTTACATGGCTTATGTGTCATACTGGGGGGGGGGGGGTGCATGTGTGTGTGAGTGCGTGTGTGGGGGCGAGTGTGTGTGTATGAGTGCGAGTGTGTGTGTGTGCGCGTGCCTTATTCTGGAGCTGAGCATACACACCATACCACACACACACCACAACTACATCACTACGCTTTTCCATGCTTTTCCCCTGCCAGTCAAATTGCCATCCACCTCTTGATATGTGCTCTGCTCTGGAGAAACACTAGTGATGTGTGTGTGTCTGTGTGTGATGTGTGTGTGTCTGTGTGTATTGCTCAGTGTCTAGCATAATTGGAAGCCTCTTCATTTGGAGGCGTAGGTGTCATCTCTTTCCCTAGAACACATTATGGGTAGATACTGGTAATGTTGTATGAAACTCCTTAAAGCCATATTTGGATTGTGCCATGATAAATGTCTATCTGTCAATCCAAATAAAGAATTAAAATGTGTGTGTGTGTGCAGGGGTTAAAGTGGGGGAACGTGGAGGAATGCCGTTCCGGCACCTCAGATAAATGAAGAATATCACCCCATTCGTCCTCTATACATTTATCGCAGTTTGTGTTGACAAAATTTGAGAGTTCAAATCCTGTCAAATCCCACTTCAACCATTGTGTGTGTGTGTGTGTGTGTGTGTGTGTGTGTGTGTGTGTGTGTGTGTGTGTGTGTGTGTGTGTGTGTGTGTGTGCGTGTGTGTGTGTAGGCTTCTACCCTGCACTTCATAGTGTATAAATACTGTATATAACTGGTGGGATTAACCCTCATTACTCTTTTATGTCCTCTCAAGTCATTTGAAGATGATACCAAATACTAACCCTATAATGGTCTTAAATACTAACCCAAATACTAACCCTATAATGGTCTTAAGTACTAACCCAAATACTAACCCTATAATGGTCTTACAGAAGGATCCCAACATGCCGTAACATTACAGTATTTTACATAGGCCTACACATCTTGAGTCAAGTCCAAATCTTTAGACTTCAAGCCTCATAGTCACATCTCAAATCTCTGGATTGGCAACGGGATTACTTCCACCCCACCGACAGGAGGCAGTGGTTAAAAGCACAAGCGTGTGACGCGTATCCGATTCAAAGGAGGAAACCACTATGTGACGCACATCCGGGATAGAGGAACACATGGAGGAATAAACATCGTGAAGGATTTCTCCGGATAGCAATTCGTCAACATGCGTATTGAAAAGTGTTATTTTTGTTCAGGTCCGGTTTACCCCGGCCATGGAATGATGTTTGTACGAAACGACTGCAAGGTATGCCTTGGAACATAAACGATTTCGTTACTTTTCTTAACGAACTTGTTAGCATACAGGCTAGCGATTTAAACTAGCAGCACTGCGTCGTCACCACGAGTGAAGGCTGGCTAACTACTATATAATCCTGCTGTGTAATCATTTTAATGATTTTCACGACGCCTAAATAAATTGACTCTTACCAGCAACACTCGCATGTATTTTAATTTGACGTCAGTTTGTTTAAATTTGAAGATCAGACTCGGACTTATAGTCTAACGTTACTACAATAACACGATAGCCTATCTGTTAGGGGGGCACTGATGTCAGTCGGAAAAGATGTGATTCTGCTCTCTAACGTGCCGTTATTTTTCATTCTTCGTCAGGTTTTCAGGTTTTGTAAATCTAAATGTCACAAACTCTTCAAGAAGAAGCGCAATCCCAGAAAGACCAGATGGACCAAAGCGTTCAGAAAGTCAGCGGGCAAAGAGTTGACAGTGGTGAGTTGCTCTCTTGGTCAGAAACAGATATGGAGATAAGTCGTCCCAGTAGGTCAAAAAACATGTGGTGATGTGTGTCTAAACGCATGTTTGGTGTTTCTGTGTGTGTGTGTATTACAGGATAACGCTCTGGAGTTTGAGAAGCGCAGAAATAACCCTTTCAAATATCAGCGCGAACTGTGGAGCAAGACAGGTAAATGTTCTGGGTTGTTATCAAATACATGGAGATGTGAAGCCAATGAAACAGATTGACTGACTGTATTGTGACTTCCTGTTCTGTAGTGGAGGCTATGAAGAAGGTGGAGGAGATCAAACGCAAACGACAGGCCCGATTCATCATGAACAGGTGAGCAGCAGGCAGAGCCCAGCTATTAAGCCCATGTACAAGTAGTGTGTGTGTGTGTGTGTGTGCGCGTGTGTGCGTGCGCGTAGCATGGTGGCAGAAGCTCTGGATGGTATTCCAGAAAGGAGGTTTATTGAGACTAACACTGAGTTAAAGCTGAACGTGAGGTTAATTGAACCTTTGGCTACTAAACCGAAGCACTTGGATCCAAAATGCCGGCTATGTATCAGCTCAGTCAACCAATAGTTTTGCACATTCGTGGTAAACTTATAAAGACATTATCTATCGAGAGTCGAGAGACTAAACGATGTGCACCGCACTTCCCATGGGGCGGAGCCTAGGGCACGCCTTGTTCATAGCCAATGTAGGCGTTTACTTACAGTACACTCAATATTGCCATTCTTAAATGGATGGAGATTAACTTGATCAGAGACAACCATTTGGAGATGGAATATTTAACATGAGGTAGAGATGTGTTATGAATATAGAAGAGTAACTGTCAGCGTTTGAGCCCATTATTGAATCTCTATGCAGTGTGTGTGTCTGTTCAGACAACAGAGAACGCTTTGGCGTAACAATAAATATTTCTCAATATTTTTAAAATGTAATTAGTGTCAGATTACATCCCACCATTTGACAATCTGATTTGGTATCCCAATCCCTATGTAATTATTTTAATATAGTAATAATTATTTTAATATAGTAATATCCTTGCATGGTTTTATAGTCAGAAAAATGAGGTGCATATGAAGTGCTTTAGCGGTGAAGTGGGGAGTAGTCTGTCGTAATGAAGTGGCCCAGAGACATACTGTATGAATCAAAGTGATGTAAGAAAGCTGAATGCTTCCTCCATTTCTTGGCACGCGTGTGTTTGTTCCGTACTCATGTGTGTAATGTACGGAGGGAGAGCAGTACCAGTGCTATGTCTTCGGTGCCAGCATGTTCATCGTCTGCTGGTTCTATCCTCAATCACTGGGACACTCACACCATGTGTGGGCAGTCTATAGAGCACTGTTCCGCAGCGTAGTGTTGACAAGATGCCAGAATTGTGACGTTGATATGATACCATGACAAATCTTATAATGTCTGCAATCATCTGACTTAGCAAACAAAAAAAAGAGAGAGAAAAGAAAGAAAGAAAGCTGAATGCAGTGACACTATAGCATGTTAGGGAGTTTCTCTGTGCAATGCAGAGACTCTATGGCGTGTTAATGAGTCTCTCTGTGCTGTGACTCTATGGCGTGTTAATGAGTCTCTCTGTGCTGTGACACTATGGCGTGTTAATGAGTCTCTCTGTGCTGTGACTCTATGGCGTGTTAATGAGTCTCTCTGTGCTGTGACTCTATGGCGTGTTAATGAGTCTCTCTGTGCTGTGACACTATGGCGTGTTAATGAGTCTCTCTGTGCAATGCAGACTGAAGAAGGGCAAGGAACTGGAGAAGGCCGAGGACATCCAGGAAGTCAAGAAAAACATCCACCTCATCAAAGCCCCACATGCTGGTATGTTTGAAATGTCTTTTCATCAATATAATCACCATACAACCTTTATGCAACCTTTTCCCACCATCAGTTCATGTGTACGAAACATGAAACTGATGCCTGAGAAAAGCCCTAATTCTAATCTGAGTTATGGACACTTGAGTGGATTTTACATTTGCTTGCATGTGATGATGATGGAGCTGTGTGGTAATTAAGTGCATACAAATCTTTTCCTCTCTTGTCCTGAGTTCTATGCAATCTGTCATTAATGTGTTGATCTGCTGTTGTCTCTTGTTCCGGTTCTATGTAATGTGCTGTTTTCTCTTGTTCCGGTTCTATGTAATCTGTCATTAATGTGCTGATCTGCTGTTGTCTCTTGTTCCAGTTCTATGTAATGTGCTGTTTTCTCTTGTTCCGGTTCTATGTAATGTGCTGTTTTCTCTTGTTCCGGTTCTATGTAATCTGTCATTAATGTGCTGATCTGCTGTTTTCGTCTGAAGGCAAAGCCAAGGCGATGGAAGACAAGATGGTTCAGAAATTGCAAGAAGACGTGGACATGGATGAATAAGAGGTGGACATGGATGACCAATAAGATTGGAGCTGCTGGTTGCTTTGAAGTGCTGTGCTGTGCTGCGCTGGCAGGGTTCATGGACGGGCCTGGATATCCACAGAGACTTAAGACTGCGTTTGGCAGCCATGTTGTGTTCTCTCTACTCTGCATCTACCAAGAGCACATTCTCTCATGCTAAGGATGGGAGAGAAACATGTTCTTGGAAGAACAAGATGGTGTATTTGTGCTTTAGTTACAGATGAAATATCTTCATACTCTTTGACATTGGGTTAATAAAGTATATTATATTTTTGTTCATTTCTTACAGGAATATTCCACCTTTTTATGAAATTGGTTTATTCACCATCTTACCTGGAGTTACATATGTGGGTAAACGCATTTCTCTGTGCTTGCGTTTTCCTAGTCCGGCAACCCCAATTTTAGCTTTAGCTTAGCATAGGTGTTGAAAGGTAATGTTGCCAAAGAGTTGCTGTCTGGCTACTTTACATTCTAGCGCCTATGGTAAGCTTAAGCCAAAATTGAGGCTGCCAGTCTAGGAAAATGCAAGCACTGAGACCAAAATGCTTTTACCCACATACAGTATGTAACACCAGTTAAGGCCGTTAATAGTCCCGCTTCCTAAAAGGGCGGGGTGTTTCTTTAATGCATGATTTAACAGTAGCGCATCCTCTTCGCTTTAAAAGAAAGTGTTTTGTCCTTTTGCTAATAAATATTAAGGCTGTGAAACGTCTTGTCACACTGTGCTTGTTTCTTATGCTCTGAGTGTAGACCTTTCACACTGTGCTTGTTTCTTATGCTCTGAGTGTAGACCTTTCACACTATAGGGACCTACAATACACTTGGGACTGGGAGTGTTTGATGAGCTGCTCTCACAGATGTCCATGTTGATAATCAATAAGGCTATTGTAGGTGATCGAAACCGAGTCGAGGTTCTATGGGAACAATGTAGATCAGCGGTTCTTAACGTGTGGTCCGCGGACCACTGGTGCTCAGCAAGCAAGCTCAAGTGCTCCGCGAGGGGATTTCCCCAAAATAAATGTCAATTTAGTCTGTGTTTCTCACAAACATATTTGAAGATTGCATAATGTGGTGTTCACTGAACACTGAGGCAGGCCTGAAATGTATATTAAAAACTTGTGGGGCAAATGTGAATTGAAGTGCCTGTAAATGGCTATAGAAACGCCTATGCAAGCCCGCTAGTTTAGCAGTATGTGACTTGGAGAAGGGCCCAGTAATAGCCTACTGTGGGCACTGAGAAACATGTTATTGGTCAATGTGGACATAAGTTTGAAAGGTTTGAGACCATGCATTGCTGTGGTTGCAGAACCCAGTGTGCCTTTTGATAGAGTGTCTTGGGATGATCTGTGTGTTGTTAGAAGAACATCATATGAAATTTACTTTTAATTTAACATCGCCTTAAATAAATAAAATATAGATCTATTGGTTGTTAGAAGTTTAAGTTCAGGCAATCATAGAGGAAGAGTGGGATGCCAAATAAACAACTATTTGGCCTCATAATACCAATAGAAATGGTATACTAACTTCCTTCCTGGTTTCTTTCTAGGACTGAAATGAATTTCTTTAGGTAGGTGTCTGAAATGTATTTATTTTTTTGGTGTATGAAACGAACAGCTTGTCTGCAGTGAAACGTCATGACGCAGTGAAGTGGGCGGCCATTTCCAGGCGTAAAATGCAGTGCATTGACTGGCGTGGATAGCGGGATTTCAGTGTGAGTTTAGTGTGAGCATCAAGTAGGCTTCAGTCCCGGTCCGTTGTATTTTTAAGCGACATCTGTTTCTAGGTGAAGTGTATTGTGAAGATGTCCACAGAAGGTGAAGAAGTTAAAGGAACAGAAGAAGCAACTACGGAAGAACAGCAGGTTAGTGTCAACCAGAACACTGATGTGAAAGTCTTAGCCAGCGAGCTAACTAGCCTGCTAACGAAAATGTTAGCTTCTTAGTGCTGTCATGCTAGAGTCTTTTTGAGACGTTTCAAGTTTAAAAGTGCGTGGCACACAGAGGCAGTGATGTGATGCCAAGTGTTGGTTAAAAGGTAGACCAAAAACCATATGGGTACTTTTAACCTTTAATACCTTCAGCTGGTTTAACAGCTATTGGTTTGGCCAGCTAATATTAACGCTACAGAATTGGGTGCTATGCATCCAACGCCAGTCTATGGTCATTGTCTGATGGGTTCAGTGTTTGATTTGGTAAGAAACTCTGGTGCCCTAGCCACTAGGGCAATTTAAGCTCGCAAGATGAGCGTTGAGTTATCACTGTAAACTTACGTTGAATGGAATTATTTGTTTTGGATATGAGCAAAATTGCACCGTACATATTAGCTAGTTGAATGCTAACGCACTTGTATGTTGTGGTCGCAAGCAGTAACCTGTCATCTGAACATGCATCTACTTACGTTAGTTATCACTTTGTGTACTTTCTACTCTTACAGTTAGCATGCGAGTGTTCAGATGGTCTACTTTATTTATCAAATATTTTATTTTTAAGCATAATTATGGGCGGTAGATTAAATCGTTTTGTGCCAATGAACGAGTAGAATGCTAGATGGGTAGGCTGCATGTTGAAACGTGTCGAATTACAAGCTTGGAGGGAGACCCTGAGGTCGTCACGTTACTGAACACAAACAAGATCACATAGATCTCGCAAATCGATAAAGAATCGAAAGATCAGTTTGTGTCCCTTGCTTGCTCAATCAAGCTGCTCAAGTGTGTTAGTTAGTCAGCGGAGAGCGTTAGTTGGGGGCCAGCCCGCCCTGAGGCCGTATGCCCAGTGTATGACTGGGGTGTGTGTATGACTGACTTGGTGGCCATATTGAGCCGCTGACCCAGGTCAGTGCGCGCGCGCACGCGTGCTTTCATATTGCGCTTGTGATGTTTTGAGCATAACCATGTTAACCATTTTGTGCATCACCAGTTCTATAAGATGCTTCTCTCTGAGTCCCTGTGTGTGTGTGTGTGTGTGTGTGTGTGTGTGAGAGAGAGAGAGAGAGAGAGAGAGAGAGTGAGGTGGAGGAGGAGGAGGAGAGAGGAGGAGAGAGAGAGAGAGATGATTGATTGACCCGTATCCTGGTCTCTTCCTCAGGAAATGGCCGATACGGTGGTGAGCCCGGAGAAGGCTGAAGAGGCCAAACTGAAGGCCAGGTATCCTCACCTGGGCGCCAAGCCTGGGGGCTCAGACCTGCTCCGCAAGCGACTACAGAAGGGCGTAAGTGGCCAGTCTATTGTGACGTCATCACCATTAGCCAATCATGTTGCTGTTTGTTCAAGATCAAGTTTATTAGCCATATCAACAGTATAAAATTACAGTTGCTAGGAATGTACTTTGGTGTGCTCACACATTCAACAATACAACTAGACAACACAAAGCCAAGGGGGCACATAAATATGGGGAATGACATACAACAACATTGAAAAGTGCAGTTGAAACATGAAAGTGCATTGGCTGTGCAGAAAACGGTTACATTGTCATTGACTGTGTTGTTGTTTTGTCCTCACAGCAAAAGTATTTTGACTCGGGCGACTACAACATGGCGAAAGCCAAACTGAAGAACAAGCAGCTACCTGCAGCGGCCCCAGAGAAGGAGGAGGAGATCACGGGCGAACACATCCCCACCCCCCAGGACCTCCCGCAGCGCAAGACCTCCCTCATGGCCAGCAAACTGGCCGGCTGAACTCAGATCCTCTCCTCTTCCTGTGCCTCACTATCCTCCTATCCTCTCCTCTCCTCTTCCTGTGCCTCACTATCCTCCTCTCCTCTCCTCTCCATCCTACCTGTGCCTCACTATCCTCCTATCCTCTCCTCTCCTCTACCTGTGCCTCACTATCCTCCTATCCTCTCCTCTCCTCTACCTGTGCCTCACTATCCTCCTATCCTCCTCTCCTCTACCTGTGCCTCACTATCCTCCTATCCTCTCCTCTACCTGTGCCTCACTATCCTCCTATCCTCTCCTCTCCTCTACCTGTGCCTCACTATCCTCCTATCCTCTCCTCTCCATCCTACCTGTGCCTCTCTACCCTCTACTTCCAGTCACTGTCCTCCTCTCCTCTCCTCTCCTCTCCTTGTGCCTATCTATCCTCCTCTCCTCTTCTCTCATCTTCTCCCCGTCCTTCCTCTCCTCTTCTCCTCTCCCTTCTTCCCCTCATCTCTCTTCCACCTCTCCTCCACCAGTTCTCTCGGCCTCTTCCCCGCACCAACGGTGCCCAGTTCAAAGCGGACCCCCACCACCCACCAGTGGTGACCAGTTAAAGCGGACCTCCCCACACCAGTGGTGACCAGTTAAAGCGGACCCCCACCACCCACCAGTGGTGACCAGTTAAAGCGGACCTCCCCACACCAGTGGTGACCAGTTAAAGCGGACCCCAACCAGTGGTGACCAGATAAAGCGGACCCCAACCAGTGGTGACCAGATAAAGCGGACCCCAACCAGTGGTGACCAGTGCTCGAGGGTCCAATGCAAGCGTGTCTAGAGAGGGATGTCTGTTGTGTTCTGTTGTGTTGTGTTCTCAGAATGGCTTGGCTGGGAAGGAACCCTCTGGAGAGTTTCCATCAGAGGTTAATGTGTACTGTAACTGAAACTGTGGCGGTTAGGGTTTCTTTTTTGTTGTTTTTTTTTTTTTGGTATCATATTTTGTTATGATAGAATGAAGGCAAAGCCCTGTATGTTAGCGTTTTATCATTTTAGGCTAATCCCTGGATCTGTTCTGCATAATGAGAACTCTACCTGGTCATATCACAAACCCCTGCCCTCCAGTCCTGGCAGTGTTTCTAAAGAATATACAGAGTGATGATGAAGTACACACACACTCAACACACACTCAACACACACTCCTACTCTCTCTCTTTCCAGCCACTCCACCCAGAAATGGCCTTAACCCATCATCAGCGCTGGTGGAATTCTGGGCAATATTTGTCTCTGTACCCTGCGTGCACCTGGTCCAGAGTGTGTGTGTCCGCAGTGTGTACCCCCTGTGCACCTGGTCCAGAGTGTGTGTGTCCGCAGTGCTGTGTTCCAACTCCTTACCAGTGGTGCTTCCGTTCGCCCCGCTCCGGTAGGGTTCTGTTGCCTGGGAAACCGTTAGAGAATGAACTCAGATGTGCACATGCATTTAGTGTCACGTTTGTGCCAATGTTTTTGTAAATAAAATAGGTTTTGCACTATACCATGCACCATTTCTTCTTTTTATTTCAGTCAAAGTAAAGAGTTATTCTGAATGCTTACATTGAATGCACCAACTTCAGTGGTAGGCCTAGACCTGTTCGTTCTGAGCTGAAGAATGTCAGAATTCAACAATGTGTTTTCAACACATAAACTACAATAAACTACAATCAGCCAAATGCAATAAACTACAACAATAAACTACAATCAGCCAAATATAGCTGCCTTGGCATCCAATTAATTAATGTAATCCAGTCGCTGTTCAAAGCAGTATGCCAATCAAAACTACTGTAACAAGTTATTTTTTGTGTATTCCAATGTGCAGGTTACTATGTAGGCCTACCCGTGGGTAAATTTTGCAGTTCGAGAAAACATCCTGACATTTTTACTAATACATAAATACATGCACATGAAAAATCTGCTAAAACACAAAACAGGCTACATTCATGAACATGTAACTTCTTCAACGCTGCCTGCGGTCTACAATACTGACTAAGCAGTGTGTTTATGAATTGGTGACGCTAGTTTGCAAAATGTTTCAGTGGTTCTGTGCAGTAGGCTATGTGGATTGAAACGTTTAT
>JAODXP020000017.1:14803940-14808940 GCA_027497455.2 Sardinella longiceps
GGCTTTGACCATGCTCGGTAAGGACACGAACCTGCTTCATGACTGTGTGTGTGTGTGTGTGAGAGAGAGAGAGAGAGAGAGAGAGAGATGGGACCTGTGTGTGTGTGCTGAGGCTCATCCGGTGTGTGTGTGTGCATGGATTAAAGTCCTCCGTCAGTATGACGGATTTCCGTCAATTGCGCCTCATCCCTTTAATTGCGTCTCATCATAAATGGAAACCTGGAGAAAGGAGAAAGGATCCAACTGAATGAACTGTCGCCTGTAGCCTATTTTGAAACGCATAATGATGTTCTTATGTCAGTTATTTGTAGGAGTAAAGACACAAACTAGTTGGCTTAACTTACAATAAATTGTGATCTCCTGGAAAGTAGGCAATGTTTGCGTGAGCGCAGAGCAGTTCACTTTGCTTTACCGCTCCTACGAGCCAACGCAAGCGCAAGCGGCTTCTCTGGTGAGCAAGATAAATATATGGATATGGATTAATTTATTTAGAAAAATAAAGTGATTTTCAAGTGTAGTCTGTTTCCAACCCCAGCTATAAAAGCCTACTGTAACAGCAAATTTATGGTAGTGAGACTTGATCCATTTAATGAAGAATAGTTATCATCATACAGTAGGCCTAAACGGGCATGATTTCAGCTTTGAGGTCATAGCGGACTACACGTATTCCTTCTATGATTTAAGCAAAATATGTAGGCTAACCTATTTAACAAATTCTCAGAGATTGAGAATTACACAATTTGAGGCCACACTTGTTCAGTTTGCAGTTGATCATCGTGACTGATCAGCCCACTACAGAAAAAAACCCTTGCATTATAATATCACGGAGTAATGAGCGCATGCACAGAGCTGCATGATTTTAGGCTACAGTTTGTTTATGTTATGATATCGGTAAATCGATAGAAGAAAGCTGTCCACGCGGACGTAAAGAACAGAATATCTCTTGTGTGGAAACACTGATATTTCGCTTTACTTGTCAATGCTCCACGTATGCAGAGAACGTTGCATGCTTTGCCTACTGAGAGGCGCTACGCGCAGTCCAGCGGAGCCTTAAAAATGCGTTAAAGTTTACGCTAATTGATTTACGGTTGCTAATACATAAACACCAGCGCTTGTTCTTGTAACGGTATTTGTTATAATTTGTTGCATGTTACCAGTATTGAGCATTATTTAGGAGGCCCTATTAATAAGTGAGCAGACGCTTGTCATCCACGAATCTCTCTCGCTCCTTCTGGCATGCATGGTGGACACACCCACCCTCTGCCTATGTTGATTTGTTAGAACAATTTTAAAAGCTAAAACTACGACCAAGCCTTTGTTTTCAGTAGGCTAATACAATTTCACAATGAAATTCAGCTTCACAAATAAAGGCTATTTGTCCATAGTTTTATAATAGGCCTAATAACCTATAGATATTTTACAGCAGGTTTTCATTGTGCCATATTTTGTATTGTTATGCATTTGGTTAAAATCTCAAATGACACATCACAATGACATGGCCAACTATTTTCATTTAGAGGCCAGTAAGCCAATAATATTAGTGTTCATTCAATAAAAAAGTATTAGCTTAGTATAATACTTAGTATAAAAAAACTTTTACATTATTGCACTAGGCCTGTATTCCAAAAATATAATGCATCACCTCCAACCCCAATTCCTCCCACCACAAAATTATTTCCTTTCCATATTAAAACACACCATATTAACCATCACACCACTGTCTGTCAAACAAGACATAAAACATTTTTCTTGATAATGCAAACAGTATCACATTAGACATCAAAATCTGATCGCCCCCCATTTCTTTGTCATGTGTACTGGTGGGCAACGCGCCCTCCCCCTGATCACCTCCTAGACCCCACACACCACCCCACTTCTCCATAGAAATTTCAGTCAAATGAATTTTTTTTTGCTTTAATCCATGTGTGTGTGTGTGTGTGTGTGTGTGTGTGTGTGTGTGTGTGTGTCCACAGGCATTGCTGAGGCTCATTCGATGTGTGTGTGTGTGTGTGTGTGTGTGTGTGTGTGTGTGTGTGTGTGTGTGTGTGTCCACAGGCATTGCTGAGGCCCATCAGATGGGTCTATTCAGGGTGCTGGCTGGAATCCTTCACCTGGGGAATGTGGAGATCAAGGGGCGCGGCGCCGACAGCAGCAGTGTGTGTGTGAGTACAGCAGCGCTGTGTGTGTGTGTGTGTGTGTGTGTGTGTGTGTGTGTACAGCAGCACTGTGTGTGTGTGTGTGTGTGTGTGTGTGTGTGTGTGTGTGTGTGCCTGTGTGTGTACCTAGCAGCTACTGTGTGTGTGTGGCGTGTGTGTAGTAGGCCCACCTTTTGAGCTATTTGTATCCTCCAATTATCTCATCATCTGTAAAATCTTGAGCCCTTTATGATCAAAAGAAGCAAACATTGTCCAAGCCCAGTATATGCTTTGCCTTCTGCAATCCAGGCAGGCAAGATGCCCAACATGTCCCCCAATAACTAAATAAATAAATAAATAAATAAATAAATAAATAAATAGAAGGCCAAAGGCACAGAGCAGTCTTTCCAAACTTTAGCATATCTCTTCCAGTAGGCGGCTAGGTAGTTAGCATATCTCTTCCAGTAGGTAGTTAGCATATCTCTTACTGTAGGCTAGGTAGTTAGCATAGCTTTATAGTAGGGCTAGGTAGTTAGCATAGCTCTTACAGTAGGCTAGTTAGTTAACATATCTCTTATAGTAGGTTAGGTAGTTAGCATATCTCTTACAGTAGGCTAGGTAGGCTAGTTAGCATATCTCTTACAGTAGGTAGTTAACATATCTCTTACAGTAGGTAGTTAGCATATCTCTTACAGTAGGCTAGGTAGTTAGCATAGCTCTTACAGTAGGTAGTTAGCATATCTCTTACATTAGGTTAGGTAGTTAGCATATCTCTTACAGTAGGTAGTTAGCATATCTCTTACAGTAGGTAGTTAACATATCTCTTACAGTAGGTAGTTAGCATATCTCTTACAGTAGGCTAGGTAGTTAGCATAGCTCTTACAGTAGGTAGTTAGAATATCTCTTACATTAGGTTAGGTAGTTAGCATATCTCTTACAGTAGGCTAGGTAGGCTAGTTAGCATATCTCTTACAGTAGGTAGTTAACATATCTCTTACAGTAGGCAGTTAGCAGATCTCTTATAGTAGGCTAGGTAGTTAGCATAGCTCTTACAGTAGGTAGTTAGCATATCTGGCTAGGTAGTTAGCATGTCTCTTATAGTAGGTGAGGTAGTTAGCATAGCTCTTACAGTAGGCTAGTGAGTTAGCATATCTCTTATAGTAGGTAGTTAAGCTATCAGACAGGTTCAGGGATTGAGTTTGATAACAGGCTCTGATGAATGTTCAAAGGCTTATATTCGATCAAGTCATTACCTGGTTTAATAGCCCTCTTAGATTCCCCTCACCCGCCTCCTTAGAATGTTTTTATTCATTTGTGTTGCTGTAATCACTGCTTGATGATTTTTTAGCCAGACAACCCGCACCTGCAGACGTTCTGTGAGCTGATGGGCGTGCCCGCCCAGGAGATGAGTCATTGGTTGAGCCACAGGAAGCTGAAGACGGCGTCTGAGACGTACAACAAGCCCATGTCCAGAGTGCAGGCGCTGAGTGGCCGAGACGCGCTGGCCAAGCACGTGTACGCTCGCCTCTTTGGGTGGATCGTGGCCCGCATCAACGGCGCACTGCAGAACGCTGGAAAACGCCACACCTTCATCGGCGTGTTGGACATCTACGGGTAGGTGAACAACATTAAACACACTTTATCGTTTATCACAAACACCACACCTTCATCGGCGTGTTAAGGTGGCTTCATACGTATGTATGATGTGTGTATGGTGTGTATAGTGTGTGTATGTATGATGTGTGTATGGTGTGTATAGTGTGTGTGTGTATGTATGATGTGTGTATGGTGTGTATAGTGTGTGTGTGTATGATGTGTGTATGGTGTGTAACGGAGGTAAGATCTTCTCTGACCTGTATGGTGTGTTTGCTCTGTTGCAGGTTTGAGACGTTTGAGGTGAACAGTTTTGAGCAGTTCTGCATCAACTACGCCAATGAGAAACTGCAACAGCAGTTCAACCTGGTGAGTTTCCTATGTCTGGACTCTGGAATCTGGGTTGTGATTGGTGAGTTTCCCTGTCCGAACTCTGGAATCTGGGTTGTGATTGGTGAGTTTCCCTGTCCGGACTCTGGAATCTGGGTTGTGATTGGTGAGTTTCCCTGTCCGGACTCTGGACTCTGGGTTGTGATTGGTGAGTTTCCCTGTCTGGACTCTGGACTCTGGGTTGTGATTGGTGAGTTTCCCTGTCTGGACTCTGGACTCTGGGTTGTGATTGGTGAGTTTCCCTGTCCGAACTCTGGACTCTGGGTTGTGCTTTCCTGGCTACTGGGTTGGTTAACTCCTTACCAGCTCTTTAAGGCCATTTTAGTGGAGACCAGTGGAAGGTCCTCTTCAGTCACCCCACCAACGTTTGTTAAATGTGTGTGTGTGTGTGTGTGTGTGTGTCGGCATGTGTTTAAGCAGGAGGAGTACATGAGGGAGGACATCCCATGGACACTGATCACTAGTGTGTGTGTGTGTGTGTGTGTGTGTGTGTGTGTGTGTGTGTGTGTGTGTGTCAGCATATGTTTAAGCTGGAGCAGGAGGAGTACATGAGGGAGGACATCCCATGGACGCTGATCACTAGTGTGTGTGTGTGTGTGTGTGTGTGTGTGTGTGTGTGTGTGTGTGTGTCAGCATGTGTTTAAGCTGGAGCAGGAGGAGTACATGAGGGAGGACATCCCATGGACGCTGATCACTAGTGTGTGTGTGTGTGTGTGTGTGTGTCAGCATGTGTTTAAGCTGGAGCAGGAGGAGTACATGAGGGAGGACATCCCATGGACGCTGATCACTAGTGTGTGTGTGTGTGTGTGTGTGTGTGTGTGTGTGTGTGTGTGTGTGTGTGTGTGTGTGTCAGCATGTGTTTAAGCTGGAGCAGGAGGAGTA
>JAODXP020000017.1:14816440-14818940 GCA_027497455.2 Sardinella longiceps
CACACACACACACACACACACACACACACACACACACACCAGAGACACGTCAGGGGACACCAGGCCCGCCGGTGAGAACACACACACACACACACACACACACACACACACGCACACACACCAGAGACACGTCAGGGGACACCAGGCCCGCCGGTGAGAACACACACACACACACACACACGCGCGCCGGTGAGAATGTTAACACATGGGGGGAGTGAATGTGCATCCACGGATGCGGTGCCCTTGAGCAAGGCACCTAACCCCCAAACTGCTCCCCGGGCGTGGGATCAAAGGCTGCCCGGTCACTGCTCCGTGCGTGGATGTGTGTGCGCACCTCATGGAGTGTTAAGCTCACTACTCCCAACTTGTGTGTGTCTGTGAGTACATGTGTGTATACCCCCCGGATGGGTTAAATGCAGGACAAAAAAAATTCCCCCCAAAAGGGACAATAAAGTGCTCTTCTCTTCTCTTCTCTTCTTCACACACACACACACACACACACACACACACACACACACACACACACACACACACATACTGTTTATATTAGAGATGCGCGGATTGCTGTTACAGGCACGGACTCCGCGGATAATCCGCGGATTGGGCGGATGACGTGACGAAAAATAATATTTTAATTAAATTCGGGCGGGTGGCGGTTGAACTAATCACCTGAAAAAAAATATATACATTGTTAATTAAATATCCGAGGCAAATCTACTTTCCTTTTGGGAGAAACAAGGCCAGTCATTCCCACGAATACAGCACTTTTTCTTTTCCAGCAACAAGTGCTGCGAGCAAGCCTCCTTCAGTGCCGCGGGGCGCATTATAGTCAACGTGCACTCGCCTGAATCCTGACAATGTAGATGCAATTTTATTCCTGCATAGTGCTAAGAAACAAGTCTATACTAGCATTACCAGGCCTATTAAATTAATTAGCCCAGGCTACACCAAAAAAGCCCATCTTACCCAAGCCTTTGAGTTGGTCATCTCAATAATTTTGATTGTTTATAGCTGGTGTTTAGGGCGCAGCACAACGCTAAGTTTTCTAAGTAATTTTCATTGTTTATTGCTTTACTGTATTTTGCCATACTGTGCCTTAATTATTTGGGCTCACTTTTAAACTTTACAAAAGTTCAGTGTAGTGGATTCCATTCCGACATACCGCCACTCCAACATGTCTCCACTCCGACATCCTCGACAACTCTCACCCTGTAGTTGCCACAACTTTGTAAAAAGAAATGTTGAAAGCAGATTTGGATAGCCTGCATGAAACTGGACAATTGAATGAATATCCTATTTACTTTTTGCAAAACTATGTGTCAATTCAAGGCAACTAGATTACTTTGGGCAATATACAGATGAGAACCATGCGGTGCTTTCTTCCATTTCTATTTTAGCGCAGTGCCGTCCTGACGGGTCATATAGCAAAATTTTACCTGTGGATGTATTTGTTGACCTATTTGTGCAGTAATCCGTTGTTAACAAACCACAATGCTGTGGTGGTCCGCAAATGGTAAAGTTTCCAATAACGCGCACAACTCCAAAAGCTGGAGACGTCTTTTGCTCAAAAGCTTTCTCCTCCTCCAATTAAAATATCTTTCTATGTCTTAATGCTCACCTCGTTTACCCTACTAAATCGATTGCCTATAGCCTAAATAGCCTAAAAACGAATGCATTTGGAGATGCATATTGCGGAGTAAAAAGCATTATCAATGACAAATGAAAATGTAGGCTATAGCCTAATCATGCCATTACTGTTTTCTTTTCTATTTTAATACATGGTAGCCATGTCACTACCGATCCATATTTATCTTGCGAGCGCAATCGTGAAATTAACGGTTTTTTGTAGCCTACACTATCATGTTGATGCCAGTCCCACGAAAGTGGATAGCTAGACATCCGGATTTACGCAGCAGCGGTCCTTGATCCAGTGGTGGGCCGACCTGAGGGAATTTCATTGCCAAGGCCAAATTTTGTTCTCAGTCCAACCCTGAGCACATCCCTCTGCTGCACTTGACTTTTCCTTTTCGTTTGGTTGCCAATCTATAGCCTAGGCTACCACTAGTATATCCATAAACTTTGATTTTGGGGATAACAAAGACGTTTGCTTATCCCTGAATTACAACTTCACAAAGTTTACTTGTTGTTTCCAGTATATTTTTTTGTTATGATATTAACCTTATTTAGTTAATAATGTGGTGAAACTTGGGCATTGGTGCCGACATACCATGGTATTTTGTGATTTATAAATTCACTGCTGCCTATGTGCACTTTCGCAGCAGCCTTATAGATAGCAAGACGATTTGCGTGAAGCCTATTTTTGTGAGAATTAAGGGTGGTTTTTTTCATTATGAAAGTAGCCTACGCCAAAGGTCACACAAAAAAAAATAATGTTCATTGAACTGCGTTACGAGTCAAGGCACTCACTTCTTGTGTTCCTGCTCTTGCGTGCATGAAACCGGCACTGAAGACAATTAAGGACTATCAACATTTAAGATAA
>JAODXP020000017.1:14823940-14833940 GCA_027497455.2 Sardinella longiceps
GCAGAGGGGTAAGAGAATAGATGGGGGGGCAGAGGGGTAAGAGAATAGATGGGGGGGGGCAGAGGGGTAAGAGAAGGGGGGTGGATGTGGCAGAGGGGTAAGGGAACATATGGATGGGATTTCTTCTCAAATGATTTTCTCTCAGAATGTTCAGCTCTTCATATTGCTGCAGCTCTGACTGTCTGCCCCTCAGCCTAATAGTTATGGTATGTCCACGCCCTGTGTGTGTGTGTGTGTGTGTGTGTGTGTGTGTGTGTAGGAGGGGAGCTCTACTGGTCGGGACATGTCTCTGCTGCTCTCCCTGCAGAAGAAGGTGTGTGAGCTGGAGAAAGACAAACACACACTGCAGAACCAGCTGGACTCACGAGAGGAACAACTCCACAGCAGCAAGGCCAGCAAGGCCAAGGTACCGCAGATTACTAATCTAGAACCGCAAGGTACAGCAGATTACTCATCTAGAACCGCAAGGTACCGCAGATTACTCATCTAGAACCGCAAGGTACCACAGATTACTCATCTAGAACCGCGAGGCCAAGGTACCAGAGATTACTAATCTAGAACCCCAAAATACAGGAGATTACTAATCTAGAACCGCAAGGTACCGCAGATTACTGATCTAGAACCACAAGGCCAAGATACCACAGAATACTAATCTACAACTGCAAGGTACTGGAGATTACTAATCTAGAACCGCAAGGTACCAGAGATAATTAATCTACTGTAGAACCCCTAGGCCAAGATACCAGAGATTAATAATCTAGAACCGCAAGGTACCAGAGATTACTAATCTACTGTAGAAACCCTAGGCCAAGTGACCATAGATTACTAATCTAGAACTGCAAGGTACCAGAGATTACTAATCTACCGCAAGGCCAAGGTACCCTAGACTACTAATCTAGAACCGCAAGGCCAAGGCACCAGAGATTACTAATCTAGTATGGGGTGGGAACACTAGGCTGTGTTCGTGCTCATGACTGTTGATATTTATTATACTTATATTGTGTGTGTGTGTGTGTGCGTGTGTGTGCGTGCGTGCGTGTGTGTGTCTACAGGAGGAAGAGGACTTTAAGAAAACTCTTCTCTCAGAGTTGGACCAGGAGGCTCTAAAGGTGAGGATGGAGAGAGAGGGAATGAGGACGAGGACGAGGACGAGCTGATGATGCTGAGCAGATCTCAAGATCTCAAGGTTAGGTCTCTAGGATAGGTCTCTAGGTTAGGTTTCTAGGTTAGGTCTCTAGGATAGGTCTCTAGGATAGGTCTCTAGGTTAGGTCTCTAGGATAGGTCTCTAGGATAGGTCTCTAGGATAGGTCTCTAGGTTAGGTCTCTAGGATAGGTCTCTAGGATAGGTCTCTAGGTTAGGTCTCTAGGATAGGTCTCTAGGTTAGGTCTCTAGGTTAGGTCTCTAGGATAGGTCTCTAGGTTAGGTCTCTAGGATAGGTCTCTAGGATAGGTCTCTAGGTTAGGTCTCTAGGATAGGTCTCTAGGATAGGTCTCTAGGATAGGTCTCTAGGTTAGGTCTCTAGGATAGGTCTCTAGGTTAGGTCTCTAGGATAGGTCTCTAGGATAGGTCTCTAGGTTAGGTCTCTAGGATAGGTCTCTAGGATAGGTCTCTAGGTTAGGTCTCTAGGATAGGTCTCTAGGATAGGTCTCTAGGTTAGGTCTCTAGGATAGGTCTCTAGGTTAGGTCTCTAGGATAGGTCTCTAGGTTAGGTCTCTAGGATAGGTCTCTAGGATAGGTCTCTAGGTTAGGTCTCTAGGATAGGTCTCTAGGTTAGGTCTCTAGGATAGGTCTCTAGGATAGGTCTCTAGGTTAGGTCTCTAGGATAGGTCTCTAGGATAGGTCTCTAGGTTAGGTCCCTAGGTTAGAGGTTAGGTCTCTAGGCTAGGTCTCTAGGCTAGGTCTCTAGACTAGGTTTCTAGGATAGGTCTCTAGGTTAGGTTTCTAGGTTAGGTCTCTAGGTTAGGTCTCTAGGATAGGTTTCTAGGTTAGGTCTCTAGGTTAGGTCTCTAGGATAGGTCTCTAGGATAGGTCTCTAGGTTAGGTCTCTAGGTTAGGTCTCTAGGTTAGGTCTCTAGGATAGGTCTCTAGGATAGGTCTCTAGGTTAGGTCTCTAGGTTAGGTCTCTAGGTTAGGTCTCTAGGATAGGTTTCTAGGTTAGGTCTCTAGGTTAGGTCTCTAGGATAGGTCTCTAGGATAGGTCTTTAGGTTAGGTCTCTAGGTTAGGTTTCTAGGTTAGGTCTCAAGGCTAGATCTCAAGGCTAGATCTCTAGGTTAGATCTCAGTATGTTGGCTGGTTGTCTTGGTCAATACTCATTTCTCTGCATGTGTTGTGTTGTGTTGTGTTGTGTTATGTGTTGTGTGTGTGTGTGTGTGTGTGTGTTGTGTTGTGTGTGTGTCTGTGTGTGTGTGTGTGTTGTGTGTTCAGCGTCAGGAGCTGGAGTCTGCAAACAGGAAGTTGAAGCGGGAGCTGAGTGAGCTGAGGGAGGCTCTGGGCCAATCAGGAGGCTCGGGCTCCGCCCCCTGGATCACCAGCCTATCATGTGCTGCTGGAGCAGCTCAGCTCAGCCAATGAGGAGCTAGAGCTGCGTAAGGAGGAGGTGCTTCTTCTGCGCTCCCAACTGGTTGGTCTGGAGACACAGAGGTATAAGGTAAGGATTTCACACACACACACACACACACACACACACACACACACACACACATGCATGTGTAAACTTTATGCCTTCTACTTCTGTTTTGTCATCAGGAATCCGATGATTCTGCAAACAGCAGCAGGTGAGCAGGCAGCAGTACATTATCAATATAGACTCAGATGTGTGTGTGTGTGTGTGTGTGTGTGTGTGTGTGTGTGTGTGTGTGAGAGAGAGAGAGAGAGCGAGAGCAGGTGAGCAGACAGAAGTACATTATCAATAGAGGATATCTATTTTGCAACTGCACTAATAAGCAATAAACAAATATTCTGTGTGTGTGCGTGTTTGTGTTTGTGTGTGTGTGTGTGTGTGTGTGTGTGTGTGTGTGTGTGTGTGTGTGTGGTGTTCTCTCCAGATCCTTAGGCATTGATCCCCATGAGCTGAATGAGGATGGGGAGCTCTGGATGGCCAATGAAAGCCTCAAGGAGACCAACAGGTGTGTGTGTGTGTGTGTGTGTGTGTGTGTGTGTGTGTGTGTGTGTGTGTGTGTGTGTGTGTGTGTGTGTGTGTCTTTCCCTCTCTCATTCTCTCCCTGCCCCCCTCTCCAGGCTGTTGTTGTCTCAGCTGCAGGCTATGTCAGAGGAAGCTGCTGTTCTTGGCTCTGACCTGCAGAGGGCGCTGAAGGAGCGAGATGACCAGCAGGAGCTTCTTAACCGCAGCCTTCAGCTCCCACAGGAGGCCCGCATACCAGCTAGCCTCCAGCACGAGATCAACAGACTGACTAAACACAACCTGGTACACACACACACACACACACACACACACACACACACACACACACACACTACAGCACGCAGAATCAACAGACTTACTAAACACAACCTGGTACACACACACAACACACACACACACACACACACACACACACACACACACACACACACACTCATACCAGCCAGCCTACAGCACGAGATCAACAGACTTACTAAACACAACCTGGTACACACACACACACACACACACACACACACACACACACACACACACACACACACACACTCATACCAGCCAGCCTACAGCACAAGATCAACAGAC
This sequence comes from Sardinella longiceps, assembly GCA_027497455.2. Classification (NCBI taxonomy): domain Eukaryota; kingdom Metazoa; phylum Chordata; class Actinopteri; order Clupeiformes; family Clupeidae; genus Sardinella; species Sardinella longiceps. The sequence continues at coordinate 14,827,668 of JAODXP020000017.1, forward strand.
TTACTAAACACAACCTGGTACTGACACACACACACACACACATACATACACACACACACACACACACACACACACACACACACACACACACACACACATACCAGCCAGCCTGCAGCACGAGATCAACAGACTTACTGAACACAATCTGGTACACAAACACACACACACACACATACACACACACACACACACACACACACACACACACACACACACACACATATACCAGCCAGCCTACAGCACGAGATTAACAGACTTACTAAACACAACCTGGTACTCTCTCACACACACACACACACACACACACACACACACACACACACACACACACACACACACACACACACACACACACACACACACACACACACACATACCAGCCAGCCAGCCTACAGCACGAGATTAACAGACTTACTAAACACAACCTGGTACTGACACACACACACACACACACACATACATATATACCGCCGGCCTAAAGCACGAGATTAATAGACTTACTAAACATAACCTGGTGTTTACACACACACACACACACACACACACACACACACACACACACACACACGCACACATTCACACACACACACTGATATGTGGTGTGTGTTTGCTGTAGGAGCTGATGGAACAGGTTGAAATGCAGGATAAGACACACACACACACACACACACACACACACACACACACATTTTGATTATTGGATCATTTGGAATGACTAATACTGATTATAACAACACAGCATCCGAATAGTTTACAGTACAAAACAATGTTCTAGTGCATGGTGAATACATAGCAGTACATTATCATTATGGAATGCGTTTTTTTTTTTTTTAAGGATAGAGATGGCACCTTTTTCTCCAAACATGCAGGCTACCTATTATTGCAGATATGGAACAGTATTTGGCTATTTGTTTAGAGTCCTTCTTTCTCAGTCCAGATATTTGTAGGCCTCTGACACACAGCCTGTGGACATGTCCTAGGCTACCAAAAATCACAACAATCAGTTTGGTCTTATAACCACATAATGTTAAAGCATTTGTTAATGGTTGGTATTTTAACATTTTTTCTGAAAAACACAAGTCTAAGTACAAGTCAAAACAGCACCCTATTTCCAATATCAGAATGTTTTTCAATACTTCATCCAACACAACAATGTCAGGGGTATTAGGAGAATCTCTAATGACAGCACTTAGGTCATCTGCATTACTGTTCAGAGATAATAAAAAAAAACAGTTCAGTTGAACAGTCTTGTTGATGTATATTGCGCTTTGCAAATTGATTTTGCGTAGCTCCTTTGCTAAAATGTTCACAATGCGATCATGGCGCGCAATACATAGGCCTTTGAACGCAGGGCAGCCATTCATTATATGAGCAGTTGACTCCGCAGTCCTCTCGTTGTGCAGCAAACAGAATGGGTCATGACGTTTCCGGAACCACATAGACAAGTTGTACTTGGTGGGTAATGTCTGTAGAAGAGCTTTGACGACCACACACACACGTGCACACACACACACACACACACACACACACACACTCTGATATCTGGTGTGTGTTTGCTGTAGGAGCTGATGGAACAGATGGAAATGCAGGATAAGACACACACACACACACACTGATATCTGGTGTTTATTGTAGGAGCTGATGGAACAGGTGGAGATGGAGGATAAAACACACACACACACACACACACTGATATCTGGTGTGTGTTTTCTGTAGGAGCTGATGGAACAGGTGGAAATGCAGGATAACACACACACACACACACACACACACACACACCACACTCTGATATCTGGTATGTGTTTACTGTAGGAGCTGATGGAACAGGTTGAAATGCAGGATAAAACACACACACACACACACACACACACACACACACACACACACACACACACACACACACACACACACACACACACACACACACACACACACACTGATATCTGGTGTGTGTTCACTGTAGGAGCTGATGGAACAGGTTGAAATGCAGGATAAGACACACACACACACACACACACACACACACTGATATCTGGTGTGTGTTTTCTGTAGGAGCTAATGGAACAGGTGGAAATGCAGAATAAGACACACACACACACACACACACACACACACACACACACACACACACACACACACACACACACACACACACATACACACACACACACACACACTGATATCTGGTGTGTGTTCACTGTAGGAGCTGATGGAACAGGTTGAAATGCAGGATAAGACACACACACACACACACACACACACACACATACACACACACACACACACACACACACACATACACACACACACACACACACTGATATCTGGTGTGTGTTCACTGTAGGAGCTGATGGAACAGGTTGAAATGCAGGATAAGACACACACACACACACACACACACACACACACACACACACACACACACACACACACACACACACACACACACACACACTGATATCTGGTGTGTGTTTTCTGTAGGAGCTAATGGAACAGGTGGAGATGCAGGATAAAACACACACACACACACACACACACACACACACACACACACACACACACACACACACACACACACACTGATATGTGGTGTTTTCTGTAGGAGCTAATGGAACAGGTGGAGATGCAGGACAAAACGCTCCGCAAACTGAAGAAGCAGCTCAAGGCCCAAATAAAGAAAGCAGCAGACAGCGACGGTAAACACGTGTTTATTCTTACTTACAAACACTAAACACATGTTTATTCTTACTCACACACAGTAAACACGTGTTTATTCTTACTCACACACAGTAAACACATGTTTATTATTCTTACTCACAAACAGTAAACACATGTTTATTATTCTTACTCACACACAGTAAACACGTGTTTATTCTTACTCACACACAGTAAACACATGTTTATTCTTACTCACACACAGTAAACACATGTTTATTCTTACTCACAAACAGTAAACACATGTTTATTCTTACTCACACACAGTAAACACGTGTTTATTATTCTTACTCACAAACAGTAAACACATGTTTATTCTTACTCACAAACAGTAAACACATGTTTATATTTACTCACACACAGGAAACACATGTTTATTCTTACTCACACACAGTAAACACGTTTATTTTTACTCACAAACAGTAAACAGCAAATGTTTATTCTTCTTTTGACTGCTATGTGGCACTTTTAATGATTAAACTGTGTGTGTGTGTGTGTGTGTGTGTGTGTGTGTGTGTGTGTGTGTGTGTGTGTGTGTGTGTGCAGTGCCTCTAGAGCTGGGCCCTGTGGAAGGCCTGCCTAAGGCGACTCTGTCTCGTAAGGAGCGCGACTGCAGGGGGATGCTGGTCTGCAAGAGAGAGGATGAGGGACGATTACTCAAGATTCTCATCACCGGTACACACACACACACACACACACACACACACACACTTGGGGTTTCTCTCTCTCTGTCTATCACATACCTGCAAACTTGTCACCTTTCGGCGAAATTCGCCGTTTTGAAATCAAAATAGGTCATTTACGTGAATCGTGTAAATCCGAAGAGTTTTTTTTTTAAGGGGGGGGGGTGACGGCCGACCAACCAAGCTGACAATCAACCAACCATGGACTGTTATTATAGTTGTAGAATGAGCGAGGAGCATGGACACCATCATAATCAATGACAGAGAGCGTGTTTTTTTCCCCCACCGCATTGGTCCAGTCTGGAGGCGCACCGGTAACAGAGCAGCCATGGAATCATCTAACATAGCCTATTTCCATTCTCAGTGCTGCCATGAAAACGTAGCAAAATGACACAATTTAGCGCTATTTTAAGAGAAACAAAGATGGAAACACATAGTTTTGATGCTATTATGATAGAAGGTGGCTTTGTGGACGTCGCTGTACAGTTAAATTGCCGCTTTAATCAGCCAAATATGAGCTATGTCATCGGTATCGTTCGGCTACGTTTGTATAGGCAACGACTGGTAATGGAAGAAAAGCGCAGTTTAAAGCAAACGGCAGGCATATTAACTTCAATCTAAATGGTCGAAAATGTCATATACATAAGAAACTTGTTAGTAAAGCAAGCAATTTCTTTGGGCTTGCCGCGCAGGTTTTCGAAATTGTTTTCTCCTAATTGCTTTAACCCCTACAGCTGCGTTTCTAGTGGACTCCGATACAGAGGGTAGAAAACTTTTTTCTAAAACCTGCGCGCCAGCCTCACAGAGTTTTCATTCTTCAAATTGTTCACGTGTACCTTCCCTGGCTGGCTTGGTCGCTTAGCCTAAATGGAATTATTTTATTAGCTTAGAAACCTAGACGTAGGCTACTCTGTACATTTTATGTGATAGTCTGGCCTGTCAGGCTATTATTTTAGACGGAGGAGGAGCTCAATATGGAAGCCCATTTCCGCCACTTAAAAAAAAAAAATCTGGGTCAAATAGGCTACTGTGAGGCCTTTAATTGTTGTATAGACAAAATGCTATTGTAGAAAATAATGTTAGGCCTATTGCTATTTCATTCATATGGAAAAACATTGAAAAATATTTATAAATATATTATATAAATACATTTATATGTATATTACATGAATATATTTATATAAAATGTATAGCCAACACTACTCCATGCAATGTACCGCAATTAATGTACAATTAATTTATTAATATATTAGTTTACCCGCCCCCGCCTGCGCGCAACGGTAGTTTGTCACCTTTTTCAACCCTTATGAGTTTGCAGGTATGCTATCAGATCTGCGTCCGAAGGGGCGTGGCCGTTAGTATGACACCTGGTCTTCCCCACACACACACACACACACACACACACACAGAATCACGTATACTGTGTATCTCTGTCTGTCAGATCTGCGTCCAAGGGGCGTGGCCGTGAGTATGACACCTGGTCTTCCCGCCTTCATCCTCTTCATGTGTCTCCGACACGCCGACTTCACCAACGACGACCAGCGCGCCACCAAACTACTCAACTCTACTATCAACAGCATCAAAGGAGTCATGAAGGTACACACACACACACACACACACACACACACACACACACACACATGCGACCAGCGTGCCACCAAACTACTCAACTCTACCATCAACAGCATCAAAGGAGTCATGAAGGTACACACACACACACACACACACACACACACACACACACACACATACACATCGACCAGCGCGCCACCAAACTACTCAACTCTACCATCAACAGCATCAAAGGAGTCATGAAGGTAACACACACACACACACACACACACACACACACACACACATATGACCAGCACGCCACCAAACTGCTCAACTCTACTATCAACAGCCTCAAAGGAGTCATGAAGGTACACACACACACACACACACACACACACATAGACCAGCACGCCACCAAACGCTCAACTCTACTATCAACAGCCTCAAAGAGTCATGAAGGTACACACACACTCACACACACACACACACACACACACACACACACACACACATATGACCAGTGCACCACCAAACTACTCAACTTTACTATCAACAGCATCAAAGGAGTCATGAAGGTACACACACACACACACACACACACACACACACACATATGACCAGCGCGCCACCAAACCACAAACCACTCTACTATCAACAGCATCAAAGGGGTCATGAAGGTACACACACACACACACACACACACACACACACACACACACACACACACACATATGACCAGTGCGCCACCAAACCACTCAACTCTACTATCAACAGCATCAAAGGGGTCATGAAGGTGTACACACACACACACACACACACACACACACACACACACACACATATGACCAGCGCGCCACCAAACTCCTCAACTCTACTATCAAAAGCATCAAAGTAGTCGTGAAGGTACACACACACACACACACACACTCACACACACACACACACACCCATATGACCAGCGCGCCACCAAACTCCTCAACTCTACTATCAACAGCCTCAAAGGAGTCATGAAGGTACAGTAGGACTCTAGCTAGTGCTCAAAGGACTGTTGAAGGAAGGTCACTAGCTAGGGCTCAAAGGAGTCATGAAGGTAGGACCCTAAAGCCAAGTGTAGAGAGGTTGCAGGGCTAGTATGGAAATCTCAGGTACTCGTTGGTCAGTTGGCAGTTGAAGCGCAAAAGGTCAAGTGTGCATTACTTTCTGACGGGCGTAGTGTAGTGTGTAGAACACTCAATACAGTGCAGTGTGTAGAAGTGCACAGAAGTACAGTATAGAAGTGTTGTTGGATACATTTTCTTATCCTGATAATTATGGAGACGGT
>JAODXP020000017.1:14843940-14848940 GCA_027497455.2 Sardinella longiceps
CATAAGAGAACACTCATCACAGAAACACGACTTAATGGTTACATCTTTGAGAAGCAAGTGAGACGCAATGTCTGAGATGAGAACTTGCTGTTTCTGAGCGCACTGTCAGTGCTCAACACCTACTACGAGACTCACATGATGTGGTAAGATGGTGGATGGTGGTTAGTAGGCCTCACACACACACACACGTAACAGTCTGCACATGCGCTCTGTTTGCCGTGTAGGACATGCAGTACCCGGTGGAGTCGGGCCCGGGACACGCGCAGCTTCCCCCCCTGCGGAACCCCGACATCCTGGTGGGGGAGAACGACCTCACCGCCCTCAGCTACCTGCACGAGCCCGCCGTCCTACACAACCTACGCGTGCGCTTCGTGGAGTCCAAAATCATCTACACCTACTGTGGTAAACACACACACACACACACACACACACACACACACACACACCCTCAGTTACCTGCACGAGCCCGCCGTCCTACACAACCTATGTGTGCGCTTCGTGGAGTCCAAAATCATCTACACCTACTGTGGTGAACACACACACACACACACACACACACCTCAGTTACCTGCACGAGCCCGCCGTGCTACACAACCTATGTGTGCGCTTCGTGGAGTCCAAAATCATGTACACCTACTGTGGTAAACAAACACACACACACACACACACACACACACACTTAGCCTACAGTGGGTTTGTACACATTTGTCTCTGTACACTCCCAGGACTCTCACATGACTTCATGGAAAACTATTGAATCCTAGAATTATTGAATCCTATATTTTTTTTTAATATACAGGGACAGATTACTACTTGTACTTCCCCTTCTCCACCTCTGTTCTGAGTTGTGTGTGTGAGGCATGTGTGTTCTGAGTTGTGTGTGAGGCATGTGTGTTCTGAGTTGTGTGTGAGGCATGTGTGTTCTGAGGTGTGTGTGTGTGTGTGTTCTTTCTGCAGGAATCATCCTAGTAGCAGTGAACCCGTACAAGAAGCTGCCGATATACGGAGATGCGGTCATCCACGCCTACTCGGGTCAGAACATGGGAGATCTGGACCCGCACATATTCGCTGTGGCTGAGGAGGCCTACAAGCAGATGGCCAGGTGAACAACACACAACACACACACACACAGACACACACACACACACACATATATAGACATACATATAGAGAAGATGCTGTAGTAACGCGCACACACACACACACACACACACACACACACACACATTCAATTAAATTCAGTTTATTTTGTAGAGTGCTCAAATACAATACATTGTCTCGCAGCGCTTTACAGACAGTACGGGGAGCACCCATGAGTAACAGGGGAAAGGAAAAACTCCCTTCGCTTACTGATAATTCATTTGTAGGAAGAAACCTTGGGCAGATCCACACCTCATGGGCTCAGCCCACCTGCCGGGGGCCTAATAAAGTATCCGTCCAGTTGGTAGCCTGATACATAGATTGACTGGTTTCCACAGAGGAACAGCATGAATACAGAATGTTGTCTGAGAGTTACTAGACGGTAGGACAAATCTAGTGTGTGGGACAGTCTATGGGGTAGAACAGTGAGGGGATGGAGTCGATACGTCTAGAGACAACTAGAGAAGATGCTGTAGTAACACACACACACACACACATCTAGATAACACACACACACACACACACACACACATCTAAAGGAGATGCCGTAGTGGCACACACACACACACACACAAACACTAACGTCATCATCCTCTTTGTGGGGTCTAAGTGAGGTGCTCTCGGTTGTACGGGGAGTGGGGAGTCTGGAGCGGGGAAGACCGTGTCGAGACACACACACACACACACACATAGTGGGGTCTAAGTGAGGTGCTCTCGGTTGTACAGGAACAACAGAAACCAGTCGATCATCGTGAGCGGAGAGTCTGGAGCAGGGAAGACCGTGTCGGCACACACACACACACACACACACACACACACACACACACACACATATAGTGGGGTCTAAGTGAGGTGCTCTCGGTCGTACAGGAACAACAGAAACCAGTCGATCATCGTGAGCGGAGAATCTGGAGCGGGGAAGACCGTGTCGGCACACACACACACACACACACACACACACACACACACATATAGTGGGGTCTAAGTGAGGTGCTCTCGGTCGTACAGGAACAACAGAAACCAGTCGATCATCGTGAGCGGAGAATCTGGAGCGGGGAAGACCGTGTCGGCACACACACACACACACACACACACACACACACACACACACACACACACACACACATATAGTGGGGTCTAAGTGAGGTGCTCTCGGTCGTACAGGAACAACAGAAACCAGTCGATCATCGTGAGCGGAGAATCTGGAGCGGGGAAAACCGTGTCCACACACACACACACACACGCACACACACACACACACACAGACCTAGTGGGGTCTAAGTGAGGTGCTCTCGGTCGTACAGGAACAACAGAAACCAGTCGATCATCGTGAGTGGAGAGTCTGGAGCGGGGAAGACCGTGTCGGCTCGCTACGCCATGCGCTACTTCGCTGTGGTCAGCAAGTCCAGCAGCAGGACCAGAGTGGAAGACAAAGTGCTGGCCTCCAACCCCATCACAGAGGTTAGAGACATTATTTATTTATTTATTTATCTATTATATTTTTTATTTATCTATGTATTTATTTATTTGTATTAACCTCCAACCCCATCACAGAGGTTAGAGACAAACATTTATTTATTTATTTATTCATTTATTTATTTATTTATTAGCTTATTTATTTATTTATTTATTATTAACCTCCAACCCCATCACAGAGGTTAGATACAAACATTTATTTATTTATTATTTTATTTATTATTACATATCTTTATTACATCTTTAAATCATCTTTATTACATACAGTAAGTCATCTTTGTTGATCCTTGGGGGAGACATGTCCTCTGCTTCTCACCCATCTGGGGGGTAGTATGCACACACACACACACACACACACACACACACACACACACACACACACACACACTCACACACCTGTACACACACACACACACACACACACACACACACACACACACACACACACACATATACACACATACACACACACACACACACACACATTTGGAGCTGTGATCTCACAGTACTCAGAGCACACATAGCCGTGCACAGAGCAGTGGGCAGCAGCCATTGATACTCTACCACTGTTCCAGCACCCGGGCAGCAGGTGGGGAGTTTTGATGTGTGCCAGTCTGTTGCCAATCTGTTGGGGTCTTTTTGGAGTCTGTTTGGAGTCTGTAGTCTGTTGGGGTCTTTTTGGAGTCTGGAGTCTGTTGGGGTCTTTTTGGAGTCTGTTAGCAGTCTGTTTGCAGCCTGTAGTCTGTTGGCAGTCTGTTGCTGTTGGCAGTCTGTTTGGAGTCTGTTAGCAGTCTGTTGGTAGTCTGTTTGGAGTCTGTTGGCAGTCTGTTTGGAGTCTGTTAGCAGTCTGTTGGCAGTCTGTTTGCAGCCTGTAGTCTGTTTGGAGTCTGTTGCTGTTGGCAGTCTGTTGCTGTTGGCAGTCTGTTTTGAGTCTGTTGGGGATGCTACAATAGGAGCTTCCTTCCTGTGTGTGTGGAGGTTTCTAATAGTATCAGATTTCCACTGGTGATTTGCAGGCCATTGGGAATCTAAATGTTGTCTGAATGTTGTCTAAATGTTGTCTAAATGTTGTCTGAATGTTGTTTAAATGTTGTCTAAATGTTATCTGAGTGTTGTGTGCTTTCTCTCTGTTCCCTGCAGGCCATTGGGAATCTAAATGTTCTCTAAATGTTATCTGAATGTTGTCTAAATGTTATCTGAGCGTTATCTAAATGTTGTGTGCTTTTTCTCTGTTCCCTGCAGGCCATTGGGAACGCCAAAACCACCAGGAACGACAACAGCAGCCGCTTTGGGAAGTACACGGAGATCAGCTTTGACCAGCGCTACCAGATCATCGGGGCCAACATGAGGACGTACCTGCTGGAGAAATCTAGAGTGGTCTTCCAGGTGAGTGGACTTGCTGGAGTAGCAATCTTGCTAAAGAGGCCTACTGCTCTGACTCATACTATACTACTATACTCCTCTGACTCACACAGGTGTTAATGAGGCCTACTATATACTCTTACTCAGACAGGTGTGAGACTGCTGTAAGTGTGCAGGTGTGTGTGTAATGGTGTACTCCGTGCAGGTGTGTGTGTAATGGTGTACTCGTGCAGGTGTGTGTGTAATGGTGTACTCTTGCAGGTGTGTGTGTAATGGTGTACTCTTGCAGGTGTGTGTGTAATGGTGTACTCGTGCAGGTGTGTGTGTGATGATGTACTCGTGCAGGTGTGTGAGTAATGGTGTACTCGTGCAGGTGTGTGTGTAATGGTGTACTCGTGCAGGTGTGTGTGATGGTGTACTCGTGCAGGTGTGTGAGTAATGGTGTACTCGTGCAGGTGTGTGTGTAATGGTGTACTCCTGCAGGTGTGTGTGTGATGATGTACTCGTGCAGGTGTGTGAGTAATGGTGTACTCGTGCAGGTGTGTGTGTGATGATGTACTCGTGCAGTGTGTGATGTCATGTAATGGTGTACTCGTGCAGTAGTGAACGTGAGTGCATATGTTCTACTCAGCTGCATGTGCCTGTGCTGAGTAATGGTGTACTTCAAGCATCTGCAGACTGTGTGAGTGACCATCAGTTAACTTGTGTTGTTTGTGTCTCAGTCAGAGAATGAGAGGAACTATCACATCTTCTACCAGCTGTGTGCCTGTGCTGACCAACCGGACTTCAAGCATCTCAGACTGTGTGAGTGACCATCAGTTAATCATGTTTTACTGCTAATAACCACATAATAAACACATTATTACCAGTTAATCATGTTTTACTGCTAATAACCAACTAATAAACACATTATTACCAGTTAATCATCTATTACCTCATACAGTAAGAACTTTAATCCTATTTCACCTGTATAGCAACTTACCCTTTTATCCTATTTCACCTGCTCAAGAAATCAGTGTGTG
>JAODXP020000017.1:14856440-14871440 GCA_027497455.2 Sardinella longiceps
TCTCATCCTCTCATCTTATCTCCTCTCCCCTCATCCTCTCCTCTTCTCTCATCCTCTCCTCTCCTCTCATCATCCCCACTTCCCTCATCCTCCCCTCATCCTCTCCTCTCCTCCCCTGTCCTTCTCACCCTCTCCTTTTTTCATCTGTCTGTCTCTATCATCCCCACTTCTCTCTCTCTTTCTCTTCTGTTCTCATTCTTCTTGTTCATCCATCCATCTCTGACATCCCCCCATCTTTCTCTCTTCCATTCTTCTTGTTCATTGAGCCGCTCCCCCTCTCATTCCTCTCTCTCTCCCCCTCCTTTCTCTATATCACGCATTCTTTTATCCCTCTCCCTCCCCTCCTCTATTATTCATTTCTCATTCCTCTCTCTCTCTCTCTCTCCCTCTCTCTCTCTCTCTCTCTCTCTCTCTCTCTCTCTCTCTCTCTCTCTCTCTCACTCCCCTCCCCACCCTATCACTCATTCCTCTCTCTCTCTCTCCTCTCTCTCTCTCTCTCTCTCTCTCTCTCTCTCTCTCTCTCTCTCTCTCTCTCTCTCCCCCTCCCACCCTATCACTCATTCCTCTCTCTCTCCCCTTCATCTCTCTATCACTTTCCTCTCTCTCTCTCCCTCTCTCCCTCCCTCCCCCTCCCTCTCTCTATCCCTCATTCTCTCTGTGCTGTCATGTGTGTCCTCATTTGCCCTCCTTTACTCTGAGTTCACACACACACACACACACACACACACACACACACACACACACACACACACACACGCACACACACACACACACGCACACATACACATGCACACACACACACACACACACACACACACACACACACACACACACACACACACACACAGATCAGCAACACACACACTTGTCTTTAATCTACTTGTACTCTACACACAAACAGCAATACACACACACTCACACAATCTACTCAACACACACAGATCAGCAATAGACACACATACACACATACTCTCTACTCATCTCTACTCTACTCCACTCCTCTCTACTCTGTTACTCTAATCTACTCGACTATATCCTCTACTCCTCTCTACTCTACTCTACTCTACTCTACTCATCTCTACTCCTCTGTGCTCTACTCTACTCTACTCTACTCTACTCATCTCTACTCATCTCTACTCTACTCTACTCTACTCATCTCTACTCATCTCTACTCTACTCATCTCATCTCTACTCATCTCTACTCTACTCTACTCATCTCTGCTCTACTCTACTCATCTCTACTCTACTCATCTCTACTCTACTCTACTCTACTCTACTCTACTCTGCTCTACTCTACTCTACTGTACTCATCTCTACTCTACTCTACTCTACTCTACTCTACTCTACTCTACTCTACTCTACTCATCTCTACTCTATTCTACTCATCTCTCTACTCATCTCTACTCCTCTCTCATCTCTACTCTACTCTTCTCTACTGCACTGTACTCCAGCCTCTGCTCATATGCAGCTGCTCTGTAACTGGACTCTGTGCAATGTTAGTCTAGTTCCAGTTCCTTCTACGCATCTGTCTGGAGATAAATGAAGAACACACACACTCTACACACCCTAAACATTACACAGCCTAGCCACGATGCACACACTGTACACACCCTAAACATTACACAGCCTAACCACTATGCATTTACACAACCTAGACATTATCATACGCATATGTACACAGTCTAGCCAATATGGCTTTCTTCTGTTGTATTTTACTGTGGCAAATTGTGGAAGAATTTTGAGATGCACGTTCTTGACTAGTTAAACCTGTCCTGTCTCTGTCTGCGCTGCTGTGGCCGTGTGTGTGTGTGTGTGTGTGTGTGTGTGTGTCACCATGTTTTCCCTCCCTGTCCTGCAGGATTCGGAGCAGTATAAGTTCGGCCGCACCAAGATCTTCTTCCGCGCGGGCCAGGTGGCGTACCTGGAGAAACTGCGTCTGGACCGGCTGAGGGGGGCGTGCATCACCATTCAGAAACACGTCAGGGGGTGGAGCCAGAGGCGGAGCTTCCTCCGAATCAGGAATGCCGTCATCACCCTGCAGCAGTACGTCCGCGGACAGAGACAACTCAGGTCAGTACCGTTACATTGACAGAGATGACTCAGGTCAGTACTGTTATAGACAGAGATGACTCAGGTCAGTATAATTATAGACAGAGATGACTCAGGTCAGTATAATTACAGACGGAGATGACTCAGGTCAGTACTGTTATAAACAGAGATGACTCAGGTCAGTACTGTTATAGACAGAGATGACTCAGGTCAGTACTGTTATAGACAGAGATGACTCAGGTCAGTACTAATTATAGACAGAGATGACTCAGGTCAGTACTGTTACAGAGAGAGATGACTCAGGTCAGTACCGTTATAGAGACAAACTCAGGTCAGTACTGTTACAGAGAGAGATTACTCAGGTAGGTACTGTTGCAGAGAGAGATGACTCAGGTCAGTACTGTTATAGACAGAGATGACTCGGGTCAGTACCGTTATAGACAGAGATGACTCAGGTCAGTAATGTTACAGAGACAAACTCAGGTCAGTATAATTATAGACAGAAATGACTCAGGTCAGTACTGTTACGGAGATGACTCAGGTCAGTACCGTTACAGAGACAAACTCAGGTCAGTACTGTTACAGAGAGAGATGACTCAGGTAGGTACTGTTACAGAGAGAGATGACTCAGGTCAGTACTGTTATAGACAGAGATGACTCAGGTCAGTACCGTTACAGACAGAGATGACTCAAGTCAGTACTGTTACAGAGACAAACTCAGGTCAGTACTGTTATAGAGAGAGATTACTCAGATCAGTACTGTTACAGAGATGACTCAGGTCAGTACTGTTACAGACAGAGATGGCTCAGGTCAGTACCGTTACAGAGAGAGATGACTCAGATCAGTACTGTTACAGAGATGACTCGGGTCAGTATAATTATAGACAGAGATGACTCAGGTCAGTACCATTATAGACAGACAAACTCAGGTCAGTACCGTTACAGAGATGACTCAGGTCAGTACCGTTATAGACAGAGATGACTCAGGTCAGAAAGATAACTAGGGTCAGTGATTGGTCCTGTGTCTGTAGTGATCAGTGATTGGTTGGTTGGTGTTGAAGGTCAGTGATTGGTCCTGTGTCTGTAGTGATCAGTGATTGGTTGGTTGGTGTTGAAGGTCAGTGATTGGTCCTGTGTCTGTAGTGATCAGTGATTGGTTGGTTGGTGTTGAAGGTCAGTGATTGGTCCTGTGTCTGTAGTGATCAGTGATTGGTGGGTTGTTGTGATGGTTCCTGTGTCCTGTGCTCATGTCAGGCAAACGGTGACGGCAGAGACGCTGAAGCGGGGCTGGGCTGCGGTGGTCATCCAGAAGCATTGCCGTGGTTACCTGGTGCGCAGGGTCTACCAACTTGTCTTAGTCGCCACGGTGACCATCCAGGCTCACACCCGAGGGTGGCTTGCTCGCAAGCGCTACAGAAAGGTAACAATAATAGTGATCACTTCATGGTCCACTTCCTGTTCTCAACACTCAATTTCATGTCACACCAAATAGGCTTATTTAGTGTTTTAAAATGAGAGATTTGGGTGCGTCTGGGCAAATGTGGCCTTGGTGTGCTGATTGAAATCCACTGGACGATTGAAACACATTGTTTGGCTGTAAATAGAAAAACAATCGAACAGCTGCCAGTGTAACTATGCAAACTATGCAAAAGCCTGACTTGTGTGGAGGATTAAAAAGAGCCTGAATAGTTTCATCACCAGCGTTTCCCTCAAACATTTGATTGGTTTTGTACCCCATTATTCCTCTGGTCATCTGATTGGTTTTGTACCCCAGTATACCTCTGGTCATCTGATTGGTTTTGTACCCCATTATTCCTCTGGCCATCTGATTGGTTTTGTACCCCATTATTCCCCTGGTCATCTGATTGGTTTTGTACCCCATTATTCCTCTGGCCATCTGATTGGTTTTTAACCCATTATTCCTCTGATCAGTTGATTGGTTTTTAACCCATTTTTCCCCGGTCAGTTGGTGGAGGAGCAGAAGGCTCTGGTCCTGCAGAAGTACGCTCGGGCCTGGCTGGTCAGACGCCGCTTCCAGACCATGCGCCGTTTGGTGCTCAACGTGCAGCTCTCCTACCGCGTGCAGCAGCTCCGCAAGAAACTGGAGGAACAGGTGAGCCTCCTCATGGTGTTTTTCCTGTATCCGTGGTGGATGGGTGTGGATGTGTCCATCTCAGTCATTTACAATCAGTCAAACTCAAAATTTCTATATATTAAAATGTTTTTCAAAGTAAGAGCTGTTGGACTGATCTATTAAGGACTCTTCTGACTCATATTTATATTACTGTAAGATGGTGTTTTTCAAAGTAAGAGCTGTTGGACTGATTTAATATGGACTCTTCTGACTCATCTGAGTGTTTCTCTGGGTTGTCTGCGCCTCGTGCTGATTGGCTAATCTGTTTGGGTCTCCTCCTCTTAGGGTAAAGAGAACCGTGGCCTGATGGAAAGGCTGACAGGCATAGCCAACGCCCACTCTCAGGGATTGGACAAGCTGCAGGCCCTGGAGGCAGAGCTGAGCAAATCAGCCAATGAAAAAGTGTCCTTAGAGAAGCAGGAGAAGCGGAACAAAGAAGCAGCCAATCAGGTCAGTAGTGCTCTGAAAGCTATAATTTTAGCTTTAAAAACTAGATCAGCATCTTTGGAGCAACCAGGATTCAGGTTTATTGTCTTAAGGTTACATTGCCCATGGAGAGGCAACGGAGAGGCAGAGTTCCAAGGTGATCACTCCATCTCTGCCTTAACAGAAAGTTAAGGATTAAAGAAAACAACATTTTGCATATGGTCAAACATCAAGCTGTTAGCAACAATACAGGAACTGGGGGTCCTTATCTAGTGGCCAGAAATGGTGTCAACTGCCTCTTACCACTGTCTTTAAAGAAAGTCTTTGAACCGTCTTTGGTCCTTACAGCCCAGATGACCCTAAGGTCCGGCTTTGGTCCTTACAGCCCAGATTACCCTAAGGTCCGGCTTTGGTCTTTACGGCCCAGATGACCCTAAGGTCCGGCTTTGGTCTTTACGGCCCAGATGACCCTAAGGTCCGGCGTTGGTCCTTACATGGCTAGTAAACAGTCCATTCTATTTCCCAGCGAAGAACTAAGTTCTAAGAACTTAAGAACCAACTGGACCTTAGGGTTGGGTTCTAGAGCACTAGACCCAGTTACTAGTTACTGAAGGACATCCACAGTAATCACATTCATTCACCACAAGGAAGATCTGCCTCACTTGGAAATCATCTACCCTACACCACACATGCACCTCTGCACTGATAGTCTTCAGTGATATACATCTGTTTCATCAGTCATATACTCTCTACTGTCCTAGATGCAACTATCTCTAATCATATACTCTCTACTGTCCTAGATGCAACTATCTCTAATCATATACTCTCTGCTGTCCTAGATGCAACTATCTCATCAGTCATATACTCTCTACTGTCCTAGATGCAGCTATCTCTAATCATATACTCTCTGCTGTCCTAGATGCAACTATCTCTAATCATATACTGACTCTGCTGTCCTAGATGCAACTATCTCTAATCATATACTCTCTACTGTCCTAGATGCAACTATCTCAAGTCATATACTCTCTGCTGTCCTAGATGCAACTATCTCTAGTCATATACGGTCCTAGATGCATCTATCTCTAGTCATATACGGTCCTAGACATATTTAGTGGAGGCCAGTTCTACAGTATTAGACACATTTACAGTGCTGGACACATTTGCTTTAGAATGACCCCAGTGTGATGTGTGTGTCAGATGAACTCTCAAAAATGACCCCAGTATATGTGTTTGTGTGTGTGTGTGTGTGTTGTGTGTGTGTGTGTGTGTGTGTGTGTTTGTGTGTGTGTTTGTGTGTGTGTGTGTGTGTGTGTGTGTGTGTGTGTGTGTGTGTGTGTGTGTGTGTGTGTGTGTGTGTGTGTGTGTGTGTGTGTGTGTGTGTGTGTGTGTGTGTGTGTGTGTGTGTGTGTGTGTGTGTGTGTGTGTGTGTGTGTGTGTGTGTGTGTGTGTGTGTGTGTGTGTGTGTGTGTGTGTGTGTGTGTGTGTGTGTGTGTGTGTGTGTGTGTGTGTGTGTGTGTGTGTGTGTGTGTGTGTGTGTGTGTGTGTGTGTGTGTGTGTGTGTGTGTGTGTGTGTGTGTGTGTGTGTGTGTGTGTGTGTGTGTGTGTGTGTGTGTGTGTGTATCAGATGATTACTCAGCTGCAGGCACGGGTAGCCACTCTGGAGGCGGACAAGAAGAGCATGGAGGCCAAACTCACGGACACGACCCAGCAGATGAGAGGTGCAGCTCTGGGGCAACTGGGCCTTTTGGGCTAACATAGACACAGACAGGGAGTTATAAACAGTTATACACACACACACACACACACACACACACACACACACAGTTCAGTTTAGAGCTCCCTTTGTCTGTTTGTAATGATTGTTGTGTATGTAACCATAGTTCTATACATTTCTTTGCCAGTCAGTAGATATGAAATAGAACTCCCTATGTCTGTTTATAAGTGTGTGTGTGTGTGTGTGTGTGTGTGTGTGTGTGTGTGTGTGTGTGTGTGTGTGTGTGTGTGCAGATGACTTCAGTGAGCTGCAGAGTAGACTGCAGGGGGATCTGGAGAAGGAGGAGAGAATGAGGAAGTAGGTGGTGCCTTAAACCGTTGCTCTTGGTCAGAACACAAACCAATGACCCTCAATAATGTCCCTCAATAGTGTCTCTCAATAGTGTCCCTCAATAATGTACCTCAATAGTCTCCCTCAATAATGTCAATAGTGTCCCTCAATAATGTCCCTCAATAATGTCCCTCAATAGTGTCAATAGTGTCCCTCAATAGTGTCAATAGTGTCCCTCAATAGTGTCCCTCACTCTGCCATGCAGGATTGCTGAGAACAATATGGAGCTCCAGAAGGAGGACTTGGGTCAGGAGCTGGAGGTTCTAAAACTAGAGAACCGGCGTCTACGAGAGGAGAAGCTGCGACTGCAGATGCAGGTGGAGGAGGGGAACCATCAGAACACAGAACTTCAGGAGCAGATCATTCAGCTCACCAAACACATGCAGGTAAAGAACACAGAACTTCAGGAGCAGATCATTCAGCTCACCAAACACATGCAGGTAAAGAACACAGAACACAGAATCCATAAGCACATCAACCTGACTCCTCAAAGTCTCTCTAAGCGCCTCATCTGATTATATCTGCAGTACTATACTACTCACACACTATCTGCAGTATTCTTGTTTCTTTAGCCAGTCCTGAAGATGGTGTGTGTGTGCGTGTGTGTGTGTGTGTGTGTTATTGTGTGTGTGTGTGTGTGTGTGTATGTGTGTGTGTGTGTTGTAGGTGGTGCCTGAGCTGAGGAAAGACCTCCATAATCTCCAGCAGCAGAAGAGTGAGCAGGAGAGGAGAACACGGGAACACACCCACCAGGCCAAAGGTAGCCCCGCCCCTTACCCCCATTCTTTGTGTGTGTGTGTGTGTGTGTGTGTGTGTGTGTGTGTGTGTGTGTGTGTGTGTGTGTGTGTGTGTGTGTGTGTGACACTGTGAAGGGACTGATGTATCTCATTCTGTGTGTGTGTGTGTGTGTGTGTGTGTGTGTGTGTGTGTGTGTGACACTGTGAAGGGACTGATGTATCTCATTCTTGTGTGTGTGTGTGTGTGTGTGTGTGTGTGTGTGTGTGTGTGTGTGTGTGTGACACTGTGAAGGGACTGATGTATCTCATTCTTGTGTGTTTGTGTTCAGTTAAGGTGAACTCGATCATCCAACAGCTTCTAGGGAACAGGAACAGTGAGGACATTATGTGAGTGTGTGTGTGTGTGTGTGTGTGTGTGAGTGAGTGTGAGTGTGTGTATGTGAATGAGTGTGTGTATGTGAGTGTGAGTGTGTGTATATGTGAGTGTGTGTGTGTGTGAGTGTGATTGTGCTGCGATGTTCAGATCCTTGTCATGTTCACTGCTATTCAGTGCTGCACGCCAGACAGGTGTGTGACATCAGACAGGTGTGGTTTGTCACCAGCCAATCATCTGTGCCCCCACAGGTCACCTGACCAGGACATGGATGACACAGATGAGGGGAATCTGCTGCTGCTGTTTGAGGGTCTCCAGAAGGCAACCAGGTCTCAGAGTTTCCATGACGATTTCTGGGATTTGTCATCTTCCTGCTCAGATCATCCCTTTGTGTACCAGTGCAGCAATAACAGAGCCTCAGTGTTTCACCCTCGCTAACCACTGCTAATATCAGTGTTTCACCCTCGCTAATCACTGCTAATGTCAGTGTTTCACCCTCGCTAACCACTGCTAATGTCAGTGTTTCACCCTTGCTAACCACTGCTAATGTCAGTGTTCATTCTTGCTAACCACTGCTAATGTCAGTGTTTCACCCTTGCTAACCACTGCTAATGTCAGTGTTTCACCCTTGCTAACCACTGCTAATGTCAGTGTTTCACCCTTGCTAACCACTGCTAATGTCAGTGTTCATTCTTGCTAACCACTGCTAATATCAGTGTTTCACCCTTGCTAACCACTGCTAATGTCAGTGTTCATTCTTGCTAACCACTGCTAATGTCAGTGTTCATTCTTGCTAACCACTGCTAATGTCAGTGTTTCACCCTTGCTAACCACTGCTAATGTCAGTGTTTCACCCTCGCTAACCACTGCTAATGTCAGTGTTCATTCTTGCTAACCACTGCTGTTATAGGAGTTCTGTTCTGATACGGAACTACTGAAGTGTACGCTGACGCGGGTAGTGGCTAGGCTGACGCGCTAGATGTTGCCTTTGGTTAGGCCTACTCGCTGCTACTCTATTGACTTACTGTGAATCAAATCCAAAACGCCTGTAAACGGTATTCAAGTTGAATCAAGGTGATCCATTTATTCCACATGAGTCCATTACAATAGGCACGGCAAAGTATTCACCAAACACAGTCAACCGGAGCGAGCGTAGCGTAGTAGGGTAGCGTTAGCGTTAGCGGTCAAAACCCTTTGCCCTTCCGGGTCAGACACCTACCCAACAACAGGTCACTCCTACCTATATACCTGACAAATTGGTAAATGAATACGCCACCCAGTGGAAAACAAAAACATTGCACCAAAACAAATACCAAACATTTTGGCTCCTACACACCGGCCCCTATTGTTGATGGCAGGCAGACACAACAATTCAAATAAATGAAAACAAAAAGGAACCAAAATGTAGAAAACACCAAGTGAATAAGTACAATGCAATAACACGTTCAGCTTATACCCCATGTACTAAGCAGAGTTTGGTCACAGGTCTATCTATGATGTTAGATTTTGTCTGCAACCTAACAGATCGTACCAGGCCCTGCCTATCAGGAAATACCTCAAGCACCCTAGCAAGTGGCCAAGATCCACGGGGGGCAGAGGCATCCATGATGACAACTATGTCTCCAGCTTTCAAACTCCTCTTCTTCTCATTCCATCTCTGTCGTTCTTGAAGCAAAGGCAAATACTCTCGAACCCATCTCTTCCAGAACAAATCCGCAATATATTGCACTTGCCTCCATCTTCGTCTGACATACTGGTCATGAGGCTCGAAGACTCCTGGTGGCATAGCGGGCTTTCCTTTCAGCAAGAGCAAGTGGTTGGGCGTGAGTGGTTCCAGATCGGTTGGGTCGTCGGAGAGCTTGGTAAGAGGTCTGTCGTTCAAAATGGCTTCCGCCTCACAAAACACTGTATGTAAAGCGTCATCATCTAGTGTCTGCTGGCGTACTACTGAACTTAGAACTCTTCTCACCATGCGGATCATCCTCTCCCAGACACCACCATGATGTGAGCCTGCTGGTGGGTTGAAACCCCAGCGTATTCCAACTTGTGAGAGGACTCCTTCAATCCGCTGATGGTCGAGCGCAGCTATTGCTTCTCTCAGCTCCCTGTCAGCTCCAATGAAGTTGGTACCATTATCTGAGATCAGGTGAGTCACTTGCCCTCTTCTGCTTATGAAGCGCCTCAGCGCGTTGATGCAGGCATCGGTCTCCAGGGAAACTGCCACCTCCAGATGGACCGCTCTACTGGCTAAGCAGGTAAATATGGCTCCATACCGCTTGCAAGTTCCTCTTCCTTTCCTTACCTCCACAGGACCAAAGTAGTCTACCCCAGTGTTGGTGAAGGGGGTAAGTCTGGCTGAATCCGCACTTCTGGAAGATCCGCCATCTTTTGTTCCAGGAGACGTCCGTTGTAGCGTTGACAGAAGCTGCATTCTGAGATTACTTTCCTGACAGCTGCATTTGCCTTGGTAATCCAGAATTTCTTCCTAACCGATGACAAAGTGTGTGCGCGGCCAGCATGACCCAGACTCTGGTGAACATGTTTGAGGATGAGTGCTGTGAGGTGCTGCTCTTTACTGAGGATAACTGGGTGTTTAGACTCCTCAGGCATTGCTGCTCTACTCAGCCTTCCTCCAACTCTTACTAAGCCATCAACCAGGACTGGGTCAAGCTTACAGAGAGAACTTTGGCGACTCACTGCTGCCTTTGAGGAGGACAGTGCAGCAATCTCCTCCTTGAATTGCTGCTGTTGACAATAGCGAACGACTGCTTTCTCTGCCTCCAGCAGATCGTCTATAGTCAGGATGTTACCCCTGGATGTTGCAGTGAAGTCTTGGCCATCAGCTGCACTTGACTGAACTGTCATAGGCCCCTTCAGACGTTTTCTCCAGCGAGCCTTCTCCAATAGAACGGCCTTCAAACGGAGAAACCAAGCAGCTGCTTTCTTGAGCCTCTTCCAGTCAGAGAAATAACTAATGAGCTGGTCAGTTGGTGGAACAGTATTACACACATTGATTGCATTCGTGGCTGCCTCTCTCTTCACCTCCTTGTCATCAGCACTCAAAGAAACGTCAAAGGCCTTGTTAGGCCAGTCCTCCTCAGGTCTCCAAAGAAATGCAGGCCCTTCCCACCACCTACAAGTCTTCAGGAAGCCTGCCACCTTCAATCCCCTTGACGCGTCATCCGCTGGATTGTCTTTCGAACAGACATGTCTCCATTGCCATGGTTCCGACGACTCTCTGATAGTGGAGATCCTGTTGGCCACGAATGTGTGAAATCTCCGATCCTCATTTTTTATGTATTTGAGGACCGAAGTGCTGTCCGTCCAGAAAACGGAATCCTCAAATGTCCACTTCAGTTCTTCCTTCAGCATCGAATCCATCCGCACAGCGAGAACTGCTGCAGTCAGTTCAAGCCGGGGAATAGTGACTGCCTTTAGCGGTGTAACTCTGGCTTTACCGAGGAGAAAGGAGACCTGTACCTTACTTTGCTCATTCAACAGCCTCAGGTATGTCACGGTCCCATAACCAGCTTCGCTGGCATCGGCAAAGTGATGGAATTGAGCTCGAGCAACCTTGCCATACGTTGCTGGTTTGACACACCTGGATATTTTGAAGGTGTTGAGCAAGTCCAAGTCTTCCAGCCATGAGTTCCACTGGCATAAGATGTCAGGTGGCAAGGAATCATCCCATCCGCATCCTCTTCTGCATAGCTCCTGTAGCATGATCTTTGCAGGCAGCGTGACTGGGGCCAGAAAACCCAGAGGGTCGTACACCGAGCTGATGGTGGACAACATACCGCGTCTGGTAAGTGTCTGTTGCTTCAATTCGATCTTGAATCGGAATGAGTCCGTTTCCACGCACCAGAGTAGACCTAGAGCTCTCTCTACTGGCAGTTTGTCAATGTCCAGATCAAGTTCCTTTAAATCCTTAGCTCTTCTTTCCGATGAAATGGCTTGCAAGACACCGCGACTGTTGCTGACAAACTTCTCCAGGGTGAAGCCTCCCTTCTGGCACAGTGCAGTCAAGTCCTTGATTGTCTGAATGGCATCTGCTTCTGTAGCACAGCTCTTCAAGTAGTCGTCGACATAAAAGTTTTCCTTGACAGACTGGCATACAGTAGCAGGGAACTCCGACTGGTGGTCTTCAGCGTTTTTCCTCAGTGCATAGCTAGCACAGCTTGGCGAGGATACTGCACCGAACAAGTGCACAGTCATCCTATATTGCCTCAGCTCCTGAGTGATGTCTCCATTGGGCCACCACAGAAACCGGAGATGGTCTCGGTCTTCCTCTGCGACCTTTACTTGATGGAACATCGCCTGAATGTCACCCATGAACGCCACAGGTTCCTCTCTGAAGCGCAACAGGACTCCCAGCAATGAGCTTGTGAGGTTGGGCCCTTGAAGCAGCTCTTTGTTTAAACAAGCTCCCTGGTAGGTGGCACCACAGTCAAACACCACCCGTAGAGTACCTTTCCTTGGGTGATGAACTGAGTGATGGGGGATGTACCATACTCTACCAGGTTTGCCTTGAAGCTTTGGCAGTAGCACGGGTTCTGCATAGGCATTGCTGATAAGGCCATTCACAAACTCGGCATACTCCCTGTGCAAGCCTTGGCTATTGAGGAACCTTCTCCTCAGGCCCTGCATCCTCTGCTTCACCATGGCGATATTATTGGGCAAAGAAACCTCATTTCTCTTGAAGGGCAACTTCAGGCAGTACTTTCCATCCTGTAGCTTTGCCGATTGATCCATGGTTTCCATAAACCTCATGTCATCTCTTGACATTTCCTTTTCCTCCGAAGCCTTTTCACTGAAGTCGTGATTGTATTGACTAACCAGCATTTGTTCAAGCGTTTGAAGTGAGATGCGGTTCACTGTGGCAGAGGGTGCTGGCGTGCCACTGCTTCCACTCAGTGGGCCATTGACTACCCACCCTAGCACGGTCCTGATGGCATAGGGCCCGTTGTCGCGACTATTGATGACTTCCCAGGGCTCTAATAGCCTGGGAGCATTGGTGCCAATCAACAAGCCAACGTTTGCCTTTATGCTTGGGATGTGTACCTTCGAAAGGTAGGGCCACCTAGCCAGATCCTTGGATGTCATCATGTTCTCCACAGTGACAGGCATTTTCTTCTGTGTGAAGACTTCAGGCAAGGAATAGAAGTTGTTACTGTCCACCTCAGACACCTCTAGACCAGACAAGGCATATGCTGGAACGACCTTTTCTTGTCCCATTGTCCTCAACAGGAAGCTGGTTTTCTTGCCTGTGAGCTTCAGTTTTTGCATGAGATGTTCAGAGCAAAATGTAGCTGAGCTACCAGGGTCCAGGAAGGCATATGTTGTTATAATGCGACTTCCCTTTGCAGATTTCAACCTCACAGGCAGAATGGACAGCACACATTGGTCTCTACCGGCCCCTGTATGCCCACATGTTTCACTGGAGGACTGCTGAGTGTCAGCAGAATCCTTCGACTGTTCTGGAGTCTGTTGTTGTTTGATATGGAGCACAGTTGGATGAGCCTTTCCGCAGATTTGGCATGTCAAGCGCTCCTCACAGTCTTTGCTCATATGTCCAGGACTTAAACAGGCAAAGCAAACACCCTTTTGCCTCAAGAGAAGAATTTTGTCTTTGTGTTTCTTGCCTCTGAACTGCCTGCATTCCTCCACCAGATGGCGACGATCACAGCACAGGCACTTCACTTCTTCCACGTCTTCAATCTGGTCCCCGTCATCATCAGCCACGTCCGTTGCAGCAACAATGTTTCCCCTTACATTGCCCCTGTACTGTGACTTGAACTTTGATTGTGACCTTGTTATAGATGAGGCGGAGGGTGGATCCTGAATATCGCCGAACAAGGGGTCAGACAGAATTTTGACACGTCGTTCAATGAACTGCACCAGGTCAAAGATGTGGGCTCGATCATGAGTTCTCTCCATGATGTCATGTGCAGTAGTGCGCCACTGTTCCCTCAATTTAAATGGCAGCTTGGAGAGAATGGTCCTCATGTTCACAGGCATGTCCAATTCCTGTACATAACTCAGTTCCTGCATAACATTACAACAGCCACGTAAAAACAAAGAGTATGCCTGCAGTGCCTTCATATCCTCCGCTTTAACAGCTTGCCAGTCCAAAGCCTTCTTCATATAGGCTGTTGCCAACTTGTATTGGTTGCCAAAGTGTTCAGTGAGGAGGCCCTTCGCCACTACATATCCACGCTCGGGCACCATATGCTGGCAGCTGCGCACCAATTCCTGGGGTTGACCTCTGGTGAACTGTTCTAGATAGTAAAGGCAGTCTCCCTGTCCGGCCTTACTCTCCACACCCTGTTCAAAAGCCTTCATGAATGGCCGAAACTGAAGAGGGTCACCATCGAACACTGGTATCTCTCTTGATGGTAGAGATGAGATGCGCTGTTCATGAACCAGAGCGGCTGTGATGTCATTTTGTCTTTGCATTATTTCCAGTAGACCAGGTGAGTGTGTTGGGTTGTGTGAGGCATTACTGGTAGGAGGTGGTTGTGCGGCCATTACATGCTGTTGTGTTGGCATTAAAAGATGTGCTCCTTGTGATGTTCCATGCTGTAGCTGAGGCATAGTGTGTTGTTTCATAACATCATTGCACCACCGCTCAGTTTGTTTTCTGCATTCTTCTGTTGACAGTTTGTTGTTAGGTGGTAGTGGGCCTTTGGTAGACACATGATGCTTTTGCTGTGGTAGACCAGGTTTAAACTCCATTGCTTTGGGATTGAGGTTAGCCACTTTCCCTTTCTCCTTACGCATATACGAGTTCATGCCATCTGAGTGCGCTACTGAGCGACTCCTTCTGTCTGAGGGCTGCAGCACAGCTAACTTAGCTTCTGATGCAGCCAAATCTGCATCCAGATCAAGCTGCTCCTTTCTCCTCCTCAGCTGTTGCTCCTGCTCCTCAATGGCATGTTTCTCCTTTAAAACAGCTTGGCGAGCAACCAGCGCCGCTCTGTCTGCCTGGGCCAGCATCCTAGCTGAGTGTGTGCTTGACTTGCCACTATTGGCACTTCTATGTGACCTTTTGCTACCCACATTAGAAACGCTGTCATCTGGGTTAACATCAGTACCACATTCAACATTTTCACGAACAGCCTTACCATCATCATTAACATTCACGGAAACGCCTACATCAGTATCAACATTTAAAACA
>JAODXP020000017.1:14881440-14888940 GCA_027497455.2 Sardinella longiceps
CTGCCGCAAGGGCATGCAGATCAGGTACACACACACACACACACACACACACACACACACACACACACCTGTCTCAACAGCATCCTACTCCGCAAGGACATTTGTTCCTGCCGCAAGGGCATGCAGATCAGGTACACACACACACACACACACACACACACACACACACACACACCTGCCTCAACAGCATCCTACTCCGCAAGGACATTTGTTCCTGCCGCAAGGGCATGCAGATCAGGTACACACACACACACACACACACACACACACACACACACACACACACCTGTCTCAACAGCATCCTGTTCCGCAAGGACATGTGTTCCTGCCGCAAGGGCATGCAGATCAGGTACACACACACACACACACACACACACACACACACACACGCACACCTGCCTCAATAGTATCCTACTGCGCAAGGACATGTGCTCCTGTTACAAGGGCATGCAGATCAGGTACACACACACACACACACACACACACACACACACACACACACACACACCTGCCTCAATAGTATCCTACTGCGCAAGGACATGTGGTGTGTGTGTGTGTGTGTGTGTGTAAACAGGTGTAATATTAGTTATCTAGAGGAGTGGCTAAAGGAAAAGGAGTTGCAGGGATGTAACGCTGTGTGTGTGTGTGTGTGTGTGTGTGTGTGTGTGTGTGTGTGTGTGTGTGTGTGTAAACAGGTGTAATATTAGTTACCTAGAGGAGTGGCTAAAGGAGAAGAGAGTTGCAGGGATGTAACGCCATGGAAACGCTGCTGCCTCTGTCTCAGGCTGCTTGGCTCCTGCAGGTCAACAAGACCAGCGATGACGACGCCCAACAGATTAGGGACAGGTGTCCTGAGCTCTCACCTGTGCAGGTAAGCACCCCCACTGGCCACCTGTGCAGGTAAACGCCCCCAGTAGACACTTCTGCTGGTAAGCACTGCACTGTTCACCTGTACATGTAAGCTCCCCACTAGTCACCTGTGCAGGTAAACACCACACCTAGACAACTGTGCAGGTAAGCTCCCCACTAGTCACCTGTGCAGGTAAACACCACACCTAGACAACTGTGCAGGTAAGCTCCCCACTAGTCACCTGTGCAGGTAAACACCACACCTAGACAACTGTGCAGGTAAGCTCCCCACTAGTCACCTGTGCAGGTAAACACCACACCTAGACAACTGTGCAGGTAAACCCCCCAGGTAGACAACTGTGCAGGTAAGCTCCCCCAGTAGAGGTTCCCCTGTACTGACCTATGCGGGTAAACACCCCACTGGTCACCTGTGCAGGTAAACACCCCACTGGTTCAGGTGACCTCTGCGCTCTGTGTTGGCTCACGGCCTGATCCTGTGTTCTGTTCACCTGCAGATCGTTAAGATCCTCAACTCCTACACGCCCATCGATGACTTCGAGAAGCGAGTCGCCCCCTCCTTTGTGCGCAAGGTGCAGGTGAGGACACATGCTGGGGGTCGTTTTCCGTCTGACTGGGGCCTGTGTGTGTGGAAGAGGCACCACTGAATAGATATATACACACACACACACACACACACACACACACACACACATATTGCTTTTACTGTAGACAAACATCATTGAATAGATACACATACACACACACACCTACTGCAGATACACACATAATAGCATTCACTTACACAAACATCATTGAATAGATACACATACACACACACACCACTGAATACATCTCTTCATGCATACACACACTCTCACACTCCACACATCTACTGATAGACTCTCACATTCACACTCACTCTCACACACACACACACACACACTTCTCTTCTGAACAGATCTGCCTCTACCTGCTAACTCTCAGGGATGTCTAGTCTGCCCTGCTCTGATGCTCTCATAACGGACTTCCTCTCTCTCTCTCTCCCTCACTCTTCCTCTTCTCTTTCTGTCTCTGCCTTCTCTCTGCTCTCTCTCTCCCTTCTCTCTCTTCCCCTCTCTGTCTCTCTCCTCTCCCTCTCTCTCTCTCCCTCACTCTTCTCTTCTTTTCTGTCTCTGCCTCTCTCTGCTTCTCTCTTCCTTTCCCTCTCCCTCTCTCTCTCTCTGTCTCTCTCCTTCCCTCTCCCTCTCTATCCCTCTCTCCTGGTCTCCTAGGCGCTGCTCCAGGAGCGTGAGCGTGAGGTGTCGTCTGGGTCGTCTCAGCTGATGGTGGACACTCAGTATCGCTTCCAGGTCACCTTCCCCTTCTCCCCCTCATCACAGGCCTTAGAGCTGCTACAAGTGCCTACCAGCCTACACCTGTCCTTCCTCACACGCATCTAAACACACACACACACACACACACACACACACACACACACCTTCCCCTTCTCCCCCTCATCACAGGCCTTAGAGCTGCTACAAGTGCCTACCAGCCTACACCTGTCCTTCCTCACACGCATCTGACACACACACACACACACACACACACACACACACACACACACACACACACCTTCCCCTTCTCCCCCTCATCACAGGCCTTAGAGCTGCTACAAGTGCCTACCAGCCTACACCTGTCCTTCCTCACACGCATCTGAACACACACACACACACACACACACACACACACACCTTCTCCCCCTCATCACAAGCCTTAGAGCTGCTACAAGTGCCTACCAGCCTACACCTGTCCTTCCTCACACGCATCTGAATATCACACACACACACACACACACACACACACACACACCTTCTCCCCCTCATCACAAGCCTTAGAGCTGCTACAAGTGCCTACCAGCCTACACCTGTCCTTCCTCACACGCATCTGAACACACACACACACACACACACACACACACACACACACACACCCCTTCTCCCCCCTCATCACAGGCCTTAGAGCTGCTACAAGTCCCTACCAGCCTACACCTGTCCTTCCTCACACGCATCTGAACACACACACACACACACACACACACACACACACACACACACACACCTTCTCCCCCTCATCACAGGCCTTAGAGCTGCTACAAGTGCCTACCAGCCTACACCTGTCCTTCCTCACACGCATCTGAACACACACACACACACACACACACACACACACACACACACACCTTCCCCTTCTCCCCCTCATCACAAGCCTTAGAGCTGCTACAAGTGCCTACCAGCCTACACCTGTCCTTCCTCACACGCATCTAACACACACACACACACACACACACACACACACACACACCTTCCCCTTCTCCCCCTCATCACAGGCCTTAGAGCTGCTACAAGTGCCTACCAGCCTACACCTGTCCTTCCTCACACGCATCTAAACACACACACACACACACACACACACACACACACACACACACACACACACACACCTTCCCCTTCTCCCCCTCATCACAGGCCTTAGAGCTGCTACAAGTGCCTACCAGCCTACACCTGTCCTTCCTCACACGCATCTGAACACACACACACACACACACACACACACACACCTTCCCCTTCTCCCCCTCATCACAAGCCTTAGAGCTGCTACAAGTGCCTACCAGCCTACACCTGTCCTTCCTCACACGCATCTGAATATCACACACACACACACACACACACACACACACACACACCTTCTCCCCCTCATCACAGGCCTTAGAGCTGCTACAAGTGCCTACCAGCCTACACCTGTCCTTCCTCACACGCATCTGAATATCAAACACACACACACACACACACACACACACACACACACACACACACACACCTTCCCCTTCTCCCCCTCATCACAAGCCTTAGAGCTGCTACAAGTGCCTACCAGTCTACACTTGTCCTTCCTCACACGCATCTGAATATCACACACACACACACACACACACACACACCCCTTCTCCTTCTCCCCCTCCTCCCAGGCCTACAGGTCCCTGAGTCTACACCTGTCCTTCCTAACCCACATCTGAATATCTCACACACACACACACACACACACACACACACACACACACACCATATGAACACCTACACTCTAACAGCCACATCTGATATAAGCAACACATGAATAAGACTCTCCCCGTGAGACGGAACCTCTAGAACCCTATTGGACCTTCCGGTTCTCCTCAACACCAGTGACCTCAGAACACGCAGGCCGGAGATGTTCAGAGAAGATGTGTGACACTCATGTGTGTTTAGTGTTCAGTGTTTAGTGGGTGTCAGAGCACTTGAGTAGAGTAGCCTGATGATGATGATGATGTTAATGATGATGTTAAGTGTTCCTCTTGTTAGGTTCACACCACTGCACACTATTTTAATTAATATAAAATAATATAAATGTCTGTCATGTCTAAATTAACTTCTATTTTATCATATAGTCTCCAATATGGCACTTGCTATATAGAGTAGGTTTTATTGATCAAATATTTTAGATTCTGACTCTTCTTAATAAGTAAATAAACAGATGTGGTTTTATTGATGAAATATTTTAGATTCTGATTCTTCTTAATAAGTAAATAAACAGATGTGCTTTTGCATTTTGACTGTGAGAGTGATTGTGCTTTTTAGTTGTAACCTTTTGGGGGATCAATGACTTTTCCATAATGTATGTGGAGTATATATCCACTGCTAACAGAGTTAATGTGTGAGTAGGACATATCCACTGCTCTTAAGGGGAGAGAGGAAGATAAATCCTCTTAACATCACCAGCCCAACAGGCTGCATTAGGCTGCCTTCTAGGCCTACTAACGTGTCTTTACCGGAGAACTGATGCCTTCTAGGCATACTAACGCGTCTTTACCGGAGATCTGATGCCTGTTTTTTCAGCCATCTTGCTGGGTGCGCGTCTAAGCACAGGTTTGTTTAGCAGCGTTCAAATCACTGGTAATCCCACTGCTCATTTTCGGTTTAACTCCCAACGGAAGAGTCGTTAGACCGACCGACCATTAGGTTTCCGAATGCACGCGCAGGCAGGTTAAGCCAACAGCAGCCTCGGTCTCGGTAGCCTGCTGGATGCTGCGCGAGAGCATCATCCTCCTCCTCCTCCTCGTGACGTCAGCGCGCAGCATCATCTGGAGTCCGTAGCTGCCTGTCGGCGGTGAGTGTTTGTAGGCTGCAAACGGACCGGGGAATAACTAGCACGCCTTGTCGTAAGTTACAGGAGCTAGCTCGCCCTGCTATCTGATCGGTAAGATCGTAGGTTACGGGATCTAATCGGTAAGATGGCTGCACCGGAGCTGCAGCCCAATGAGACGCTCGCCACTCTCAAGTCGGAGTCGGAGAACCTGAAGACGAAGCTCGAGGAGGAGCGCGCGAAGCTGCACGATGTCGAACGTGAGTAACGTTAGTGGGAGTTAACGGGAGGGCCTGGAAAATCACATCATCCTGTAACGGATCGAGATTTATTTGAAAAATAATTTCATGACTTCGTCCTGTGAAAGTGGTGTTTACATATCTTAGCCACATTACTATTGAGATCTAATAGCTACAATGAAACTATCTGTCATAAAACATGTTCCATCTTCGACTTAATAAACATCGACGTGGCTAAATATTGGCCATTCTCAGGGTTCCGTGGTGTAATAGTCACTCGCACCATAATTAATTGATATTTTCCGAAGGCTATTTGTTCCGCACCAGCAGATAACAAGCACATAGCCTAGCCTGTGAGGAGATTCTGCCCAGAAAGGGGCCTTGAGGAAGTGGATTTGATGTGTTTACATCCCGTCCCTGTGTGGTCGTGAGGATCCTTGTCATTTTAATCTGGTCATTTATTAAGTCGTGTATCCATGTAGCCCTTTAAACGAAACCCTGACCGTAGAGTCGGTTTGTTGTGGGTTTGCACTCAACACCGGATGCGCTTCCTCCCTCCCGCTGTCTGTGTGTGTGTGTGTGTGTGTGTGTGTGTGTGTGTGTGTCTCAGTGCACCAGGTAGCGGAGAAGGTGGAGTCTCTGGGCCAGTTCATCATGAAGACGCGGAGAACTCTAAAGGGCCACGGGAACAAAGTGCTGTGCATGGACTGGTGTAAAGACAAACGGAGGATCGTGAGTTCGTCTCAGGTGAGCACAAGTTAACAGCTGCGGGCGGCTGTGGGTGATCGAAATGCTCGCGAGCTCCTGACCGCTCGCGCTGTCTCTGTCCGTGGTGCTGAAAAACATACCCGCGTGCACGCGACGCACGCTCCCATCCGTTACTGTCAGTGTCAAGAGGGCTGATCATTCTCTCTCTCTCTATCTCTCTCTCTCTATCTCTCCCTCCCTAGGACGGGAAGGTGATAGTTTGGGATGCATTCACCACCAATAAGGTAAGTGAAAGTCCAAGAGAGTCTGGTTGATTTAGATCAGGGGTGGCTAAACTTTTCTGTTTGTGGGCTGCGAGACCATTTAGCCCAGAACCAAGTCTGAGAGGAACTGTGAGCCCTATGTCATCTAAAACAGTCCATTTTGTTCTAGTGTGTGTGTCTGTGTCTGTGTGTGTGTATGTGAGCCCCATGTCATCTAAAACAGTCCATGTTGCTCTAGTGTGTGTGTGTGTGTGTGTGTGTGTGTGTGTGTGTGTGTGAGCCCCATGTCATCTAAAACAGTCCATGTTGCTCTAGTGTGTGTGTGTGTGTGTGTGTGTGTGTGTGTGTGTGTGTGTGTGTGTCTGTGAGCCCCATGTCATCTAAAACAGTCCATGTTGCTCTAGTGTGTGTGTGTCTGTGTGTGTGTCTGTGTGTCTGTGAGCCCCATGTCATCTAAAACAGTCCATGTTGCTCTAGTATGTGTGTGTGTGTTTGTGTCTGTGTGTGTGTCTGTGAGCCCCATGTCATCTAAAACAGTCCATGTTGCTCTAGTATGTGTGTGTTTGTGTCTGTGTGTGTGTCTGTGAGCCCCATGTCATCTAAAACAGTCCATGTTGCTCTAGTATGTGTGTGTGTGTTTGTGTCTGTGTGTGTGTCTGTGAGCCCCATGTCATCTAAAACAGTCCATGTTGCTCTAGTATGTGTGTGTGTGTGTCTGTGTCTGTGTCTGTGTCTGTCTGTCTGTCTGTCTGTCTGTGGCCTTTGATGCATATGTTGCTTTACATTATATTTTTACATTTAGCTTCATGGCCATTTGAAAGAGAATAACAGACTATTTGGCCCCAGGTAGCAGGCCTAGTTTAGCAGAGTCTCTTAGACAGATCCAGGGGCAGACGAGACGTTCACCCCTCACAGGGAGCCCCCAGTCCAAAGGGCCACACCCCGCCTGTTATGTTCTTATTATGGAAGAGTGAGCAAGCAGTAGGAATGATACTATCAGTAGCCCATAAGTGCCACTGATACATTGATACATTGATGATTGTGTGTGTGTGTGTGTGTGTGCAGGAGCACGCTGTGACGATGCCGTGCACCTGGGTGATGGCGTGTGCCTATGCCCCATCAGGGTGTGCTGTGGCCTGTGGGTGAGTGGCTCTATGACTCCTCTTTCTTGTGTGTGTGTGTGGGGGGGGGTGAGTGTGTGTGTGTGTGTGTGTGTGCTGTGGCGTGTGTGTGTGGATGTGTGTGCTGTGGGTGAGTGGCTCTATGACTCCTCTTTCTTGTGTGTGTGT
>JAODXP020000017.1:14893940-14903940 GCA_027497455.2 Sardinella longiceps
CTGCAGGTACTACCCCAGTGGAGATGCCTTTGCCTCTGGATCTGATGATGCAACTGTGAGTTTAGCTTTTTCCTTGCAGTCCTTGCTTGTTCACTCTGGCTGACTTACGGCTGACTTCTGGCTCTGTTCTGTCTGTGTAGTACAGCAGGTAGAACATAGAGCTTTGCTAATGGGAGAATCAAAGCTCCACACTAATATAGCAGACTCCTGTAACTGCTGCAGCTCTAGCTGAAGCTTGAAACTGTATGTCGATGAGAATGCCCCACTGAAGCTCTGGCTGAAGCATAATAATATATTGGTGAGAATGCCCAATGAAGCTGTAGCTGAAGCGTAATATGTTGGTGAGAATACCCAATGAAGCTGTAGCTGAAGCGTAATATGTTGGTGAGAATACCCAATGAAGCTGTAGCTGAAGCGTAATATGTTGGTGAGAATACCCAATGAAGCTGTAGCTGAAGCGTAATATGTTGGTGAGAATACCCAATGAAGCTGTAGCTGAAGCGTAATATGTTGGTGAGAATACCCAATGAAGCTGTAGCTGAAGCGTAATATGTTGGTGAGAATACCCAATGAAGCTGTAGCTGAAGCGTAATATGTTGGTGAGAATACCCAATGAAGCTGTAGCTGAAGCGTAATATGTTGGTGAGAATACCCAATGAAGCTGTAGCTGAAGCGTAATATGTTGGTGAGAATACCCAATGAAGCTGTAGCTGAAGCGTAATATGTTGGTGAGAATGCCCCATGAAGCTGTAGCTGAAGCTTAATATACTGAAGCTTGCCCCACTGAAGCTGTAGCTGAAGCTTAATAATATGTTGGTGAGAATACCCACTGAAGCTCTAGCAGCTGAAGCTTAATATACTGAAGCGTGTGTGTCTGGTCTTTCTGTGTGGCTGCAGTGCAGACTGTATGACCTGCGGGCCGACAGAGAGGTGGCCATCTACTCCAAAGACAGCATCATCTTCGGAGCCTCCAGCGTCGACTTCTCACTCAGTGGTAAGAGACCCTGCGGTCTTTGGGCTAATTTCTCTTAGCAAGGCAGACTGGTAGTTATTAACATGGCTGTACATAGGCCGGCTGCTTGTTATTAACATGCTATAGCTGTGCACAGGTCAGCTGGTAGTTATTAACATGTAATATAACTGTGCACAGGCCGGCTGCTTGTTATTAACATGCTATAGCTGTGCACAGGTCAGCTGGTAGTTTTAACATGTAATATAACTGTGCACAGGCCGGCTGGTAGTTATTAACATGCTATATGACCGTGCATAGGCCGGCTGGTAGTTATTAGCATGCTATATGACTGTGCACAGGCCAGCTGGTAGTTATTAGCATGTAATATGACTGTGCACAGGCCAGCTGGTAGTTATTAATATGCTATATGACTGTGCATGGGCCGGCTGGTAGTTATTAGCATGTAATATGACTGTGCACAGGCCAGCTGGTAGTTATTAACATGTTATGCCAGCTGGTAGTTATTAGCATGTAATATGACTGTGCACAGGCCGGCTGGTAGTTATTAACATGCTATATGACTGTGCACAGGCCGGCTGGTAGATATTAACATGTAATATGACTGTGCACAGGCCGGCTGGTAGTTATTAACATGCTATATGACTGTGCACAGGCCGGCTGCTATTTGGTGGCTACAACGACTACACTATCAACGTGTGGGATGTGCTGAAGGGGACCCGTGTGTCCATCCTGTTTGGCCACGAGAACCGCGTCAGCACTCTACGGGTCTCCCCAGACGGCACAGCCTTCTGCACCGGCTCCTGGGATCACACCCTACGGGTGAGGATGAGATCTTTAATCTGACGTTAGACTGAGTTTAATCTGGGTCTGAGAAATACGCTGTATGCTGATCACACCCTACGGGTGAGGATTAGATCTTTAATCTGGGTCTAAAAGATATACTGAGATTAGACTGGGTTTAATCTGGGTCTAAGAGATATAGTCCTAGATACTAAGACTAAACTAGCCTTTAATGTGGGGTTTGAGAGAAAAACTGAGATTAGACTGGATTTAAATCTGGGTTAGAGAATACAGACTAGATGTTTGATTTTTCCCAGGGGAATTTGGAGTCATTTACTGGTGTTGATTTTATGTTTTTGTGTGTGTGTGTGTGTGTGTGTGTGTGTGTGTGTTTTGTTTCATTTTCAGATTTGGGCCTGAGTATTTTGTGAGCAGGAATTGTATCGCCATAATGTGTGTATGTGCGTGTGTCAAGGATAAGACCCGACGACAATGACCAACAACTTTAACAGCCGACCCCTGATTGGCCAACAACTCTAACAACCCACCTCTTATTGGCCACCACCTTTATCAACCCACCCCTGATTGGCCACCACCTTTATAAACCCTCCCCTAATTGGCCAACAACTTTAACAGCCATTTCCAAAAGCCAATGTTTGCCAGAGGAGGTAAAGTCTCTGATATTTCCAGAAGGGAATGTAAACTAGAGCTAGACTATGATATTTACAGACGGCAATGTTAGTTAGTCAGACTCTGATATTTCCAGAAGGGAATGTTATTCAGTCAGACTCTGTGATATTCCCAGAGGGAAATATTGGGGAGAATCAGTCTCTAATATTTCCAGAACTGTCATGATGATGATATTATGGACATGGACCAGTGTAGAAGTACTGCTGGAAAACGGTAAATGGATTCATTATAATACTTTACAAATACGCATAGCAAAATGAGTAGCTGACATACTGAAGGTATTTATGCTAGAGCAAAGATATCTTAGAGGAAATTAGATTTATCTGTCTCTAATATATTTTAGAGGTTATTTATCCTGTCCACAGCAAAGATATCTCAGAGGATATTAGATTTATCTGTCTCTAATATCTTAACGTTAGAAGTTATTTATCCTGTCCACAGCAAAGATATCTCCAAGGATATTAGATTTATCTGTCTCTAATATCTTAACGTTAGAAGTTATTTATCCTGTCCGTAGAGAAAAGATACCTTAGAGTTGCTAGCAGGGCTGTTGAACACATCTCTGTAGCTCTGAGATCCTGCATGACGGTGGCCATTTCAGTGAGTGTCCTGTAACGTTAGTCCCCGACCGTACCGTACCGTAGGCACACAGCTGTCTGTTGTACTCCAGGACCCCCTCACACTCCTCTAGAGCCTCCTGGATTATCATTTCTGTTATTCTAGAGACACCTGGCACACTTGGATTATCATTTCTGTTATTCTGTGATTATGAGAAACTAGGAGCCTAGAAAACACATTTGGCTTCATATATCCTGTACATACTAAAGAATTCAATATAATCCATGGGAGAGTAACGTTGCACAATATCATTGCACAGAGGAAATAAAAAACTTTGAAAGTTGTGTTATCACATTCCTAACCTTGCTGTAGAAACTGTGATGTATGGTAGTTTAATATACCCAATCTGTTGATGCCTACTCAATTACAGAATGTTGTCTTTCATCATAAAAATGTTAAATACTATGAATAAACCTCTTTTAAAGATCACAACTCAATGTTTTGTTTTGTGCCATCGTCTGTTAATATGATGAGAATTATAAAATATTTATGGGAATGGAAATTGGAATGCCAAGTCCAGCCCAGGGTCACATTTCCCATCGTGTTTCTTTTTCTTCTATTTTTTTTTTTTTTTTTTTTATTTTGTATTTATTTTTTTCTTCAGTTGCCAGGAATTTGTAGTCCACATTCCGGTTAGGTTATCATATACTTGTAGTTGACGAGGCAACCTCAGAGTCAGCAAAGATTAAGCCGAGTGAAACAGTAGTAGCCTAATCTACCTGGTATATTTGGGAAGGCATCTAGCTTTTATAACATTTCTCAGATTTCTCAAAGAAGCCTGGCTAGGTCAGATGATATAAGTTTCTTTTTTGCTTGTTTGTTTATTTAATACGATATCTACACGTTTCTGTTGTACCTATTGCCAACCGCCATAAAACGCTCAAGAAAAAGAAGAAAATAAAAGAAACCTTTATTTCATCAGGGTTTTTCCCCTCTGCTTCCAATGTCCACACGATGGCAGTAGGCGTTCACATTGTGTCGCTTTCAAGCGCCGAA
Organism: Sardinella longiceps; assembly: GCA_027497455.2. Lineage (NCBI taxonomy): Eukaryota > Metazoa > Chordata > Actinopteri > Clupeiformes > Clupeidae > Sardinella > Sardinella longiceps. Next base: position 14,897,998 of record JAODXP020000017.1, read on the forward strand.
GAAATCCCGGAAGTGACGTCGGATGCATTTTGCTCTGTCAGAAACTATGGCTGGATACTGTGCTTACTTTGTCAACACAGAGCGTGTATTAGGCAATAACTTAGGTGTAGTGTATCATTTCGCTGACACAAGGCTGTAGTTCGTTGCCGGGCTGTTTTTCGTTAGAGACGTCCCTGAGTATAGATGTTTTAGCGCGTTTAGCGATGAGTGATGTGGTTGAGAAAACCCTCACAGCTCTACCCGGGCTGCTGTCTTTGGACTCCCAAACAGGAGCCGGGAAACTTTCATCCTCCTCAAAATTAGGACATTTGATCAGAAGTATCACAGAACTGACATCGAAACATGTGAGTGACATTTACAGATTTTCCAGGCTCATCCATCGATCGTATAAGTATTGTAAGTGTTGAATCACAGCAGCAAGTTAACAAGTCATGAACTAGCCAATTAGCTATTCTGCTGCTTTATGTATTTAACGTTATGTGTAATATTCTCTGCTCTGCTTCACTTTTCTTGGACAATATTCCGACATTGTATCAAACGGCACCTCACACCATTCAATCAAAAAGCCTTTTCTGTGTTCTGTGAATCCCAGGAAGAGGAAAAGCTGATGAAACGAGAGCTGTCAGCCATAAAGGAGCAGGTGTCGTCGCCCAACACTACTATGGTGAGTGACCGCTAGCGTTAAACGCTAAAGCAGGAGGTGGGATCTAATGTTACCGTTATTATCTTCCAAGCAGGCGAACTGATCTCCGTGTGAGTCTTTGAGCAACAGATGAAGGGGGTCGTAGTGCTGAGTAACGTCATTTACAGTGAGATGCTGTGTGTGTGTGTGTGTGTGTGTGTGTGTGTCTCCTCGCAATCTTGTGTATCATGTCATAATTTGGGTTAAGGGTGTTATCAGACGCCTTGCTACAGCATTAGCTCTGTGTGTGTGTGTGTGTGTGTGTGTGTGTGTGAGCGTCAGAGGGTACAGAGTATCTACTGTGAGATGCTGGGTTACAAGGTGGACTTCACCTACATTAAACTGTGTGTGTGTGTGTGTGTGTGTGTGTGTGTGTGTCTCTCAGCGTCAGATGAAGGAGGTGATGGTGCGGAGTATCTACTGTGAGATGCTGGGTTACAAGGCGGACTTCACCTACATCCATGCCATTAAACTGTGTGTGTGTGTTAGAGCTTGAAACGGGCCTTAAAACTAAGACCCGAACCGGCCCCAGCCCGAGAGAACTCCACCCGAGCCCGCCCCGGCCCGTATGATTGACAGCTTCATAGAGCCCGAACCCGTTTGCAACCCGACATTTTTCAATTGTGCGCATATCAAAGCAGTAAACAATGAGTCATTTTTAGACATAGACGTTTGGCTTTGATCAGCACGTTTACAGCTTCGCTCAACATGCCTGTTTAGGGAAGAATTACCAGTTGTCTTGCTGTCATACTTTAAAAAACAAAGTAATATGCACACCGGAGCTCCCATTTATACCATTTTACTTTGTGTAACGTTTCGGACTAAACAGTCCTTCCTCAGACATACAGATCATTGTTCACAGCTGCCTTTTTTAACATTGTCATACATCACGTGATGGTACACATCTGATCAATTTACATATTAAATTGCATCATATAATTTACAGCATAGTTACAGAATGCATCATGTCAGTCTCACCATATATACACACCTAAATTACAGTTTATATAACACAGTAAGTATCAAAAGTATTGCACTAGGCCCATTGAGACAAACAAACATACAACAGTAGATTACATAAGTATACATTAGAACAATATTGCACTAAGCCCATATTGCACCAAGAACATATTGTCAGTTACATAGCATTAATAAATAAACACAAAGGGTATAGATTGCACTTTGCCTTTGTTTTTGTAACATATGACATATATGTAAATAAATGTAACATATTGCACTGTGCCCTTATATAATGCATTCCACATAGGATATTTACAGAAGTTTAAATAGAAATAGACCATTGCACCATGCCCGTGTAAGTCCACCAGAATCCCCTGAGTGAACAAATATACAATATAGACATAAACTTGAGGGAGGGATATGAGTCTCCTCAATATCCCTAATCCCAAGAGTGTGAAAGGCATCTGAGTCTTATATCAATTTGTATTAAATATTTTTGTATATGAGGACCACAAAAAACAGTAAGACTTCTCATTTGTAAATTATATAAATGGTCGGATATCAAATTCTTCGTTAAGACCCTTAGGAGCTAAAGTGTTTAGAGTATAAATCCAGAACAATTCCCTTTTTAGCAGCATATTGTCAGTATTCCCTCCCCTACGTGAACATTTGATTGATTCAATACCCACATACTTCAGACTAGATACATTGTGTTTAGCATTCATGAAATGAACAGCCACAGAGCTTGTTTGTACACAGTTTCTTATAGCACTCCGGTGTTCCGAGATCCTGGTTTTTAGGGCCCTAGTGGTCTTACCTACATAGGAGAGTCCACAAGGGCATGTCAGCATGTATATCACATTGGTTGTAGAACAAGAAATTGTTTGTTTGATCCCATATTTTTTCCCATTGTGTGGGTGGTTGAAGGTCTTTGTCTTGTAGGTAAAATTACATTGCTGACATCTCCCACATGGGTAATTTCCTTTGGGGATAGAGTCTAGAAAATGTGGGGGGTTTATAGAAGGTAAGTCAGATCTCACTAGTCTATTCCGTAGGTTAGGTGGTTTTTTAAGGACCACACGGGGAGGATTCTGGAAACAAGTTTTGAGAGCAGTGTCTGTGTTTAAAATATGCCAGTGCTGTTTGATTACACCTTCAATAGCTTTCGCTACTGGAGAATACTGAATAGCACAAACAATTCTGTTTTCAGTCTTTTTGGCACTTTTTTCTTGAGACAATCTGCTTGTGACATGTTTGAGAAACGGGCTGTCGCTTCCTTAATCCAAGGTTCCTTGTATCCCCTCATCCTAAAACGATTTTCCATGTCTGCACTTTGTTTGTTAAAGTCCTCATTAGAGCTGCATATTCGTCGTATCCTATTAAATTGAGAGAGAGGAAGATTTTTCTTCAAGTGAATTGGATGATAGGATTCACCATGTAACAGTGAGTTTCTGTCTGTGGGTTTTCGATATAAATCCGTTTTCAACATGTTGTTCTCCTTAATGATTAGGATATCAAGGAAGTTCATTTTGGTCTTGTCTGCTGCTATAGTGAATTTAAGGTGTTGATTCTTAGAGTTGACAAAATTAAAGAATTCATCAAGGAGGGTACCTGGCCCTGTCCATACAAAGAAAACATCATCCAGATACCTCCTCCAGGAGGTGATGTATTGGATGTAGGGGTTGGCCTGGGACAGACCCGGCGCCAGACGCAAATTGGTGGGCGGGCACTGCGTTACTTGAGGGGGCACCAATTTTTTTAAAAAAATCTGTGATATATGTCAAGGACGTGTCTAGGAAAAACGGAGATACTCTTTTCTCACATTCGCATAGGAGAGTTCGTTTGGGTTTGGGGTTGAAGGTAGACATCATGCGTGCATTACTGTAATTAGGTCTATGCGCTTGTTGCACTCTACTTTTGCATTACCATTTAATGCCCTTGTTTTGAAACGCCAAGATTTCGCACAACCCAGGAAAAATTGATTGTGACATTGTAGGCTTGGATTCACAATATTATGAATGAATATATGAATGTACAGTATGCTTATTTCGAAGGAATTACTTGCCTGGTTTAGACTTCACCAACTTATCAGTTGCACTCAGCCTACAGCTGCCCGCTCCAGCAAGGGAGAGGGCTATTCCCCCTCCCCTTTCGCCTTCCACTCGCTGTGAGACCAAAAGCGCACCTGCACGAACCGCACTACTCGCAAATGGCCATTATCAGAAAAATGTAATTCACATACAGTGTACATGATGAGCTAAAAAAAAAAAAAAGAATGCATAGCATAGTGTGATGTCGGCGTGTCATGGACACTCTCAAAAAAAGGCTAAGCCCTACTGCTTTTTCTCGAGTTTTCACACAAAAGGAAATAGGCGAATACCCTGAAAACATGAGCCTATTTATTCACGAATAGAGCAAAATCGCACCATTTCATCAACAATAGATAGACTAACTAACCCATTCAAATAGATAACCCCTTCAAATGAATTTGCCTATTGACACATTTAACATAAAAATATATATGGATTTATTCATTCACGTTTAGATTCTATTGCAGATTCTGTGACAGAGAAGTCGGAGACAATAACGGAGAAAGTAGTGGGTTTGTATTTTTTCAGTCAGTTTTCTCCTATCCATTGGCGCAAGCTTGAAAGCAAAAAGACAGATCGAACACAGTGCGCCATCTATGACCACTAAACTGTAGGCCTACTGACTGTAGTAGCCTACACACTGCAAAGTTGTTTCCAAAGGTCATGTGTTTGAATAAAAGCTGCCGTTTTAATAATAATAAAAAAAAATCAGCAGCCGTCTGCGCCTCCGAGGCTACTGCATTGTCATTCTGAATTGAACCAGCAAGCATAAGGAGAAGCCACAGTTGCACATCATAGGCTATTCTCTTAACAAAATGCGTAGCTGAAATACTATATTCAATCAATGTCATGAAACTAAATCAAAATGTAATTTATTACGTAGTTATAGTCCTAGATGTCGAGGTTATATTTCCGATCTTTTGATTCAGTCAGTGGTGGCGATATAACCTAAAAGTGACAGGTCCGTCGGTGGGCATCGGTGGGCGTCCAGGGCGGGCACAAGTGCCATCCAGGGCGGGCACGGCACCCCAGGGCCCGCCCATAACGCCGGGCCTGGCCTGGGAGTTGTAGATGATTTCCTGTTCAAACAGTCCCACATATAAGGAGGCAAAGCTCGGCGACATCTTTGAGCCCATGGCCACGCCTGAAATTTGAAGGTAAAAATCATGGTCAAATAAAAAGACATTAGAAGTGAGTACCTCCCTAGTTAGATCCAAAATGCATTGGGAGCTGGGATACGTTTCAAGTCTCTTATTCAGGAAAAACTCTGTGGCCCGTAGTCCATCCTCAAAAGGAACATTCGTGTACAAGGATTCAATGTCCATGGTAACTAGGAGGTGGGATTCCTCTATCCTTCCAATAGATTTGATCAATTCAATGAAATCCATCGAGTCTCTTGTATAAGATGGTAGGGCAGTCACCAATGGTTGTAGGGAGAAATCAATAAAGGCTGAGATCTTTTCTGTCAGTGAACCTATAGCTGAAATAATAGGTCTCCCTGGGGGGAATTCCGTATATGTTTTGTGGATTTTTGGTAGGATATAAAATACAGGAGTGATTGGGAATTCCACCATCATGAACGCATGTTCTCTTTTAGTAATCATGTTTTGTTCTAATAGACAATTTAATCTGTTGTGAATACGTTTCTTGTAGTCTTTGGTTGGATTATGTGTTAATTTCTGATAAAAAGTCGTATTTTCCAATTGTCTATGTACTTCACAGTCATATGCGTTCCGATCCATAATTACAATGGCTCCCCCTTATCAGCACTTTGGATAACCAGTGATTTGTCCTCTTGTAGGCTTTTTAGGGCATCTCTTTGTTCTTTACTTAAATTGTCCGCCACCTTATACTCCCTTTTCTTTCTCAGAATAGTAGAAACGTCCCTTTCCACTAATCTGCAGTATGTGTCTAAAGAGGCACTTCTGCATTTAGGTGGAATAAAGGTTGATTTACCTTTAAAAGGAGTAGTGGATCGTCCATTGACGTTCACTGTGGGGTGGTCCAAGATTGCTGTCATACTTTAACATCACGTCGCACTTCTTGCATTTGAAATACCCCACTGCCTCGTTTTTCTCATTGTGAACGTGCTCAAAATGTTTCCACACCTCCGACCTCGCATTTACTGGCTCGACCAACATGAATTCGCCAAGGGGTAATCTCCGTTTTAAACTTCTTCTACATACATTTTGCATCTACTAACGCATGCCT
>JAODXP020000017.1:14913940-14916440 GCA_027497455.2 Sardinella longiceps
AACACTATAACACTAGCTTCATTCACACAGGGCTGGGTAAGCTAACTGTTAACGATAGCCTCATGCACACAGGGCTGGGTAAACTAACGGCTAACACTAGCCTCATTCACACAGGGCTGGGTAAGCTAACGGCTAACGATAGCCTCATGCACACAGGGCTGGGTAAGCTAACTGCTAACGATCGCCTCATGCACACAGAGCTGGGTAAGCTAACGGCTAACGACAGCCTCATGCACACATGGCTGGATAAGCTATGGGCTAACGATAGCCTCATGCACACAGGGCTGGGTAAGCTAACTGCTAACGATAGTCTCATGCACACAGCACTGAGCTCTCACACAGGGCTGGGTAAGCTAACGGCTAACACTGACCTCTCAGACCGGCTAACACTGACCTCTCAGGAAACAGCACTGAGTTCTCACACAGAGCTGGGTAAGCTAATGGTTAATGATAGCCTCATACTCACAATATTAACCTCATGCACACAGGGCTGGGTAAGCTAACGGCTAACGATAGCTTCATGGACACAGGGCTGGGTAAGCTAACGGCTAACGATAGCCTCATGCACACAGGACTGGGTAAGCTAACACTGACCTCAGACCGGCTAACACTGACCTCTCACACACAGGGCTGGATTAGCCTCATACTCACAATATTAGCCTCATTCACACAGGGCTGGGTAAGCTAACAGCTAACACTGACCTCTCAGGAAACAGCACTGAGCACACAGGGCTGGGTAAGTTAATGGCTAATAAATGGCTAACATTAGCCTCAATACATACAGAGTTAATATTAGCCTCATTCACACAGGGTTGGGTAAGCTAATGGTTAACGATAGCTTCAATACACACAGGAACTATATGTCTGTCTGTGTGTGTGTGTGTGTGTGTGTGTGTGCGTGCAGTTCGGGCTCGTTGCGGCTGGAGGGTGTGCGGCGAGTGTGGGGTAAAGATGGCTACCTGCCCCAGAAGGAGGCAGAAGAGGCGGGTGCCCTTCCAGAGATTAGTGCCCCTGTTGCCCCTGCTGCACCTCTGCCTTCCAACCACCAGGGCGGCGCCACCGTCACCCCACCCAGCACTGAGCCCTCTGAGGAGGAGAAGGACAAACAGCAGCTGGCCTCCTCTCTTTTCAGCGGCCTCAGCTCACAAAACAACACATCACTGGTGAGACCACACACACACACACACACACACACACACACACACACACACACACACACACACACACACACACACACACTCTGAGGAGGAGAAGGACAAACAGCAGCTGGCCTCCTCTCTTTTCAGCGGCCTCAGCTCACAAAACAACACATCACTGGTGAGACCACACACACACACACACACACACACACACACTCATAATACACACACACACATAATAACCACACACACACACACACACACACCTCTGAGGAGGAGAAGGATAAACAGCAGCTGGCCTCCTCTCTCTTCAGCGGCCTCAGCTCACAAAACAACACCTCACTGGTGAGACCACACACACACACACACACGCATACACACACACATCTTCTCATACACTCCATCACACACATATCTACAGTATATACAGTAGAGTTATATATCTCCATTCAGATGCCCAATACAGTGCACAAGAGACTGACTGTGTGTGTGTGTGTCTGTGTGTGTGTGTGTGTGTGTGTGTGTGTGTGTGTGTGTGTGTGTGTGTGTGTGTGTGTCTGTGTGTGTGTCTGTGGGTTTGTGTGTCTGTATGTGTGTGCGCGTGAAGATTAACTGATTGTTTGTCTGCTTAGATGGGAAAATCCGAGGCTCCTCCCCCTCAGCGCTTCAGGAAGAAACACAAACCCACAGACTCCGCCTACTCAGCATCATCATCATCAGGCTCCTCCCACTCATCACATGATGTCACTAATCACTTCCTGTACAGCAGCCTATTAGAGGAAAGCCCCGCCTCTCCCATGATGATGATGCAGAACTCTGTAGCTCAGCCCAAACACACACACACACACACCAGTAACACACACACAGAAGCGGACACCAAACACACACACACCAGTAACACACACACACACACAGAAGAGGGCGGGCCTACAGCCACCGCAGCCAATGGAGTTGTTGAGGGGAAGGGAGTAGAAGCAGAAGTCCCGCCCTCTGGCAGGACAACCAATGAGAAGCCTTCCGCAGGAGTAGGCGGGGCTGGACGTTCTCCTCCTCCTCCTCCCCTCCTGATGGGAGGTATGGAGCTGGTGCAGCCAAACACACACACACACCCCCTCACACATGCACACACACACTCAGAGCCTCACATACACACACTCTCCCCCACCGAACGCCCCACACACACACTCTCTCCCTCCGAACCTCACACACACACACTCTCCCCCTCAGAGCCCCCCACACAGACACTCTCCCCCTCCGAACCCCCCGATCTGGAGCTCCATCTGCCCCCTGAACTCCGGAACCTTCCCCGCTCGGACCCGAGTCTGGTGGCGTCGGACGGGAGTGTGTGTGTGTGGAGCAGC
>JAODXP020000017.1:14923940-14930406 GCA_027497455.2 Sardinella longiceps
GTGTGTGTGCTTGTGTGATGCAAGAGTGTGTCACCCATGCATCTAATCTGTGAACTTCCCTGCCTTAGTGTGTAGCAGAGAGAGAGAGAGAGAGAGAGAGAGAGAGAGTGTGAGTGTGTGTGTACTCCCCTACCCCAGGCCATGTTTGTACTTTTGTGTGGCATCTAGAGGGGGACAGATGAGAACGATGGCTTCCTATTGGTCTCCATGGAAACAGTTTTAGAATAGACTGACTGAGTCTCATCCCGTGCCCACTGTTGCAACACACTTTGAAAGAACCCCCTCTCCCTCCTTCTCTCTCTCCCTCTCTCTCTCTCTTCCTCCCCTCTTCTAGTCTCTGTGTCTCTCCTTCTCCCCAGCCTCTCTCTCTCTCTCTCTCTCTCTCTCTCTCTCTCTCTCTCTCTCTCTCTCTCTCAGTGGTCTGTTTGTACGGCGTGTGCCTGACAGGCCTCTTAGCTACTTGTTCAACACTGGAGTGGTTTTGTGAGGGAGGACACACACACACACACACACACACACACACTGGAGTGGTTTTGTGAGGGAGGAGAATCATCTCCTTGTTCTCCCTCTTCTTCTAGTGGCGTCTGCCTGCCTGCCTGTCAGTGTGTGCGTGCGTCTCTCTCTCTCTCTCTCTCTCTCTCTCTCCCTCTCCCAACACTGTTCACCCTCCTATACCATCTGGTAAGCGCTACAGCAGTCTCAGCAACAGCTTTTTCCCACAATCCATCAGACTGGTGAACTCACTCCAGAGAGCAAGACTGTAACCCCCCCCCCCCCCACACACACACACACATACATAACCAAGACCAACTACTCTATGAACACTCTACTGCACAAAAGTTTACAGACTTCATCTCCACGCTGCTACTTGTACCTTGCACTTTTGCGTCATTGCACCTTGTTAGGATTTTGCACTCCAGTAACATACCGCAAAGACTTCTGAAAACACTGCCAGTCTAGAATGTATGTTCACAATGTCTATTATGTTGTCTGTTAACATGTTACTGATATCTATTCTTACCATGCCTGATATCTTTATATTTTTGCACTTTATGTCTAGTGAGTTGTGATGTCTTATACTGTATACAGTAATACTTCTTAGTTGTATGTCTTAATTTTTAACTGCACATTTGGAGCTTTGAGAAATGCAATTTCGGTCCGCTTGCAATGTACTGTTGCAGTGCTTGATTGACAATACAGTTCGCTTTGACTTTGACTTTGAGCTGGTAGCTGGTCAGATGGGGAGTCTCACAGTCCTGGAGTAGCGGAGGACAGCTCACCCATGCTGCTCAGCTGGGGGCTGGAAGGGAGTTGGTCTTTGCAAAATGGAGGGTTTGGGGGATGGTGTGTGTGTGTGCGTGTGTGTTGGGGGGAGGGGGGGCAGTATTTCCTGAGTGAAGATAAGTGGGAGCCTGACCATGGACCCAGTGAGTGAAGAGAGTGAAGAGATTCTAAGACGGGAATGATGACCCACCATCAGGAACCTGGAGGAAGTTAAGCCTCATCCTCACCTCTATCTGGATGTTACTCCAGGCAGGGGGTCAGGGCAGGTTAGTGGGGGGGCAGAGGGAGTGCACACACACACACACACACACACACACACACACACACACACACACAGGCCCGGATTAATCATAAGGGCAAAAGGTCAAATGCCCAGGGGCACCAACCAATCATGACAAGAGGGGGGGCACCACAGGACAAAAGCATTAAAAGTTTTTTTTTCACAAATTGTTATATTATTCACTCAAAATCATTGAAATATCATATATGACATGCTTATAAACACTAATTTCATGATAACTATCATAAATTAACAATATAACGATTGCATGACACCCCCCTCACCCACCCGATCATGCCCCCCCCCCCCCTCCCCCATCACTCAGAAATGAGTTCGTCCAAAACTACGATCAACGCATTTTTCTATGTTAAAAAGGAAACAAAAAATGGAGAGACATCAACTGAGTGGCTGTGCTAAAAGAAAGATAAAAAAAGACAAGGACATTAGACGTTTAGCCGTCATTCAAAATGTTCCCGTGATTGAAAGTTTTTTTCAGAGAAGAGGAAATGGTGGTGCCAGCAGTGAAGTTGAAGCTAACTGTGGAGACGGTACAAGTACTAGCGGGGAAGACGTTAGCCAAACCACAGATGGCGGCGATGCCCACCAAGAGGGGGATGGGCATCTTATTGAGGGAGATGGGAGCGAGGAGTACTCTGGGGTGGAAGAGGACACTGGAGAAGGCACCTCCGGCCAAGTTCAGTATCCAAGAACAAGAGACGAAGAAGGTTCGGATATGGATGTTGATGACAGTGAAGACACATTCAGGCCGCCGAAGCCAGTGGATCCTATCATCTCAACTGACCCTGCACTCTGGGGAGATCTCACGGAGCTAAAAAGGGAACTGGCTATAGCTAAAGGTCCTGTCCATTTTCACAATCGAGCACCGAAATATCCTGCCTCTACACAGTGCTATAAAGGTAAAATCAAGCGAACTCTTACAAACGATATTTTGCATTGCCATCTGCCAAACAAACAAGTGATATCCAGGGATTGGATCGTTTACTCGCCTTCAACAGGCATGATTTATTGTTTTGCATGTAAATTGCTGTCTATGCAGGAAAATGCTTTTACATCTGGATACTGTGACTGGAAACATTGTGAGCGTATTGCGGCTCATGAAAAGGGTGCGAGCCATCGTGAAAATATGTTGGCCCTCTTAAAGAGATCAAGGAGTGTGAGCACAGTGGATGCCCTACTCAGGCAACAGACAGATGATGGGGTGAAGTATTGGAGAGAGGTTTTACGCCGTGTTGTGGCAGTAATCAAATTCTTAAGTGTGAGAGCTTTAGCATTCAGAGGTGACGACGAACTTTTGGGCTCATCCCACAACGGCAATTATCTTGGGCTTTTGGAACTAATTGCCGAATTTGATCCATTCTTAAAAGACCACATAGAGAAGTATGGTCAAAAGGGAAAAGGCACCACATCATACCTGTCATCAACAGTGTGTGACGAACTAATTTGTTTGATGGGTGAGAAATTAAAGAGGGTGATTGCATCCGAATTACAGCATGCGAAGTATTTCTCAGTCATTACGGATTCAACGCCTGACATGTCGCATACTGACCAGCTTACATTTGTGTTTAGATGTGTCAGTGATGAAGGCCAAATAGTTGAGCGATTCGTCGGATTCGAGCCAATTTATAGCCACACAGGGGCCAGCCTCGCTGAATGTGTTGTGAAAATGACAGCTGATCTCGGGTTAGACCTGGCAAACTGCAGAGGCCAAAGTTATGACAACGCAAGCAATATGTCAGGAAAATACAATGGTCTCCAGGCCCACCTAAAGAAAATCAACCCTCTGATCCATTATGTGCCCTGTGCTGCCCATTCCCTAAATCTCGTGGGGGTGAACAGCATAGAAGACAGTTGTCCCCGAGCAAGAGATTTTTTTGACTTGCTCCAGTCTTTGTATGTGTTTTGTGCCAAGTCCACGCACCGCTGGGATAAAATGTTCCACAACACAAACGTTAACAGGACTTTAAAACCCTTGTCTAACACCCGGTGGACCTGCAGAGCTGACTCAACCAAGGCCCTCAAGGACAACTACTCGGCCATCAGAGAGGCATTGGGGAGATTTTCCATCGATCCAGAGGAGAAGGGGGACGCCAGACGTGAAGCCAGATCACTCTGCGCTCAACTTGATAAATTTGAGACGGCGATTTTGACAAATCTTTGGGATGGCATACTTGCCAGATTCAAAGCCACTACTGAGACTCTGCAAAATCATGATATCACGTTGGATGTTGCAGAACGTCTTTTGGAGTCACTGCGTACCTACGTGGCATCACAGAGGGACCAGCTGGACAAGTATGAAAATGCCGCTCGAGATATAGAAGGAGTTAGCCAGCTGTATGAGGACGAGACCAAGAGGGCCAAAAAAAGAAAACGTTTTGCAGACGAATCTGGAGAAAGTGATGCCTTAGTAGGCCTGCATGGCAGCCAAAGATTTAAGGTGGAAACCTACAATGTCATTATTGACAAATTGCAGTCCTGTCTTTCCAAACGCATTGGCGCATACACAGAACTGAACGAACTATTTGGTGTTTTATTTAATGCTGACACAGACTGTGATAGCCTGGATAAATGCGCTGCTGCACTCTCCTCAAAATATTCAGATGACCTGGACAAAAACTTTGGAGACGAGCTTCTCCAATTTAAGACTTTCGTTCAGGATGAAAAAACGCGCTCTCCTGGGACAATGCTACAGCTTTTACACAGACATGGCCTCCAAACCACCTTTCCAAACGTCTTTATTGCGCTTAGGATATTCCTAACCCTGCCTGTGACAAATGCTGAAGGTGAGCGGTCGTTCTCCAGATTGAAACGAGTGAAGAATGAGCTCAGGACGACAATGACACAGAAGCGCTTGACAGCTCTCTCCCTGCTTGCCATTGAATCGGAGTTGGTCAAAGAAATGGATTTCGAAGACGTGGTCGATGCATTTGCCCGTGGAAAATCAAGAAAGAAGCAGTTCTAAGGTAAGAAACCTGGTTTATTTACTTTTAGGCTTAGGGCTATTTGGGCTAATGTGAATTGACGCTGTCAATTTACTGTTTTTTTTTTTTTTTGTCTGATTCCTGTAGGCCCTGCTGGTTTGAGATTCTGCCTAAGCTGTGCTGGTGACGTTCCTCTACTCTGCTGGGAACTTTGTTGTTGTTTTTATCTATTTGTTTTTTAAAGCAGCGCTGTATTTTTTATTTTATTTTATTTATTTTTTTGCTGTAAAACTACATAGAATACTATCAGGCCTGAGTGCTAGGGGGTTGCTTGGTTACTTTATCAACCCCAAGAATTCATAAACCACCTGCTCAGTAACCACAATCAAACTTGTTAATATGAATGAATGAATGAATGAATGTCACTGATCAGTGACATCCATATCCAAAGGGTAGGGAGGGACTGAAGCTTAAGCTTATGATTCAGCTTGTGATTTGTTAATTCTGACAAGAGTACTAAAGTCACAAGAGTCCTAGAATAAGATAGCCGACTTGCTTTGAGATTTTACATATTGACGGTATTGAGCTGGACTGCAGCAATTGTTAAATTGGCTGACGATATTCCCTGGGTGAGATATGGCCAAGGATCTCCTTTTTTTTTTTTGGATTAATCTCTTCCACAGGTTGCTTGGCTTTTCTCAACATTTACTGGAAGCAGCAGCTTCTAGGCTATGTAAATTGTGTCAGTTAACCTTCAGTTCAAGCCAAATGTTTTTTCCCCCACATTGATTTTTTTACTCAGTACTCAGTACTCAGGGAGGTTTCAAAAAAGTAGTGAAGTACAAAGGACAATACTTGTCTCAAAATATACTCAAGTAAAAGTAAAATGACCTATTTGAAAAACTACTTAAAAATTACGAATTACTCAAAAAAACTATTTAATTACAGTAACTTCAGTAAATGTAATTAGTTACTTTCTACCTCTGTCCAAAACCTTACTGGCACAAGTCTTAGGCTATAGGCCTATATGATGGCAGAGCTGTTTGATAGCAAGGCAGTGAAATGCATGTTGCAACTAGGTTTTCTTTCATTTTGGAGTTACCTGTCTGCTGCACTGTAGAATGCTGTGTTCCTTTTTTATGTGTGTGTGTGTGTTTTTTAAAGCAGCACTGAATAGTTTTTTGCTGTAAAACTACATGTCTAAAAGACATAAAAAACTTTTTGCAAAACCTAGGCCTACTTGCTCTTATTTATGATGGCAGATCTGTTTGATAGCAAGGCAGTGAAATGCATGCTTCTAGGTTTTCTTTAATTTCAGAGTTGTTACTTGTCAGCTGCCCAGCACTAGAGAATGCAAAATATTGTATAAAAAGGAAATCTGAAACTAGTGAATGCAAAAGCTGTGAAATGCATGTTGCAACTAGGTTTTCTTTCATTTTGGAGTTACCTGTCTGCTGCACTGTAGAATGCTGTGTTCCTTTTTTATGTTTGTGTGTGTGTTTTTTAAAGCAGCACTGAATAGTTTTTTGCTGTAAAACTACATGTCTAAAAGACATAAAAAACTTTTTGCAAAACCTAGGCCTACTGGCTCTTATTTATGATGGCAGATCTGTTTGATAGCAAGGCAGTGAAATGCATGCTTCTAGGTTTTCTTTAATTTCAGAGTTGTTACTTGTCAGCTGCCCAGCACTAGAGAATGCAAAATATTGTATAAAAAGGAAATCTGAAACTAGTGAATGCAAAAGCTGGATGACTAGTGAATTATTTTGTTCCTTTTATATGACTACATGCCTTCTAAGATCATTTGGAGATGGCCTAGAACAAAATAATGTATAAAAAGGAAATCTGAAATAGTGAAGAAAAGTTAGGCCTATGTAGCGCTTGGTGGTGTGCTAGCCCTGGGCTGATCGAAGGGCATCGAACCATAGTTGCCCAGGGGCACCAAATGGTCTTAATCCGGGCC
>JAODXP020000017.1:14943006-14945867 GCA_027497455.2 Sardinella longiceps
TGTGTGTGTGTGTGTGTGTGTGTGTGTGTGTGTGTAGTGCCCGCTATGCTGGAGTATGAGAGTCTACAGGGCATATCGAGTATGAAGCCCACGGGTTTGCGGAAGCGCTCTAACTGTGTGTGTGTGTGTGTGTGTGTGTGTGTGTGTGTGTGTGTGTGTGTGTAGTGCCAGCTATGCTGGAGTATGAGAGTCTACAGGGCATATCCAGTATGAAGCCCACGGGTTTGCGGAAGCGCTCTAACAGTGTGTGTGTGTGTGTGTGTGTGTGTGTGTAGTGCCCGCTATGCTGGAGTATGAGAGTCTACAGGGCATCTCCAGTATGAAGCCCACGGGTTTGCGGAAGCGCTCTAACAGTGTGTTTGACGAGACGGAGGAGGCGGAGTCATGCAGTGTGGGTTCCATCCTGGAGCTGCTGAGCGGTTTCCATAGCAACATGCTGCATCATGGGATGGACGCTGAGCTGGTCAAGCAGGCGGTCAGACAGATCTTCTACCTGCTGGCCTCCACCTGCCTCAACAGCATCTTACTCCGCAAGGACATGTGCTCCTGTCGCAAGGGCATGCAGATCAGGTACACACACACACACACACACACACACACACACACACACACCTGTCTCAACAGCATCTTACTCCGCAAGGACATGTGCTCCTGCCGCAAGGGCATGCAGATCAGGTACACACACACACACACACACACACACACACACACACACACACACCTGTCCTCAACAGCATCCTACTCCGCAAGGACATTTGTTCCTGCCGCAAGGGCATGCAGATCAGGTACACACACACACACACACACACACACACACACACACACACCTGCCTCAACAGCATCCTACTCCGCAAGGACATTTGTTCCTGCCGCAAGGGCATGCAGATCAGGTACACACACACACACACACACACACACACACACACACACCACACACCTGTCTCAACAGCATCCTGTTCCGCAAGGACATTTGTTCCTGCCGCAAGGGCATGCAGATCAGGTACACACACACACACACACACACACACACGCACACCTGCCTCAATAGTATCCTACTGCGCAAGGACATGTGCTCCTGTTACAAGGGCATGCAGATCAGGTACACACACACACACACACACACACACACACACACACACACACCTGCCTCAATAGTATCAATAGTGTGTGTGTGTGTGTGTGTGTGTGTTAAACAGGTGTAATATTAGTTATCTAGAGGAGTGGCTAAAGGAGAAAGAGTTGCAGGGATGTAACGCCGTGTGTGTGTGTGTGTGTGTGTGTGTGTGTGTGTGTGTGTGTGTGTGTGTGTGTTAAACAGGTGTAATATTAGTTACCTAGAGGAGTGGCTAAAGGAGAAGGAGTTGCAGGGATGTAACGCCATGGAAACGCTGCTGCCTCTGTCTCAGGCTGCTTGGCTCCTGCAGGTCAACAAGACCAGCGATGACGACGCCCAACAGATTAGGGACAGGTGTCCTGAGCTCTCACCTGTGCAGGTAAGCACCCCCACTGGTCACCTGTGCAGGTAAACGCCTCCAGTAGACGCTTCTGCAGGTAAGCACTTCACTGTTCACCTGTACATGTAAGCTCCCCACTAGTCACCTGTGCAGGTAAACACCACACCTAGACAACTGTGCAGGTAAGCTCCCCACTAGTCACCTGTGCAGGTAAACACCACACCTAGACAACTGTGCAGGTTAGCTCCCCACTAGTCACCTGTGCAGGTAAACACCACACCTAGACAACTGTGCAGGTAAGCTACCCACTAGTTACCTGTGCAGGTAAACACCACACCTAGACAACTGTGCAGGTTAGCTCCCCACTAGTCACCTGTGCAGGTAAACACCACACCTAGACAACTGTGCAGGTAAACCCCCCAGGTAGACAACTGTGCAGGTAAGCTCCCCCAGTAGAAGTTCCCCTGTACTGACCTATGCAGGTAAGCACTGCAGTGGTTCAGGTGACCTCTGCGCTCTGTGTTGGCTCACGGCCTGATCCTGTGTTCTGTTCACCTGCAGATCGTTAAGATCCTCAACTCCTACACGCCCATCGATGACTTCGAGAAGCGAGTCGCCCCCTCCTTTGTGCGCAAGGTGCAGGTGAGGACACATGCTGGGGGTCGTTTTCCGTCTGACTGGGGCCTGTGTGTGTGGAAGAGGCACCACTGAATAGATATACACACACACACACACACACATCTCACTGAACAGATATGCTTTTACTGTAGAAAACTCTAAGGGATGTCTAGTCTGCCCTGCTGTGATGCACCATAAAGGATTCTTTTCTCTCTCTCTTCCTCTGTCTTCTCTTCTTTTCTCTCTCTCTTCCCCTCTCTGTCTCTCCTTCCCTCTCTCTCTCTCCCTCACTCTTCTCTTCTTTTCTCTCTCTTCCTCTCCCTGCTTCTCTCTCCCTTTCCCTTCCCCTCTCTGTCTCTCCTTCCCTCTCTCTCTCTCCCTCACTCTTCTCTTCTTTTCTCTCTCTGCCTCTCTCTGCTTCTCTCTCCCTTTCCCTCCCCCTCTCTGTCTCTCTCCTTCCCTCTCTCTCTCTCCCTCACTCTTCTCTTCTTTTCTGTCTCTGCCTCTCTCTGCTTCTCTCTTCCTTTCCCTCTCCCTCTCTCTCTCTCTGTCTCTCTCCTTCCCTCTCCCTCTCTATCCCTCTCTCCTGGTCTCCTAGGCGCTGCTCCAGGAGCGTGAGATGTCGTCTGGGTCGTCTCAGCTGATGGTGGACACTCAGTATCGCTTCCAGGTCACCTTCCCCTTCTCCCCCTCATCACAGGCCTTAGAGCTGCTACAAGTCCCTACCAGCCTACACCTGTCCTTCCTCACACGCATCTAAACACACACACACACACACACACACACACA
>JAODXP020000017.1:14945967-14955967 GCA_027497455.2 Sardinella longiceps
TGCTGGAGTATGACCAATGAGTATGACCCATGAGTATGACCAATGAGTATGACCAATGAGTATGACCAATGAGTATGACCCATGAGTATGACCCATGAGTATGACCAATGAGTATGACCCATGAGTATGACCAATGAGTATGACCCATGAGTATGACCCATGAGTATGACCAATGAGTATGACCAATGAGTATGACCCATGAGTATGACCCATGAGTATGACCAATGAGTATGACCCATGTCACACTCCAGCAAGGACATGCTGTAGATGTATGGTAGCCAAGGAGGTGTATGTTTCTTTAATTAATATATTTGCACAGCACTAAAACTCATTTTAAATCTGAAACAGGTAGCCTAGTGCACCCAAAATTGTTCATAATTGTAATATAATTTTATAGTCATTATGGCCTTTAGTGCACTGTAGGCCTATGCAGCACAACCTCATGCCATTTCTTTTACTTTTATACTTTAAGCAATTTTTAAACGAGTAGCCTAGGCTACTTTTAGGCATATTTGAGTAAAAAGGCTTGAGTTGATATTTTAAACCTATGGGCCTGAGTAATAGGCTACATTTACAATGAACATTAAAATATTGCTAAACAAAGAATTATATTTAAATATCCGACAAGGACTATGTGTCAAAAACGAACAAGTTGATAGGTTTAATAAAATATTATTGGATAAACTGACCATTTTGGGCGGAACCCACAATATCGGTTGGCCGCTTATTTCCCTGGCAGTTCTGATATCACAGATGGGAACATTAGAGATAGCTGCTGCGTAGGCCCATGGGTTTTGGATAGCAGCAGTCAGGATACCAGATTAAGCGGTGAAAGCAAAATAGGCCCTATGACTAAAAACTAAAGATCCTGGTCAGTAGGTTACAGAACAATATTATTAGGCTACAACAGAGAGAACGGTGAAAATGTTGAAATGACAAGTAACAAGTTACACCTTCTACGATTTGGGAGAGTCAGGGGTAGCTATTCATACATCGTGCAACTTAGCTCGCAAAACTGTTTACATTTTTGCTCAATAATACTGAAGCCCGTTCAAAACTTTCCTGCAAATGTGGACTGCGCATCATCGTCTGGATTCGGCAAGGCTTCGGCGGCTCCGATGTCGATGTTGGCTTCTCCCATTACCGTCATCGTCGTGCTCCCTTCGGCCTCCGATTCAGTATCCGAATCCTCCCCCTCCTCCACCGGCCCGACAGTCGTGCTTTCGGACGCTCCATCCAACCCCAGTTGTTTCGCTGCCGAATGCGACTCGTCCATTTTCCTGACTTAACGATTTCAGCCGAGTAAAGCCGAAAACAAATATGGCGGCAGCAGGTCTCGCAAAACAACTAAGCAGATGATCGACAGCAAAATATATCAACACGTTTACAAATGCTAAACTTAATAAAGCATTAACAGGTGATACTAGCTAAAATATACTAATGGAAATGGCTTCCCTTTCCAAGTCCTTGGTGGACCCGACAGGAAGGAGGCAAAACGGAAATTACCGAAAGAATACGACATGCCACGAGATGACGCTTTACACTCGCCAGAACCAATCAGTGGCGTCAAGGTATGTTTGAAGATGTTTATTGAGTAAGCAATCAATCACTTTTGGTTTGTTTAATACAATAGAAGTCTTTGAATAAAAATGTGACCATTCTATAAACAATAAACATATGTCATGTTTTAAACGTTTGTTTAAAATTTGTCTTTAAGAAACAGAAAATTCAACATGATTAGAATCATTTTAACTTCTCATAGACTAGAGTACATTTAATTGGATTAAAAAAAAAAAAAAAACATACATACCAGAAAAAAAGACAACATGTTCCTGTAGGAAAGTTTCTGTAGGAAATAAATAATGATTTAAAGGAATACACCACCAATTGGGGGAATATATGACGGCTGGATTTCAGCCTAGATTATAGATGATTGGATCAGATTACACCCTTAGCATCCCGCTTGTTAGCACCTTGCTCAAAAGCAACAAAGAATTCAGATATTTTTCCTAATTACAACTTGACTAAGACCAATGGAAAATCAAACGTGACAATTATCTTGGCTGATATGAAATGAAATTTTACTCCCATGTCCCCAAATGGTGGTGAAGTCCATCTCTTTTAAGTGGCAATGTTTAGGGGGGAATAGGCCCCATGCTGAGACACACAGGCTTGTGATTAACAGAAAAAAAAGCCCATATCTAATCATTACCTCCATGTCACCATCACTATTGTGATTAGCAAATATGAATTGTTATCCCAGTAGTATATCCAGATCACTATCCTACCACCCAATATCTGCTGGAATGAGAACTCCTGTGGATGAACATCAAAACCCACACGTTTGCAGTGACCATGGCAACTATCTCTGCATGAAGTATTTGTGGAACAGGTAGTCAGATCACTGGAGATCCTAGCCTGACATAGCCCGCCCATAATACGAATGTTTATCCATGGTATGGGGACGGTCTTCTGGGGCTTGTTTACATCAGTAGAGAGACTACCGGCCAATAAGCGGAGCTGATTAGACAAGCTGTCCAACCGTTTCAAACCAGAACGGAATGCCCTCCCCCCAGCTCCTATAATCGCGTCAGGTTAAAGATCCTCCAGACCTTGAATACGGATGAACAGCAGTATCATGGGCTATGGGCTATGTCAGGTTAAAGAACCTCCAGACCTTGAATACGGATGAACAGCAGTATTATGGGCTATGGGCTATGTCAGGCTATGGAGATCCACCCTTTCCCCCCACATGTCTCTAGAGTGGACACTGGTGACCGCAGGGCAACCTGCTCTTTCTTCAGCATTCTCCATCACTCTCAGGGTTTCACCAATCTTTGCACACAAATGTAAACAGAGTAGCATTGGAATGAGGGGCTGCTTCTCATAAAACTGAGACGCATTGTAGCCCCGCCACAGTGCCGGGTCAGTGGTGGGTCAGTTCTGGACCCTGGACACCAGATAGTAGAGCAGGAAGAAGACCAGCACCAGGCCCACGGACACGTAGCAGAGGATCTTGCGGTTGTCCCTGCTGGACCGAACCATCGTGGAGAATCTCTTCACACTTCCAGTCAACAAACCCGTAGCACTGAGGAAGTTGGAGTCCTTCAGGTAGGCAACAAAACACATAGTTTAGCTTAGCATAGAGTCCGTCAGGTATAGATTAAAACACATAACTTAGTTTAGCATTACTGGAGTACTTCTGGTAGGGAATAACTGTAAGTGGTCAAGGCAACAGTGACAGTAGCGATATGTGTGTGTGTGTGTGTGGAATAACTAAGTGGTCAAGACAACAGTAACTGTAGCGATATGTGTGTGTGTGTGACTGTACTGAGGAGGTTGTCAAGGCAACAGTGACAGTAGCAATATATCCTGATCAGGGCCCTGGAGCCTCCATGACATCATAGCCTACCTGGCCACAAAAGCCAATTACAAACCACCACGTCACCCATAGGGATGAATGGGAACTGTTATGTTACGTTACAAAGCGTTACGCCTGTTGAATTGGCCCCTGTACTTGAGGACACAAGGCTTGTGCTGCATTCCAGGAAACTGGGAGGTTGGAGATTTCAGACCTCCTACTACGAAAAGTGCACTGGAACGCCACTTGAAGTGGGAGATTCTAGTTGTGAAGTAGGAGTACTTCGATGTACCCCGACTTCACTGTGATGCAGTAGAATGACATCACACAACAATGGCAGTGCCCACTGACAGAAACTTGTGACACAAACTGAAAGATCACAGACTGTATTTATCAGCATTTAGTTGTACTAAATAGTGTGATATAACGTAATATGTTCTACAAGGACAATCATATGTTGCTATATTATCTCTCCATGAAGTTTAGGGTAGGCATGAAATTGTAAACAAAATGATGAGGCACACATTGCTGCTAGTGGAACCGCCTCTGGGCAAATAACAGCCTTTGCTATTACAATCGTTAGCCACTTGTTTGCTTGGAACACTTAGAGGTTGGACCTCGTAGGCTTCAAGTGGCATAAGTCCCATCTCCCAGCTTCCTGGAAGGCACAATTAGGGCTTAGGGAAGCGCTAATATTCAGGCAGAAGTATCATTTGACTCTAGGCTAACAAACACAAGACACCAACCATGCCATCCAGGTAGCTGTTCTGCTCCTCCACGTCTTTGTCAATGTCGTAGGCCAACTATTAAGAAAACACAGATCAGTTCATTAGGCTAACAAATGTTGACATTGGCCTCTCGGTTTGGCAATGAGATTGTAACGTTAAAGGCAAACCAGTCAAGTATGTAGCCTACTGATTTTAGCCTGGAGACTTTGGTTGCCAGGTTGTCCGCCAGGAGTTTATTCTCTGCATCCAGCATATCATCCACACTGCCATGGCCTGAAATAAACGAACAATTAGAGGCACATAAGGGGGTGCCACCACTGAGATCATTTTGTTAGACTGGTTGTTGTGTGACTACAACACAGCGCTCGTCAAGATAGCAATCATAGCAGGTTAGCTACAACATTAACGTTCTCATTAAGACACAAATGACACTCTTGATAAACCTAAACGTTTAAACACGTTAGTTCCGAGACTACGTATATGCAGCATCTACAAATGATTACACATATAACATTACACATAACTCAACCCAAAACTGAACATCATACATGCTACGTGTCACTACCTCGATTCCACGATTCTGCCATTTTTACTGTATAGACAGCTCCACAAAGCCAGCTATGATTAGAGTTGGTACTCTTGATAACATAAACCAAGAGTATCCTCACGGTATAAAAAATTAAACCTGTTTAAAAAAAAATCAATCACATTTTGGTGTTATACAATATAGCACTGTCGGAAGCCAAGACATTTGTTTTGTTAAAAGTTGAGAGTGACGTTACCACAGAAGAAGAAGAAGGCGAACAGCAGGGCATCATGGGATATGTTTGTCCACCCATCGCTAATCACCTTTGCGTTATCTAATGTTGTCTGGCTCGGACAGGAGATGTGTTGCAACTAGTAAGTTAGCGTTTACGTATTTGTAAGGTTTGTGCGTTTTTGTTAGGTTCATGCCCTTTTTGAAATATAATGCAGAACACCTGCATGTTGACCTTAATTTTTTTGTAAAAAAAAAATGTATATTCCACTGGATGCTACGGCAGATGTCATGGCTAGCTAGTTAACGTGTGTCGCTTCCTCAACAGCTGCAAGCGGGTCTGAAAAACTATCGAATTGAAGACTGCATGGCGACAAAAGGCGAATTTGCAGGGCTTCTTGCAGTGATGGGTGTCATGGTTTTATTGTTTATGTAGACTGTGTGTGTGGGGAGGGGAGTAGACAAGCTAACGTTAGCTTTTAGTTAATATAACATTGTGTTGTAAATTTGTAATAGGTTATGTTTGCATTATAGTTTGTAGTTGCTTTGATAGCTTTATAGACCGTAGGATTACTGTGCGACAGCATCTAAGCACTGGCAACGTTATTCTGTACCGTTATGATTGGAGACGGAAGCACTTGCTTGCAGTTTGACCGCTCCTGATTGCCAGCGCTCTGGGCCAAGGTGTGGGTGCGGGAGGATTTCTACTCTCTCAATTCTTTTACTGATAGTAGGGTCATAAACCTCACTTCCGTGACCATCTTCTGGCTAATATGTTTTGACAACTGATTTGGCTTCTATGCACCATTTATAAAAAAATTAGCCCCCATGTCCCTCGCAAAAATGTCGGCATTTTTTTTTACAGGGTCAAATCCAAAATGGCTGCATGCGTCATCTTGAAAAAGTATTAAAGAAGTATTATTTTTACCAGAGCACCTACAATTATGTATGAATACATTATTTGTGGTAAGTTGACCCTTATAATTGTGATTCTGACATCATTTTGAGATTTCAACATCATCTTGGCCCTGATATCCAAGATGGCCGTCATCTGCTAATAAACCGAGCACAAAAAGTAAGGAATCTTGACTTTGGCCCATCATATCTCCTCTTTAGTAAGACTAGTCTATAAAGTGTTATATATCATTTTCATCGTTGATCTGTCTCCTTTACAATGAGGTGTAGCTTGCAAGAATCGGGCAATCATGGAATGAGCAACGCAGCCAAACGTGTGAGCAGTGCCTACCAAAAATGTGCCAAAATGGCTTGTTATACTGTTCTGTTGGTATACTCTCCCACAAAACTGAGGACAAGAACAAAAAAAACATGTTGGCCATACACTTTACACTCTGTCAGGGCTCTCAGTGGCGTGTGGAAGATCCATAATGTTCCTCACAGTCTGTAGTGAGAGCCGGTTTTGGTACAGTTGAGCATATCTTGTACTGTAAGTCTCTGGCAGTAAACCTACGGATTAGTGCAGCAAAAGTGAGAAACTACTTGAGGTGTTGTCTTCTTGAGATGGTCACTCTATATGCTGGGACACCAACCTCGGGTTGCCCTATTCATTGCACAGGCGCTATCCTGAAGGAACACGTGCCATCTTTCCACCACTGTTGCTGCTTAGAGAAACCCAACATTTGCAGAACCCATGCTCAGGTGCTAATTTAGGCACACCAGTGACTGATAGTCACCTAGCAGTATTGAAGACTAAAACAGGATGACTTGCCGTTGAACACCATAGTGGCACATTTTTGGTTGGCACTACTCACACATTTGGCTCTGTTGCTAATTCCATGATTGCCCGATACTTACAAGTTATACCTCATTGTAAAGGTGACGAATCAACGATGTAAATGATATAAAACCCTTTACTGATTGGTTTTACTAAAGGGGAGATATAATGTGCCTGGGTTGTGCCCTGATTTGGATTGTGACAACATCAAATTCAACCATCCCATCTGGGGCTGATTGACATGGGATGGTGCTTCAGGGAAGGATGGCATACTAGACATTCCTAGTAGTTGACACGGAGGCAGTGTTGGCATAAGCTATCTTGAAAATGGATGAATGATTATTTCTTTTTCAATTTCTTCCAATTCACTGAACAAGCTTCAGCCATGGTGCTACTCTTGTAATCAGCATAAATTACTTGTCTTGTGAAATTGAATAGTTCCTGTTGGTGGGACAAACAGATAGGGAGTCATGTTGTGATGTATGTTTTCTTGGCTGGGAGGGCCAGCAGTTCAGTTTTGGAGAGGTTTTGTTGGAGATGGTTATCATTCATCCATAAAAAAGGGTATAGCTAGGTATCATGTAGCGGAAGGAGTAGCCATGCGAGTGGATGACTGGGCCTCATGATGCTGCATACAAGACAAAGAGGAGGGGCCCAAGTACCAAGCCTTGGGGTACTCTGGTGTTTCGGTGGTGTTTCACCAATGTTTGCCCTAGCCATGACATGTTGAATGATTGATTGTCCATTTAGAAAGGATTCAAATCAGGAGTGGGCTTTGCCATCAATGCCCATGTCTCTAAATGTGTTAAGAAGAATCCCATGGTTGACAGTATCTAATACTGTTGATAAGTCAAGTTGGATGAGAACCGAGGATTGACCAGCTTCTCTGACTTCTTTTAGCGCTTCCATTACTGAGAGAAGTGCCGTTTCTGTATAGTGCCCACTTTTGAAGCCAGGTCGGTTGGAATCCAGGAGGCTGTTCTTAGAGAAAAATTCAGTGACTTGCTTTGAGATTAGCACTGCTGCAAAACATCAGTATCAGCAGCATCAATGACAACAGGTACATGATGGCACCTATCCGAGGTTAAGAAGACAACACCTCAAGACCTGTTCCTCACTTTTGCTGCACTAATCCGTAGGTTTACTGCCAGAGACATACAAGATTTGCTCAACTGTACAAAGCCGGCTCTCACTACAGACTGTGAGGAACATTATGGATCTTCCAGATGCTACTGAGAGCCCTGACACTGAGTGTAAAGTGCATGGCCAACATGTTTTTTGTTCTTTTCCTCAGTTTTGTAGGAGAGCAATCTCCAAGCAATAAAGGCTATAACAACCGAACAGTATAACAAGCCATTTTGGTAGGCACTGCTCATGTGTTTGGCTGCGTTTCTCATTCCATGATTGCCCGATCCTTGCAAGCTACACCTCATTGTAAAGGAGACAGATCAACGATGAAAATGATATATAACACTTTATAGACTGGTCTTACTAAAGAGGAGATATGATGGGCCAAAGTCAAGATTCCTTACTTTTTGTGCTCGGTTTATTAGCAGATGGTGGCCATCTTGGATTTCAGGGCCAAGATGATGTTGAAATCTCAAAATGATGTCAGAATCACAATTATAAGGGTCAATTTACCACAAATAATGTATACATACATAATTATAGGTGCTCTGGTAAAAATAATACTTCTTTCATACTTTTTCAAGATGACGCATGCAGCCATTTTGGATTTGGCCCTGTAAAAAAAAATGCCGACATTTTTGCGAGGGACATGGGGGCTAATTTTTTTATAAATGGTGCATAGAAGCCAAATCAGTTGTCAAAACATATTAGCCAGAAGATGGTCACGGAAGTGAGGTTTATGACCCTACTATGATGTTTTCAAAAAAAAAAAAAAAAGACATCAGGGCGTTTCTGGAAAAACGCTGTGCTCTGTAAATAAACAAAAATGAATGAATGAATGAATATTCATTCTGGATCATCCCAGGCGCACCACTAACGTAACATCTGGATCTTGTGCGTCTAGGATTTACCAAGATAATGAATTACAATGAGCAAGTCCTTAAAAAGACATGTGATTTGGCCTGAATACTCCTGTAGGTTATGATTTCAATAATTCTGATTTGGCCTGAATATTCCAGGGCCTGTAATGTTTTAGTCTCAGTCCTCCCTGTCTGTGGACTCTGATTCTGGAAGCTGTAGAGATTCCTCAACTAAAAGCATCCACTGCTTCATGTCCAAGCAGAGACCTGAAGTTCCTCTCCTCTCACTCCTTCTCAGACCCACAACTCTCTCTCTCTCTCTCTCTCTCTCTCTCTCTCTCTCTCTCTCTCTCTCTCTCTCTCTCTCGACCCACAATTCTCAATCTCTCTCCCAGGCCTTTTTGCTGCCCGAGGCCAGATTTGAGTTTCGCCCCTTTTTTTCTAGAAATACGAGTGAAAAACTAAAGAAAATAACATCATAAATGTATTGTGATTGTGATGCCCCCCTTATATGTGGTGCCCTAGGCGATCGCCTAGTTTGTCTATGCCTAGAACCGGCCCTGCTCCCTCCATCACTCCCACATCCCTCTCTCTCTCTCTCTCTCTCTCTCTCTCTCTCTCTCTCTCTCTCTCTCTCTCTCTCAGACCCACACCACAGCTCCCTCGCTTTCTCTCTCTCTCTCTCTCTCTCTCTCTCTCTCTCTCTCTCTCTCTCTCTCTCTCTCTCTCTCAGACCCACAGCTCTGCTCTCCTCTCTCTCTCTCTCTCTCTCTCTCTCAGACCCACACCACAGCTCCCTCGCTTTCTCTCTCTCTCTCTCTCTCTCTCTCTCTCTCTCTCTCTCTCTCTCTCTCTCTCGCTCTCTCTCTCTCAGACCCACACCACAGCTCCCTCGCTTTCTCTCTCTCTCTCTCTCTCTCTCTCTCTCTCTCTCTCTCTCTCAGACCCACAGCTCTGCTGTCCTCTCTCCCTTCCGCAGGCCTGAGGTGCTGCAGGCCCCTGCTGTGTCCGTCCTGGTCCGAGGCCTGAGGTCTGCTCAGGTGTGCTCAGGTGCAGTCAGGTGAGGTGAGGTGCGCTCAGGTGCAGAATGTTGGCCCGGAAAGGTCTCTTACCGGACGGGTTCCTCCTGACCCGGCTGGCCGAGGATGCCACCCATCCCAACCGCTTCCGCTCCAAGTCCCAGCGGGCCCGATTCATCACCAAGACCGGCTCCTGCAACGTGGCCCACAAGAACATTAGGGAACAGGTGTGTGTGTGTGTGTGTGTGTGTGTGTGTGTGTGTGTGTGTGTGTGGGGCCCGATTCATCACCAAGACCGGCTCCTGCAACGTGGCCCACAAGAACATTAGGGAACAGGTGTGTGTGTGTGTGTGTGGGCCCGATTCATCACCAAGACCGGCTCCTGCAACGTGGCCCACAAGAACATTAGGGAACA
>JAODXP020000017.1:14960967-15018467 GCA_027497455.2 Sardinella longiceps
CTTGGAACTTTCTAGACGTTCCGTTTGCTGGACCTGTTCAAATCTGCAGGTCATTCCTTTCAGTGGACCCGTTAGAACCTGCAGGTCATTCTGTGTATCTGATCTGTTACAATCCGCAGGTCATTCCGTGTGTCTGATCCGTTAGAACCTTCTGTTCTGTTGTCAGCTGCCCAGTCCCTCACTGGACTGTAATTATACCAGACCAACCCAACAGTACCGTATTCTATTATATATTACTGTATATCAGACCCAACAGTACTGTATTCTATATTCTATATTCTATCAGACCCAACAGTACTGTATGCACAAGACCGATATGAATGTCTATTGTCTCCCTACTGCCCCAAAGTTTATTTATTTATTCATTCATTCATTTATTTATTGAGTGATTGATGTATTTATTGCTTATTTATTTGGTTGAATAAATGGTGCTTGTCTGATTATTATTTTGTCATAAAGCATTCAGATATACAGTACAGACCAAAAGTTTGGACACACCCCCTCATTCAATGCGATTCATTTATTTCCAGGACAATTTATATTGTAGATTCTCACTAAAGGCATCAAAATTATGAATGAACACTTATGAAATTATGTGCTTAACAAAAAACGTGTGAGATTATGACAAACTTTTGGACCTGAACCTGATCAAGATGGTTTGGGGTGAGCTGGACCGCAGAGTGAAGGCAAAAGAGCCGACAAGTTCTTAGCATCTCTGGGAATGAATAACTCTTCAAGACAGTTGGAAAACCATTTCAGGTGACTACCTCTTGAAGCTCATCCAAAAAATAAAAGGAGGACAAAGCAGTTATCAAAACAAAAAAAGTATACTTCGATGAAACAAGAATATAAAACATGTTTTCAGTTATCTCACACTTTTTTTTATTAAGTACATAATGCCATTCATATGTTCATTCATAAGTTTGTTTATTTTGTAGATTGTCACTGAAGGGAACAGTCATGAAAATAAAGTAAATAATTTAATGGGAAAGTGTGTCCAAACTTTTGGTCTGTACTGTACTTTAATTATGCTCTGTTTATTTGTATGTTTGTTTATCCTACTTTAGTTTGGCTTCATTCAGATACATCAGATGTTTAAGGCCCTTGCCAGAGATGCATGTAAATTACCATATTTTGTTTTGGTCATGATAGAAAAATTAGATAGGTTCAGATCACTCACAGTTAGTCATTTTAATGAAATTAAACAGCATTCCTGACATTTAAGGCTCAAATATGTCCCACACAATAAATAACAATCTAAACCAATGCTGATTCAATGAACACAGGTGGCTAATGACCTAGCATACAACAGCATGCTACACACAAACACAGGGGAGCTGGCATCCGTTTCCCAAAAGCATAGCTGTTAGCTAAGTTAGCAACTCTGTTGGTTGCAATGCAATTTCCCATTGCCAGCTAACTAAGTTGGAACTAAGTTAGCCACTATGCTTCTGGGAAACGGACGCCTCGGCAGCTGAACTCATCTAAAGTCGCTAACTCCAGATTCTCAGGTGTTAAATGCTGCAGGTGATCTCTGCTCTGTGCTGCGAGACAAATGGAAAAAGCATCTGGGTCCACTGCTTGTCTGTGGCCACACATCAGTCCGACTCAGTTCAAAGTTCATGTCACAAAAACTACAAATAGCTCTAGCTATAACTGATGGGCATGGTTATAATCATTGTGAAAATATTCAATTAATGAGAATAAGACAGACCTGAACTAAAATGAAATGAAAAACTAGTGTCTGACAGACGTGAACTAAAATGAAATGAAAAACTAGTGGCTTCTCTACATGCTCCTGATGTCCAGTGAGGGCAGCTTGTCCTGCATGTTCCTGTGTGTCCACTGGGAGGCGCTATGGTTCTCTGGTCCAGTGGTGCAGCTCATTGACCCCAGCAGCCCAGCAGCCCCAGAGTGAGAGCCAGAGTCCCCATCAGCAGGCCAGTGGCGCTGGAGGCCCTCTGGGTGGCGCTGTTGCACAGGTTGCTGCTGCAGCATCGGTAGGTGAAGCCGTCCACTGAGGGGAACATCTGCATCAGCCGCGAGTTATCACAGTCCGTGTAGCGGATACACTGCCGAATGGTCTTGCCACCTGGACACACACACACACACACACACAAACACACAGCAGTCACAGGTGAGTGTGTGTGTGTGTTTAGTGTGTGTGTGTGAGTTATCACAGTCCGTGTAGCGGATACACTGCCGAATGGTCTTGCCACCTGGACACACACACACACACACAAACACACAGCAGTCACAGGTGAGTGTGTGTGTGTGTGTCTCTGTGTGTGTGTGTATGTGTGTGTGTGCGAGTTATCACAGTCCGTGTAGCGGATACACTGCCGAATGGTCTTGCCACCTGGACACACACACACACAGCAGTCACAGGTGAGTGTGTGTGTGTGTGAGTTATCACAGTCCGTGTAGCGGATGCACTGCCAAATGGTCTTGCCACCTGGACACACACACACACAGCAGTCACAGGTGAGTGTGTGTGTGTGTGAGTTATCACAGTCCGTGTAGCGGATACACTGCCAAATGGTCTTGCCACCTGGACACACACACACACAGCAGTCACAGGTGAGTGTGTGTGTGTGTCTGTGTGTGTGTGTGTGTGTGTGTGTTACCTTTCTCACTGAGAGACAGACAGGAGTCCTCATAGCTGCACTCCTGGACGTTCTGACAGTTGACGGTGCTGTAACCATGACACCGGTAACACCGCAGTGCAGAGCCTACACACACACACACACACACGGACACGCACGCATGCACACAGACACACACACACACACACACACAAATACACAAACACACACAGAAACACACACACACACAGACAACATTAATATCACCATAACACACACGTGTGCATGCAGACCATAAACACAAACCCACAGTGTGCTTTATAACACAACATACTAACTATAACACACACACACACACCGTACTTTATAACACAATATACTAACTATAACACACACACACACACACACAGCGTCCTTTATAACACAACATACTAACTTTAACACACACACACACACACACACACCCACAGCGTACTTTATAACACAACATACTAACTATAACACACACGCAGTGTCCTTTATAACACAACATACTAACTTTAACACACACACACACACACACACCCACAGCGTACTTTATAACACAACATACTAACTATAACACACACACACACACAGCATACTTTATAACACAACATAACTATAACACACACAGAGAGTTTGATAGAGTTTGACAGCATAAGTGTAATGACTGAAAAGATGAGAATAAGTGCAACGGACAGAAGAATCACATGTGAGCTGAGCTTACTGTCCGTCAGACCACTTTGAGAATGTTGTGCTTTTCACTCATTAGCCCTTTGTCTATGCTTTCGTCCAACTGTTGTTCTACATGGACGTCAGAGAGTCCAGCTGTAGTTCTACATGGACGTGAGTAGATCCAGCTGTAGTTCTACATGGACGTGAGTGGATCCAACTGTAGTTCTACATGGACGTGAGTGGATCCAGCTGTAGTTCTACATGGACGTGAGTGGATCCAACTGTAGTTCTACATGGACGTGAGTGGATCCAACTGTAGTTCTACATGGACGTCAGAGAGTCCAACTGTAGTTCTACATGGACATGAGTGGATCCAACTGTAGTTCTACATGGACGTGAGTGGATCCAGCTGTAGTTCTACATGGACGTGAGTGGATCCAGCTGTAGTTCTACATGGACGTGAGTGGATCCAACTGTAGTTCTACATGGACATGAGTGGATCCAACTGTAGTTCTACATGGACGTGAGCTGTAGTTCTACATGGACGTCAGAGAGTCCAGCTGTAGTTCTACATGGACGTGAGTGGATCCAGCTGTAGTTCTACATGGACGTGAGTGGGTCCAGCTGTAGTTCTACATGGACGTGAGTGGATCCAACTGTAGTTCTACATGGACGTGAGTGGATCCAGCTGTAGTTCTACATGGACGTGAGTGGATCCAACTGTAGTTCTACATGGACGTCAGAGAGTCCAACTGTAGTTCTACATGGACGTGAGTGGGTCCAGCTGTAGTTCTACATGGACGTGAGTGGGTCCAACTGTAGTTCTACATGGACGTGAGCTGTAGTTCTACATGGACATGAGTAGATCCAGCTGTAGTTCTACATGGACGTGAGTGGATCCAACTGTAGTTCTACATGGACGTGAGTGGATCCAGCTGTAGTTCTACATGGACGTGAGTGGATCCAGCTGTAGTTCTACATGGACGTGAGCTGTAGTTCTACATGGACGTGAGTGGATCCAGCTGTAGTTCTACATGGACGTGAGTGGATCCAGCTGTAGTTCTACATGGACGTGAGTGGATCCAACTGTAGTTCTACATGGACGTGAGAGAGTCCAACTGTAGTTCTACATGGACGTGAGTGGGTCCAACTGTAGTTCTACATGGACGTGAGCTGTAGTTCTACATGGACGTGAGTGGATCCAACTGTAGTTCTACATGGACATGAGTAGATCCAGCTGTAGTTCTACATGGACGTGAGCTGTAGTTCTACATGGACGTGAGTGGATCCAGCTGTAGTTCTACATGGACGTGAGTGGATCCAACTGTAGTTCTACATGGACGTGAGTAGATCCAGCTGTAGTTCTACATGGACGTCAGAGAGTCCAACTGTAGTTCTACATGGACGTGAGTAGATCCAGCTGTAGTTCTACATGGACGTGAGTGGATCCAACTGTAGTTCTACATGGACGTGAGTGGATCCAGCTGTAGTTCTACATGGACGTGAGTGGATCCAACTGTAGTTCTACATGGACGTGAGTGGATCCAGCTGTAGTTCTACATGGACATGAGTGGGTCTGTATGAGTTGGCCTTCAGCACACCTAATGCTGTTTCTGGCTAATGCAGATGGATATTCATATTTGTCTCTGATAAATTACGTAAATTGTATATTTTTGGAAAATAATTTGCCTCAGAAAATCAATGTTTGCATTTGCCCAGATGTCTGTGTGGCAGAATATGGAAATGATGTTAATTTCCCACTGAAATCAGTGGGATTGGTTCTGGACTACATTTTAGTCTCTGCACTAAAATGTAAAAAATAGCCCCTTTGAGGTGAAGGCCTATCGTTTTATATTGACCATTTTTATGAGGAAATATGGCCGCCATTTCAACATCTGAGAAAATGCAAACACTGACTTTCCTACTCCTTATAAATAACCTTTCCAAAAATGTATAATTGACCAAATCTCCAAATAAGTAGAAATAACTCCCAATAGGCCTGAAGGGACTAATAGGCCTGGATCCTGGAGTGCAGAAAGAGAGCCAATGGAGAAAGCATGGAGTGGGAATGGTTCAGATAAAAGCCTTGAGTGTTTAAATACTCTACAGGTTCAGATAAAAGCCTTGAGTGTTTGAGTGTTTAAATACTCTACAGGTATTAGTGTGTAATAGACGAGCATGCGTGTGTAATAGATGGACGAGTGTGTGTGTGTGATGCCATGAAAAAGATGTGTGTGTGTGTGTGTGTGTGTGTGATGCCGTGAAAAGGATGTGTGTGTGTGTGTGTGTGTGATGCCGTGAAAAGGATGTGTGTGTGTGTGTGTGTGTGATGCCGTGAAAAGGATGTGTGTGTGTGTGTGTGTGACGGCGTGAAAAGGACCCACCTACAGAGAGAAGTGCAGCGCCGAGCAGAAGAGCCAATAACGCAGATGAACTCATCTTCATACCGCTTAGGAGACTGCACACACACACACACACACACACACACACACACACACACTATCAATACACAACCAATATCACCATCAGCACATAGATGTAGCAAGTATGTAGCAAGATGCAACACACACACACACACACACACACACACACACACACACATACACACACACAACCAGTATGGATATACTCAATCACTGTCAGCACATAAAAAGTCGCAAGTATGGATACACACAAACAGGGTTATTAGCACACACACACACACACACACACACACACACACACACACACACACACACACACACACACACACACACACACAACCATATTGGATATGCTCAATCACTGTCAGCACATAAAAAGTCGCAAGTATGGATACAAATAGGGTTATTAGCACACACACACACACACACACACACACACACACACACACACACACACACACACACACACACACACACAACCAGTATGGATATGCTCAATCACTGTCAGCACATAAAAAGTCGCAAGTATGGATACACACAAACAGGGTTATTAGCGCGCGCACACACACACACACACACACACACACACACACACACACACACACACACACACACACACACACACACACACACACACATCTAATAAGGAGGACACACACATCTGTCAAAAGCACGAGCAGGTGGGTTATACAATGTTAATGAAGTGGTGAGTTTAGGAACGCAGAGGCTGGACACACACGTACACACGTACACACGTACACACACACACACACACACACACACACACATAAACACACACGAGCAGGTGGGTTATATACAGTATATTATTTTGATGAGCTGATGAGTTGAGGAAGGCAGATCTTACCCAGACAGGAACAGTGTGTGGCTCCCGAGAGGTCGGTCAGTCGGTCGGTCGCTCAGTCGGTCAGTTCAGGCTGGTGGAACGACCCTGAATGAGCCCATTAAGAGTGTGTGCTGTGTGTGTGTGTGTGTGTGTGTGTGTTTCTGTCTCTCTCACTAACCAACACAAAGGCCCTCTGTCCCTCTGGCTCCGCCTCTCGCATCTGGACCTCACACACATACACACACACACACACACACACACACACACATCCGTCTCTTGCATCTGGACCCCTGCAAAGCCACCAGAGCGCAACCACAGACATCCACAGGGTTACAGCATATATGTCCATCACACACACATCCACAGGGTTACAGTATATACTTTATGTCCATCACTCACACACACACACACACACACACACACACACACACACACACACACACACACACACACACAGAGTCACAGCATATACTGTATGTCCATCTCCATCTGCAAAGTCACTGAAGTGATTTTGATGTTAGTACGACATCAGTATTATTATTGTGTGGAAGAACTCAACTGTATTCCAATGAAAGAGCTGTATATTGGTACAAGTATTATTATTGTGTGGAAGAACTGTATTCCAATGAAAGAGCTGCTGGTACATCTGTGACGACAGACAAGAGTAGAAAAACGGTGGACAGGAAACCACTGTTAAGACAGGAAATATCTACTGGTGCAATTTCACACAGCCAAGCACAGGTTCAACTGGGTTGCCAACTTCCTGGCATCCAAATGAGGGACACTTAGTTCAGAATGGCGGACTAGTGCTGGCACAGGCCCTATAGCGCACCCTAGTGCTCCAAAAACAAACTGCCTATAGGTAAGGGCTTCATATGGGCGCTAGAAATTCATAAATTAAAAATACAGAAAAAACAGGATGTCCCGCCCAATACGGGACGGTTGCCAACCACAGGTTCACAGCATATTTCTGTTTCCATCTCCACCTGCAAAGCCACCTCAGGCAGAGAAGACCTCCCACAGCAAAGCCACCATGGAGCACAGCCATGGACCAAACATCACACAGGAAACTACAGCAGCACAGGAGACATAGAACGGAAAATCACTTTCACATTGGCTTGGATGAATTAAGAGAGATTATGCCTGGTCAAAGAGCTATCATGAACATGAGGCATGGCTCTGCCCTCCTTCATATGGAAATCTTAAATTTAGAGTGTCTTTTAGTGTGGAGAACATCTGTGTGTGTGGAACATCTCTGTGTGTGGAACATCTCTGTGTGGTTAGAGAGATGGAGGTGGGTGGATAGAGTGTGTTCTAGTGTGGAGAACATCTCTGTGTGTGTGGAACATCTCTATGTGTGGTTATAGAGATGGAGGTGGGTGCATGCAGCCCTACATGGTCACTGGTGAATCTGGGCTAGAGGTTCAGCCCAATAGAGGTTCAGCCCAAGATGAATCCAGGCCTGTGTGTGTATGTGTGTGTGTGTGTGTGTGTGTGTGTGTGTGTGTGTGTGTGTGTGTGTGTGTGTCAGCAGCACTGACGATAACAACAACAACAACAACAACAAGCCCATCAGCAGCACTGACAACAAGCCTGGAGACAATCACACACTGATGAGAAAAATAACACAACAAAGAAAAGTTACAAATCAGACATTACTGCTACAAGCACACTGATTCCCCCCTATGACACACACACACACACGCACACACACACACACACACACATCCTTTCCTATGGCACGCACACACACTGATCCTTTTCAGCCACACACACCTGACCTTTGACCCAATAAGGCATTCTCATTCTGATCAGCTCCATTTTCTGCTGGGAAGTGTGTGAGTGTGTGTGCGTGAGTGAGTGTCTGTGTGTGTGTGTGTAACTGTGTATGTGTGCATAAGTGAGTGTATGCATCTGTGTGTGTGTGTGCGTGAGTGAGTGTTTGCATGTGTGTGTGGGTTTTTGTGGAAGCAGTCAGCGAGAAATAAACACTGATTATGTAGCGCCGGCCGTCTTTTGTCCGTCACAGCTGTGAACTACAATAAGCTTTCTGTGTATCAGCCCTCATCACAAACACACACACGCACACACACACTTGCTCATACATACAGACACACACATAAATGCACACTGGCTTTCATTACATTTCACACTTCTGCATGCAAATAAATTCTCACAAACACACACACACACACATGCTCATAAACTACATCACTCATCAAAATATCTGCCTGCTGCAGTCCCTCCAGCTGTGATATCAGACTGTCTCTCTAACTGTGATATCAGACTGTCTCTCTAACTGTGATATCAGACTGTCTCTCTAACTGTGATATCAGACTGTCTCTAACTGTGATAACATCAAACTGTCTGATATCTGTCTAACTGTGATATCAGACTTTCTGTCTAACTGTGATATCAGGCTGTCTCTCTAACTGTGATATCAGACTGTCTCTCTAACCGTGATAACATCAAACTGTCTAACTGTGATATCAGGCTTTCTATCTCTCTCTGTGATATCAGACTCTCTCTAACGGTGATACGGTGAAACGGTCAGACTTTCTAACTGTGATATCCAACCAAAGATCATGGAATACTGACCGTCTCTCTAAGTGTGATGACATCAGACAGTCTCCCTAACTCTAACTGTGACCTGACAGTCTCCCTAACCTGACTTTCTAACTGTGATATCCAACTGTCTCTAATTGTGATGTCAGACTTTCTAACTGTGATGTCAGACTTACTGACTGAGAGATCCAACTGTCTCTCTAACTGTGATATCCGACTGTCCCCTTGGCTCTGTGCCTCTGCTGGTGGACTGTGAGGGGTCATCAGGGGCGGAGCACCAAATTCTGGGCCTTGTGCACAAGCAGTGGCCCTGGGCCCCCCTCACAGTCTGCAATTCAATTCCTGACTCCTCAAGGCCCCCCCCCCCCTCTTGGGGCCCTGGTCACTCAGTCCCCCTCTACCCCCACTACGACTCCCCTGGGTTGTGTGTGTGTGTGTGTGTGTGTGTGTGTGTGTTGTTACGGCCGGCTCTGAACCATAACATAAAAATGGAGGCAGACAACAAGGTTAAGGTTAACCTTAATATATTTTATTTAAAGTAATGAAAATGAATAAATATGTGCAATGTATATGTCTAGGGGAAAAGGTAAATGGAGTGTATGTGCGGGAAGTGTGCGTCAGTAGACAGATAGAAAGAGGGAGAGACAAGAGAGAGAGAGAGAAAATAGAGAGTGGCACAGAGTGCCCAAAAATCAAAATAGTGTCCGACACAGAGGGAGAGGAGAAACCCTTAAATACCCAGCCACACCCCTCTACAGGTGTGGCCCATGAACTAATTTCAGTGCTGTCCGTGCACTGACTGCAAAACCCGATAGAGGCACAGGGGGTCGTAACAGTGTGTGTGTGTGTGTGTGTGTGTGTGTGTGTGTGTGTGTGTGCGTGCGTGCGTGCGTGCGTGCGTGCGTGCGTGCGTGCGTGTGTGTGTGTGCGTGCGTGTGTGTGTGGAGGGAGGAACTCTTTGTTGTTGTTGTTGTTGTTAGCGGACGTGGGCTGGGGCTCATGACGCTGAGCGGAGCCAGACGAGGTGGCAGACAAAAGTGCCCCCAGTCTGACATTCCCAGAAAGAAGAGGGAAAACACAATCTGATGGCAACACACACACACACAATGTAATGGCAGAGTTGTGAAACCTCCTGCTGAGTGAGACCCAGAACAGACAAGCAGTGATTTCAACATCACACAATGAGGCCTTCATACAGACACACACACACACACACACACACAGAGAGAGAGAGAGAGACAGACAGGAGAGGGTTTGAGAGAGGGGAGGAGGAGAAGAAAGGAATGATCCTCAGCTCTTCCACTGTTACGTTACAAATTTGGTCTACGCTTTAGTAGTGTAGCTTAAGACTTTTTAGCGGAAGTACATAGGCAGGCGACGCCAGGCTACTGTTACGTAGGTCTAGTGAGTGAAGCTGAAAAGAAGCCAGTTTCAGTATAAACATGTCACTGAAATCTGTGTACGTGTAGATGCATTTGTCTACATACACAGCTGTGTGGAAACCAGACCTATTTCAACAACAGATAGACATATAGATCACTGAATATATAGATCACTGAATATTGACAAAGATAAAGCCCCTAACCCCTCTAATAATACTGCAAAGACTTTTCTGGAAGCCCCTTGCACAGCTGAGTAAAGTAATGAAGTACTATCTTATCTTTCTTAGTTTATCTTGTACAGCTGAGTAAAGTACTATCAGAACGCTTCTCTGTTAGCGGATCTCTCTTAGCGGATCTCTCTTAGCATATCTCTCGCACCTCTCTTAGCTTATCGTATCTCTCGTATTTCTCTTAGCTTATCTCTCTCTCTTATCGTATCTCTCTTAGCGTATCTCTCCTAGCGTATCTTATCGTATCTCTCGTATTTCTCTTAGCGTATCTCTCTCTCTTATCGTATCTCTCTTTGCATATCTTAGCGTATCTCTCTTTGCATATCGTATCTCTTGTATTTCTCTTAGCGTATCTTATTGTATCTCTCTTAGCGTATCTTATTGTATCTCTCTTAGCGTATCTCTCTCTCTTATCGTATCTCTCTTAGCGTATCTTATTGTATCTCTCTTTGCGTATCTCTTTCTCTTATTGTATCTCTCTTAGCGTATCTTATTGTATCTCTCTTAGCGTATCTCTCTTAGCGTATCTTATTGTATCTCTCTTAGCGTATCTCTCTCTCTTATTGTATCTCTCTTAGCGTATCTTATTGTATCTCTCTTTGCGTATCTTAGCTTATCTCTCTTACTGTAGACCAGGCCCCACTGTTATGATTCAGCTTACTCAGCAGATCATTCAAGCTGATGCATTAAGAAGACAAAACACAGCCATCAAATACAAAAGTTTTTATTAAAGCATATTATTTGAGTGATATTTATTCAAAGTGGCTATAAAGAACGCCTCCACGTCCCCCAGTATACACTTATACATCCATACTCACGCCCAGCTCAGCGTCAGGTGTTTCTAGTATACTCATACATCCATACTCACGCCCAGCTCAGAGTCAGGTGTGTCTAGTATAGTCATACATCCATACTCACGCCCAGCTCAGCGTCAGGTGTTTCTAGTATACTCATACATCCATACTCACGCCCAGCTCAGCGTCAGGTGTGTCTAGTATAGTCATACTGTACATCCATACTCATGCCCAGCTCAGCGTCAGGTGTTTCTAGTATACAGTCATACATCCATGCTCAGCATCAGGTGTGTCTAGTATACTAATATATCCATACTCGCGCCCAGCTCAGCGTCAGGTGTGTCTAGTATACTCATACATCCATACTCATGCCCAGCTCAGCGTTAGGTGTTTCAAGCATACTCGAACATACATCCATACTCACTCCCAGCTCAGAGTCAGGTGTGTCCAGTGTTAACGCTAGACGAGTTAAATCAGGTGCTGCAAATGCAGCCACCAGAACAGGAGTGGATTACAGTCTTGTTTCCACACAAGGACAAACTCAATGTAGGAACATGAAGCCATTTGCTCTGTCAGACACCCATGACCCACCACTACCTAATTCTCCTCAACTGCATCTCTTAGGAGTCCCATCATCTGAGAGTCAGACACAACCCACAATCCTGACTAGGAACTCCACATCCCAATTCCACCCAACTGAGATACCAGCTGGCTGAGTAAGACGCTAGCTACCTGACTGAAATGCTAGCTGGCCAGCTAAGATGCTAGCTACCCAAATGAGACACTAGCTACCCAACTGAGTTGCTAGCTGGCCGGCTAAGATGCTAGCTACCTGACTAAAATGCTAGCTGGCCGGCTAAGATGCTAGCTACCCAACTGAGACACTAGCTACCCAACTGAGTTGCTAGCGGGCCGGCTAAGATGCTAGCTACCCGACTGAAACGCTAGCTGGCCGGCTAAGATGCTAGCT
The DNA here is from genome assembly GCA_027497455.2 of Sardinella longiceps. NCBI lineage: Eukaryota > Metazoa > Chordata > Actinopteri > Clupeiformes > Clupeidae > Sardinella > Sardinella longiceps. Next base: position 14,973,457 of record JAODXP020000017.1, read on the forward strand.
ACCCAACTGAGACACTAGCTACTCAACTGAGACGCTAGCTGGCCGACTAAGATGCTAGCTGGCCAACTGAGACGCTAGCTACCCAACTGAGACACTAGCTAACCAACTGAAACGCCAGCTACCCAACTGAGATGCTAGCAACCCAAGGACACACAATCACACTAGCAGCTCTCCTGATCTTCCTGACGTGTCGTGACGCCAGTGAATGGCTTGGCTCACCTAAGTCCTGGCTCATTGATTTCCACACATTCACACAGTTAATGAAGTTTCCAAATAAACAGGAAAGGATAAATGCAGCTATACTAGAAAAGCCAACGTGACATGGCCAGTGTGTGTGTGTGTGTGTGAGGGTCAGCATCAGGGGATAATCAGTGTGGGGCTGCTATAGTAAGACAGAGGGGACAATATGGAGAAGTGTGGGGCCGCTATAGTAAGACAGAGGGGACAATATAGAAGTGTGGGGCTGCTATAGACAGAGGGGACAATATAGAAGTCTGGGGCCGCTATAGTAAGACAGAGGGGACAATATAGAAGTGTGGGGCTGCTATAGTAAGACAGAGGGGACAATATAGAAGTGTGGGGCTGCTATAGACAGAGGGGACAATATAGAAGTGTGGGGCTGCTATAGACAGAGGGGACAATATAGAAGTGTGGGGCTGCTATAGACAGAGGGGACAATATAGAAGTCTGGGGCTGCTATAGACAGAGGGGACAATATAGAAGTCTGGGGCCGAAAGACGGGGCTGATTGGACTCTAACCCAATGAAAGACAGGGCTGATTAGACTCTAACCCTATTAAAGATGAAGCTGATTGGACTTTAACCCAATGAAAGATGGGGCTGATTGGACTCTAACCCTATTAAACACGGGGCTGGTTGGACTCTAACCCTATTAAAGATGAAGCTGATTGGACTCTAACTCAATACGGTCACAATATGTTCCAGTCCCACTGGCTCCCTTTCCTTTTTTTCGCTCAATTTCTGTCAACCCTGAATTTTAGGGAGTAGTGATCAGAGCACCAACATTTCCTAACCTGTTACATACTAAAGTGATTGAGAATCATATCCGTTTTACGTGGTTATGGTAAATATACCACTCGATAGTGTCTCCCGCTATTTATGACAATCAGAAGGCAAAGTTAAAGGATAGCTCCGGAGTAAGTTCAAGCATAGCCCTGTTGCACGAGCCTTCAAACAGAAATATATTTCGCATGGAATGAAAGAATTTCGTACAGCATAGACCTAACACGAAGCACGTTACATTGAATCAACGGCACCTCAGATCTTACTTTTGGTTTCAAATAATCAGTTTCCTTGGATTCAGTGTAAAGTGCTTGTTCGCTTCTGCGTTCGCATTTGGTCTATGCTGTTCCAAATTATTTTGTTCCACTCGCTAACTGGTGCATTTAGCATGCTCCTTCAACAGGGCTATGCTTGAATTCACTCCGGAGCTATCCTTTAATTAGGCTATTTATTGTATGTTTGTAGTTTTGGTTTGTTTAATTTGCTATGATGCAGATATTAGTCTACACAGCCTACATAAAGCCACCACAGTGCCCCACCCAGACAAACCAAAGGAAAACATGGGCAAAGTGAAACTGTCAGTAGTACAGCACCATCCATAGTCATCAGAACCTCTGGGAAAGATGAGAAACCCCTAAATCTTGGTAAGGATTTTGTAGGGACTCTTAGTGAGTTTAAAATAAACGCAGTGAGGTCACACAAGCGTAGGCCTACAGGAAAGCTCATTTATAACAAGTAAAAAAAGCGAGTAAAAAAGCCTTGTTTAAGAAGAGGAAAAAGAGGGCCGGGGGATCTAGAGGAGGCAGAAAGGGCCGGGGGCTTTGGCCATTGCTCTCAAATGCAGCTGTGTGTCTTTAATGTGACAATAGACTACAGAAGGCAGAGGGGACTTGTTCTGGCTAAAGGAGGGGCTAAACATATTAAAACAAATCAAATGATGGGTGCCAATCATTGTGGCATACAAAATGTCTTCAATATTGATTTCTTTACAGGCTCAGGTTATTGATTTCATTACAGGCTCAGGTAGGTTGCTCATTGATTTGACTCTGACTAAGAGATCCAACTCTATTTTCTCATCTCCTCACAGAAGTGTGGGGCCGCTATAGACTAAGAGTGTTTCTCAAAGTCGAGAGTGCTTCCTAGGTAGCACACTAGCCTTGGAAGCCGTACACTTCAAAAATTAGGTTCCATTAGTGCATCCTTGAAAAATCTATGAACAAAGGCATCTGTCCTTGCTAGAATTTAGAAGGATGCTTGACTTTGGAACAGTACTTGGCGACTGACAATGACGTGGAATGCTTGAAAAAGCAGCCTTCCAAGCATGCTTCCTCGACTTTGAGAAACACTCTAAGACAAGGAGATCCAACTCTTAGTTATTAATTAAACTATTATCATTAATTAACTATTTCCTCATCTTCTCCCAGGGTGCTGATAAACAGGGCTGATGCTGCTGAATTAACTTTTTCAACCAAAAGCTTTTATGCCTTCAGATGCATTAAAAACACAGTCACACATTTGTGTCCATGGAGCGCAGTGTGCTAGAGCACACACAATGTCACAGTTCTCCAATTCATCCGGGATCAATCCATCACACTGTCCCAGCCATGGAAACCAATGTTCCATCCATACAGTGCAGCTCTGCAATGGAGAAAAAGCCTCTTTGTGGAAGAAACCCATCCATGCACAACAGGCAACATAAGAGCCGCTCCCATTGGCTGATCATTAACATTCATCACACATACAACCAGCTTCCCCCACTGCTTACAACCCCAGAGCTCAACTTGACCTCTACTGGCATCTTCCATCAACCCCCAATGACCCCTATTTGGCATCTTCCATCAACCCCCAATAACCCCTATTTGGTATCTCCCATCAACCCCCAATAACCCCTATTTGGTATCTCCCATCAACCCCCAATAACCCCTATTTGGCCTCTCCCATCAACCCCCAATGATATTTGGCATGAAGATGAAGGCCTAGCAACCCCAGAGACCCCAACTTCCAACCCTGCTTCACCCATCTCCTTACATCCCCCCCACACACACACACACACACACACACACACACACACACACACTAAAAGTGTCCCCCCCATTAGCACCTAATCTTCTTGGCTCTCAGTCAAACTGGACTTTGGCAACTTAGGCGACTCAAATCCTGTGTTCCACCTTACAGGGCCCCCTGTGAAACACACGCAAACAAATGTTGTGTTCCACCTTACAGGGCCCCCTGTGAAACACACGCAAACAAATGTTGTGTTCCACCTTACAGGGTCCGGGCCCCTGTGAAACACACGCCAACACTCTGCACTGTTTCTTCACTTTGCAAAACCAGCACATTGCACATGTGGCATAATCACATCATTCTTTGGGCATTTGACAATCAGACAAACAAGGGTACCATTCCATTCTCTATGGTTGGCTAACGTATTATAATGTCAAGACATACCATTGGTATTTCAAAATGATTTCTATGAGGTTGGTCACATTTCAAAACAAAAAGATACATTCCGCCTACTTGTACTGAAAGGCTGCATAAACCACTGTCACAATCATATGGTTGTGTTGCAAACAATATCATTAGAACATAGTAATCATAACAATAGCATACTAAGAATAATACAGTAAGTTCAACTTAACACTCATAAAGACCAGACATAGCATTCTAGCAATAGTATGAAAGACTTATGTCATGTTCAGCATTGGCATAGTTGCATACTGCAAGGATATTGGCACATTCCCATCTTTAACATCTTAACTGGAGATATTGAAACAAATAAACACTTAAATGAACTTTACACACAACACCCTATTCATAAGATACTTATACTATCAGAGATAAAGCCAAACAAATGTATACATTATTATTAAATGCTTATTGTAATTAATACCTGTATGATTTAAGCAAAATTGTCTTGAGAAGCTATAGCGTGATTCTGGGTACTCTACAACTGAAGGAAATGTTCTCTGTACAAAACCAAACGGCCTGTGCACTGATGACACCCTACTGATGCAGTGCTGGAGATGAACTCTTTTTTTTGTCCTATAAAATGGTCACATTACTGAAGTGGGTGAGTGCACAGAGGGAGGCTTTTGTGACTGATCTGGCAACGAGCAGCAAAAGCCAACATGTTTTAGCATAGAAAGGGAAGTAGGATGGAACCAGAGGCTCATAGAGTGTTGTGAAACATTCAAACTACAGAGAAATAACTCTCATTGCATTCTTTGAAACATCCTTGTGTGTGTGTGTGTGTGTGTGTGTGTGTGTGTGTGTGCGTGTGTGTGCTCAGTGGATTGTCGCTCTTTGGGGTTGAGTAAGATTAGCGCATCATAGAGCTAGCTTGACATGTGCTTGTCTCTGGTCTCCATGGGAACGGATAACAGACAGGTCTCTTGCGGAGCCTCTGATCAGGCCTTCTTAGCAGCATGGCCACTTCCTCTCCCTCCGCCTGGCCAATTACAGACAGCTCTGATCAGTCTCAACCAATCGGATGGCTTTTCTCAACTTACATCAGGCTCTACAGAGCTCTCATTGGTCAGGGTAGAAGTCTGAGCCCGCCTCCACCCCCTGCAAGAGGGCCTTCTGGTCGGAGGTGGACATCCTGCTCAGGGTGTCGGCCGAGATGGAGTAGCCGCATCCCGACTTCTCCTCGAACCAGCTGTCGAGGGGACGTTTACCGTCGAAGCTGGCGATGGGCGGGCCGTTAATGGCGAGGACGAGCAGGTCGTTGATGTGCTCGAGGGCGAGGCGTGAGCGGGAGTTGCGGAGGAGCCGCTGAAGGGCGGCGCGACCTTTGGCACAGCAGGCGCTGGAACACGGCAGCACACGGATCACCTGGACCAGCTGGTGCAGAAGCGGGAAGCGTTGCCGATAGCGACACACGTGGCCCGCCACCTCCCGAAAGCCGCTGGCGCTGAAGTAGTCGGCCTTCAGGTCTCGCCACTCCACCACCAGGCTGCCCCGCGTCTCCAAGCGCTCGTGATGCGGCTCGCACGCCACTGACGGGATGGTCTCCAGGTGGTCGAAGATCAGCAGGATCTCGTCCTCGCCAAAGGCCTGCAGGTCATCTCTGCCGCGAGGCCAGTAGGCCAGGTCAAGCACCTGGCAGGCCTTCACCACCGGGCGACTCTGGGGGTCAAACCGCTGGGCCAACACACTTTGGCTTTTCTGGCAGATCTTCTCTCGGATGGACTGGAACTTGGCCTCGGCCACACGCAGGTTCCTGAGGTCCACGCCGTTGAAGCTCTCACGGAAGTTCTCCTCGAACTCTTGAAGGTACTCGCCCGGCATGTCCACTAACTGCCCCATCTCCTGGATGGCCTCCTCCATGCGGGCGTCCACCTGACTGACCACTAACTGCTCCCCCTGCTGGAAGACCAGGGCGAGGCGCGAGAGCACGGCCATCACGTCCAACAGGAAGTAGATGAGCTTGATAGACTGGTAGTCCATGAGGAACTGCAGCAGCGAGAGCGCGATGGCGGCCGCGTCCGCCCTCTGGGTCTGACCGCTGATCTCCTTCAGGTGTGTCACCACCTCCAGGTAGTCTTTGACGAGTGCGTTCAGCACGCTCGGCTCCCCGATGACCCAGCGCACGGCGCGGATATCCCCCAGGAACTGCACCTCGTCGCAGAGCGTGGGGGCGGCGCCCCGCAGCTCTAGCAGCAGCCGTGGCGAGTATCGGTAGAAACTCAGCAGCTGCTTGACGTTATTCTCCAGCTCCTCCAGGCAGCTCAGCTCCTTCCCACTGATGGCGTCCAGAACCTGTGAGATTGTGAGATGTTTGTATATTTATTAACTGTGTCTATTATGTATTTATTGTATTTATAACTTTAACAATTACCTGTGGAGCTAAAGGCAAATTTCCACATGTGTGGACTAATAAAGTGTTTATTGTTACCTCCAGCTGCGGGCGCTGGAGCATCAGCGGCACACACAGCAGCCAGGGCGCTATCTTGCGCAGGCCCAGGTAGACGCCGGCACGCAGGCCTGTGGACACGTTAGCCCCGTCCAGACCCAGCCCCACCAGCAGCGTCTCGGGCAGCCGCAGGCCAAGCGTGGAGAAGGCGCGGTTCAGGGCCTGGACGTAGCCGTCAGTGTCGTCGCCCGCCAGCTGCTGCAGAGACAGGAACTCCGTGGCCGGGGAACCCTCGCTCGTCAGGAACTGCACGTAGACGGCCACGGTGTCGGTCAGCTGGTCCTCCTGTTGGCCATCCATGATCACGCTGAGGAAGGGAGACAGGCGCAGCCGCTCGGCCAGGTCCTCCTTGAAGGCACGGGCGATGTGGTGGATCAGGATCTGGCAGTCGCCCTCGTTCATGTACTGGTCCACCACCTTCAGCTCGCACTTCTTGAGCAGCTCGGCCAGGGGCCGCAGGTCGGAGAAGGGTCGGCCCTCCACGGCCAGGTGATAGGCGGCGTTGAACAGCAGCATCATGTTGCGGCACATCTCCTCCGTCTTCTCAGGGTGCATGCGCAGCTTGTACAGCTGCAGACACTTCTTGTGCAGGTTGCTCTGGCTGTGTAGCTTGATGGTGTGGATCTTGAACTGCTTGGAGCCGATGATGAAGGCGGACGTGCGAGACGATTGGACGGTGTACTGGCGGCACACGTGGCACCACATCTCGTTTAGGGTCGGCGAATAGCGCAGGAACCAGAACTTCTTCAGCCACTCCTGCTTGAAGCGTCGGATGCGCCGACCCGGACCCACCTGCAGCTTGGAGGCATCGTCAACGGCAACCATGAGGTCAGCGGAAAACGACTCGTCAGCAGAGTCAACGTCTGGGTCGTCATCTTCCAGCATCACTGGAACAGGTGTTAGCGCCTCCGCCACTGCAAACACACACACACACACACACACACACACACACACACACACACACACACAGGCACGCACAAACAACAACAAAACCTTCAAATGTGCTGCTTAATGTAAAGTGAACACAGGCATGTAATGTTAGCCAGCTATGACCTGAAGCAAACACAAGGATATGTGTTTAAGCATGTAAATAATGTCACAGATTATGAATAGAATATTTTACCTTGTTCTCTGATGTTGGGATATATTTAATTTTATGAAAAAGAAATGCAAATTAGATTTCATGAGCCCGATTGCAAACTTGTAAAATCACTAATGTTTGAAATGGTCTGCTTGGCTAAACAGGGCCAAAATACTACAAGTAATTTGTGACATGTGACATCACAAGCAGTCTTTGTTCTCATTGGTTCGAGTTTTGGCGGTCATCGGAGTTCCAGATACACAAGGCCTCTAATTGGACATGGTAATTAATGGAAAAGTTGGGCGGTAGGCGTAAGTAAGTAAGTAATTAATGGAAATAATTTCAGATAAAAATGGTTTTCTTTCTATGCCAAACATTCAGGGAGCCTTGGCTAACTGTGTATAAATATGTAGACACCAATCTCTCCTATGGTATTTAAAAATATAATGCACTTTACCATGATAAATAATTACACAGCAGCCACGTAAACACAATTTAATTTTGTAGTAACAATACAGAGGATCAGGTTCATACAGTTTAAACTTGACATAATGGATAAACATTAGAAGTCACAGATCTTTGAAATATGTCAACTATTTTGAAGTACCATACACACTAGACGCTAACAATACAAAAACTTGAGAAAAATGTCTCCCTATAGTTATTCAGGATTCTATGATCACAGCAATTCACACAAAACAAGCCATTTACAAGATTTACAGGATTTTATCATGTAATGTATTTGATAAATATATTAGCAGAAAATGTTATCAAAAAGGACAGACAGAAATGCAGTTAATTTGCAGATATTTGCTAAGGGTCAAAAGATTCTGAAGTACTGTTCTCCCAAATAATCCGCTGACACGTCTATAGCCAGAACTGTCTAGAACTGAAGGACAAAGTAAAATCATTGGCAATACCTATTCCACTTTCAAAAACTGTAACTGTAGGTAGGAGTACCACAAGGTTCAGTGTGGGGACCAATCCTGTTTAGCCTATATTAATGATCTGCCATCAGTAACCTAGGAGTACAACAGGGATCCGTGCGGGGACCAATCATATTTAGCATATTAATGATCTGCCATCAGTAACCTAGGAGTACCACAGGGATCAGTGCGGGGACCAATCGTGTTTAGCCGCTATATATTAATGATCTGCCATCAGTAACCTAGGAGTACCACAGGGATCAGTGTGGGGACCAATCATATTTAGCCTGTACACTTTAATAATCTGCCCTTAGTATGTCCATCTGTCAACATACACGTATTTATGCTGATGACACAGTTCTTTATGTAGCCAAGTAACTGCAGCCCTGGTCCAGGTGTCTGACTGATTAACTCATGCTGACACCCAAACATACTGTATGTTCTGACACACCAACCTGATGTCTTAATTGGAGGTGAAAATCTCACAATTGTGTCAGATTTCAAATACCTCGGAATCCTTTTAGATTCTAACTTAAACTAAAAAATATGTTAAAAGGTGACCAACGCCCTAAATCAACCTGGGAAACTTCACTCATACACAACCACATCATACAACCAACAAAAAAGGCAACTAAACTATTTATGCATGCCATGATCTTTTCTCACATAGTTACTTAAGTTACAGATATGACATTAAAGGAATGTACTGGAGTGAATTCAAGCATAGCCCTGATGAAAGAGCTTGCTAAATGCGCTAGTTAGCGAGTGGAACAAAATAATTTGGTACAGCACAGACCGAACGGTATATTCCTTTAAAGCTCACAATCAGCTCTTTCCTCGTATTGTATAACACAGACAGCAGACTTGGACATAAAGTCTTCTCAGTAAGGTGAAAGTGCCAGCTCGTCCGCACACACAAACACACACTCACCTGGACGGGCCAGCTCGTCCCCACACACACACACACACACACCTGTGCTTACCTGCCAGCTCGTCCGCACACACAAACACACACACACACACCTGGACGGGCCAGCTCGTCCCCACACACACACACACACACACCTGTGCTTACCTGCCAGCTCGTCCCCACACTGAGGTTCAGGTTGGATAGATGGCTCCGCCCTCTCCTCCCCCCTGAGTCTCTCTAGCTCCGCCTCCAGCTCACGGATCCGCTGCTTCAACTTGACGCAATTGGGGCAGAAAGAGGTGGAGGCGTCGCCCGCTTCCTCCCCCTCCTCCCTCTTCAGAGTGCCCAGGTCCAGCTCTCCCTCTGCCTGCCCCAAGGGGATGAGGGGCCCCTTGAAGTCCTGCTGCAGCAGTGGTAGGGTGGTGTTGTGGGGGGAGCGGAGATGGAGGCTGGGGGGGCTGCGTGTCCGTTTGAGGGGGAAGGTGTTGTTGAGGGCCGAAGCCTCCAGAGAAGCTTCCAGAACATCTTTGAAGATGAGGTCGATCTTCTTCTTCTTGGCCTGAGGCTGTCCGTCCCCATCCTCTGCGCTGGGCTTCGCCAGGCCCCTGCGGCTGTGCACCCCAAACCTGAGCACCGCACCTTTGCTGTTGTCTGGGCTCTGAACTGCCTCCTCACATTTCACAGCTCCTGCAGAGTGAAAGGGACATGATGTTTGTAAATAATCCTATTGCACAGTAAGAGGGACATGATGTTTGTAAATAATCCTATTGCACAGTAAGAGGGACATGATGTTTGTCAATAATCCTGCACAGTAACTGTACGTTCAATTCATAAATTGCCAAGAGTTACCGAACACTCCCAAGAAACATTGCTTGGCACAGCAACAAAAACGGCTAAGTTGCCCATGACGTTAGCATTCAAACGTTCAATCCTGCTTTTCTACAGGAGTTGCACCGGGAACCGGGGATATTCTGATTGGTAGTCGCCAAACCGCATCATAGCTCATTACATAAAGTTAATCGAAGTTTAACTTTATTTCATCAGCCCATGTTTCGTTGCCCAATACACCTGCTGCTTTTGTCGCCGAAAACGCCTGTCTCCATACAAAGTCAATTACTTCCGTTGCCTGTGTCGTCTGAATCACTTGCGGTCTGGACGTACAGTAAGTGAGACATGATGTTTGTAAATAATCCTAAGCAAAGGCAAGAACTTCTGAAAGTCTCTCTCATCATCACTAACATAAAAACAACCAAAATTTAGACATTTCCTGACAAAGTCTAATAATGAGACCAAGGACAACACTCACCTTCATTCTCCATTCTCAGGAACTTCTCTTCAGGAAAATGTTAATGTCGCTGCTTAACTGTCCAGCTAAATAATGCTTTAACGAATAGATATTTGAACCAAGATGTATGGGACTAGATTAACATTAAATAAAACGACCTATAGGCGTTGGATTATACCACTCAACAGAAGGGGGGAGCAGGGAGCAGTGTTGTATTTTAGGGGTGGTGGTAGCATAGCAGTTATACTATCTGGCTGGCATGCTAGTAGTCTGGAGATTGTAGGTTCCAATCCCAGTTGCCACCGTAGTAACCCTAGGATGCTTTAGGGGAGATTCGCCCGGAAGTAAATGGTAGTTGACAACCGTAAGTTGTTTTGAATAAATGCATCTGCTACATACATAATTTTTTCCACAATCACAACATTTCAAAATAAGAGCACAGGGAGTGGGAGGCCATCATTGCATTACTAAATTCCAGACAAGACAAAGGGCTGGTCAACAGAGAAGCAAAGACAATCACATAGTCCACAGCAGTCAGTGCTAAGCTAACCCCAATCACATAGTCCACAGCAGTCAGTGCTAAGCTAACCCCAATCAAATAGTCCACAGCAGTCAGTGCTAGTTAGCGCTAACCCCAATCACATAGTCCACAGGAGTCAGTGCTAAGCTAACCCCAATCATATAGTCCACAGCAGTCAGTGCTAGTCAGCGCTAACCCCAATCACATAGTCCACAGCAGTCAGTGCTAAGCTAACCCCAATCACATAGTCCACAGCAGTCAGTGCTAAGCTAACCCCAATCACATAGTCCACAGCAGTCAGTGCTAAGCTAACCCCAATCACATAGCCCACAGCAGTCAGTGTTAGTCAGCACTAACCCCAATCACATAGTCCGCAGCAGTCAGTGCTAACCCCAATCACATAGTCCACAGCAGTGAGTGCTAGTCAACGCTAAGCCCAATCACATAGCCCACAGCAGTCAGTGCTAAGCTAACCCCAATCACATAGTCCACAGCAGTCAGTGCTAAGCTAACCCCAATCACATAGTCCACAGCAGTCAGTGCTAAGCTAACCCCAATCACATAGTCCACAGCAGTCAGTGCTAAGCTAACCCCAATCACATAGTCCACAGCAGTCAGTGCTAGTTAGCGCTAACCCCAATCACATAGTCCACAGCAGTCAGTGCTAAGCTAACCCCAATCACATAGTCCACAGCAGTCAGCGCTAAGCTAACCCCAATCACATAGTCCACAGCAGTCAGCGCTAAGCTAACCCCAATCACATAGCCCACAGCAGTCAGTGCTAAGCTAACCCCAATCAGAGTGTATTTTCAGTATTAGTCACACACACACACACACACACACACACACCGAGTGCATCTTCAGTATTAGTTATCACAGACTCACACACATAGTGTATCTTCAGTATTAGTCACACACACACACACACACACACACACACACACACACACACACACACACACACACACACACACCGAGTGCATCTTCAGTATTAGTTATCACAGACACACACACATAGTGTATCTTCAGTATTAGTCACACACACACACACACACACATACACACACACACACACACACACACACACACACACACACACACACACACAGGGCAAAGGAGCACAGGTCTGTCAGAGCTCAGGTGCAGCAGCGCTAGTTAACTCACCTGTGTCCAGGTGACGGAGGATGCTGTTGCTGTCCTGGGAGATGGACTGGAGTCTCCTCAGGTAGTCCTGGCTGTACCAGACCCGCAGTCGCTCCCCGCGCTTCAGCTGCCGACACACACGGAAGTAGACGTGCTCCCCGTGCTGAAAGGCGCTCAGATTCTGCTCCGCGCCGTCCGCCGACCTCCGAACAAACCTGCCCCCCCCACCACCCCCCCATAGAGACAGACAAGTAGGCTATGTGAGCAGTGAATACACACAACAGTAGTTGCAAACCTGCCACCCCCCCCATAGAGACAGACAAGTAGGCTATGTGAGCGGTGAATACACACAACAGTAGTTGCAAACCTGCCCCCCCCACCACCCCCCCATAGAGACAGACAAGTAGGCTATGTGAGCGGTGAATACACACAACAGTAGTTGCAAACCTGGTCCCCCCACCCCACCCCCCCATAGAGACAGACAAAGATGTGAGGGGTGAATACACACAACAGCAGCAGATGCCAGCTCACCTCCTTCAGCTTTATGCTGAGTTAGTCCAGCAACACCTGACTGTTTTAGGGCCCTATGCTTACAACTGAGCTTATAACTGAGCTTATAACTGAAACTGACTGGTTTAGGGCCCTAGGCTTATAACTGAGCTTCTAACTGACAGTGACTGGTTAGGGCCCTAGGCTTATAACTGACACTGACTGGTTAGGGCCCTAGGCTTAAAACTGAGCTTATGACTGAAACTGACTGGTTTAGGGCCCTAGGCTTACAACTGAGCTTATGACTGAAACTGATTGGTTTAGGGCCCTAGGCTTACAACTGAGCTTATAATTGACAGTGACTGGATAGGGCCCTAGGCTTATAACTGACACTGACTGGTTAGGGCCCTAGGCTTAAAACTGAGCTTATGACTGAAACTGACTGGTTTAGGGCCCTAGGCTTACAACTGAGCTTATGACTGAAACTGACTGGTTTAGGGCCCTAGGCTTACAACTGAGCTTATAATTGACAGTGACTGGTTAGGGCCCTAGGCTTACAACTGAGCTTCTAACTGACACTGACTGGTTAGGGCCCTAGGCTTATAACTGAGCTTATGGCTAAAACTGACTGGTTTAGGGCACTAGGCTTATAATTAACAGTGACTGGTTAGGACCCTAGACTTTTAAATGCAGAGGGACTGGTTAGGGCCCTAGGCTTGTAACAGTTAACTGACTGGTTAGGGCCCTAGGCTTGTCACTGAAGGGGGACTGGTTATGGCCCTAGGGTTAAAATTGGCAGTGACTGGTTAGGGCCCCCAGGCTTGTAAATGCAGAGGGACTGGTTAGGGCCCTAGGCTTGTAACTGAAGGTGACTGGTTAGGGCCCTAGGCTGAAGGGGGACTGGTTAGGGCCCTAGGCTTGTAACTGAAGGGGGACTGGTTAGGGCCCTAGGCTTGTAACAGTAAACTGACTGGTTAGGGCCCTATGCTTGTAACTGAAGGGGGACTGGTTAGGGCCCTAGGCTGAAGGTGACTGGTTAGGGCCCTAGGCCTGTAAGAAAGACTGGTTAGGGCCCTAGGCCTGTAAGAAAGACTGGTTCGGGACCCTAGGCCTGTAAGAAAGACTGGTTCCATTCCTGACCATCATAGAGTTTGCTGGGGTGTTGTGCCTTCTGGGGAACTGTGAAGTCTTTCACCAAGTAAACACAGAGTACAGAGTAAACACGCACGCACACACACACCTCATCCACACACACACACACACACACACCTCATCCAGTTGGCTTTAGTCTCGTCACTGCCGTCGATGCATTTACATGTGTTCTTATCGACGATCTGAAAAGAAAAAACTTTTTTAAAGAACAGGTTTTTGTGAATAAAGACTTTTCTGTAAATCAAACGCATTTGTAGGCTAATCAACCTTTATGGCTGGTTATGTGAATGGCTAATCAACCTTTATGGCTGGTTATGTGAATGACTAATCAAACTTTATGGCTGGTTATGTGAATGGCTCAATGGATGACTAAAGCGACCTGCATTAACATGCATCAATCTGCACCTTCTCATTCATCCAAACTACTTCAGTGTGTACAGCAGTCCTGTCTACTGCAGCCAAGCGCGTCACCAGTCACGAGCGACACGCCTCTTTACACAGACTGGAACTCATCCCTAAGCATCTCTTCTCATCCCCATGCTGCTTCTATGAAGGGTCTTGCTCCCCCTATCTACCATCTCTGGCATTGCACCGTGACCTGTAATATGAAGAAGGTCAATACAGCAGCTTGAGCAGTTCAGGTTTGTGTGTGACCTCACAACCATTTGTGTTGACTATGAACCGCCCTTTAAGATATTGTGTCCCTGTATACATATTATAATATGTTTTATATATTTTACAGGGCTTTTATTTCTTTTGAACATTTGTTTGATATTTTTTGTTTATATTAACTTTAGGGAAAATACCTCTAAATTATTCTTGTGTGTATTTGGGGGAAATTATTAAAGATATAGTTTTCCCATTCAATAATTCTATTGTCTATTTCTTCACTCTCACAACAGCGTCTTTGTCAAGTTACTCCCATTTATGAACCTACACTAGACAGAGGCTCCTCCCCCTAACACTGAGCCCCTCCCCCTCCCCTCTATCTCCCCTGATCCTTGAGGCCACACCCACACCTACCACCCAGGAGAACTAGCTAAACCACAGAGGCCCCTCCCCCTACCATAGAGGCTCCCCCCTTACCACAGAGGCTCAGACCCCTCCTCCTACCATATAGGCCCCTCCCCATATTGTAGAGGCCCCTCCCCATGTCAATTGAGACCACGCCCACACCTACCACCCAGGAGAAGGCCCTGGAGGACGTGTCGTGGGACAGCAGCTCCCCCTGGTAGGGGCCAAACAGCGCCCCCCGGGGGATGTCTTCATCCATGCAGCACACGTCCACCTCTCCCTCCTCCTGCAGCAGCTCGATCCCCGAGGGCACGGTGAGGGCAGCGCGGTCACACACACCCACGTCCACCGGCGTGTCCGGCACAAACACAGGCGAGCCGTGAGATGGACACTCCTCCAGAAAGAACTCCTTACACTCTTCACAGACTGAACACACACACACACACACACACACACACACACACAGAGTCAATGAGGTTCCGTTACACATTCTAAAATAAATCAACATATACTGACAACACTGTTGTGATGCTGCTTAAGCCTGTCTAAATTGTCACAAACAGGGGCGTTACTGAAAGCTACAGATGCACACAGTGAAGAAGGGCAGAAAGAGGAAATGTTACACAGTGAAGAAGGGTCAGAACTCAAAGCTACAGATGCACACAGTGAATTAGAGGGAATATTTGATTTCTTACACCAGAAGTCAACAGACTGCTGGCCTTCAGAGCCGACGCCCTCATGGTCCACTTTCAGCTTCTTGCCCGAGTCCTCAGGAGGCTGATTTCTGCTGCCGCTACTACTGCTGCGGAGGAGAGGAGGAGGAGGAGGAGGAGGAGGAGAGGAGGAAGGGGAGGAGGAGGAAGAGGAGGAGGAGGAAGAGGAGGAGGAGGAGGAGGAGGAGAGGAGGAGGGAGAGGAGGAGGAAGGGGAGGAGAAGGAGAGACAGAAGGAGGAAGAGGAGGAGAAAGAGGAAGAAGAGGAGGAGGAGGAAGGGGAGGAGAAGGGAGGGGAAGAGGAGGAGAAAGAGAGAGAAGGAGGGAGAGGAAGAAGAGGAAGAGGAGGAGGAGGATGGGGAAGAGCAGGTTAGGCTGCAGCTCTTCATCAAATAATCCCTGAGAACTGACTCACCTGAGAACTGGGCCTGGGGTGGCAAAGGCACCAGGCAAAGTGCACTCAACCCCATGATGGTTAGTATGGTTAGTAGGCTACTACCAGGCAAAGTGCACTCAACCCCATGATGGTTAGTATGGTTAGTAGGCTACTACCAGGCAAAGTGCACTCAACCCCATGATGGTTAGTATGGTTAGTAGGCTACTATCAGGCAAAGTGCACTCAACCCCATGATGGTTAGTAGGCTACTACCAGGCAAAGTGCACTCAACCCCATGATGGTTAGTATGGTTAGTAGGCTACTATCAGGCAAAGTGCACTCAACCCCATGATGGTTAGTATGGTTAGTAGGCTACTACCAGGCAAAGTGCACTCAACCCCATGATGGTTAGTATGGTTAGTAGGCTACTATCAGGCAAAGTGCACTCAACCCCATGATGGTTAGTAGGCTACTATCAGGCAAAGTGCACTGGATCCCATGGTGGTTAGTATAGTTAGTAGGCTACTATCAGGCAAAGTGCACTCAACCCCATGATGATTAGTAGGCTACTAAGCAGTCACAGCACAGGCCCACATACAGCACACAGGCCCATATACTGGGATTTAGTGCACTTTGCCTGATAGTAGCCTACTAACTATACTAACCATCATGGGGTTCAGTACACTTTGCCTGATAGTAGCCTACTAACTACAACCGAATTCCAAAATAGTTGGGACACTTTACAAATTGTGAATAAAAACAGAATGCAGTGATGGGGAAGTTTCAAATTTCAATATTTTACTCAGAATACAACATAGATGACATATCAAATGTTGAAACTGAGGAAATGTATCATTTTAAGGGGAAAATAAGTTGATTTTCAATTGCATGGCATCTACACATCCCAAAATAGTTGGGACAAGGTCACATTTACCACTGTGTGGCATCCCCTCTTCCTTTTAAAACAGTCTGCAAACGTCTGGGGACTGTGGAGAGAAGTTGTGGAGAGAATTTTGTCCCATTCTTGTCTAATATAGGCTTGTAGTTGCTCAACTGTCTTAGGTCTTCTTTGTCATGTATTCCCATGTATGATGCACCAAAAGTTTTCTAGGGGTGAAAGATCTGGACTGCAGACTTGATGGTGCCTTTCCAGATGCGTAAGCTGGCCATGCCACACACACTCATAGCCTGGCGAATGCCAAACTAAAAATCACGAGTGATTTGCAATGCAATCGAGGGCCATACTAGTCCCTTTTTGTTCTGTGATTGGATACCGAAAAGCTGGCGAGAAAAACAGCCATAGTCACCATGCTGCTTTGCAGAGTGAAATGAAATAAGCACGCAAAGGAGCATGGGAACTCCCAGGCTAACACACTCATGCATCTCCATACCATCAGAGATGCAGCCCTCTGAAATGAGCGCTAACAATAAGCAATAACAACTTGGGTTGTCCTTGTCCGGATGGTATGGCATCCCAGTTTTCTGAAAAGAACTTTGAATTTTGATTCGTCTGACCACAGAACAGTTTTCCACTTTGTCACAGTCCATTTTAAATGAGCCTTGGCCCAGAGAAAACGCCTGTGCTTCTGGATCATGTTAAGGAATGGCTTCTTTTTTGACCTATAGAGTTTTAGCTGGCTATGGCGAATGACACAGTGGATTGTGTTCACTGACAATGTTTTCTGGAAGTAGTCCTAAGGCCAGTTTGTGATATCCATTACATTAGCATTCCTGTATGTGATGCAGTGCCAATGACCATGGGCATCCAGTATGGTTTTCCGGCCTTGACCCTTATGCACAGAGGTTGTTCCAGATTCTCTGAATCTTTGGATGATGATATGCACTGTAGATGATTATACCTTCAAACTCTTTCCAATTTTTGTCTGAGAAACTCCTTTGTGATCTCGGACCACTACTTTTTGCCGCAGCATTTGGGGAACTGGTGATCCTCTGCCCATCTTGGCCTCTGAGAGTCAATGCCACTCTCGGAGGCTCTTTTCATACCAAATCATGTTGCCAATTGACCAAATAAGTTGCAAATGGGTCCTCAAGCTGTCCCTTATCTGAAAATTTTACTTTTCTGGCCTCTTATTAACTATTTTGGGATGTGTAAATCTCATAAAATCCAAAATGAGCCAATATTCGGCATAACATTTCAAAAAGTCTCACTTTCAACATTTGCCATGTTATCTATATTCTATTGTGAACAATATATAGGTTTATGAGATTTGTAAATTATTGGATTCCATTTTTATTAACAATTCATGCAGTGTCCCAACTTTTTTGGAATTCGGTTGTATACTAACCATCATGGGATTCAGTGCACTTTGCCTGATAGTAGCCTACTAACTATACTAACCATCATGGGGTTTAGTGCACTTTGCCTGATAGTAGCCTACTAACCATACTAACCACACATAACACAGGCCCATACAGCACAAGCCCACACATCGCAGCACGGGGGGCTCACCTGGTGGAGCAGTCACAGCACAGGCCCACACACACACACAGCACAGCACGGGGGACTCACCTGGTGGAGCAGTCACAGCACAGGCCCACACACAGCACAGCACGGGGGACTCACCTGGTGGAGCAGTCACAGCACAGGCCTATATACTGCACAGGCCCACACACACACACAGCACAGCACAGGGGACTCACCTGGTGGAGCAGTCCAGGCTCTTCTCTGGAGACGGGAGAGCACCGAAGGCCGGGGGGTCAGCCATGTTGGGATCCCCTGGGGCACTCAGACCGCCATCACATCACCTGGGGGCCCTAGAGTAAGCATCTCTTACTAACACACACACACACACGCAAACAGTTCCACATGACCACATATGTCACTGCCTAATATTTCGTTTGGAGAGAATAAAACCAAATACTCAATAAATGTAGCTAAATATATGGAGCATCCCACCCCCCCCGATATGTTCTAGTAATATATATACTGTAGGTATATATATATATACAGAGCAGTATAGACTAAACTATATATATATATAATACCTATACATATACATGTATATATACAATATTTCATCTTTCGACAATAAGCCGTCTTCTTGCATTGCATAACATTACTTAGTGGTTGCATATTAAATACTTATACATCATTTGGGTGAGAAAGCAGCAACATAAGGAGCAGGATTTGGCTTCTCAGGCGAGTTTAGTCTATACTGCTCTGTCTCAGGTGACTTTAGTATATATTTAGCCTATATATGGCTTTGTCTCAGGCGAGTTTACTATTTATATTCATAAATATATAAATATACGGCTCTGTCTGAGGCGAGTTTAGTATATCTATATGGCTCTGTTTCAGGTGAGTTTAGTATACAGTATATTTATAAATACATTAATTAATTATAAATATATAAATATATATGGCTCTGTCTCAGGCAAGTTTAGTAGGCCTATACATTTATAAATACATAAATTAATAATTATAGCCTAAATATATAAATATATGGCTCTGTCTCAGGCGAGTTTATTAGGCCTACATATATTTATAAATATATAAATGAAGTGTATAAATATATAAATATATACTGCTCTGTCTCAGGCGAGTTTAGTCTGCCCCCTTCTGTACTGTCGCGATGCTGCCGACGCTCCACAAAACCCCGACATCCAAAATATTTGGTCTGCAAAACTGAAGCCCGATTGGTTCTTCTTATCATACACTAGGCTATGATTGGTCCCTATTAACGTCACTCAGATCAGACTGTATATTACATTGACGACAAGCTCGGAGGGAAACAAATGGGGCAACAATGATCCTAAAAAGCAAACTTGCATTTTGCTCCCAAAGTTTGTTGTTGCTGCGAAACAATCGTCAAACTCCGCAGTGGCAACGGATCCGTCTGGAGTGGTAACGGGCCCCTGACAGCTATGCGTCAACGCAACATTTCCTCGATTCCAGTCTGCAGGCAATTGGCAATTTGCCTAACGCTTTCGGAAGCCATTTTCATTGGCCACATTGGCTAGTAGGACTAGCTCACCTTCTGTCGAGTCCTGCTGTCCGTCGGGGGGTCCGTGCGGGACTTTCTAATGCACGACCCCGGAGCTCTGCGCGTGGTCAATCCCGTCGCGGACGCAGTGGCAATGTTCTCTTTTACTAGTCCGGGGCGATGTAAAGTTTATCATTTCACATTATTGTAACGAGTCAGCTGCTTCTCTCTGCTTTGACCACCATCTTTTTATTACAGGAAATGACATGGAAAACGGAAGAAAGCAACTTGAGTGTACAACCGCGGACTTATGATAGATGGAGAATAAATTCAGCCCCCCCACCCCACTTGAATGTTTAACCGAGTTTGGAGGAGCAGTGGACTGGTCTCACCCAAGTAACCCAAAGTTAAAAAGTCGGCTGCTTTTGACAGAAGAGTTCAACCCAACCTGACACATGCTCATACCAAAGTAGATTTCACAATACCTGAAACCCCAAGATATATTTTATTGTACGAAAAGATGAAAGGCGGTCTCGCGGAGGTTCTTCTGAAAATGTGTCTCGTGTGGCTGGACTTTTAGTCCCACTGGTGGTGCAGCAAGAATGCTCCAAGAATAATTCTAAAATCTACACCGGCGCAGAATGCTCCAAGAATATTCTAAAATCTAGACTGGCAATGTAAATACATGAGAAAGAGGTGAAAGTGGCAGGTGTAACAGATCACAACAAAAAATGCTTCATTTTAACAATTTATTAACAAAATGATAAAATAAATAAATACAAATTGATCAAATGCTCCTAATATCAACTTCTTCCCACGTTCCCTACAGTATTTTCTAAACACTGCATACAAATAACTTATCACAGAGAAGGCTCCTAACAGGCGAGGTAAGAAACCGAGCGGTTCACTCACAATGTCAGGCCAACGCAAAACAAAAAGAAAGAGATCTGTGACAGAAACAAGTCCAAAAATAATCACACTTCTTATCTCTTTAAAATCATCATGAAAAAATACAAACAATTTTACAAATATTGAGATTGTGTAATAAACAATTTACACATAGTTCAGCACACCAGGTGAGCTGTGTTTTGTAATTCATATCGCTACTATGCATCCCCATCTGTGTGGAAACTAAGTGGAAGAGTTTTCAGAGGTTTTTTTTCTTTCTTTTTTGCACACTTTACATGAAAAGTCAGTAGTGTGTAAGTTCACACACACTCTCTCAGGGGGGGAACAGTGGGGACATCAACAGTATTACAACATCGTCTGATGAAATGCATCAAGAATACGAGAAGGCCACAAGAATGACATACATGGGCACAAAAGCGGAGGGTGTGGAATGTAGTCAGATATGCTGTTGGAAAAGAACTAAAAAGAGATGGAGCCTAATGCACTGCTTAAAGAACAGGCTGTCTGTCCAGAGAGGAAACTCCTGCTGCCCCATCCCAGAACCCTCTCACCCCCTCCCCCCCAGAACCCCCTCCCCCCATCCCCCCCCAGAGTCACAGCCCTATCTTGGTCATGCTTCCTTCCCAGCCCAGAGTCCGAGTCCTACCATGGCCACACACTCTAGAGTCTGTGGGAACCCTACCTTGGCCATGTTCCCCAGAGTGAGAACCCTAGCTTGAGTCAGAGTTGTACCTTGGCCACGCAGCCCAGAGTAAGAACCCTAGCTTGTGTCAGAGCTGTACCTTGGCCACGCAGCCCAGCCTGACTGTCAGCACAGGCAGTATCACTCTGCCATGCATCATAGGCTTTAAGCAAAAGGATAAAACAGGCTGTGCCTCCAGATGTCAAGTGATATGTATTTAAAACAACCAAAACAAACAAACAAAAAAAAATAACACAATATAAAAGGCGTCTAACAGATAAAGAAGAAATGCACATTAGGGATGATCTCTTTGGGTATACTGGTGTCATCACAAATTCAATGTTAAAAGGAATGTGTGGTAGTTTCTTTTGAAATTTATTTAAAAAACACAATTTACCTCCACAAGACCAGACTCAAGACCCACCCGCCCCACACCCATCCCACCAAGCCCCCCCCATCCCTCCCCACCCAACCCCACCATACACCACCCATCCCACCAACCCCAACATACACCCCCCCACATCTACATCCCCACTGAGCTCTCAGCCAAGCCAGCCTGCACTCTGAGACACACCCACCTGAATGAGACCTCCGGGCAGGACCGGGCCTCCCTGCGGTCCTTCTCACTGTCTCTGGCCATCACCCAGACTGGTTTAGACCGCTTTAGACCCGACTAGTGCGGTCCACTTCACTCCAACCCAGGTTAGGCCAGTCCTGTGAGAGGATTCAGTCCAGGAGTTCAACTTTGCAGACCTGGGGTTCCAAAGATGCAGGGCGTTTGATTTGTTCTGCTCTGGGAGCTGGATGCGAGTCTGCAGTCTTCTTTTCTTTTTACATTACAGATTGGCATTGCATTGCCAGAATGTGTTGTGTTGAAAACAATGAAATGACAATTTTGCATAAAGCTTTACAAAATGAATCAAAGTAAAATGCATATCCAAAACAAAGAGAAAGCAGAAAACAATTCTATAAAATGCTTGCATAAAAAGGCATGCTCTGATTGGACAGTGTTTATCCAATCAGTGAGCTGTCGCATTTGATCCTTCCAAGTCTGAACTGAATTCACCTGATTCAAAGTTCCTCCATGAGAGTGTGCAAGTAATGGGGGGGGGGGGGGGCTGATGCAGGAGCACTGATATGTTCACAAGCAAAGGGACACTCGAGCGCCACATCGTAGGACTGCGGGCGTAACGGGACACTCGAGCGCCACATCGTAGGACTGCGGGCGTAACGGGACACTCGAGCGCCACATCGTAGGACTGCGGGCGCAACAGGACACTCGAGCGCCACATCGTAGGACTGCAGGCGCAACAGGACACTCGAGCGCCACATCGTAGGACTGCAGGCGCAACAGGACACTCGAGTGCCACATCGTAGGACTGCGGGCGCAACAGGACACTCGAGTGACACATGGCAGGACTGCGGGAGGAGGGAGGGGATCAGATCTCAGCTCCAGCACCCTGAGGATGAGATGGAGCCCAACTCCCTGATCTGAGTCCGTCACACAGAAGAGCAGTGCTCCACTCTGAGTCACTCTGAGTCCGTCGGACAGATGAGTAGTGCTCCACTCTGCTTCATGGGGGGGGGGGCTAACTAAAATACCTGGGGTTTCCAAAGTGCATAAATGAATGTTAATAATTACCAACATCAATTACATCTAAGTGGTTTCCACTTTAAAAAATAACAACAAACAAAAAAATGCTCACACGTGAGTTTGATCCTGGGAACTGAAGAGATGGTGGCTTAAGTTAAGCACCTCTATGAGTGCACATAGACTTTCACACCAACCACAGGTTAAGACTCTTAAGCCGTCTCCCTAGAATATTTTACCATGGATAAAAATAACTTAAGGCAGTTTCAATGAACTTCAAATCAAATGACTAATAAACCTCCACCTCCATAGTCCAACTCTTAATGAGTGCCCAGATGGCCACACGCGGTTCTGTGATCCTGTAGTTGTGCTTTAGGGTTGCCCCTCCGCTGGCGCCAGAAGGGTGGGAGGGGCCTGACAGGACGGTGGGAGTGGCCTGACAGGAGGGGGGGGGCAGGGGCAGAACCTTGTTTAGATAAGTGGTGAAGACAGTCACAGTGTAGCTGGAGCAAACAACGGAGCCAGGAAAGGCACTCTGGGTACCTATACGTGGAATTACTTCTTCCCAGACAGACCTTGAGGGTTCCTTTGTGCGGAACAGAGAATGTGAGGGTTCTACACATGGGAAAACATCTTCTGACAGGGAATGTGAGGGTTTCTGTACGTGGAATAACTTATTCTGAGTGGGAATGTGAGGGTTCCTATATGTGGGAAAACTTCTTCTGAGTGGGAATGTGGGGTTCCTATATATGGGAAAACTTCTTCTGAGTGGGAATGTAGGGTTCCTATATATGGGAAAACTTCTTCTGAGTGGGAATGTAGGGTTCCTATATATGGGAAAACGTTGGAATGTGAGGGTTCATGAGGGCAGAGTGGGACCACCTGAACTCTTAGCAGGACAGAGTCCCAGTGCGCTCATGCAGGACAGAGTCCCAGTGCGCTCATGCCAGTGTGAGATCTGATATGAAAATGGGTCATTTCACAGTACCGAATATGGAGGTCTGCTCCCTCCAACACAAACACCCACTGACAGGACAAAGGTTCTGCTTATGCTCACAACAAAAAACAATGGTCCTTTTTCATACAATTCAAAAGTATCTAAATTTCCATCAAGAACCTGTTCCAAATGGAATTTTGAAGTCAGTGAAAACCACAGCTTTGACCATCAATGCTCCTTATTTCTCTTAATCAAATATTTCCTTTGTAGATATGTTAAATGGTCATGGATTAATGTAAACATGATACACACTGTTAGCTGTGCAGGGACATTAAGAACACAAACACAATCCACAATTGGGCAAATCAAAGAGGATCCAGAAATGGGCAGAAATAACATCAGCTTGTTTTGGCCCTGTTTGAAGATGTATTATCAGCTAGTTCTCTCCGTCTCACAAGAGACATCCCCAGCCTGAGTTCTTGAAGGTTATCGGAGGCCATATTGAAGGTAATCGGAGGCCATATTGAAGGGAAGAGACATCCCCAGCCTGAGTTCTTGAAGGTTATCGGAGGCCATATTGAAGGGAATCGGAAGCAGATAATCAGGCCGAGGGCAACACCCTCCTGAGAGTCTGATAGCGCGAGAGAGGACTAATGTTAGCATTTAAACCAGAGTGAGAGCCAGTCCTCATCAGGACTAGCGTCAGATAGGACTAGCGTTAGCACTTCAGCCAGAGTGAGCTCTCATCAGAACAGGCTTCCTCAACTAACAGCTGTTCAAAATTAGCATTAAAAGGAACATTCAACTCAGGGATTGGCATTAGTTGTGGACTCGCATCAGGAACAAACTGATGCCACTAGTCAGGAAGGTCCTGAAATGAGGAGCACTCTGTTCACACAGCAGTAATGTCAGGACCAACGTCAGCAACTTTTCTGCAGTGCACTAGAACAGCACAGACATCAGGGGCATTCTGCAGAATGGCTCTGCATCAGTACCATTCTGATGGTATCTGCATTTGGACCATTCTGATGGTATCTGCATTTGGACCAACTTGGGGTTTGTTTTCTGTATGGGGCACTAACATTGGGACAAGGCCTCTCACCTCTTTAAGGACAAGGAGAAATTCTTGGCAAGCTCAGAACAATTACAAAATCAACAACCTGGTCTACTCAAACGGACACACCAACACATGAAGCAAAAGCCATACTGATTAAATGTTCAAGTTGGCCTGAGGTCTGACTCCACTCTTTCTGACAAGCTTGTGCTTTAGTTTCAAAGATTGTTGCAGTTTTGCACCTCTACTACCATCAACATCTCCATCAAACAAGAGAAATTGAGTAAGCACATATTGTTAGCAATGCCAGTGCCACATTAACGCTCAGCTAGAAGGGGATGCCTAATGACTGCCCTGGTCCTTAGAAAAGAACATTTCCTTTTTACACTCAGGTACAAAAATATTTGGCAGTTCAGAAACAGCAGAAGCTTCTTCTGAGGCTGGTCTTCAGACCTCCAGAGGCCTACAGAGACGACACCAGTTACCACCCTTTCACACCAATGACTTTTCTAACAGAAAAAAGCACTTGTTTTTCTGAAGACTAGGAAGACCTGCTTATTTTTCAACTCTATGTAAAAAAGAAAACAAACAAACAAAAAAAAAGAAATACTCCTCCGAAATGGACAAAGTGTCATATTGTGACAGACTGACAGCAAAGCTTGCAACTGTTCACATTTACCGTTCAGGACAGGCACACCGATTCAAACAAAACATTTTTACTACACACAACCAACACCATATTGTTTGTTTTCCTTTTTTTCATTCTTTCATTTTTACTACACATGACCAACACCATAATGTTTGTTTTCCTTTTCATTCTTTTTTGAAACTATGCTACCACACATTCTCTGAGGTCTAGCACGTGTTGCTTCATCCTGCTCGGTCATGCTCTGGATCCCCTGCTACCCCTCCACTACTCCTCCCTCTATGTCTGCTGGCCCACCGAGGGTGGCTGTCCTCACCCAACCAACCCCAGCGTCCGCCTGCTACCTGGATACTAAATACTGGGTGGTTTCCTGTCCATGGACGCAGGTCTTTTGGTTAAGGAAACACAGAGCAATGGAGAAGCTGGAGTTTTTGGGCAGGCCTAGGATCTGCCAGCACAAGAGTGGAGGACTAATATTTTAGCAGACCTCAAGAGTAGAGGACAAGCCTTTAAGCCAGATCCTAAGAGTCGGACACAAACCCTTTAATCCTAACCCTTAAGCCTTCAGCGTGGCTGAAAGGATAGCTTCACTAATCTGCTAGACCCTTCCGACCATAGGTGTGACTGCAGAGTTAACATTGCCACACCTACAGCCAGACACGAGAGCCTCTCCAGAGCAAGCCTAGGTTCACATGCCCCAAGAGCCTCTCCAGAGCAAGCCTAGGTTCACATGCCCCAACGCTGATCCCGAGTGTCAGGGCTAACTGCTGCAGGCACATGCTGGTACGGTGCTCGTCGCTGCCCCCCCAGGGAGACACTGGCATGACACCCTGGCAGGGTCCTCGCCCACCCAAGCACTGGGTTGTGTGATCTATACTCCAGGTCTACAACTGCTCTTCAATGTGCTGCTAACGCAGCATTACAATACAGTCCAACCAAAAAGGATTGACAAAAATGTGTTCATATATTCATTATATATATATATATTTTAGTATTTATATATATGTATATGTCGAGAGATTGGCAACGTAGTGCACCAGTCCAGGGTGCAGAAGAGTTCTTTGTGATGTGGGTAAGACGGAGCATGTTATTTAGGGGACTCTGTCTGGTTGTGGACAACAGGCTGGACCGGCTCCTGGGAGCCTTCAGGGGCTTTCCCCTGACTGGGCGTCTTCTGGTCCTGGGCTGCCTCCTCCACAGTGTCCCCCTGCCCGCCCACATCTGCCGTACCATTGCTGGGCTGCAGGGCTGTGTTGGCCTCTGCACTTGAGTGACTGTGCCCCGCATTCTCACTCTGGGAGTCTGTGTCTCCATTGGCTGAGAGCTCCATGGGCTCTGCCGGTCTGCTGGGGGCTGGAGCCTCAACCCTGCCCTCAGGTACAGACCCCACTTCCCCGACTGAGCTGGCTTCAGCCTCAGAACTTGCCATCACTTTTGAACCAGCTCCTGCCTCAGAAGTGGCCTCTGCCTCAGGCGCTGATTCTAGCTTGGTACTGGACCCCACATCAGTACTAGATCCAACCTTGCCATTGGACCCATCAGCACCAAGTTGGATTTTAGATTTAGATTCCACCTCAGAACTCGGCTCCTCCGTGGGTGCTGGTTCAGCTGGCCTGACCTCTGACACCTCAACAGTGGCTTCTGAGGAGGTTTCCATAGCAACCTCAGGGCTGATGTCCCTCTTGTCCCCAGGGACCACCTCTGAGGACATCTCAATGTCTGGCTGGGAGATCTTGGATGATTCTTCCATGGCTGGTTCGGAGGACTTGGAGGATTCTTCTACGCCTGGCTGAGAGGACTTGTCTGGCTGAGAGGTCTTGTGGGATTCTTCCATGGCCGGCTCAGAGGCCTTGGAGGACTTCTCCATGTCTGGTTCAGAGGATTTAGGAGATTCTTCCGTGCTTGGTTGGGATGTCTTAGAGGATTCCTCCGTGCCGGGCTGCAAGACCGTGGAGGATTCCACCATGCCTGGCTGCAGGACCGTGGAGGATTCCTCCATGCCTGGTTGTTTGGAGCTTTCGTCTGGGTCTGGTTGGGAGGTCTCAGGCTGCAGCGCCTGGTTGCGCTCGAAGCTTTGGATGAGGACAATGAGATGCTTCACTTTCTCCAGTGACGCCTGCATGTCCTTCTGCCGCGCCAGGATGGTGTTCTTGGTCTCCATGCATCTCTAGAAGCATCAACAACAAGGCAATGGGTTAGACAAAGCATCAGCATGAACAACAAGATCAAACTAGTGCCAATTCCCTTTAACTAGAGAATACTTTGCTGTTAAGGAAAGAGACTGACACTCTTGACACTGACACAGTTGGTGAGACTGACACTACTGGAGTTGGTGAGACTGACACTACTGGAGTTGGTGAGACTACTATACCGCAATGGAGTTGGTGAGACTACTATACCGCAATGGAGTTGGTGAGACTACAGTACCGTACCGTAATGGAGTTGGTGAGACTACAGTACCGTACCGTAATGGAGTTGGTGAGCTGTTTGGCCCTCTGCTCCAGCTGCTCTCTCTCCAGCTTCAAATCAGTACTCCACTTTAACAGCTTCTGTTTCTCCTCCTCTTTTGCTGAGGACAACACACACACACACACATGCACGCCTCAGTGATTCACAAACATGATAATATCTACCCTACTACATACACCTTGAGAGGGAAGCTTTTTCAGAGTAACTCTTAGCAAGCAACACAACATATTTAATACCTTCTTTGTATGCAATATAAGAATGGACAATGGCCAGGGTCCCGGGCCACGGAATGGCGTCTTCTTTTTTGAGAATCTGTAAAGGTAATGACTAGTTAACTCTGCAACATGACACCTAGACACTGCTTACAGAGTCTTATCAGGAAAAGCAGAACTGCTGGACAGACAGACATAACGGTGGAGATGAACAATCAATGCGAGTGGATGGCAGCGCTGAGAGTGGGGGAACAAAGGCATGACAGAGTGCTGACCGGTGAGGACAGAAACTTACAAAGCCCTGAACAGCCATATTTCTGGAGGGGAACAGGGAAGAGACTAGCCAGACTGGGAAGGCCTCCTATGAGGGGAACAGGGAAGAGGATAGGCAGACTGGGAAGGCCTCCTATGAGGGGAACAGGGAAGAGGATAGGCAGACTGGGAAGGCCTCCTATGAGGGGAACAGGGAAGAGGATAGGCAGACTGGGAAGGCCTCCTATGAGGGGAACAGGGAAGAGACTAGGCAGACCCTCTATGAGGGGAACAGGGAAGAGACTAGGCAGACCCTCTATGAGGGGAACAGGGAAGAGACTAGGCAGACCCTCTATGAGGGGAAAAGGGAAGAGACTAGGCAGACTGGGAAGGCCTCCTATGAGGGGAACAGGAAAAGACTAAGCAGACCCTCTATGAGGGGGAAAAGGGACTACAGTAGGCAGACTGGGACGGTCCAGGATGAGGGGGCAGGTGAGACTTTGAAGGGACAGCTAGGGGGCAGGTGAGACTTTGAAGGGACAGGGAGGCACTTCTACCCGTTTACCTGGTCTTGGCATTTGGGGCAGATCCACATGCCCTTGGGAATGTTTTTGAGAGGCGGCTCCAAGCAAGGCAGGTGGTAGACGCGAGAGCAGGTGTCGCACATGAGCAACTGGCCGCTGCGTCTGCATACGGCACAGAAGTCCTCATGGATGTCTCCCTGTCAGGAAGAACGCAAGCGTCAGTGTCCCGCCCCTTCCTGGCCGGGCGGGCCAATCACGCTTGACAGGGTCAACAAAGGGGTTGGAATTTACTGAGGGGTCATTCCAATTAAGGCCTCGGAAATAAAAGCTCATCTTCTATTTTACTTGTAAAACCAGGAAGTGCCCGGAGACCAGCCTGCACTACCAGACCAGAGCATAAGGGGGCGCAACCTGAGTGGTTGAGGGAGGGCTTTATGACTGTTGTCTTTGTAAGGTTGCAGGCTCCATGAACACAAACAAATATACAGTTTAACCAACAGACAAACCAAAACAAACAAACCCAAATAATGTAAGGATGATTGACAGGTGGTGAGTGAGTGGATCCCTAAGGATGAGAGGTGAATGGTGATCTTATCTGCAAGTGTGTGTGTGTGTTTGTCTGAGGGTCTGGGAGTGTGTGTGTGTGTGTGTGAGAGAGTACTGTATATATGTATGTTAGTGAAAGTCTGAGGGACTGGTGAATGTGTGTAAGTCAAGGTCAGACCAAGGAGAAGGTCATGTGTGTGTGTGTGTGTGTGTGGGGGGGGGGGTCGTAGAAGGGCCTTGTGTGTGTCTCCCGAGCTGCTACTTACATCCCCAGAGCTGGGAGAGGGTAGAGGGAGAGTGTGGGTGTGTGCAGGGTGGGGGGTAGCCCCCGCCCCCGTGTCGAGCCGCTCGGGGGCTAGGGAGATGGGGTTGCAGCCGGAAGGGGGGCGCGGGGGCGGGGCGCTGGCATCCGGGGTGCTGCTGTATTTAGGAGGGCGACCTGGGTGAAATGAGACAGACGAGAAACAAAAACAAAAAACAAAAGAAGGGGAAATGGAGAAAAAAAAAGACAGACACTTCAAACATCCAATCACACATACAGTACCTTACACAGGGGGTCCTCATTGGCTAGTTAGTGGGAGGACGGCCGAGAATGATGAAGGAAGAGAAGAGGGGTTAGTGCACTTAAGAGAACAGTGTAGTATGCAGAAAGGTTAGGCAGTGCACTTCGAGATCAGTGTAGTATGCAGAAAGGTTAGACGGAGCACTTCAAGACCAGTGTAGTATGCAGAAAGGTTAGACAGTGCACTTCGAGATTTGTGTAGTATGCAGAATGATTAAACAGTGCACTTAGAGACCAGTGTAGTAAAAAAAATTAGCATGGGCGTCCATGTAGAAATATTTACAGCTGGCTTGACCTGGGGGGTATTCCAAGTAGGTGGTTAAGTGATATACCTGGCTAAGTTAACCTAGAGGAAGTCGTAAACTTGCTGATAGAGGAGCCTGCAGGCTCTGTTTAGTTAAGAGAAACAAGAGTCGAGGCTCCTCTATTATGAGGTTTACCACTACTCCAAACTCCAAGCTCAACTAACCCAGGTTTGCCACTTAACAACCTTCTTGGAATACCCCCTAGTGGCCTCAACTCACCCTCCCATGGCTTCATGGAATGTTTGGAGCTTGTTTACCTAGAAAGGGCTACTGTACGTCAAGCCCTGTATTCTTCACTTATTATGACCAACTTACTCTGTTTAATACCTTTCCGTGTTATACGGAGCAGGATTAGATAGAGAGCACTTAAAGGTGAAATCTAGTATGAAATGGACCAGTGGACAAGTATTCAGTTCAGATCTAGGAAACCACGGCAGCAGGTAGGCTAACAATCTCCAGTATGTTCATGGGAGCCAATTGTAAGAATGACACAGAAAGAAAGAAATCTTGCCTGTGTATTTGTATCCTAGCAATCGGGTCCCCCTAGTGGAGAAATCAATGTACTGTTTGTGACTCTCTGTACATTTACAAAGCTCTCAACACCCCGTTTTAGAGGTTTTGGCCCTTGTTATACTACCAGCAAAGCGTGGGGCTCTAAGATGCGTCTTTTTATGGTTTAACACTGTGGTTTACTGTAGAACTCCTTGCTTGTGTGGGAATTTGCTAAAAGTGGTATTCTTCAGCATGCATGAACTTCAGGAACTTCTGCTCCCTGATGAACAATTCAAAGTTTTTATGATGTTGCAATAAACTTTTGGTCCATTCACAGCAAATGTGTCCTTCAAGAGACCAGTTTAGTATAGGGCAGGAGGATTAGGCCATACACTAGAAGCATACTGAAAGACCAGTGTAGTATGCAATAGACTTATGCTGAGCACTTAACTCCCTGTGTATACTGAATGGCCAATCTATGGCGTATATAGTATGACAGGTTCGGACACTATAATCTAAATTGAGACTAGATATTACATGATGGATTGGACACTATAATCTACACTGGACACCATAGTCTAAATTGGACACCATAATCTACATTGAGACTACATGTTGGAATATATGTTAGATTGGACACCATAATCTACATTGAGACTACATGTTGGAATATATGTTAGATTGGACACCATAATCTACATTGAGATGAGATGTTATATGTTAGATTGGACACCATAATCTAAATGGAGACTAGTTGTTAAATGATAGATTGGACACCATAATCAATACTGAGATTCCTATAGAGGTTCTACTCACAGGCAGAATGCAGTATGACTACAAATGAGGTCAGTGTGGCATTCAGTGGGATTACACGGCATACTTCATACAGCATACTTCATACAGCATACTTCATACAGCATTTGCAGAATGGATGGATGGATTTAGATTGCAGTGTGGCACAGTTTTATAAATAATGGATTGAGATTGTAGTGTGGACCAGCTTAGTATGATGTCAGACTCAAGCAAAATGATAGCACAGTAGATGAGAGCAGTATGCACTATGTAGTCAGGGTCAGGCCAATAGACCAGACTAGTATGCACTATGTAGTGTAGTATGCAGCCCAATGCCTTTCTGGAGAGTGAGCAAAGTAGTCAGCTTGTCAGTTATCAGCAGGCCATCATGATGGAAGCCAGAGAGATAGAGAGGAGAAAGAGAGGGAGAAAGAGAGAGAAGGACTGAGTCAGAGAGTGAGAAGGGGGGAGAGAGAGAAGGACTGAGTCAGAGAGTGAGAAGGGGGGAGAGAGAGAGAGAAGGACTGAGTCAGAGAGTGAGAAGGGGGGAGAGAGAGAGAGAGAGAGAGAAGGACTGAGTCAGAGAGTGAGAAGGGGGGAGAGAGAGAGAGAAGGACTGAGTCAGAGAGTGAGAAGGGGGAGAGAGAGAGAGAAGGACTGAGTCAGAGAGAGAGAAGGGGGGAGAGAGAGAAGGACTGAGTCAGAGAGTGAGAAGGGGGAGAGAGAGAGGGGGGGAGAGAGAGAAGGACTGAGTCAGAGAGTGAGAAGGGGGAGAGAGAGAGAGAAGGACTGAGTCAGAGAGTGAGAAGGGGGAGAGAGAGAGAGAAGGACTGAGTCAGAGAGTGAGAAGGGGGGAGAGAGGGAGGGGGAGAGAGGGAGAAAGAGAGAGAAGGACTGAGTCAGAGAGTGAGAAGGGGGGAGAGAGGGAGAGAAGGACTGAGTCAGAGAGTGAGAAGGGGGGAGAGAGGGAGAGAAGGACTGAGTCAGAGAGTGAGAAGGGGGGAGAGAGGGAGGGGGGAGAGGGGGAGAGAGAGAAGGACTGAGTCAGAGAGTGAGAAGGGGGAGAGAGGGAGGGGGAGAGAGAGGGGGAGAAGGATTTCCCAGCACTCACCTCTCTTCCTGGTGCCCTGGTGGATAGGTGTGTTCAGGTAGGTAACTGTGCTCTTCTTCCTCTGCGTCAGACCAACACACACACACACACACACACACACACACACACACACACACACACACACACGCACAGACACACACAAACATTACATCACTACCCCCTGCCAGGACTGAGATGCATGTGTGTGTTTTGGAGTGTGTGTGAATGTATGTGTGCAACCGTGCACGTGTACCTGTGGCTTCTATAGCACTATACTGTAGGATAGGATTCATACGTACAGTACAGAGTGTGTGTGTGTGTGTGTGTGTGTCAGTGTGAGAGAGTATAGATGCGTGGATGTCTTTTAAATACAGAGTAAGAGTGTTTGTGTACTCATGTGCAAATCCCTTTGAATGTGCAAGTGTGTGTGTGTGTGTGTGTGTGTGTGTGTGTGTGTGTGTGTGTGTGTGTGTGTACCTCTGGTTCGAAAACCGCTCCACTGTAGACAGGATTGGCTGTTGTTCTCCTCTTGCGCTCCTGCCTCCTGCTCTGGATCTCTGTGCCACAAAAACACTGTTTCAGATTTCTGCCCCAGCTCAGGGGTGTGTGTCTGTGTGTGTGTGTGTGTGTGTGTGTGTGTGTGTGCCACAAAACACTGTTTCAGACTTCTGCCCCAGCTCAGGGTGTGTGTCTGTGTGTGTGTGTGTGTGTGTGTGTGTGTGTGTGTGTGTGTGTGTGCCACAAAAACACTGTTTCAGACTTCTGCCCCAGCTCAGGTGTGTGTGTATGTGTGTGTGTGTGTGTGTGTGTGTGTGTGTGTGTGTGTGTGTGTGTGTGTGTGTGCCACAAAAACACTGTTTCAGACTTCTGCCCCGGCTCAGGTGTGTATGTGCGTGCGTGTGTGTGAGAGAGGCGTAAAAGTGTACCTTCTAGGTGATCGTGTGTCACGAGGCCCAGAGACACCATAAAGGCAAGTTTCTGAGGAGAGAACAGACAGGCCCAAGTGTTTATATATATCTGCATTACAAACACACACACACACACACACACACACACACACTCCACAACTAATTTACTACTTTTTATACCTTTTTTACTACCTTCAGAATTTAAAAAAAAAAACCCGACAAGATAAATGAATTGAGATCCAATGCAAGTCTAGCGTCATCGAGTAAGCTAAGAGCCAAACAAAGCAGTTATTAAAGGAAAGCACCGGAGTGAATTCAAGCATAGCCCTGTTGAAAGAGCTTGCTAAATGCACTAGTTGGCGAGTGGAACAAAATAATTTGGTACAGGGGGCGCCCTGGCTCAGTGGGCTAGAGCTTCGAGTCCGACCCAAGGTCATTTCCCGATCCCACCCCATCTCTCTCTCCCACCTGTTTCCTGTCCATCTCTACACTGTATACTCTATACTGTCCGTCTCTATACCCCATCTCTCTCTCCCACCTGTTTCCTGTCCATCTCTATACTGTATACTCTATACTGTCCATCTCTATACCCCATCTCTCTGTCCCACCTGTTTCCTGTCCATCTCTATACTGTATACTCTATACTGTCCATCTCTCTCTCCCACTTGTTTCCTGTCCATCTCTATACTGTATACTCTATACTGTCCATCTCTCTCTCCCACCTGTTTCCTGTCCATCTCTATACTGTATACTCTATACTGTCCATCTCTCTCTCCCCACCTGTTTCCTGTCCATCTCTATACTGTATACTCTATACTGTCCATCTCTCTCTCCCCACCTGTTTCCTGTCCATCTCTACACTGTATACTCTATACTGTCCGTCTCTATACCCCATCTCTCTCTCCCACCTGTTTCCTGTCCATCTCTATACTGTATACTCTATACTGTCCATCTCTCTCTCCCACTTGTTTCCTGTCCATCTCTCTGTCCTATACTTGTTTCCTGTTCATCTCTACACTGTATACTCTATACTGTCCATCTCTATACTGTCCATCTCTCTCTCCCACTTGTTTCCTGTCCATCTCTATACTGTCGTATCTAATTAAAGGCAAAAAGCCTAAAAAAATCATAAAAATAAATAAATAATTTGGTAGAGCATAGACCAAACGCCAGCGCAGTAGCGGTAGTGGTG
This sequence comes from Sardinella longiceps, assembly GCA_027497455.2. Lineage (NCBI taxonomy): Eukaryota > Metazoa > Chordata > Actinopteri > Clupeiformes > Clupeidae > Sardinella > Sardinella longiceps. The sequence continues at coordinate 15,008,109 of JAODXP020000017.1, forward strand.
GAGGTGGAGATGGAGATGCAGTGGGAGAAATCTCCTTATGTGCCCAAATACGCTGCAGCCCAGAGTTTAGCAGAGTTTCAGTCAGAATAGGACACCTCATTTGGAACATATCATACTTCTGAGACCACATTTAACACTTTAATGGCCTTAAATTTGACCATTTTGATTCATCACTTTTGAAAACCCGGCAGATACCCCGTCATACCTGAGGGTTCTCTTCTCGTTTGGGTTTGGCGACAGGCGGGGGTGGGGGTGTCGACGGAGGTGGGGTGCTCACCGCCACCTTATCTGGCCCCCCCTGGGATTTAACAGTCTGTCAGGATTGAGGAATGTGGGCAAAACAATTAACCACAATACCATCAGTTCAGTACAGCTAAATATTCACTTTGGTTTCTAATGTTAGAAACAATTAACCACAATACCATCAGTTCAGTACAGCAAAATATTCATATATTTGGTTTCTAATGTTGGAATACAGACAAGTTGAAAAACAAGCCATCATCAAAAGAATTGACCCTGGCCATATTCAAACCCAGAACAGACAGAGTCGCTGCAAGGGTAAAATCAAGCCTTAATCCACTGTTTACCACAGGTTTTCAACTAGAGGAAGTTCAACTTTGAGCAAGTCATATGCAGAAATTCTTGGATGGCACTGCAATTGTGGAGTGTATCAGGGATAACCAGTGCAAGAACCTTCTGGGGGATTTTGTGAGATGGTGTAGGACTAACAAGCTGCAGCTGACATCACCAAAACTTACGAGTACTTACAACTTACAAGAACATCTGTGGCTAGGCTACGGGTTTTACCTTAGCGTCTGTGGCTAGGCTACGGGTCTTACCTTAGCGTCTGTGGCTAGGCTACTGATCTGAAGCGTAGGTGCACTGATGACGATGCCCGTCACCTGTCCAGTCGGCGTAGTCTTTGTAACGGTGGCGCAGGGCTGACCGTTGACAATTCGCACCTGGTGAATGGGTGTGGCCTGAGGCAGGGAGGCGGGGCCCAGCTTAGTGGCCAGCATGATTGGCCGTTGCAGTAGCTGATGGGGCGGGGCCACCATGGGTGGGGGCGGAGCTGAGGCTGGAGCAGGAGCGATCGGCACGTTGTTGGCCACCGGAGGTTTGGGCCTCACCTGGGGGACAGATGACAGCAGGTCAGCAAGAAGCTCAGGTCAAAGGTCAAGCACAACCATTCCGGCTGCCATGCTGCCGGAGAAACAGCCTGCCACACATCAGCAGACACACACACACAGCACTGCCAAACAGCACAAGAGCAGCAATGCAATGCTGAGGGCCTGCATCACTCCAGGCATATAATAGGAGGTGTTTATTAGCCAAGACAAAGCAAGGAAGAACCTCCCCATTCATTTCAAGCTTCCCCTTAAACACAATTCCAGCAAAATTTTAAAAACAAGATCAGGCCACACTGTTGACAGCCCTTTAAATCCACTAGTGACTCAGTTTGTAACTAGCTTCCTTAACTACAGATTACAATCCATGTGTGTTACCCTACTCATTTCTATAGATTATAGTCCATGTGCGTTACCCTACTCATTTCTATAGATTATAGTCCATGTGCGTTACCCTACTCATTTCTACAGATTATAGTCCATGTGTGTTACCCTACTCCAGTGTTTCTCAAACTGTGGGGCGGGCCCCACTAGTGGGGCGCAGACACATGGCAGGTGGGGCGCAAGATGTCTCTTTGCGATCAACCGACGGCCACATCATTCCCCTCGAATTCACCTATCACCTCTCTCAGATTACTCACGGAGCATTCGTCACAGTAAATTGAGCTTTGCAATGGTGTTATCTGCTAGTTGCTGATGAATTACCTCACTCATGTCAGATGATTTGAAGGGGGCGGTGCGAGAGAAATTTGGCTTTGAATTAGTAACATGAAAATTCAAACCCACTCAGTGAAATATCTCAGGGCAGGTGGGGCGTGAAAATTCTCTGCCCTCTTAAGTGGGGAATGACAGAATAAGTTTGAGAACCACTGCCCTACTCATTTCTACAGATTATAGTCCATGTGTGTTACTTTACTCATTTCCTCAGATTATAGTCCATGTGCGCTACCCTACCCACCCTACCCTACTTGTTCATTGGTTGTTATACCAGAACTCCACAGTAGATCATCGCACACATCCCCATTGTCACGTGTGTATTATCTCTCATGGTTATCATATCCCCTATGTGAATATCAAATAAACAGGAAATGAATATGAAAACAAACAGGAGATCCTACAGATCCCATAGTGCATAGCGTTCTCTGTATGATTGGCAGTTCCTCAGTAATCTGGTGCAGATTTCTGTGTCATCTGCAACTCCTCCAGTATAAACACAGTCTGAACTGGATAACCTGTAGCATGTGTCGTTTTTCCTTTTCAACAGAAAACAAGTTGAATATCTGCCTTGGTTAAAATTGTCAACTGATAATTACAGTGTGCCTTTTTGCACAAATACACAACAGAGCAATAAAAGGCTATACACACAATAGCAATCTCTTTTACATGCACACAAAAAACAGCTAAATGTTTTATGGGTCTAGTCTTCTTCATTGAGGGAATGCCAACAATATTTGGTTTGTTAGTAATCTAGTAGTAGTAACAGTAGTAGCAGTACTTAGTAATGGATTGCAACATCAACAGAGACTACTGCATGAGTTGTTGTTCTGCAACTTACAAAAATGAAACCAAATTGTTAACCTCTCCCAAACAAGCAGATTGGTGGTGGTGAGTAGTGGAGAAGGACAGAGGTGGTGATCTAGTGGGAAAGGGGCTTCAAGACCACAGACCTCGTGAAAGGTGTTCTAATGTGCCTTATGCAGAGGCCCAAAGGGGCTTCAAGACCGCAGACCTCGTGAAAGGTGTTCTAATGTGCCTTATGCAGAGAGAGGTGGTGATCTAGTCGTGAAAGGTGTTCTAATGTGCATTATGCACAGGCCCAAAAAGGGAGATAATGAATACTAGTGGGGTAGCTGTTGCAGAGGGCTGACTTGGCTGTGTGTGTGTGTGTGTGTGTGCGTGTGCGCACCAACATGGAAGCTCTATTCCATCTGGTGACAAATGTTCTCAATCAGAGCACAGAAGAGGACTGCAGGTGTGAGGAGATCACAGAGTTATTGGAGTTGTGTCAGTGATTTGTAGAGCAGCATCCTTTAAACCTTACACTTACAGAGGGGTACTTTGCAGTTACTCTGGAGGAATGCAGTGCTATGGACATGAAACTGCATTAAGCTAAAACCACATTATATGGCTGTGATGCCTGCCCAGTTGCAGAATCATCTTACAAGCAATCCCACTTTCTACATCGGAAGGAATGGGTTCCTGGACCGTAGAAGGGAGAACAATTTGAAAATGAAGTTTCATTTTGAGCTTTCTACCCGTTTAAATGCTGAGGGCTTTATTATTATTTTTTCTTTCGTTTTTTTTTTTTTTTTTTTTACTTAACACAATAGGGTGCTTTTAAACTAACCCCAATGTAAGGAGACAGACAGGAACGCAGAAGAGTAAAAATGGAGCATAACTGTGATATATCGATATAACCAATATATCGCACAAGCCCTAAATAGGTGCAAACACACACACACACAAGCGCACAACACACAGACACACAGAGAGGGGCGGTGCAGGAGGGTCCAAAGGGGAAGGCGGGGCCAAGAGGGACGCACCTGAGGCAGGTAGGCAGGTCGCGGCGTTGCTCTAGCAGGAGGGACAAACTGAGGAACTTTGATTGGCTGGGCCGAAGTGGTGGTGGCGGCCTGCACCTGTGATGAGATCACCTGTTTAATCTCGCCCTCCCCCCACGAGACGGCAGCTACCGCCAAACACTTGTGCTTAATGCAGGGAATCACTGCAGTTTGTTCTGGATGTGTGAACCTGAACTACAGCAGGGATTAACAGGGTAATGCCACCACACACACACACACACACACACACACACACACACACACACCAACCACATACATGAGGAAAGGACACTTTTAAGAGTCCAGCATGACTAAGAGTCCAACAGGAGCTACAGCTGCTCCACATACAGATAACAATATCATCCAGATATCCTCCCCAGATAAAAACATCATCCAGATATCCTCCCCAGAGAGCTGAGCTGATGCCTAGGAGCCGGACTGGGAGGCACAGGAGGAGACAATAGTGCCCCATGGAGGGACATGGAGATAAAACACAAGATGGAGATAACAGCACCCCCCAGAGGACCGGAGGATGGTAGCAGAAAGGAGTGGAGCTCCCACTTACCACAATGGCATTCTTGGAGATGATGCGGACAGGATCTGAGCCTTGATTGGGCAATTTGCTGGCCACTTGCAGGTTGATGGGAGTGGCCTGGGAGTCAGAGTTGACCACAGGTTTAGGCATGTTGCTAATGGCAGTTACCATGGCGACAGTGGGGCATTGGCCTGCGGCGGACGCAGGCATCGTTGTGGTGGCAGCTTTCAGCACGAGAGGTAGCGTCTTAGTGGTGAGCACTGGAGCCACAGTCAGCGTCTTCTACAGGGAGAGAGGAGACAGAGCTAAGGAACTCATAGGACTCAAAGAGAGCGCTCAGCACTCAGGGTGTGTGTGTGTGTGTGTGTGTGTGTGTGTGTGTGTGTGAGAGTGTTGATATGGGAGGATCCTCTGTTCATTAGCCAGAGGGAACCTCAGTGTGAGTGTGAGTGTGTGTGTGTGTGTGTGTGTGTGTGTGTGTTACCTGCTGTACCCCTGTGTTCTGAGTAGGGTTGGGCTGCTGGGCCGGCGTGGTGGATATCTGGAGCAGGTGTTTGCTGTCGGCTGTCTGTGTGGTCTGAGTCTGCAGCTGCAGCTTAAGCTCCGGCTCCTGCTTCACCATCAGGTCCTTCCTCAGCTGCTCCACCACCTTTTTCTAGGAGACAACCAGACAACTTTACTGCTCTATGGTCTCTTTCTAGCAGACAAGGAGAGAACTTTACACTTCTATGGTCTCTTTCTAGCAGACAAGGAGAGGTCTTTAGTGCTCCACCACTTTTTTCTAGGAGACAACCAGACAACTTTACACTTCCATGGTCTCTTTCTAGCAGACAAGGAGACAACTTTACACTTCCATGGTCTCTTTCTAGGAGACAATGAGAGAACCTTAAAGGTCTATGGTAAACCGCCATAGGGTTTCTGCATGGGGAGATACTGTGGGCCTCTGCATAAGGAGATACTATGGGCTTATGCACGGGCTCCTATGATGGGGGGGGGTACTATGGGCTTATGCACGGGCTACTATGATGGGGGGGGGTTAACTATGGGCTTATGCACGGGCTACTATGATGGGGGGGGTAACTATGGGCTTATGCACGGGCTACTATGATGGGGGGGTACTATGGGCTTATGCACGGGCTACTATGATGGGGGGGGGGTAACTATGGGCTTATGCACGGGCTACTATGATGGGGGGGGTACTATGGGCTTATGCACGGGCTACTATGATGGGAGGGGGGGTACTATGGGCTTATGCACGGGCTACTATGATGGGGGGGTACTATGGGCTTATGCACGGGCTACTATGATGGGGGGGTACTATGGGCTTATGCACGGGCTACTATGATGGGGGGGATACTATGGGCTTATGCACGGGCTACTATGATGGGGGGGTAACTATGGGCTTATGCACGGGCTACTATGATGGGGGGGGGGTACTATGGGCTTATGCAAGGGGAGATGCTATGGGTTTCATTGAGAGAAGCTACAGAGTTTGGACAATTATGCTTGATATTTCCCAAAGATTTCACCTGGCTTGTTTGAGTAAAACAGACACATGCCTAGTGATACTTATTCTAGTGCTTCTACCCAACTTCTGCTGGCAATATGTGGACATCCAAGTCTTACTGAAGCAAATATCTATCTCACAGCAAAATTTCCTGTGAGAAATATTTAAACAATTTCTCTCATTTTCAACACTTTTTACCCCACTAATGTAGTCACGGTTCACTTACAAAAATCAAGTTTTACTTGGTGCCCAACAGGGACCAAATTTTTGTGAACCTGGTGTGAACACACATTGGCCAGTTTAAGATACGGTGCAGGAACCAGCACCTGCACGGTTCTCTGTTGGTCTGAGAACACTGCAAGCGGTACGTTATTCATTATCAGAGACGGTACTAGCCCAACCCTACAGTTACTCTAGGTGGTACATTACACTCCACACCAGCATTTGCATAAAGCTCATTTGAATTATGTTTTCCATAGAAACGAGTCGGTCTGCCGACGCGCGCACACACACTCTCTCTCTCTTTCTCTCACACAGAGAACAACCTTCACCTGTGCTTTCACTCCTGAGTGTTCCGCTCAGTTTCTCACTCAGCGCTCATCTCACCTGTGTCTCATTCACTCAGTCTCATTTATTTCTCACCGTTTCTCTCATTTGTTTCTCACTGAGTGTTTTTCTCATCTGTTTCTCACTCAGCGCTCATCTCACCTGTGTCCCACTCCCTCAGTCTCATCCGTTTCTCACTCAGTTTCTCTTATTTGTTTCTCACTCAGTGCTCAGCTCCCCTGTTTCTCAGTCAAAGCTCCGCTCACCTGTTTCTCACTCACTCAGTCTCATTTATTTCTCACTGAGTGTTTCCCTCATCTGTTTCTCACTGAGTGTTTTTCTCATCTGTTTCTCACTCATCGTTCAGCTCACCTGTTTCTCACTCAGAGCCGTTATCTTGGCCTGGAGTTCATGGAGCTGCTTCTTCAGATCAGCATTCTAGGGAAACAACAGCATGGTTACATACAACTCCATTTCCCAGAATTCCACTGCTTCTTCAGATCAGCATTCTAGGGAAACAACAGCATGGTTACATACAACTCCATTTCCCAGAATTCCACTGGTTATAATAACCAGGGGTACAGGAGGGGCGGGAATCCAGACCTGGAAAACAAGTAGAACTGAGAATCGAATTCACTGGAATTGTATCCCTCTAACGTTACTGTATCAATTCCTCTTATAAATGGCAGCATGTTTTTCCGAGCATGCTCAGTGGGTATTCTGAATGCAAAATTGAAATTGAATTCTAGAACACAGTTCTACATGCTTTCTCTCATTCTAGTGAGCTGCTATAGTCATCTAGAAGCACAGACTATATTGCAGACCAATGTGCAGACAATGAAAACCTGTGGAGAGTGTTGTCAAAGTAAGGAATTGATAACATATGATAAAAATTGGATGGACAAGCCAACTCCACAATGCCATTGATATTGATAACATTTTATCAATTCTCAGACATACTGTAGCACAGATTCTCCTAAACGTTTTACATTTTACAGCAAATTTGTGACTGTAGGTCAAAGAAAAATATAAGCTATTAAGCCAATCAACCCAAATCAGTCAGGATGATGAGAATATAGATGGAATAGTCATAGCAACAATGAACAATAGCATTCTAATTTACACAGGACAGCAAACATTTTTAATCCTTACCTGAGGATCCTGTTTCATTTGAGCGACTAGTTTCTATGGAGACAAAGTGGAAAGAGTGAACATGAATTATGTTTGGACACCTTCACACTTCCCAACACTGTATATGTTGAATTACAGAATGAAATATTAAGGCCAACAAATGGTACAGAGGAAACAGTGGCATCTACAGGCCAGCCACTGAACTGCAACCAGAAGCACCTGTCCCATGCCAGTCCTCAGTATCACATGTTTGTTCTACCAGCACACTGATCCGGAGAACCATCAGACACACGGCATACTCACTCCTGCGTACGCGCACACACACACACACACACAGTATACTAAACACACACTAGCTACAGTTCACCCGTACCCGAGTACGATTGTCCCCTTTCCCAGGTTTGCACTCACACTGTTCCGTACTCAAGCACGGTTGAGGCAAATGTTCTGGAATCTGGTCAGGATCGTATTTTGTTACCATAACAACATCTGCTAATCCAGTGAGTTAACAAAGTTAGCTAACAAGCTAGTTCTGATATTTCGTTAAATAAACATTATATACTTGTCAGAGAATATTAAAACCAGTCAAGTTTTACTCTAAAGTGCAGACTGATGATGCCATTTGAATGTCATGTCACATAGTTAATTATGGTCATAGACAAAGTGAGTTTTTTGATCCTGCCATTTCTATTCAGTCCTGGTTGGTATTATGGCAAACAAGGATCTCACTCCAAGATTTACACATAGCACGTTCTTCAATGCTTTGAAAAAACGCCAATTAGCAACGCCATTTTCCTTAAATAACTTGAAATATTTGTTATTTGGAGTCTAATCACTGACTTCATGTTTGAGATCCATGCTGGACACACACACACACACACACACACACACACAAACTGTTCACATATAGTTCTTCTGGAGGTCTCAGACCTCTTTTGAGTGCTTTGGATTATGGGGGATGTAGTGGCACTGGGCTGTGTATTTTTATCAGGCTATCCATTGCCTCTTTCATAATTATGATGATAAAGACAATGGGGGTTGGTATGCATTTTCTATTCAAAATAACAGTAATTTTGAACATTTTTAGGATTACATGTGACAGAACAAAGGGAGGCATGGTATTTTTATAAGTTGCCTACAGTTGAGTATGCCTAAGCAAATTTGTAACTTTCACATAGGCTAGTCTATTCAATTTCATCTGAAAATATTCTACTAAAGTTACGTTATGGATGCAACAAAAATCCACGTTCCACTAAAATAATTTTCCAGGATTCTGACTGGATCTGATCTGAACATGTCACTCAACACGTGCTGCACACAGCTAGCAAAAGCAAAAGTTTTTTTGTAGCCTATGCACATCATACATACGGCGATTGTGCTGCAGTTTTCTGTCAAAATACTGCGCTGTTAATTGCATGACAGTTGCATATGAAAGCAACGATGAGCAATTCTGTCACGTTATCCTAGGTATCTACTCGTTAGACTCTTATCACGTTGTGAAGAACAGACGTTTGTCTGTGCGTTTGTCTGCAGTATGTTTACATCGTGATCAGAGTGATAGAGAAAACTCCCTCTCTGCTCCAGATAAATCCAGAAGCAAGCTATGCAACAACGGCAAGTCTAGAGGGATAAAAAAAATTATGTGTGTGTGTGTATGAGCTTGCAACAAGCACTTTTTATATGTGTTTGAGCTTGCACCAAGCACTTTTTACATGTGTGTGTATGTGTTTCAGTTGCAACAAGCACTTTTTATTTGCGTGTGTATGTGTTTCAGCTCCACCAAGCACTTTTTATATGTGTGTGTGTATGAGCTTGCACCAAGCACTTTTTATTATATGTGTGTGTGTGTGTCAGCTACACCAAGCACATTTTATATGTGTATGTGTGTTTGAGCTTGCACCAAGCCCTTTTAATTATATGTGTGTGTGTGTCAGCTGCACCAAGCACTTTTTATATGTGTGTAAGTGTTTCAGCTTGCACCAAGCACTTTTTATATGTGTGTGTGTGTGTGTGTGTGTGTTTCAGTTGCACCAAGCACTTTTTTGGACTTAAACACCTGGGAGAATACTGCTCTAAGTGACCATACACATGACCAAACATGCACACGTGCATACACACACACACACACACACACACACACACACACACACACACACTCTTGTGGAGTCAAATATTTAAAATATTGTTTTTCTTTTTCTGACATGAGGTAGTTGTTCACATGAAATAAGATAGCAAATGCGGTGATAATGGACATTGCATACACTAATAAGTGGATTATGCCTATTTTTCTGTAGTGGCAGGTAACAACAATCCCATGTTGCTGTGGTGTGTGTGTGTGTGTGTGTGTGTGTGTGTGTGTGTGTGTGTGTGTGTGTGTTTTACCTGAGCTGTACACACACATACACAGACTCATCCCCACCTGGTGAACTTGTATTTCCACTTTCAGCGCCTCCTGTAATGTTTGTAATTCCATCATTGATCCACTCAGCTGCTCCAAGACTCCAAGAATACTGTCAGCCTGCAGAGAGGAGAGGAGAGGAGAGGAGAGGAGCGGTGGAGGAGAGGAGAGATGAGGAGAGGAGAGGAGAGGAGAGAGGTGGAGGAAAGGAGAGGAGAGGAGAGATGAGGAGAGGAGAGAGGTGGAGGAAAGGAGAGGAGAGGAGGAGGGGAGGGGAGCGAGGAAAGGAGTGATGAGGAGAGAGGGGAGGGGAGGAGAAGCACATTGAGACATATAGAAGAACATTGAGACATATAGAAGAACATTGAGACATATAGAAGAACATTGAGACATATAGAAGAACATTGAGACATATAAAAGAACATTGAGACATATAGAAGAACATTGAGACATATAGAAGAACATTGAGACATATAAAAGAACATTGAGACATATAAAAGAAGTACATTGAGACATAAATACATTAATGGCAAGGCATCTGATCACATCCATAG
>JAODXP020000017.1:15023467-15030967 GCA_027497455.2 Sardinella longiceps
AATTGCCCACCCCTGTAGTAGACAGTGATAGCCGTGCAAGGATGCACATTTAACTCAGAACATGTAATTTCTCAATCATCATCACTTCAAGGCCATTTATATAAGAGTACAATGAGAAGAAAACGTTTAAATTTGAGTTTAATCCTACTTTAATCGCACCTCTTTATTAACTTTTTTCCCCCACAGTGATGCTGGTATGTCTAAAATCAGGCCTGTAAACAGACTCCTCATGGTCTTCTTTAAGAGCTGCATTTTATATGTACAGATAGCCACATCATATTGTTTTAATCGTATTGTTTTGATACATGTACAGATAGGCCACATCATATTGTTTTAATCGTATTGTTTTGATACATGTACAGATAGGCCACATCATATTGTTTTAATGGTATTGTTTTGATACATGTACAGATAGGCCACATCATATTGTTTTAATCGTATTGTTTTGATACATGTACTATAGGCCACATCATATTGTTTTAATGGTATTGTTTTCATACATGTACAGACAGGTCACATCATATTGTTTTAATCGTATTGTTTTGATACATGTACAGATAGGCCACATCATATTGTTTTAATCGTATTGTTTTGATACATGTACTATAGGCCACATCATATTGTTTTAATCGTATTGTTTTGATACATGTACAGATAGGCCACATCATATTGTTTTAATCGTATTGTTTTGATACATGTACTATAGGCCACATCATATTGTTTTAATGGTATTGTTTTGATACATGTACAGATAGGCCACATCATATTGTTTTAATCGTATTGATTTGATACATGTACAGATAGGCCACATCATATTGTTTTAATGGTATTGTTTTGATACATGTACTATAGGCCACATCATATTATTTTAATCGTATTGTTTTGATACATGTACTATAGGCCACATCATATTGTTTTAATGGTATTGTTTTGATACATGTACTATAGGCCACATCATATTATTTTAATGGTATTGTTTTGATACATGTACTATAGGCCACATCATATTGTTTTAATGGTATTGTTTTGATACATGTACTATAGGCCACATCATATTATTTTAATGGTATTGATTTGATACTGTATTCATCTCATATTATTTTAATGGTATTGATTTGATCTAATACTGTATTCATCTCATATATGGTCTAGGCCCTTTTCCTTCCTATGATTAGAATGTCAGATGAGATCATACATGTATTTGCAAGTCTTGTGTTTGCATGAATGACAAGACGTAACTAGCGTAGCTAGTTAAATTTAAAAAAAATCCTAATGTGCTTTGTGTTTAGAAGTGTTTCATATTGTCATTCGTGTTACAAAAATGTATAATAAAATAAATAAACCAGGACATATATAGTCATTATCTCTGAGTCCACCGCAAAACACCACAGGAATTTAGGAGGAAAACTGATATTTCCTTCTAGTAGTAGCCTACCAGATGTGGGGGTTTTAATGGGAGTAGGCTACGGAATAAAAAACATAAACATAAATCCATGCCTAATATTGAAAAGTGAGAAACACAGTAGCCTCTGTTCCAAGAAGTGTGGGTACTCGTGCACCCCTGGCCTCCTGTCCTGTCTCTGGTAGCCTACAGTATAGTTCCTCTAAACACCATTAAAACGATATTTTCACTGTTTTCAGAATGCACAAATTCATTAATCTCATTGCCGAGTATTTTCGGAGATACTGAAGAACTTGGCCTTCGACATGCAGACGGGTGAGAAGTATATATATATTTTTTTCTTTTGGCACACGTGTCGCGATGTCTGACTTCTAAGAGGGAAATCCGCAACTGAGCCAAAGCAGACAAATTACATTTCCCATCTCGCTATTCCGATCTGAGCATCGTCTATCCATCTTATCATCTAATCATCTATTCACTTTGACGCCGCCATAGCCAACTGCTGCATTCTGAGTAACAGGTAGAAGTGAACAACAATGGGCGCGTCCGAAATTGAGTGGTCCGAATTCCTCCCGAGTCAAATGTTTCCCCCCCAGCCTGTTCCATTGCAAAACTTCTTCTGTAGTACTGCACACATTAAACTATTCAAAAGTAATGATCGCCTCCATTATATTCTTCATACCAGTATAATGTATCCTAAGTGAGTAGCCTACTGCGTTGGAAGGATGTGGTAGGGAAAAGTTCACTTGACAGGCCCTGTGTGCCTAAAATCCCTAAGAATACCGCAAACCCTATTGCGTTGATAAAATTCTTAAAACATTTGGATAGATTTGACTATAACCGGCCTCATATTCCAAGGTAGGCTACTTAACTTTTCAGTTACAGACAAAGCTCAAGCTCCGCACACCTAACGTAACGTAGCCGTAGCTGGCGCACGTTTGCTTCGCTCTATGAGAATCTGCAGGTTCTATGGCTCCTCTCGCTAGTAGTTGGTGCAAGCTAGCTAATGTTACGTCCCCCTAGCTGGTAGCAAAATCAGAAGTGGATGAAGAATTGATGAACGTCTGAAAAGACGGAAAATGTGTTCTTTAAGATTGCACAAACAAACCACAACACTGAGAGATAGCGTCACCAATAAGTTCATTTGTGGAATCCGGATAACTGTGCAACTCCATAACCTGGGTTGGTAGTGATAACTAACGTTAGCCAGTTTTCCGAGCAACCTTACAAGCTTTTAGTAAGCTAATACCTCGCTTGTTCTAGCCAGTGAGCTAACCAAGAAACAGCTAGCCAGCTAGCTTGCTAATATTGTCAGTTAGCAGGCTACAGCCTATTGAAGCCGCACAGAAAACAGTTACTGGTAACTGTTACTAAAGCTAGCTGTCGAGCTAGCCAAAAGATAAGAACACCCGTTGCACCCCATCACAACAACCTCCACACTCATGGAAAGCCGCAACGTTGAATTTCTTAGCTTACAGATCATCATGATCACGTACATGAAGCTGATGGTGGCAAGTTAGAATCGGCCCCTTTGCTCTACGCTCGCTGCCCTCCAATAAGCATTGCACTTAGAATTACCACTCAACTCCTAGAATAACGATAAATGAACAAAAACTGTAGCCATCAGCCGGTTTTGCCTTCCTGGAGACTACGATGCCACAAATGACAAATGTTATAATGATTGTTACCGCTCAAAGTTCCCAAACAAGGGAGATAAAAGTTCTTATAATAATAAAAAAGATCCCAAGGTGCACTTACCCTCCTCTACTCACTTGAGCAGTAGTCCTTCTCTCCTCACAAATTATTTAAATAAATATTTTCAAACACCCCAAATCGGTACAGGATCCCCGATACAATTACTACCCTAACTATTTAATACGCCTACATTGGATACCGTCCGGTTTGTCTGTTTTATTTCTTAATATGTTTAAATTCAATTTGTGTATAAAAAAAGAGAGAAACTGAGATACAAAACAAGAACTCTTCTTCAATCTCATTCACCACAGCCACAGCACAACAATTATCAATGCGCGCAGGAAGAGGGAGAGGAAGGGGTAAGAAAACTATAGTATAAAAAGACTATTTTATCCTTGTAACACATTCATTCAACTGTAAACTTATACACTGAGTGTGAAAGTGAGTATGTATGTTGAAAGGTGAGTCTGAGGACGGAAAGAAAATATGTTTTACAACAGAACTACTTTTTGTGACGGTGCGGCGAATTTATTTCACTTTGCCTAAGGAACAGTGGTAGTACGCCTCCCATTGCCTAGGGAAAAAACCCGGATGTAAACTCGGTGAAACTCATCTGGAGAGAAGTAGAATGCGAACTCAGAGCAACTCCATACACCGACAAGAAGTACGTCCGCGAGGCAGTCCGCCGATTCTCCGACTTCGTCTCCTCTCCCCAATTTATCTTTCCACAACTAACGCCATAACCCATTAAACAGGATGGGAACACATTACATGCTTTCGCTGCTTAACATCAATGTGGAAACGTTTTTGTAATTGTGACGGGATGGGCAATACTGATAAGTTTACCCCGCTGATGAATAGAGTAGAGCTCATGTTGTGATTCAGAACACCAGTAGTGTGCTACTCCGTCTGTAAGCGAGTGGGAGATGGCTGCCTGCCTGCCTGCCTGCCTGACTCGCACCACGAGTGGCGGGGCAGCGCTTTTTCCACGAGTAGCTTACGCCATTACGCTAGACAACTGAGGAACTTAAATGTGAGGAGGAATGCACACGTGTGCAAGAGCCTGTTAAATAAATAATGAATAACTAAATTGCATGATATGTCGTCGATATTAGGCCTACGGAATCAACAACCGGCCAGTAGGCTAATATGCGTCATATTAAGCATGATGCGGGGGGATGTTGGGCGAATAGAGGAGAATGGTGTTGTAGCCTACACTTAAACTTAGTTTTAAACGTTTTGCATTTGTCAGTTTTATTGATTGACATCGTTCAAATCTTGCAACCTTAAATGACGCAACACTTTGGCCCCACTCAGTACTGTCTGAATTGGCCTTTTTTTTATCCTGCAGGCCTTTTATTAATGAATGAATGATTTCCATTTATTTTGATTTGGCACTGTGAAGAGCAACTGAGTGATCATAGTGACGAGGCCTATCCTACAGGCTAGAGAGCTGAGGATCCAACTGGATAAAGGCGTCTTCTAAATGCATATGTAGACTAAATGTTTTTACTGATAGCCTGAAATAGGCTACAAACCCATCCAGAGGCGTTATCATGGATGCATCTAAATATACTTGATAGCTTTTTCCAAACATGCTGCTCTGTCATGTTGAGCCCAAACTGACTTTGAATCATAGGTAGGACCTGCAGTGCAAATTCGAATTTGGGCTATAGGCTACCTTTAGTTTTTTGTGTAGGCCTACATTGACATTAATCCCTTTGACACAGTTTCTTAAAACTATTAACACAGGTACTCTATTCACAAGTTTTGCCAAACAACAAGCCCAGTTAATGTTTTAGGCCTACACTGAGTGTGATATTTTGTAACACATTTTTTGCCTTACGGTATAGAACACTGTACCAACAAGCTGTTTTGCACCCGGTAGGCATAGTAGGCCTAAACGTGTCTATTTACACCCAAAAGTAGCCTATATGCAAGCACCTGTGTGTCTGTAGCAAATAATGCTATTTCACAACTAAGTATAGGCCTACTTATGGAAACAGCATCAGAGTCTTAATCCAAATGGGAAAGTTGGGGTGCTTCCTTCTGAGACCCAGCTGTGTCGGAGTCTGAGGACTACTGAGGTTGTCGCCTAACTGTTATATAATCATATATAATCAAGATTCAAGTACCTGGATGCTTTGTAAATGCTTTAAGCATTAAGCAGCATCCTTAAAGTACTGTATTTAAGGATAATTATATATGTTTAATCAATGAGTTGAGACTATAATATAGATAAAAGACTTGCCAATGAACATAATTGGTCAAATTTATTGATTCAAATTCTATGGTTACTAAAATGTTTAGAGTGAAAGGAGCGCTCTACTCACTATATTGCTACGTCTTTGGGTGCTGGTTTAAGTTAGGATATGCTTTAAAACATAAAAAAACGCACTCTCTGTATATCTTTTTGCATATTTGGAACATGTCCGCAAGTACGTGTCACACGCTGATGATGGCCTAGTGCCGAAACGCGTATGTGCGGACATGTTCCAATAAATATGCAAAAAGATATACAGAGAGTGGGTTTTTTACGTTTTAATACTAAAATGTTTATTCCACACAGTACTGGTAATGCCCCCGAGAAATTTATTGAAAAGGACGCTGTATAGTTTTTGCTGTCAAACTAGTGAACTAGCTACATAAAAGGCAAACTTGTCGGCGTACAAGTCTTTCTGCAAGGCACTATTACAACATGCTAATGATGTCTGCTAGTAAAGCTAAAAGCAATGTCATCCTTTTACTATAGATTTTCTTTCTATTAGACTTAGTTTTCTCCCAGGAGAGAAGGAGGCTAAAACTGACCAAATATGGAGTCCAATATATAGATTCAATTCATAATAATTTATTGTGAACAGATGAACCTTGCATAACCCATTAAAACCTGGAGCAACATCTGTGTGTTTTACCCCTTTCAGACCTGGATCAGCGTATGTGTCGCCTCAATCATTTAGTCCATGTTAAGGCCTGTAACCAACGACTTAAAGTAGACTTGAAAGTTCTGGCCAAGCAAGTCAGTCCAGACACAAGACAAAGTTTAGGATCTCAGATGTTCTTGATTTCATGCTTTTATCTGCTTCAGAGCCTGAGATACATTATATGGCATTTAATAGGCGTTGACAATTCTTATGCATTTTTCTGAAACAACTTTTTAGCAGGCATTTAGAAAACCATCGACTTAAAGCAGACTATTTCTTTTCAGCAATATTCTGTGTTGAATAAAAAATTCTAATTTTGTAATACATACGTGGATTACATATTAATATACTGAAGAGCGCATGCCTGTGGAATGATCCCCCATCGAGATTCAGAAAAACTCATTTGGAACTCCTGCAATAAAGGAGGAATAATTATTCACTTTCTCTGATTTTATTTCACTAAATAAAAAAATGCCCTCGGAACAGTTTTGAAGTAGCTTTAATTTAACTGCTAAGGACATTTTTAGATTAAAAAAAAGCACATTTAAAATGCCCATTTGTTTTACCTTAATTCTGATTGAAGTGCATCAGCTATAGAGCCCAGGGGGAAAAGGAAATGATGTAATAGGTGAAGTATAGGAATGTGTGAGAAATGGGAAATCACATAAAATACATGGGGGTGGGGACTAGGCTCCTAATATTACTAATACAAGTACATGTTGGAAAGAAAGAGTGTTACGAACTGGCTGACCGCATTTGTGGACACATTTGTATGTACATACGCCAATAGTGCAATACATACAAGTTTACAACATCTCCATGTTGCTATTGTGCACTCACCTTTAGCACACTGCACCTTATGTTGCGGTAGACCTACTTAATCAGAACTAGTGTACTGCAGTTACACATCTCAAACTTAACTACATTTCTGCAATACTGGGAATATTTGGGAAAATATGCCCACTCTTTGTCTATATGTTGTGCCTATGTGCAGCTTTTCTGTTTAGTTGTGTGTCAGATTTTTCATACTGCAGTCTCTTTTAAAAATGGCCTCCACATTTGTGATCATGAAGTCACTGTAAAAGATCATTGTACAATATGGTTCAAATGCAAAAAAAAAAAAAAAACATTACAATTACTTTATAGAAACATATTTCATATTTTTTATAATTTTGATCAACTTCATTATCACTCCAACACATATTTTATTGATTTGTTTGTACTTGATAAAAACCTTTAATCGCAGTTTCATAAGAGATTTCCATAAAATGTTAATTACACAACTTTCAGAAAATAAATGTACAGGTTTGAATCTATAGGCTATACCGGCATGTAACATATAGGCCTAGTATATAATTTTCTTTCTTTGTCTTGGTATAAGGTGTAGTTAAGATTCTGACCAGCAGATGGAGCCATCTCTCTTGACTGAAGCCAGTGGCGAGTGTCTCCTCTCTCTTCACTATTCTTCTTCTCCATGTTTCA
>JAODXP020000017.1:15035967-15038467 GCA_027497455.2 Sardinella longiceps
ACCAGCAGATGGAGCCATCTCTCCTGACTGAAGCCAGTGGCGAGGGTTGGTCCATTGGTCCATTAGTGTTCATGTTACTTTGATATTGCTGTGCGTTTGGGTCTGTAATGATTTGTGAAGCAGGACCCAAACGCACAGCAATATCAAAGTAACAAATACTTTACTTTAGACAGCAACCAAAAGTACAAACACGACAAACAGTGACACAAACCAAGACCAACAAGGACCGAGGACACACAGGGGTTTAAGTACACATGAGGAGGACGAGGGAACAAGACACACCTGGGACTAATAATGGGGGAACTAGACACAGGTGAGGGGACTAGACACACCTGGGACTAATAATGGTGAGGGGCGGAGACAAGGAATAGGAAGCTAAGGAGCACATAGAACACAGGACCAGGAAGTAAACAAGAGGGAGGAGATGGGCTGGAATGGGAACATAAGACTAATGCTGCGTTCGGAAAGCCATACTGCGTGCTATATACTGCATACTGCTTCAGTATATACTGTGTACTGGATGCTACACACACCATAGTATACAGTGTAGTAAGCCAAAAGTGATATTTTTCTTGTAATATACTACACAACCATGTGACCAACAAAGACCTATCAGCTTTAAACTCACATTAGAAGCTCGCTTCCCTCAATTGAAGTTAATGGTTAGCAATCAAGCTAACGTCTTTGGCTGGCATTTGAATGTAAAGCCATGCACAGTTGCTCAAATGCTAACCCAAACGAAATTATCTCTCTTACAAACAAACGAAGCACAACTACAACAGTCATATGTCCAAGGGATATGCACATTGTGCAAGATAAAACGGTTTGTGTGTCAAAAATACCTCAAAATAGTTAAGTTACAGTCACTCAAGTTTCGGCAAAACCACCACTACTGTCCGCCATTTTTCAGCCGGTAAACCCGTGAGGGGAAAGATCGCGGGAATTGCGAGAATGCGTTGAATTATGGGATTGAAGTATCCGAGTAGTGAGCACCTCTTGTACACTGGCGATTTGGCCGCCATCAGTATGCCATCAGTATAACATCCGGGAAACTTTTGCATACTGGTAAAATCATATTTTCCACGTACTGCATACAACATACTACTTCATGCCAGGATCAGTATACTAGTAGTAACCAGTACGCATTTTCGAACACGGCATAACCCTTACAGATACAGGTAGGCCGTTTTCGAAAATGCCTACTACATACTGCTCGTATACTGATCTCTGCAGACAGCAGCGTGTAGCATGCAGTACATGACTAATATCACAGGAGTAGTGTGGGGCTTCAGTCAGGTAGAGCACCTGCAGCCAATTATTTAATGAGGTTCTTGGCCATTTTCTGCTGCTTGCATACCATGCTGTATACTGGGTAGAACAAGTAGAGCACCTGCAGCTAATTAATTAATTGTGGGAAGCAGTAGTGTGTGCTGCACTGTGTGCTGGGGCACACGCAGCATGTAGCACATGTAGTATAGCAGTATGCCATTTCGAAAATGGCCGTAGACTCTCCATGTATTGCCGCCATATTGGAAACTCAAAACGATCAAATCGTTGGCATTTTAGCCCTCCTAATTTGCAGGTGCAGCTAACTGTTATCATTGTTCCCCTGCTTGGGCAGTTGAAGGAAGACAAATTGAAGACCACGTTTGTTAAAAATCCTAAAAAGCAGAACAAAAATATTCAACTTCATCCAAATAAAGAATAAGGACACTGAAAAGACAATCCTCATGCAGGCTACCGTTGCTGTAATACGCACTTTGAAATGCGTTGCGCTTAATTTTTCTAGAAGGCTACAGGTTGGGGCTTTCATGTATCAACACATAGCCCTGCTGTTTAACATTGCTAAGTGCTATGAAAATGACTGAATTTCATGCATTGCAGACCGAAATGGCGAACGGCAGCTTCCAGGCTATCTGGTGGAACGAAATGAAGCCAGCAGTTCACCTGACTAGCTTGTAATCACAAATACACTTCAAACTTTCAACTTTAAGGTCATCTATCACAAATACAAGTGTGTGTGCGTGTGTGTGTGTGTGTGTGTCTAAAATAGAGCAGCTAAACCAGACCAAGAAGCCTTCAGCATCACAACCTTTCAGGAATCAGATCATGATGATGATAAAGTTACTCTGGCTGTTTTCAGACTGGCAAGCCCGGTGCCGGAGCCGGAGCCGGTTCCAGAACTAGTTACCGCGGGAACCAAGAACGGCCCATGTCCATACCAATTTATGCCAGCCCATACGCATTATCCACACAGGCCGTTGCTTCGCCACAAATGCAAACAGTTTAGCATACTTTTACTAATGCTGCCGTCTAACATCTGATGGAAATGTGTGAACCTCCAAATATTAAGCAAATATTTCTCTTGTTTGCCAATCCGTGTACAAACTCATTTCCACTTAATTTCCCTCATTATCCCCTGCTCACGTTTCCTTGATTTGTTTATTTTCCGCTTTGACCCCAATTTAACCCGGTGACGTTACCTCATGTCATCACGGTT
>JAODXP020000017.1:15045967-15048467 GCA_027497455.2 Sardinella longiceps
CATAATGTTCTGCTTTAAGAGGCTAGGCATTAAGCCACTGAGCTAATGAGAATTGCACTGACTACAACTTTCAGTTGCCTCAAACTAGTGAGGATATGTTTAGTATTCAGTGAGTGCCGATTGCCAATCAATTCCACAGGTGCCAGTGATCATGAAGTTGAATGATCTGTGTTGTCACTTTCAAGGCGCATGTTCCAAGACAAGGTGAACGCAAATAAATCTTCAAGCAAGTCAGGATGGAAATACTGAATCTTTTTTTACCTCAATAAAGATATATTATTGTGAGCTGAGAATTCTTTACAAATGATTTTATGTACATGGTGCGTACTATGTTAAGTTCAGCCATCAAGATTATGCCAGCATGATAATTAGTGGTTTGATCTGGCATGAGATGGCTGAGCTGGGATTTGAACCCACAATGTTCTACTTTGAGAGGCTACGCATTAACCCACTGAGCTAATGAGAATTGCTCTTAATGCTACTTTCATTTACCTAGTTAAACTAGTGAGGAACGTAACAGTCCAAGATGAAATGAGAAGAATGAGTTTAGTGTTCAGTGAGTGCAGATTGCCAATGAATTCCACAGGTGCCAGTGATCATGAAGTTGACTGAAAAGCCAGTTGAATGATCTGAGTTGTCACTTTCAAGGTGCATGTTCAAGACGAGGTGAACTCAAATAAATCTTCAAGCAAGTGCAGGATATAAATACTGAATACTTTTTTTTTTTTTTACCTCAATAAAGATGTCCTATTGTGAGCTGTGAATTATTTACAAATGATTTTATGTAGATGAGTGCAGTGACATGTTAAGTTCAGCCATCAAGATTATGCCAGCATGATAATTAGTGGTTTGATCTGGCATGAGATGGCTGAGCTGGGATTTGAACCCACAATGTTCTACTTTGAGAAGCTATGCATTAACCCACTGAGCTAATGAGAATTGCTCTCACTACTATTTTCAGTTACCTAGTTAAAGTAGCAAGGAACCTAACAGTCCAAGATGAAATGAGAAGAATGAGTTTAGTGTTCAGTGAGTGCCGATTGCCAATCAATTCCACAGGTGCCAGTGATCATGAAGTTGACTGAAAAGCCAGTTGAATGGTCTGAGTTGTCACTTTCAAGGTGCATGTTCAAGACAAGGTGAATTCAATAATCAGGATAGAAACACTGAATATCTTTATTGTTTGGTAACTGTGCTGTTTGATTTAGATTGTGTTTGATATTGCCATAAAGTAGTTTTGTGTGTGTTATTTGCAAATGATGTGTGTGAGTTTTAACATTAGAATTTGCATTTTCATCACCCTTGTCATGTCGGAGATGGGATTTGAACCCTTGATCTCATAGCCTTTCACTTTGAATTGCTAGGCCTATGCTCACTGAGCCAGTCTGCCTGCATAGCATTACTGCTGAGAGTCACTCACTCAAAGTCGTAAGGGATAGCCTACAAGCAGACCACTGATTTCAAACCAAAATTAAAGCACTTTGACAAAGAGTAGACCAGGGAGATTTTGCACAGTTACTTGAACTTATAAAATGATTAAACTATTAAAATTTCAAAGGGTTTGGTTGATTTTAATCAAAGTGCTCAAACTTTAATTAACTATAATATTAATACCGATAGACATATGCAAGTGACAGTGAATAGAATAGAGTGGCTTGGTCTGTAGATTGTGTCTGACCATTTTGGTCATGATAGGACTAATTTTGTGGCCTGTGAAACTTTAGTTTCACTTTGGCTAAAGTCAGAAATTCTGGGCAAACTAAACATTTTTTGTAAAATAAGACCATTGTAAGAAAGATGCAGTCAAGTCCAAGGATTAAGGGACTATAGGACTTTTGAGTGTATGCACTACTGGTCAGGAGATATGGGCTTGAATGGAATTTGTTGAATTATAGCGCCACCTATGTGTGCAGTACCACTAGTTTTAGGCTCTGAGTAGTGGGGGCAATTTCTGGTCTTTCTGGAAAATTACAGGAGTTTTGGCCTTGCGGTTTAGGCTGCCCAACCACTTTTAGCGGAGAAAAAGAAGAATAATAATAAACAGAACAAAAACAATAGGGTTCCGCGCAGCTATGCTGCTTGGACCCCTAACAAGGATGTCTACATCTGTTCTAAGGCAAGTCAACATCGTATTTGAGCCAACATATTGTCACTTTGCTGGAAAGAAACAGAAAGTTATTTTAACGTCCCTAACGTTAACCACAACATCAACATCAACGTTAACTAATGTTAACGTTAGCGAGAGTTAGCTAGCGCTAGCCAACGTCTCTGCCCAACTTTATCTCCTAGCTGCGTTGTTCATCATGTAACTTTGTTTGATGGGAGTTAATTGGTCTCTTATAGTCTAGTTTTAGTACTGTGGTTGTCCAAAGGGCTCTTGTTAAACTAATATTAACCCGGAAATGGTGATGGCAACGAGATAAGGTTTATCATTTTTACACTGGGACCCTTACATTGTTGCATGTAACTTAAGCTTTTCATCGACTTGTTCAATGACAAA
>JAODXP020000017.1:15050967-15060967 GCA_027497455.2 Sardinella longiceps
ATATTATATATATATATATATATATATATATATATATATATATATGGGCAATTCCACGAAAAAGTAAACCTCACCTTAAAACTTTAAGTCTCACCTACATGGACATACAAATTCTTTCAGAAAACTTGCAATACAAAAAAAGTATCGTCTCGATGTAAATATTCAACTGAGCAAGTTTCGAAAGGATATCTGTTTGTTAAAATTTTTACCCTATTCAGCTATAATGTAAGTCTATGGAGGGGCTTATAATGGGCATAAGTGGGTGATAACACACACAAAGCTGCAATACTATCAGTTATTTTTCATTGTTATATTACTATTTATCTTGTTACAGGTTAAAATCCACCGTTCACAATTGTTTTGTATCGTTTTGGAGGGTTTTTCCAGACGTCACGTCCATAACGTCACATCCATAACGCCATGTCTCCCAATGAAAACCAACTTTTTTTACATTTACATTTGAAATTAAGTCTTTCTCTGTCTTTACTGAGGTGTCCTGTTTGGTATGAATGTAGTAATATTTACATTTCTCTAGAAATTTCACACACTTCACAGCAAAAACTACGCTCTCTCAAAAGTTTGTCCGTTTTTCGTCACGTCCATAACGCAAATTGAAAGGCTCATATTCTTATGATGCAAATCATGATATTATTTTTTTCTGTTTGCCTGTATTCAGCCATGGAGTTTGCAGAAGAATATGAAAAAAAAATGTGAAATACTGCTAGGTTTGCAGAGGTTATCTGGCCTTTTGTTCATCAATAATGCACGAAAATGTCACGTCCATAACGCTGGAATTGCCCATATATATATATATATTATATAGTCCTTTTAGGGTTGTTATACATATATATTGACTCTTCTAGCGACCGCACATCAAGCCGAGTACCTGAGCACCAACGACACCAACCGCACTCTTCTAGCGAACGCACATCAAGCCGAGTACCTGAGTACCAACGACACCGACCGCACTCTTCTAGCGACCGCACATCAAGCTGAGTACCTGAGTACCAACGACACCGACCGCACTCTTCTGTGTGGTTTCACCCCAACGTTCAGACTGATGATGCCCTTTGAATGTTATATCATACAATTCATTCTGCTAGAGTACGGTTTGCGATCATGCATGTGAGTCCAGCTGAAGCCTCCATACATGACAGAAAGCAGCTGCAATGCTGTGCTACACAAAGACAAACAGGAGTTCCTCCCGACTCTACTGATACCTACTGATACCTAGACCTGTTGTCAGTTTGTTAGAACTAGGCTATAAGAAAAGTATTGGTAAACTAGAGAATGTGATTTTAGATTAGATTAGATTATCCTTTATTGTCTTTTCGGGAAAGAAATTCAGAATGGACATGAGCAAGTGTGATTCACAGTTAACATCAGATCACCAACAGACAGACATAAGGACCACAAATACACAAACAAACATATAAACAGGGTAACAGACATATAAACAGGGTAACAAACATATAAACAGGGTAACAGACATATAAACAGGGTAACAGACATATAAACAGGGTAACAGACAACCATTGTTAGTGTTACACGCAACGTTCCAGTTTTAGGCCCTGAGTCATTCAAGGAATAATACAAACCTAGATATTGCACATACTCTGACCTAGAGCTATAGCTCAGAAAAATACTAAAATAAAATAGAAAAGATAAAAAGTATAATGCATGAGTGCTACATAAAAGCCCCCCCTCCCACACACACATGTTGAAAAAAAAAAAAAAAAAAAAAATCAGAGAAATTGAAGGAAAAAAAAAAAAAAAAATCTGAGAAATTGAAAAATTTCAAAACAAAAATTCAGAATAAATTACGAGTGCATGAAAATGCAAACTGTTGCATCAGCATCAAATAACATAAATGCTAATTAGCAGGCCTACCACGCTACCTAGCGTGGTAATAATGTTAACATGATGACCACAAGACTAAGACTTCACTGAGTTGAATAGCATCAAAAACCAAAAATGTTAATTAGCATGCTAACTATGCTAGCCAGCATGCTAATAAAGCTAACATGATGACAACAAGACTTCACTGAGTTGAATGACATCAAAAAACAAAAATGTGCAGTGTTTGTGTGTTTGTGATGTGAACGCAATGGTGTGAACCCACTACTGTATGCACTCAAAACATAGTATCTGAAGTGTTCAAGTGCACAACTTGAGATCCTGTAGCTACTGATACCTACTGATACCTACTGATACCTGGGGATCCTGTAGCTACTGATTCCTACTGATACCTACTGATACCTGGGGATCCTGTAGCTACTGATTCCTACTGATTCCTACTGATACCTACTGATACCTGGGGATCCTGTAGCTACTGATTCACACTGATACCTGGGGATCCTGTAGCTACTGATACCTACTGATACCTGGAGCTGTTGTCAGTTTGTTAGAACTAGGCTATAAGAAAATTATTGGTAAATAAATGGGTAAATTACATAATGGGGTGCTGGGCTAGACTGCCCTGAACCATATTTTACTTTTCCCACATTAGTCATGTTGTACAACTCCCCCCCCTCTCTCTCTCTCTCTCTCCCCCCCTCTCTCTCCCCCCCTCTCTCTCTCTCTCTCTCCCCCCCCCCCTCTCTCTCTCTCTCCCTCTCTCTCTCCCCTCCCCAGTATGAGCCATAGGTTATGAAATGCTAACCTCCTAGACAGGCCTGCATGTACTCCAGTCATCTCTGCGCAGGGTTGGAGTTATGGGGACGCCAGGGGGAGGGAGAGAGAGGGAGGGAGGGGGGGTAGAGAGAGAGAGATGTACGGGTTTGGAGTCAGGTTGAAGCCACGAGGAGGGAGAGAGAGGGAGGGAGAGAGAGAGAGAGAGAGAGAGAGAGTTGTATGGGTTTGGAGTTAGGTGGAAGCCACTAGGAGGGAGAGAGAGAGGGAGAGAGAGAGAGAGAGAGAGAGAGAGTTGTACGGGTTTGGAGTTAGGTTGAAGCCACTAGGAGGGAGAGAGAGAGGGAGAGAGAGAGAGGGAGGGAGAGAGAGAGAGAGAGAGAGAGAGAGAGAGAGAGAGATGTACGGGTTTGGAGTTAGGTTGAAGCCAGGCGGAGGGATCTGAGCAATAAAGGAAGCTAAACTAAAATCCTTAGTAGCTAATATAAGATACATTCCATGCATGGTGGGAAAAAAAGAAGCCTAAAATCAACTGTAGTTGAGACTCAACACAAACTAGTCCTAGTCAGACTGGAGAAACTGACCCAACACAAACTAGTCCTAGTCAGACTGAACAAACTGACCCAACACAAACTAGTCCTAGTCAGACTGAACAAACTGACCCAACACAAACTAGTCCTAGTCAGACTGGAGACTGACCCACAAACTAGTCTAGTCAGACTGAACAAACTGACCCAACACAACTAGTCCTAGTCAGACTGGAGAAACTGACTCAACACAAACTAGTCCTTGTCAGACTGAACAAACTGACCCAACACAAACTAGTCCTAGTCAGACTGAACAAACTGACCCAACACAAACTTAGTGCCCTGGTCAGACTGAAGAAACTGACTCAACACAAACTAGTCCTTGTCAGACTGAACAAACTGACCCAACACAAACTAGTCCTAGTCAGACTGAACAAACTGACCCAACACAAACTTAGTGCCCTGGTCAGACTGAAGTGGAGACTGAAACTGTGTCTGTGTTTGACAATATCCCACAGATGACCGATAATTAGCCCGCAGATTATTACTCAACATGGGATAGGTCTGGGTCAGATGAGATTATTATGGGATAGGTCTGGGTTAGATGAGATAGATTATTACCCAACATGGGATAGGTCTGGGTCAGATGAGATTATTATGGGATAGGTCTGGGTCAGATGAGATTATTATGGGATAGGTCTGGGTCAGATGAAAGCTCATGTAGGTCCAAAACCCAGACTGGAGTTCTCTGGGCCAGTCAGAAACTCTCTCTTTTTCCCTCCCTCCCTTCCTCTCTCCATCTTTCTCTTTCTCCCTCCCTCTCTCTCTCTCTCTCTCTCTCTCTCCCTCTCTCTCTCTCCAAGTGAGCATTCTGTGTAGGAGGTGGAGAAAACCATGTTTCTACAACATGGACCAGAACAGCCGCACTAAGTGTGTGTGTGTGTGTGTGTGTGTGTGTGTGTGTGTGAGAGAGAGAGAGAGAGAGAGAGAGAGAGAGAGAGAGAGAGTATGAGTGTGTGTGTGTGTGTGAATGTATTTTGGTGTTTAACATTGCACAGAGTCAAGGTGACCTTTGAACAGGGTTGAATACAGCAGGATGAAGAGAGAAGCCTGTGGAGGAGAGGAGGAGGAAGAGGAGAGGAGGGGGAGGAGGAGAGAAGAAGAGGAGGAGGAAGAGAGAGGAGGAAAGGAGAGAGGGGGAGGAGGAGAGAGAAGAGGGGAGGGGGAAGAGAGAGGAGGAAAGGAGAGAGGGGGAGGAGGAGGGGGAGGGGGAAGAGAGAGGAGGAGAAAACTGTAGAAAGAACAGGAGAGAAGCCAGTGGGGAGGAGAAGATGAGGAGAGAAGAAGAGGAGAGAGGAGGAGAGAAGGAGAGAAGGAGATGAGAGGGGAGGAGAAGGAGAGAAGCTAGTGGGGAGGAGGAGAGGAAGAGGAGGAGAGAAGCTAGTGGGGGGGGAGGGGGTGCTGAGAGATGAAATGGGAAGGTGAGAGTAGTTTTCCTGTAGTTGGTGTGTTTGTGTGTGTGTGTGTGTGGTGTGCGTTTCCCTGCAGCTGTGTGTGTGTGTGTGTGTGTGTGTGTGTGTGTGTGTGTGTGTGAGCCCTAGCGTGGCGTGGGCTGTTGCCATCTCTATGTAAAGAGTGTGTGGGAGGGCTGATGCCTCAGCACTGCAGAGAGGAGAAGAGAG
This sequence comes from Sardinella longiceps, assembly GCA_027497455.2. NCBI lineage: Eukaryota > Metazoa > Chordata > Actinopteri > Clupeiformes > Clupeidae > Sardinella > Sardinella longiceps. The sequence continues at coordinate 15,055,808 of JAODXP020000017.1, forward strand.
GAGAAGAGCTGTGGAGGGTCAGGCAGCGCTGGGGCAGCGCGTGGCTATGGTCACGCTTCACACACACACACACACACACACACACACACACACACACACACACACACACACACACACACACACAGCTTAAGCCCCGCACTGTTCCACATACACTCACATACTCTCTCTCTCTCTCTCTCTCTCTCTCTCTCTCTACACACACACACACACACACACACACTCACACACTCACACACACACACACACACACACACACACACTAACACATGCACACCCACTGCTAAAGTACTTCACCACTACACAAACCCAAACACACAGTTAATGCACGTCACTGCTACACACACACACACACACACACACACACACACACACACACACACACACTGCTAAAACAATCCACTGCTACAAACATAGATATACACACACAGATACACATACAGTTAATGCACTTCACTGCCACACACACACACACACACACTGCTAAAACAATCCACTGCTACAAACATAGATATACACACACAGATACACATACAGTTAATGCACGTCACTGCTACACACACACACACACACACACACACACACACACACTGCTAAAACAATCCACTGCTACAAACATAGATATACACACACAGATACACATACAGTTAATGCACTTCACTGCTACACACACACACACACACACACACGCACACACACTGTTAAAGCAATCCACTTCTTCAAACATAGATACACACATAGACACACACACAGTTAATGCACTTCACTGCTACACACATAGACACACACACACACACACACACACACTGTTAAAGCAATCCACTTCTTCAAACATAGATACACACATAGACACACACACAGTTAATGCACTTCACTGCTACACACATAGACACACACACACACATATACACACACACAGTTAATGCACTTCAATGCTAAACACAGACACACACAAAGACACATAGACACTGCAAAAGCGATCCACAGCTACACACATAGACACACACAGAGACACAGGTAAAATGCTTCACAGGACGTTATTTTGTTTAAATGAGCTCTATATCATCTGGGTTCGTCTTTGATTCTGTTTTCCTTAGGGGGTGGAGCCAGTAAATGATGCCTTTACAGCGAGAGCAAATGATAACAGTTTTAGCCCCGCCCCCTCGATGTCTGTTATTGTGTTTTTTTATTCTGCTATCGTGGTCAGGTCTCTCTTGATGTCTGTTATTGTGTTTTTTTATTCTGCTATCGTGGTCAGGTCTCTCTTGATGTCTGTTATTGTGTTTTTTATTCTGCTATCGTGGTCAGGTCTCTCTTGAAAGAGATTTTGGTGATTATGGCTACTACAGCAATCCAGTGTTCATAAAGGGTTATAATGCATCCATAACTAATGTAAGCAAAAATCCAGTGTTCATAAAGGGTTATAATGCATCCATAACTAATGTAAGCAAAAATCCAGTGTTCATAAAGGGTTATAATGCATCCATAACTAATGTAAGCAAAAATCCAGAGAGGCCGGGTGGTTAGACACTGTGCTAAAACCAGCATTACCATCCTCGAGGGATTTATGGCGTTTCTTAAACCCGATACCCGTGAATGGTTTCATTAAAGGAAGACACAACCACAGAAAAATGTTATTCATTGATACCAATTCCTCCGCCAAAAATGTCCTCTTGGAGTCGTGCTAAATGCTGAATTTACAACGGCATCGAACGCATTTCAACAAATCACAATCGAGGAAATACACTATTCAAATTATAATAAATTATTATTCATAAAGGGTTATAACTAAGGCATCCATAAGTAATTAAATTAGTATTCATGACTGAATATTGTGTATGTCACACTCGGTATACACACTGTAATGTGATAATATATACTGTACATGTAATATGCAAGTTGAAGTGCCAGCAGTCTTATTGGCCTTTAGATATCATGCAGGGAAACATACAGTAGCTTTTACAATATTATGTGTGTGTGTGTGGTATGTGTATGTTGTGTGTGTGTGTGTGTGTGTGTGTGTGTGTGTGTGTGTGTGTGTGTCCGTGAGCTGCTGCTGCTGATGAATACATACAGTAGCTTTTACAATATTATGTGTGTGTGTGTGTGTGTGTGTGTGTGTGTGTGTGTGTGTGTGTGTGTGTGTGTGTCCGTGAGCTGCTGCTGCTGCTGATGAATACATACAGTAGCTTTTACAATATTATGTGTGTGTGTGTGTGTGTGTGTGTGTGTGTGTGTGTGTGTGTGTGTGTGTGTGTGTCCGTGAGCTGCTGCTGATGATGAATACATACAGTAGCTTTTACAATATTATGCTTTGGATCTTTTATATACAGTCAATGCTTTTTACTCAGTACATGAAGCTCTTCTGGGAGAACGCAGTGTGAACAGAATATGTGTATGTACTTTATGTGTGTGTGTGTATGTGTGTGTGTGTGTGTGTGTGTGTGTGTGTGTGTGTGTGTGTGTGTGTGTGTGTGTGAGCGCACAAGAATGGCCTTAGTCATGTGGGATGTGCATCCATTTTATTTATTTTTAAATATTAGGGAAACATGCCACTTTTGATTTTCATGTGTGAATGTAGTAGAAGTAGAAGTATGTGTGGTGTGTGTGTGTGTGTGTGTGTGTGTGTGTGTGTGTGTGTGTGTGTGTGTGTGTGTGTGTGTGTGTGTGTGAGGCGCCTCACTGGCCTCAGCAAAGTGCTGCGGACTGGCCAATAGATGGCAGTGTGCTGCTCTCCTACTTTTGACCAATGAGAGCAGGCATGGGGGTGTGTGGGCGGGCTCTCCTACTTTTGACCAATGAGAGCATGAGTGTGGGCGTGTGGGCGGGCCAGAGAGAAGGAGAGGGAGAGAGCGAGAGAAGCAGAGAGGAGGGAGATGATAAAAGTGAGTGATTGAGAGTGTGTGTGTGTGTGTGTGTGTGAGAGAGAGAGAGAGTGATAGCTGTCTGCGGAGGGAGGACAGTCCGGGGAAGGAAGGCAGGAGTTGTTCAGAGCAGCAGAGGAGCGAGGCAGATTCACAGACGCCTATGGGTCCTCTAAACACAGCTCCATGAGCTTTACACACTTCCTGGATTGGTGTGTGTGAGCTGGTGAGTTGCATCCAGCGCGGGGAGCATGTGTGTGTGAGTGTGTTTGTGTGTGTGTGTGTGTGTGTGTGTGTGTGTGTGTGTGTGTGTGTGTGTGTGTGTGTGTGTGGGAGCAGGTCTAGTGTGAGGAAGTTGAGGGCACTGGATTTTCTCCCTTCAGGGATGCAGACAAAAGTTTAGTGGCTCAAATAACACACTTCACTTCTGTGTGTGTGTGTGTGTGTTTAACACACTTCACTTCCTGGAGCAGGGAGCTCCGCTGAGAGGGAGAGAGGGAGTGTTTACCAGAGAGCCTGAACGTGCGTGTGTGTGTGTGTGTTTAGTGAGGAGTGGAGAGTGAGTCTTTACTAGAGAGGTCTCTCTGTGTGTGTGTGTGTGTGTGTGTGTGTGTGTTTAGTGAGAAGGAGGCAGGCAGGCGGCTGTAGATGTTTATCTTTGAGTTTTATTCCTAAGATTGGGGCGGGAAAACAGATGAGCCGGTAGGGTTTAGTCTCCTGGTGTGTGTGTGTGTGTGTGTGTGTGTCTGAGTTGTTTGGGGTGGGGGGTTGTTGTGTCAGGGGAGGGGGCAGCACTGTTGTCTCCGTCATGGATCTCCCTCCTCTGATCTCTCTCTGATCTCCAGTGCTGCTCCGCCTCCATCTATCTCCATCTATCTCTATGGAAAAGCCCCACATGGGCATCTATGCATCTCTATGCATCTCTATGCATTGTCTCTATGGGTCTGCTGCCAGGTGTGTGAGTGTGTAGAGGAGCCTGGGACAGCTAGGGGGGCTGTTTAGTGTGTGTGTGTGTGTGTGTGTGTGTGTGTGTGTGTGTGTAGAGGAACCTGGGACAGCTAGGGGGTAGAGGGGGTGACAGGTTGGGGAGCTGTTTAGTGTGTGTGTGTGTGTGTGGAGGGGTGACACTGCTACTGAGGAGTGAGTAAGTGTGTGTGTGTGTGTGTGTGTGTGTGCGCGCGAGGGGGCATGTCCACTACGGAGGCAATTGGGGAAGAGGGGTTGGGCGACGCCCCCGATGCCCTACAGGACGGGCCGGGCAGCTCTGACTCCGCCTCTTCCTCCTGCTCGGACCTGTCATTGGCCACGCCTGTGAGTGACAGCGCAGACAGAGCCAATCACGCCAAAGCTGCCCACGCCAGCCGCACTGGATTCACCGGACTGCGTATCTTCGGCAGGAAGTGAGTTTAGACACACACACACTCACACACACACACACACACCCCTCTCACACAAACTTACCACACACACTCACACACACAAACAGACACACTCACACCCACACACACCTCTCTTACTCAAACTTACCACTCACACACTCTCACCACACACACACTCTCTCACCACACACACACACACACGCGCTCGGGCTGAGTCGACACAGCAACGCTCGTGGATATTTTTTTTAGAGGGTTGAAAAAAAATTGCGTCTATACAGGCATCGGAGCACTAAATGGCAACGGAATCGGGGACTGAGAATGCACACACACACACACACACACACACACACACACACACACACACACACACAAACACAGAGTGAGAACGATGTAATACTGTACATTGAATTTTGTGATGCCTGCTTATGAACATACTTGGTGTAATAGTGCAGATGGTGCTGCACTGGTGTTGTATTGTGGTCATGCAAGGTTATTCTGGTCAGGGTGAGGGTGACGACGAGGCGCAGACAGAGGGTGATGACGAGGCGGTGACGCCAAAAAAGGCTGTTTTTTGTCTACATGGCAACACAATGGCAGCAAAACGGCAACACAACGCCACGGCAACACAGCTGCAACACAACGCCACGGCAACACAGCTGCAACACAACGCCACGGCAACACAGCTGCAACACAACGCCACGGCAACACAGCTGCAACACAACGCCACGGCAACACAGCTGCAACACAACACAACGGCAACACAACGCAACGGCAACACAACGGCAACACAACGGCAGCGTTGCCAGACTTTTCCACTCTGGGACCCGTTCTGATAAAATATCGTTTCCGCACCCTGAATGCCGTTTCCATGGGGATGAAATACTGTTTCCACCCAACCAGGACGCCGTTTCCGCACCCAG
>JAODXP020000017.1:15080967-15090967 GCA_027497455.2 Sardinella longiceps
AGTGGTGTCGGGTGGTGTTGCAGTGATGTTGGGTGATGTTGGGTGGTGTTGCAGTGGTGTTGGGTGGTGTCGGGTGGTATTGGGGGTGTTGTTGATGCTGATGTGTTAACATAGCTTGTGTGTAAAGGGCAGTAGATACTACACTAGCTGATCTTATTACTGGCTAAAGGGGGGAGGGTTGATAGTGTGTGTGTGTGTGTGTGTTGTGGGGGTCGATAGTGTGTGTTGTGGGGGTTGATACTGTGTGTGTTGTGAGGTTGATACTGTGTGTGTTGTGGGGGTCGATAGTGTGTGTGTGTGTTGTGGGGGTTAATAGTGTGTGTTGTGGGGGTTGATACTGTGTGTTGTGGGGTTAATAGTGTGTGTTGTGGGGGTTGATACTGTGTGTGTGTTGTGGGGTTAATAGTGTGTGTTGTGGGGGTTGATACTGTGTGTGTGTTGTGGGGTTAATAGTGTGTGTTGTGGGGGGTTAATAGTGTGTGTTGTGGGGGTTGATACTGTGTGTGTGTTGTGGGGGGTTAATAGTGTGTGTGTGTGTTGTGGGGTTAATAGTGTGTGTTGTGGGGGTTGATAGTGTGTGTGTGTGTTGTGGGGGTTAATAGTGTGTGTTGTGGGGGGTTGATAGTGTGTGTGTGTTGTGGGGTTAATAGTGTGTGTTGTGGGGGGTTAATAGTGTGTGTTGTGGGGGGTTAATAGTGTGTGTTGTGGGGTTAATAGTGTGTGTTGTGGGGGGTTAATAGTGTGTGTTGTGGGGTTAATAGTGTGTGTTGTGGGGGGTTAATAGTGTGTGTTGTGGGGGTTAATAGTGTGTGTTGTGGGGGTTAATAGTGTGTGTTGTGGGGTTAATAGTGTGTGTTGTGGGGGGTTAATAGTGTGTGTTGTGGGGGGTTAATAGTGTGTGTTGTGGGGGGTTAATAGTGTGTGTTGTGGGGGTTAATAGTGTGTGTGTGTGTTGTGGGGGGTTAATAGTGTGTGTTGTGGGGGGTTAATAGTGTGTGTTGGGGGGTTAATAGTGTGTGTTGTGGGGGGTTAATAGTGTGTGTTGTGGGGGGTTAATAGTGTGTGTGTGTGTTGTGGGGGGTTAATAGTGTGTGTTGTGGGGGTTAATAGTGTGTGTTGTGGGGTTAATAGTGTGTGTTGTGGGGGGTTAATAGTGTGTGTGTGTGTTGTGGGGGGTTAATAGTGTGTGTTGTGGGGTTAATAGTGTGTGTTGTGGGGGGTTAATAGTGTGTGTTGTGGGGGGTTAATAGTGTGTGTTGTGGGGGTTGATACTGTGTGTGTGTGTTGTGGGGGGTTAATAGTGTGTGTTGTGGGGTTAATAGTGTGTGTTGTGGGGGGTTAATAGTGTGTGTTGTGGGGGGTTGATAGTGTGTGTTGTGGGGGGTTAATAGTGTGTGTTGTGGGGGGTTAATAGTGTGTGTTGTGGGGTTAATAGTGTGGGGGGTTAATAGTGTGTGTTGTGTTACAACATGTGCTGATGCATGTGTGATGGGCCAATAGAGGTCGTGGTAACTTTGCTAATGTGTTGGGGTGTAGTGGTGTTGAGCTGATACCTGTTGTGTGTGTGTATGTGTGTGTGTGTGTGTGTGTGTGTAGTGAGCTGAAGTGTCTGCCATTATGGACACGTTTTTCCGACGCCATTTTAAGAAGAAGCCGGGGGAGGAGCCTAACGAGGAGGAGTTTGGCCGTCTCCGCCGCCCCAGTGTTGCCATAGCAACCAGCCGTGCTCGGCGACGCTCCAGCGTGGGTTTGCCCTCCTCCGCCCTCACTCAGAGACGCCGCTCCAGCGTGCAGCTGCAGGTCCCTGCGTCCGCCACCAGGGGACCCATCTCCAGCAGGACAGGAAGTGCTTCCCGCCGGCGCTCCAGCACCACCACCCTCAGCGCCAACCCTCGCTTCGCCGTCCGCCACCGCCTGCCCGGCCGTGCCCGCATGCGCACCATCCACACACACACCATCCACACACACCTGCTGGGCCCGTCTATGCTGCTGGCCAGCCTCGTCCAGATGAGCGAGGAGGAGGAAGTGATGTCAGCGGCGGCCGCGGCGGTGATGTCTCGAGGGCCGGCGGCCGCCTGTCAGGTGGAGCTGAGGTCCGCACACACACGCGCCTCACAGGGGCTGAGCGACGACAGCGACAGCTTAGCCTCCGCCAGCCAATCAGAGGACAGTGCTGACTCGGAGGAGGAAGTGATGTCGGAGCGGGAGTTTGAGGACACGTCGGCGTGGAGACGGCGGGAGAGCCAGCCTCTTGCCACGCTCATGGAGTGTGTGTGTGTGTCGTCTCGGCCGCTGATCCGCGCCCCGCGCTGCCTGAGACGCAACTCCTCGCTGATCGTAACCTCGGGCGCTGTTGCTATGGGACGCAGTCGCCGTGGCAGCCAGCACAGACAACGGCGCGTCTCCACCATCTCCAAGGCAGGAAGTCCGTGGCCTGGGCGGGGCCTGCCCTTGCCGAGTCGCCGCAACTCCACATGCAGGCGGATATCTGGGTACCATGGCAACATCAACCCTCTGCTGGGTGCCTACTACGACCCGCGCCTGGAGTCCTGGGCAGGCTTTCTCTCGTACGTTACCGATCTCAATCTCATACGCTTTCTCTCGTACATTACCGATCTCATACTACGCTTTCTCTCGTACGTTACCGATCTCATACTACGCTTTCTCTCGTACGTTACCGATCTCAATCTCATACGCTTTCTCTCGTACGTTAACGATCTCAAACTACGCTTTCTCTCGTACGTTACCGATCTCAATCTCATACGCTTTCTCTCGTTCATTACCGATCTCATACTACGCTTTCTCTCGTACGCTACCGATCTCAATCTCATACGCTTTCTCTCGTACGTTAACGATCTCAAACTACATTTTCTCTTGTACGTTACCGATCTCATACGTTACTGATCTCATACGCTTCCTCTCGTATGTTACCGATCTCATACGCTTTATCTCGTTCGTTACCGATCTTAATGTCATACACTTTCTCATACTTTATAATCTCATACGCCGATCTCGTACGTTACAGATCTCATACTCTTTCTCTTGTACATTACCGGTCTCATACACTTTCCCTCGTACGTTACCGATCTCATACACTTTCTCTCGTACGTTACTTATCTCATACTGCGCTTTCTCTCGTATATTACCGATCTCATACACTTTCTCTCGTACATTACTGATCTCATACGCTTTCTTTTGTATGTTAATGACCACACTACAAGACAAAAAAAACAAACAAAACAGTGTGGGCTGTGGGACAATTTCACGTCACAACAGAAACAACAATTACACTATAAGAGTGCTAGCTTAGTGGTTAGCTCGAGGACAAGCATTTGTTTAGATGAGTAGGTATATTTGTGTATTTGTGTGTGCTATGGGGATTGTGAGTGTGTGTGTGTGTGTGTGTATGTTTGTGTGGGTGTAGAGGAGTAGGTATATTTGTGTATTTGTGTGTGTTTTCGGGATGGTGAGTATGTGTGTGTGTCAATGTTGTACTTGTATTGTGTATTGTATAATTGTGGTTGTGTTTTGTGTGTGTGTGTGTGTGTGATGATGTCGTAGTTGTGGATGGTGTAATTGTGGTTGTGTTTTGTGTGTGTGTGTGTGTGTGTGTTGATGTCGTAGTTGTGGATAGTGTAATTGTGGTTGTGTTTTGTGTGAGTATGTTGATGATGTAGTTGTGTGTTTTGGGTGGATGGAGTAATTGTGTGTGTGTGTGTGTGTGTGTGTGTGTAGATGTTGTAATAGTAATTGTGTGTGTTATGGGATGAATGTTGTGTTGTGTGTAGATGTTGCAGTTGTAGCTGTGTGTTATGGGTGTATGGTGTAATTGTGGTTGTGTGTGTGTGTGTGTGTATGTATGTTGTAGTCGTAGCTGTGTGTTATGGGTGTATGGTGTAATTGTGGTTGTGGTTGTGTGTGTGTGTGTGTGTGTGTGTGAGGGACTCATTATCTAATGAAATCAGATGAGGTGTTGCTGCTCCCTGTCTCTGACTCTCTGACTCACCCAAGGCATTGATCTGTCAGCTGGTGATTGTGGTTGTGTGTGTGTGTGTGTGTATGTGTGTGTGTGTCACCAAAGGCATTGATCTGTCAGCTGGTTACCCCGCATGTTGCTAGGCTTCATGATTCCCCCTTATAGGACTGACACCTGCCAGCAACATCAGACCAGACCAGTCTCAATTAAAGTGTCTTTATCACAGAGAGTCTCTATATGCCTATACACTCTCTCTATCACAAAGAGTCTCTATATGCCTATCCACCTTATTTCTGGGCCCGCTGCTGTGGCAACGAAAAGGTGTGGAACTTCCGGTCAATTGGCTTCGGACGCTAAATGCAGCACTTGTCTATGGGGCCGTGTACCACACTTCCGTGTTAAGACGGTCATATTTACACGGCCCCATCTAAGTATCTGCTAAGAATTATCATAATACCCCATAACTTCAACTCTACGCTCTCATACTATGATAGTGAAATAAACCGAAATAGCAGGGAACACATAACGTTGCGTATTCTAGTGGGCAGGGTCAAGGACCTAACATGTCAATATCACATCTAACTTCATATTGCATGTTCAGTTTCATTATTTAACTACAGGACAACCATGACATATGTTTCGTTACTATTAACTGATGTAAACTGTACAGTACACTCTAAATAGAGGGGCAAATCACGCAGTTGTGAATGAGTAATACCAGAGACGTAACACATCGTTTAACATGCTATGCTAATCAGCATAGCTTGCTTGCAAGCTAACGTCAAACACCTCGGAATATTGTTCTCCCTCTCTGCTAACGTCTTACAGTAACAATTATTGACAATGAATAGCATTATATTTCATATCAGAACGGAACTGTAAAAGAAATCCGAAAATTACCTTTTTACATGTGAAACTGAAAGTAGTTTAGCCGCTAATTTTAAATCACTAATTTAGCTTTTGCTAACGCTGATAGCAGCTGCACTATTAGGTAAATTTACGTACCTCCTCACTCGGTATTATACATGAGTACCAGTTGTAATTAATCCATGTGTGTAGGTAGTCTCTTCATTTCTTCATTTATTTTAAAACAAGACAACGAAATACACAGCTGTCATGGTAGTCCATCCCACATCTCTCACTTAATATACAGTATCAAATGTATCATTTTAAATCCAAACTGCTGGGCGTACGGTTGTCTAAACGTGCGGGTGACCCCTCCGATATCGATACATTGCAAAATATGTTGCTTTCTTTATTGAAATGTGTCAGAAATAATTTATTAATTATGATGGCTTGTCAACGTAAACAAATGTGAAATAACTGAAACGGAAGTAGCTCTCCTTTTTCACGCAAAGCATCATGGGATCTAGGAATAAGGTGGATACACTATCACAGAGAGTCTCTATATGCCTATACACTCTCTCTATCACAGAGAGTCTCTATTAAAGACACTTTATGTCTATACACTCTTTATCACAGAGTCTAAATCAAAGTCACTTTATAGTCTTTACGTCTATACACTGTCTTCATCACAGGTAACCTAAATCTTAAACTTCTCCACAGAAGCGTCTGAAAGCTGCCCTAACAATCACCAACCTGTGTGTGTGTGTGTGTGTGTGTGTGTGTGTGTGTGTGTGTGTGTGTGTGTGTGTGTGTGTGGCAAGAAGTGCTGGAAAGGTTACATACAAAACATACTAAAGCCCAATGGTGGCCCTTCAGTTGGAGGGAAAAGGGTCATCAGCCAATCAAGACAAGGCACTCCTTAAACTCCTCTGCTTTATTGCTCCCCAGGAAAGCCATTGCCAAGACTGGCCAGCAGGGGGCCCAGGGCACCTCTACTCTCCCCGCCAACACCCACAACACTCAGGAGATCTGCAGCACCGTCGACTGGAGTGTAGGTTTCACAGCACCCACCAACCTCAGCCCAGACTTGCACCTCAAGACCCAACCAGACTCAACCTTACACCTCTAGAGCACCCAACCAACCTTACACCTCTAAAACACCCAACCAACCTTACACCTCTAAAACACCCAACCAACCTTACACCTCTAAAACACCCAACCCATCAACCTCAGCCCAGACTTGCACCTCAAGACCCAACCAGACTCAACCTTACACCTCTAGAGCACCCAACCAACCTTACACCTCTAGAGCACCCAACCAACCTTACACCTCTAGAGCACCCAACCAACCTTACACCTCTAGAGCACCCAACCAACCTTACACCTCTAAAACACCCAACCCACCTTACACCTCTAAAACACCCAACCAACCTTACACCTCTAAAACACCCAACCCATCAACCTCAGCCCAGACTTGCACCTCAAGACCCAACCAACCAAACCTCAATCCCTGACCCACAATAATATTGGACAGCAATATTAGCCTTGATGATAGACAACCATTTTAGCCTGTATATTAGATGACTATATTCCCACCTGGACAATGTTTGCATCCACCAAAGCCAGAAGTGCACAAGGGACCCCCATGTTTACTGTTTACCATAATATGCTTCTTATGTTAAATGACTATAATATCAGCCTCCTTTAAGTAGCACGTTTACAGCTTTCCCTGTCCTCCCATTGATCTGTTTGACAGGAGAGCGCCACCTATGGACAACACGTGTGGTTCGAGAGCAGCGCCACTGGAGACTTCTGCTATGTGGGAGAACAGTACTGCTATGCCAAGACTTTGGTGAGTGAGTGAGTGAGTGACTGACTGACTTACTGAGTAAGTGAGTGACTGAGTGAGTGAGTGAGTGATGTAGCCGGTAGCGGTCCGCACCGCACACGGGTCTCGAACCCGCCACCCCGCAAGCTACAAACTCCCGGCGTGGGAGTGGAACGCTCTAACCAACTGAGCTAAAAGCCCGAGCTTCTAACTCAGCGTGTTAGAAGCGCCCATGGAATTGGGTGATGAGGATTTACACACTACCGCCGAGCTAGCCGCGCTAGCTGGCCTCCGTTACACTCACCCTCCAAATCCTCACTCCCATCCGGGTCACGGCACCAATGTAGCCGGTGGCGGTCCGCACCGCACACGGGTCTCGAACCCGCCACCCCGCAAGCTACAAACTCCCGGCGTGGGAGTGGAACGCTCTAACCAACTGAGCTAAAAGCCCGAGCTTCTAACTCAGCGTGTTAGAAGCGCCCATGGAATTGGGTGATGAGGATTTACACACTACCGCCGAGCTAGCCGCGCTAGCTGGCCTCCGTTACAAGTGACTGACTGAGTAAGTGAGTGAGTGAGTGACTGAGTGACTGACTGAGTAAGTGAGTGAGTGAGTGACTGAGTGAGTAAGTGAGAGAGTGAGTGTGTGGCTGAGTGAGTGAGTGAGTGAGTGTGTGAGTGAGTTTTTGAGTGAGTGAGTGAGTGTGTGGCTGAGTGAGTGAGTGAGTGAGTGTGTGAGTGAGTGAGTGTGTGAGTGAGTTTTTGACTGAGTGAGTGAGAGAGTGAGTGTGTGGCTGAGTGAGTGAGTGAGTGACTGACTGACTGACTGACTGACTGAGTGAGTGTGTGAGTGAGTTTTTGAGTGAGTGGCTGAGTGAGAGTGATTGCAGAGAGTGACTGCAAGAGAGCGAGTGTTCTAAAACAGAGCAAAGTCTGCCCTCTGCTGGCCTAAGAAGGAGCTCACGTGATGCTGTTTAATAGCAATGTTTCCCCTCTCTCTTATTCAAATAGTTACAAGCTAATGTTTCCCCTCTCTCTCTTATTCAAATAGTTACAAGCTAATGTTTCTACTCTCTCTCTCTTATTCAAATAGTTACAAGCTAATGTTTCTACTCTCTCTCTTATTCAAATAGAACAAGCTAATGTTTCCACTCTCTCTCTCTTATTCAAATAGTCACAAGCTAATGTTTCACTCTCTCTCTTATTCAAATAGTTACAAGCTAATGTTTCTACTCTCTCTCTTATTCAAATAGTTACAAGCTAATGTTTCCACTCTCTCTCTCTTATTCAAATAGTTACAAGCTAATGTTTCTACTCTCTCTTAGTCTTATTCAAATAGTTACAAGCTAATGTTTCTACTCTCTCTCTTATTCTAATAGTCACAAGCTAATGTTTCCCCTCTCTCTTATTCAAATAGTCACAAGCTAATGTTTCTACTCTCTCTCTCTTATTCAAATAGTTACAAGCTAATGTTTCCGCTCTCTCTTTTTGAAGCTAATTCAAATAGTTACAAGCTCTTGCAGTTGCACTCATAGAAGTGCTCCTATATAATTCTATGGTTGCACTCCTGTTAGCAAATCACACTCCTAGTAACTTGGTATTTACTTGTATAGTAGCTTGATTTTTATTCCTCTTTTGTAAGTGGCTTTAGATAAAGGTGTCTGTTGTTATTAATGTATACGTAGATAAAGGTGTCTGTTGTTATTAATGTATACGTAGATAAAAGTGTCTTGTTATTAATGTATACGTAGATAAAAGTGTCTGTTGTTATTAATGTATACTTAGATAAAAGTGTCTGTTGTTATTAATGTATACGTAGATAAAGGTGTCTGTTGTTATTAATGTATACGTAGATAAAGGTGTCTGTTGTTATTAATGTATACGTAGATAAAGGTGTCTGTTGTTATTAATGTATATGTAGATAAAGGTGTCTGTTGTTATTAATGTATACGTAGATAAAGGTGTCTGTTGTTATTAATGTATATGTAGATAAAGGTGTCTGTTGTTATTAATGTATATGTAGATAAAAGTGTCTGCTGTACGTGTAAATGTATATGAATAACAGAAGAGCCTTTTTTCTTTACAGCAGAAATCCATGAGTCGCTACAAATGTGCTTCCTGCAAAATAGCTGTTCACACTGACTGCATGGAACAGCTTGAGAAGGTACCATAGAAGCAGACTGAGAGAACTTAGAGTCTTTCGTTCATTCTAAGCAGACTGGGGGAATTTAGAGTCTTAAAAGGATCCCCGGCTAGTTGGGCATGTTAGCGTTATAAGACTAGCATTGGCGTCAACTTTAATTGACGTTATTCAAAAACATTAAAAATACGACGGTTTTAAAGAAAATGTTTATTAGAAGCTGAAATTCATTTCACTTGTAAAGTTCCATTGCTGTTACACCTCAATGACTTATGGGTAAAACGTGACGACAAATGGTTGCACTGCTTTCGGTCAAGCTGGAGCTACACATGGACAACGTAAATATTGATCCTCTATCGTATCCTCACCTCTCCGATCATCTTCCAACACCGTGTACTGTCTTCCGCGTTGTTCCCTTAATTCATGGTGGCGTGGGTTTAAACGGCAAACTTAACAGAAGATGTATTTTACTTTGCAATAACATCCTAAACTGGTCCTGTAAAGCCATAGAATTTTGCTGGACAACCATTTGATGTCACGATTTACCCATAAGTCATTGAGGCGTAACCGTAATAGAACTTTACCAAAGAAATGATTGTCAGGTTCTAATAAACATTTTCTTTAAAACCGTCGTATTTTTAATGTTTTGGGGTAACGTAAATTAAAATTGACGTTGTTACTAATCTTATAACATTAACATGCCAAACTAGCCAGGGATCCTTTTAAGCAGACTGGGAGAACTTAGAGTCTTTCGTTCATTCAGACTGGGAGAACTTAGAGTCTTTCCTTCATTCTAAGAACACTGGGAGAACTTAGAGTCTTTCGTTCATTCTAAGAACACTGGGAGAACTTAGAGTCTTTCGTTCATTAGAAGCAGACTAGCGTATTTCTTTCATTCTATGCACACTTGGATAACTTTAGCGTATTTCTCTCTCTCCATCTCCTTTGCAGTCCTTCTAATGGGCTATATTAGTTGGTCATGGATCTACTTGTCTGTGAATTAAGCTTTAATGTTTTCATTTCATTTATGCTTTAATTGGACAATTTTTCCAATGTTTTAATGGATGAATGATAGAATGTTTTTTCCCATGTAGATTAACTTCAGGTGTAAACCATCTTTCAGGGATCCAGCAACTAGAAATATCCGTGAGGTAATCATCTACAAACACATCCGCACACACACACCATAGACCAGGGGTGGCCAACCCGC